>CM053592.1:104452876-104506164 GCA_028646515.1 Pseudochirops corinnae | reverse complement strand
CTGCATTCTCTCATCTGTAAAATGGGCATAATGGTATCTGCTGTGTTATCTGAAGGACTACTATAAGGATCAAATGAGATAATGCATGCACAGTGTTTTAGTAAACTTTAAATCTCAAAAGAAAATATCAGTTGTTATCTTTCTAAACTGCCTAGATTCTAATTTAATGTATCATTACTTTATGTCATATCGTACCCTTTGACATGTTTATGTAACAGAGGTTAACTTTAATCAGTTCAGTCTTGTGTAATTGGATTTTTTTCCTTGTCAATAAAATTTAAGAAAAGAAAAAAAAAAAGAGTTCACCCCATTCCATCATTCCTTCTCCCTCCACCTTCTTATCTTCAGTTTCTCCTTGTCTCCCATCTCTCTTCATGAAGCCTATAAACATGCCCAGGTCTCCCCCAACTTAAAAAAGATCTTCAGCTGACCCCGCTGAAGAGAAGCCTTTAGCCTTTAGGCTTCTAACCCATATTTCTTTTTCACAGTTAAACTGCTAGAAAATAATCCTGGTGCCTCAACTTCCTTATGCCTCCCTCACTTCTGAACCTCCTTTGCAGTCTGGCTTCTCAGCCTTCCCAGCATATCCCAAACAGTCCTCATTAAGTTAGCTTTTAAACCTCCCTATTTATGAGAAGGGCACCTTTAGTTTCCTGGGTTTACAATTTTGGAGTCAACCTCGGCTCTCTGCTATCTCTCACACACCAGATCCAATGAATTACCAGATCCTGTTGCTGAACCTATATCTACACACCTGTTCAATCCATCCTCTTCTCTCCTCTTACAGGGCTTCCACCCTGGTTTAGACTCTCATTTCCTTGCCCATACTATTATGATAATCCCTTGATAGGTCTATCTGCTCCAGTCTCTTGATTCTTCAACCTAGCCTCCCAGTAGCTGCCAAATGAATACTGCAAAACCACTGGTCCTCTCACTCAAAAAGCCTCTATTTCCTCTGTGATAAAATATAAACTCTTTATGCATTTAAAGTCCTCCCAAAATATAGTTTCTATCTATCATTTTAGGCTTATTATCTAGTTTTCTCTTTAATGCATTTTATATTTCATTCAAAGTGGCCTATTTATTCTTCCCCAAATATAAAATTTTATCTCTTGTTTCTGCTTTACCATAGGCTGTTACCCACACTGTGAACGTAGTCCCTCTTTCCCCTCTGCATCCTTCAAGGCACAGCTCTATAGCATGGACAGATTTAGAGCTGGAAGGGACCAGAGAGGCCATCGAATCTAACCCTCTGATTTTACAGATCAAGAAACTCAGGCTAATAGAGATTAAATGACTTCTTTGAGGACCTACCTGGCAGGATTTAAACCTAGTTCTTCTTGGACCCCAAACCAGTTCTCTTTCCACCATATTCCTCCTTATTCGAGTGCCAAAGCCTATAAGAGGCCCTGATCCCCCAGTACTAGTACCTTTTCCTTGAAAGTGCTTCAGATTTTGTGTGTGTACATGTATATGCATATACACACAATACATATATGCACATATACACATGTGTGTGCACATATATTTATTTATATGTTTTCAGGGTGCTGCCCCTTCCCCCAACAGAATATAACCTCCTTCAGGGTAGAGACTTTTTTAAAAAAAAATCTCTTTATCCCCAGCTCCTGGCACATGATACGAGCTTAATAAATGTTTGTTAAATGAATGAATGAACATGTTAGTTTAGGTAAGTCAAGGCTGCTCAGAGGTTGCATGTTTTTTTCAGGATCAGGAAAAGGTTTCAGGTTTCTTTCTGGATTATCCAAGACAGTTCACCACATTAGGAAGGGAAATAGAGTCTCAGGAAAGATATTTAAAGCCTTCAAGTTTGTGCAGTTCTCCAGAAATTCCCTTGTATACATTAGGAACTTGAGCACATTGAAAGGATGAAGAAACCTAAACAGCAGAGAGAATACAAGAGAGTCGGGGAGAGTTCCTGCCTTTTTTGCTAATCAGGACAAAGTTTGTCTATCTATCTCTATCTCTATCAACTGAAGCTGGATGAATAGATCTTCAATGGTTAAAGTGGAGACAAGCTGCTGGCAGATGTGGAAAGTCAATTAGAAGAACTTTTGATGCTTAGACGGCAAGAAGTCACAGAGTTTAGTTTGCTTCCAAGGTGAGATATGGGGGTAAATTGTTGCTGTTCAGTTATATCAGATGCGTTCACTATTTGTGACCCCATTTGTGTTTTCTTGGCAAAGATATGCAATAGGTTTGTTATTTCCTTTTCCAGCTCATTTTATAGATGAGGAAACTGAGGCCAACAGAGTTAAGCAACTTGCCCAAGGTCGCACAACTAGTAACCATCCGAGCTGGGTAAATCAGAAAGGAGCATGCTAACTACTGCCTGAGATAAGGGTGGAGTTAAGTTGTTCTGTGGTTGCTCACAGTTAAGAACTAGCTAGAAAGGTACCAAATTATACCTATGTGCCTATCTCCTTTAAAAACTATCTCTATAGGGTTATCTGCTTTATTCTATTTAGCCATTTTGGTAATTATTTTTCCACTAAAAAAAAGTGGTGAAATCTTGGTTGTGATCTGAATCTGAATGGCATGATTTGTAATTTGAACCACATGAATCAGGTCAAGGAACTGGCTGCTATCTGATGGAAATACATTTCAATTACAAAGCAAAAGTTTTCTAAGATAAAAATGAAGTACTAAAAATGTCACAGGTGATATAAAGCATGGGTTAGAATAAAAACAAAGCTTAAAACAACATAAAATTACTCTGGCCTTATTCACCATGCTTTTCTTTGAGAAAGAAGAATATATTCATTAAAGGGAAGGGATATCATGGAACCCAAAAGGGATGTCAGTGAGGATTACCAGGTTACATGTTAATATAGCAGAACAAGTCTGAATGCTTGGAGTTATTAATACCCTTCCCTCTCTGCCCAAAGCACAGCATCTACAGTAACACAGGGCTGTTTCTTCTGCTCTGCCGTTGTAATGTTCTGAAGTCATATCTATAGAAGGATTGGCAGATGGAATGTCTTTCTTCTGTGCCTCATTAAAGCTTTACACTCACACATCTAGTGAAGAGATATTTCAGATACATATTATCATAGTGCAAAAATTGAAAACTACTCTTGGAAGTGAGAATACTGAGGCTCAGGACAAAGACTGGCTACATCCAATCAGAATTCTAGCGTTCAGAGCGGCAGTGAACCTTCATACAACACATTATTACTACAATGACTTGCACTCACATAATGAAGAAATGTCACATGATGCAAAAGCCATGGATGATCCAAAATCATTCTATTTGGGCTTTGGAATGTTGTCAGAGACATGACATTCTGAATCACCCACCCACCATGTCTGACTCTAACTCTGCTCCGCTCTGACTTTTAAATCATTCAGCTCAGAACCCAGAGAAGTGATAGAGGGTGGGAAGCCCCAGAATGCTCAAGATACCATAGAAAGTGAATAACATACTTGACCACAAGAAAAAAAGAAAGAGACATCCACCCACCCTTAGATGAGACAGGTTCTTTCTCAATAGCAAACCTGCACTTGGAAGGAGTTGATGATGATGATAAGAAGAGCTAGCATTTACTATAGTACTTTAGGGTCTGCAAAGCACTGTGCATATGTGTTCTCATTTGACCCTTACAACAACCCTGTGAGGTAGGTGCTAATATGATCTCTATTTTACACATGAGAAAAAAAGAGGCTGAGAGGTTAACTGACTTGTCTTGAGTCAAATAGCAAGCAAACATATCTGAAACTACTTTTTCGATAGAAGCAAGATCTATTATTGTTTATAAGGCGTTTTAAGCTTTTCATTTTTCCTCCCACTAGTGTGGGTTTGCCCAGAACACAAATAACCATATTTTATATAAAGTGTGAAGCAAGGTGTCACAGTGAAGAGAGCGCTGGGCTCCATCTAGAAAGACTCCTCTTTCTGAGTTCAAATCTGGCCTCCGACACTTACTAGCTGGGTGATCCTGGGCAAGTCACTTCTCCCTGTCTGCCTCAGTTTCCTCATCTGTAAAATGAGCTGGAGAAGGAAATGGCAAACCACTCCAATATCTCTGCCAAGAAAATCCCAAAATGGGGGTCACAAAGAATTGAACACAACTGAAAAAAGATTGAACAACTTCATTACTATACGCTAAGAATAATATCTTAATTTTTTTGTTGTTGGTGTTTACAATAGGTGGTGGTGGTGGTGGTAGTGGCAAGGTAATTTATCCAGATCTGTCTAAAATAAAAGAATTTAATCAGAGTGGTTGAGAATTTTGAAACTGAAAACCTAATCCTGCCCTGCTGATGAGCAGTTTAGAGGTCCAAGGTGCAGTTGTCAAGGAAAGAGATAGAATGTCAAGTTCTCCCACCTAGAACCCATCAGTCCAGTAGAAAATATATCTGGGTAGGAAAGCAATGACTTCAGTACTTAATCCTGAGAACTAAACCTCTCCCCCAATTTCTTGTGTTATAAATATGCTTCCAAAAACAAAACTGTAAGAAGTCACTGAACATTGTGCTTGAAGATCTACAGAGAGCTTTAATACACTATTTCATCTGATCCCCACAACCACCATGTGTGATCATTTTCTGTGTTTTACAGGTGAGCAAACTGAGGCAGACACAGGCTAAGTGACATACTCAGGGTCGAATAGCTATTAAGTATCTGAGACAAGATCTGAACCCAGCTCTTCCTGACTCCAGCATCAGAATGAAATCTGTTATGGATCATTGTTTCAGTCATATCCAACTCTTCGTTGACCTCATTTGGGGTTTTCTTTGCAAAGATATTGGAGCAGTTTGCCATTTCCTTCTCCAACTCATTTTACAGATGAGGAAACTGAGGCAAAAAGGTTTAAGTGACTTGCTCAAGGTCACACAGCTAGTAAGTCTGTTATATGTAGAATGTATTAAAGCACCAAACTGATAGCAATATTATATCTATTGAATGACTACATTCTGAATAACTACATTCCAGACTGCTTCACAGGAAAGCAACCCAGAACATCCTCAGCTTATATGGGTGACTTTTAATTCCTCCAAAGTAAATAACATTCTTTAAGTTAAAATAAACACAGACAATCAGTATAAATAATGGCATTTTTGAATCGCAGCCCATTAAACAACTTTGGACTTCATTCACCCAACTTCCCAAACCAGACATTTGAAAAACACATTTTAAATGTATGTGTCCCATTCTCCATGGAGACAGAGTACAATGCTAAAAGAACACACTTGTATTTTTTTAACATCTTGATTTTCTTTCAGTTTGAGTATTGTAACACTCCTCTACTGCTCTCTACTGTCCATAGTATGGAGAAACCTGATAACACTCCATTTCTAACTTGGGGAAAAACAGCCTCTTTAGAAACCTTTAACTACAGTTGGAAGGAAAAAGCAAAAACCAAACCCTGAGGCCCTGAAAGGTTAGGTGACTTATCTGACATTACACATCATGCATCATAACCATCACCATCATCATCATCATCATCATCATCATCATCATCATCATCATCACCACCACCATCAGCAGAAGCAGCAGCAGTACCACCATTATCATGAAATTATCACCACCATCATTATGAAATCACAGAACTAGAATGTGAACTCAGGTCTTCAAATCCAGCATTCTTTCCCTCTGTAACCATCAGCCACAGCTGAGCCAATTCAAATGAAAATTCTTATCATTCATGCCTATTTGTAATCTATGTTTAATGTGTATTTTCTAGCTCTTATCACTTGCAGAACTGGGCAATGGAGGAATGCAAGGAGGGCAGGAACAAGAGAAAAATGTAAGATGCAGCAGAAACTCATAATAGGATGTTGGTGTTTTCCCCCCTTCCTGAGTCAGAAAGTTCAAAGTTAATTAAAAAATATTTTTATACTACATTAGAAATTGAGATTTTTTTTTTTTTTTTTGCTTAAGAGGCTTTAAATCCATGGCCTCTTATATAAATGTAAGAGATGGGAAAGTGTTTTAATCAGCTGGAAATCTCTAGAAATACTAAATTCTAATTTAAACAGTTTGAATAGCTTATTATTTTCACATGCTTCTGACACCAGTCTTCATCTCTTCACACAAAATGTGGTCATTAACAGAAGTTGCATGCGCAACTCTAACTCCCAAATGACTGGCTCACATTCCAATCCTCCATCATTTATGAGGTGAGTGATCATCAACTTCTTTCTTCCTATGGAACCATCTCAGGGCCCAGCCTGAAGGCTCAGGCACAGACTAAATCATGGAAACTGTGCCCTCTGCTGTCACTTGTGGGAAATGCAAAAGGACGCAAATTTCTTTTCCTACTTCTTTTCCTGCTCAGGTTTTTTGCAACTCAGGGACAATGAATGTTCTCATTGCTTGCCAACAAAATTAAGTAAAATCCTAATATTCTACTATTCAACCAAAAATATCACAATTAAAAGCAATAATTTTCTTAGTTCCTATTCAATAAATATTTATTAAGCTCCTACAACATTGTGCTGTCCACTCCTAGGTAATGGAGACACACAGATGGGGGAAATGACACAGTGTCATAGAGTATTAGAGCTGGAAGGGGCCTTGAATAAAAAGTCCAGATTTGACCTGAAACCTTTTTGGGCAACTCCAAAATAGTTTGTTGATTGAGTCAATGAGGTTTTTATTTGATTAGTTCTTCCCTGTAGGGCCTCTGCAGCTGGAGTCTGAGTCAGGGTAGTCTGGAGGCCAATCAGAAACCACTTGGGAGGACTGGTGTCCTTTGACTCTGCCTGATTCCTAAATAGAAGCCAGTTGGTTTGGCAGTGACTCTTACCTCCTCCACTTCGGTTCTTCCAAGGTTGCTTTTTTATAAGGATATGTTCCTAATCAGTATGATTGAGATGCAGTGACTGAAAACCTAAATTGCTTACATTATTATACCAACGTTAAGCTACTTGGAGGTTGACTTTTCTTAAAAGCAGCTCTTTTGCAGCTGTAGAGAGTGGTAACTTCAGTTCAATGCCAAAAAACACTGGTTAACTAACAGTCCTCTGCAAGCAGCCTCAAGGAGGGTTTTCATAGTAGAGATGTAAAGGAGTGGCTGCTGCTCTAGTCATAGAAGCAAAAGAACAAGGGGGTAGATTCATATCTTCATTCAACACCTTACCAAGGAAATAAGTTGAACTCAGCCATTATTTGCAAGCAAACCCAGAAGGTGCAAAGAAAAGATCCATCAACACTGTAAATCTCTGGGCACCCTGAATCCTAAGAATGACAGTCACTGGCTCTTGTCCTCTGATGTCTGAAGCTCCACAAGACTGATGTCCCACTGTGTGGGTGGCACAGCTGTGTGTAGGTCCCTTGAATCTTCTCTTCTTTATGAGATGTCCTTATCTCCTCAAATTACAATAAAATACCTCAATGAAGTACAGAAGGTAATAGGATGGAAGGTTTAGAGCCAGAAGGAACCTGTAGGGACATCATCTAACTCCTGCATTTTACAGGTGAGGAAAACGAGGCCAGAGAAGGTTAAACGACTTGTCCAAGAAGACAGAAGTGGTAAATGGTAGAGCTTGTATCCTGACACCAAACTCACTGTATTTTCTAGTGTACTATGCTGCCTTCCATATGGACTTGGTACCCTTGACAATAATTCAGAAAATGAGAAATATATGTAATCTAAATTTCCAGCCCTGCCTGGAACATTTTGCATGAGATTCTCCTAACTAGTTGCGAGAATGCTGATGGGACAATACTGTACACCTGCATGACTTGGTACAGTTGGTACAAGAGTTTTGGAGGGAGAAACAGTCTTCATTCTTCACTTCCTGAGAAAGACATATGGTCCTAGACAAGGGGTAGGGAACCTTTGGCCTTGGGCCACATGTGACCCTCTAGGTCCTCAAGTATGGCCCTTTGAATCCAAACTTCACAGAAAAATCCCCTTAATAAAAGGATTTGTTCTGTAAAACTTGGACTTAGTCAAAAGGTAACACCTGAGGATCTAGAAGGCCACATGTGGTCTCAAGGCTGTAGGTTCCCCATCTCTGTTCTAGATTCTCTTTGGGACCAACTGTAGGGAGGAGAAAGAGAAAGATTCTCTTGCTGACTCATAGCAGAAATCAGTGAAATATGTCCCTAATTTCCAGTTTACCTTTCTAGAGACTTTGGAGACTTTCTACTTGGTTGAGATTGGGGCCTCTCTCAGATAAGAAGGAACTCCTCTTGCTTTCATTCATTCCTATTTTCTGGTATATTCTAACTTCAGAACACCAATTCCTGCCCACTATTTGCTTGGATAAATGGGTTTATTAGCTGTTCACTGTCTGTGATGGTCTTTTGTGTAACCTGCATTTAGCAGGAAGGGGTCAAACTGGTAGATGTAAGTTTGGGGTACCTTCCTCCATTGACAAAGAACAGCCAAGAAAATGGCTTTTGGTTCTAGTTATGCCTCTATACAAGTAATATTTATAAGGACATAACTAATTCTAGTTTGATAACCCCTCTCTCAGAGAACAGAACAGCAAGTCCCTTGACTCTTTCACCTGCTCCCCTCAGGAAAGGAATTGAATTCCCTCTTGCAAAAGAGATCTATCAATATCTTTCCTCAAGCCACTTGAGCAATAGGTGGTTGGTCCAGTGGAAAGCATCTTGGGCCTGCAATCAGGAGTGAGTTCTAATCAGGCCTCAAATACTTACTAGCTATGTGACCCTGGACAATTAACATTTAATCTCTTTGTCTCAGTTTCCTCAACTATACTTTTTAGGGTTGTCATGAGGATCAATGAGATAATATTTGTACAGTGCTTAGCACAGGGTTTGGGACATAATAGGTATTAAATGCTATTTCTCCCCTCCCACTTAAACACTGATAATTCCATGTGGATATATACAACTTACATGAGTAGAGCATATATTTTATATAATATTTTGCTCACCTGACAAAGATTAAAGTCTCAAATAATATTTAAATCTACTAGAACCTTTGGCTAAATTCTGTAATCCATAATAATTTTAGTTTTTAAAACTGGGAAGATAGGGTCTTAACCTGTGAATTCACTGATATAGGGATCATCCAGGTTGACAGACTCCCTCTACCAATGTAGCTGGCACTTTCTCTGAAACTTATCCAGCCAATATATGTCAGAGACAGTACTGGAACCCAGGTCCTCCTGACTATCTATCCAAACTGTTATCTCAGTTTTTAAAGTAGCCACAAGTATCCTAAAATGGGGCAAGAATGTTTACTAATCACTCATTCATTTAAGGGGAGTCACATGGCTAAATTTCAGGAAATTTAAAGAGTAAAATTATTTTTAAAGTTATACATTATTTTTAACAAGATTGATTAGAACACAATTTCTGTTGGCATTACCATTCTCTCAATCCCCCCCAACTCAAAGTCAACTTCAATTCTTTACCCTTCCAAATTGCTTACTTACATTCAAGTCCTGTGGATGCTACTTCACTTGGGGAGTTTTCACATTCATCCCTTCCTTCCTATACCATAGCTACCACCAGGGCCTCATTATTTCAGCCTGGGACCAGGCTCTTAACTGATCTTGGGCACTTCAGTCCCTCCCCTCTTCATTTCAACCTTCATTCCATTGCCAGAATAATGATCCATAGGCACATTACTCCTCTTTTCAAAAATCTTCAGATTGCTTCCAGAATGAAATAATTATTATTCCTTAGCTTGGCATTCAAGGCTTTCTACAATCTGCCTTCAATCTACCTTTCTGGACTAATCTCATGCCACTTTTATAATCTCATGATAGTCTATATTTATGCTAAAGTAGGCCATTCACTGCCACTGTTTTCTGGTCTTGTCTAACCTTTTTCTAGTTTTGTCTGTGCCTTTATACCTGCTGTCCCCTATGCCTGGAATGGTCACATCTCTGCCTGGAATCATAGATTTAGAACCCTAAGGATCCTTAGAGGTCAAATTTTACTTTGCAAAATGGAACAGAGGATGTTAAGTGACTGGCTAATGGACACATGGGCAGTAGGTGGCAAGGCTAGGATTCAGCCCCAGGTCCTCCTACTCTGAATTCAGTGATCTTAGCACTACAAATTGAACTCCTTCTTTCTCATTAATGTCTTAGTATTATTTCTTCCCTGAAGCCTTTCCTGATTCATCCAGCATAGGTAATTTATCCCTTACAATTTTCCCATGCACTAATAACATAAAGTAAAATAGGGCCCTGTGGATTCTTCCATTAGACAACAAGCTCCTTGAAGTCAGGGCATCTATTGCTTCTTATTGGTCTCCAGAATCCTTTGCACTTTTCAAAATTACTGAAGACTCCCTTCCCCCAAGAGCTTTTGCTTATGTTTGTTATATCTATCGATTATTGACCATATTAGAAATGAAAACATCTTAGTATTATTATGAAAATTAGTTTTGGTCTCGAGGATGGGGAGTCAGCTTCTAAGTCTGCAAGACCGGGGTTCACTCCTGATTCTGAACCATACTAACTGTGTGATCCTATGCAAGTCACACACTCTAAGGGAGTTGCTCAGACTGACCTCATCCAGATGTTCTCTGTAGGATGGAAATCATAGGTCCAGTCCCCTTCTCAATTTCTCCCCATTACCAGGCAGATTGCTTAATATATGGTTAGCTGAAAAATTATCTAATACTGCTTCATTCCATGATTTCTCAGTGATATTGGGCTATTTTCTGTGATATCTGCCTTATTTTCCTCCACTTCCATAGTCAGTATGTGTCTGTGAATATAAATCAATGTGTCTGGGATTTTTTTAGGGTTTGGATACATTTGTAGAATCCAATTTTTAAAGACTCTTCTATTGAAATAAAGATCTGTCAGTTGTTTCCAATAAATATTTATTTAATCTGGCACCGTGTTTGGCCCACACTTTATTAATTAGTCAGTCATGCTGCATTTTGAACACTGAAATGTAGACTTTTAAAGTCACTGAGGGCCCCAAGTGCATATGTACTGCCCTAATTTAGTTCTCCTGTATATCTTGTTTTTTGGCACTGGGGATTGGGGTGGGCGGTGTTTGTTTGTTTACATATGTTGATATTTGACTTGACCAAGGCAGAGTTTTGTTCTATTAAGAAAACAGGCCCCTTGAAAAGGTGTCTGTTAGAGTTCCTACCAAAGGCTGCAAAACACCAGATACAATTTCCTGTATTTTCAAGTATTTTCAGAAAATTCAAGAACCAAATATTTATGACTTGAAAAGCTCTAAATGTTTTAAGTCTTTGTCTGGAATTCTGTAGAAGAGTTAACATGTTAGAGGGATGTTACAATTATTTTTTTTTTAAATTCCAAACAAACAACAGATGTCACTCCACAATCCCATCTCTCTCCACCCACCTCCAGGAAAAAATAATAATAAAATAAAACACTGAACACATTCTGTAATTTCCAGGTTAGACAAAAACTAGAGAGAAGAAGAAAAAATTGCAAAACACTGAAAAACTCACCACAAAATTATTTTTTTCTTAAAGAAAATTTTGACAGGGACCAAGTTTTGCACAATTCTGTCCCTTTGGCTTCTTTCACTGGCTTGCCAGCAGGGGGCAGAAGAAGTAGGTTTTGTTTCGGTTCCCCTCCTGAGGCTGTTGCAGGGGCCAGGCCGGGAAACTGTGGTTTCAATCATTGCCTCTGTAGCTGAAATTTTTCCTGGTCTATGCATCTGAACCCTTCTCCTCTGCCTCCCTCCCCCTAAATTTGCTGATAAAAGTGAGGTTTTTATAATCCCTGGCACCTTTCACTTTGTTTATCAAGGAGGGACACAGTATATCTACAGCTTCCATAGTTAACAATGGTAAATCACATCTAAACAGGACACTGGGTGTGGGACCATGACTACACATGTATGGGAATTTAGGGACGTCTGTGTTTTTTTTCATTATTTTAAATTATGCTATGGTTTTTAATTGATTGTTTTTGATGAAAATTCCACCTTTCCTCAATTGTACATTTATCATTCATGCCCTTCCCCTCTCCCCTTTCTAACACAGGAACTGATTTCTACAGCATGCGTATGTGCAGGGCTGCCCTCAGCCCAAGAAGTTTGGTTAGCCAGATATGCAGAATAAAGACAGGAATGTGGGTCAGGAGGGTGCAAGGCAGAGACCTTCAATGACCTTTCTCTCAGCTTTGATATTTGCTCAGATTGACTGGCAAGTACTCGTTCCTTCGGGATTTGTTAGAATGCAGCCTTCCAAAATGGTCTGCCTAGGAATGAAGACTGAAAGATAGAAAATCCCCCTTCAATTTCAGTCAAGTCCTACTTTCAAGTCAGATAAAAACCTGGGAAGGTGAGTTGTTCCTGATAGCAAGAGGAAGTCACTTATAAGAATATAGTTATCCTTCCCACATCCAGGGAGTCAGGGTTGGGGTGCTCCCCACCCCCTACACCATTTGGAAAATCTGCATAAAATTTCTTGGCCCTTACTTCATTCAGAGAAGTCCGAATTTTTTCTTTTTCTTTTATGCAGTGTTTACAGTACCAAATTTTACAATTTGGGTTAAGTATTTGGTCATAGGCTCTGTGTTATCCACTTGTCTTCCACATCAACTGTGGCTTCCACAAAACTCTCCCCAAATTTTCATTTAATTTCTTATACCAACACGAGATATAAAAGTTGTGATGTGAAAGGGATAACTGTAGACTTAACCTTACCCTGCGGGGCACTCTGTCTGGTTATTGTAGTGGGTTGGCTCACAGGCGAGCTTTCAGCCTGCACTTATTAGAAAGAGGCTTTCTAGTCATTCATCCTAGGAAATGCCAGTAGGGACCTTGAAGAGATGAAGCCGGGGGCTGGCATCAGGGAGAAACCTGGCAGCCAGGAGACTTGTGGAAATACCACAACCAGCAGGGAGATGCAACTGTATGATATAGGGTAGAGAGTAAGCCCAGCAGACAGTAATGCCCACTGGGAATCAGACCCAGTGAAACTGAGGTCACAAACTGGGCCGGATTAGCCCTACCCTGCCACAAACGTGCCCTGTATGCCCTAGGAATATAGAGAAAATGGAACAGAGAAAGAATATGGGGTAAACACATTGGGAGAGGCTCTTTATCCTACAGCAGATTTTCTAGTTGCCCTGCATTGGAGAGGAGCAGCCCAGGTACTATACACAGATGGCAGAACTTTAATTTTACTAAAGCTGTTACTTCTTTTTCCCTTTTCCCCCTCCCTCTTCAGCATCCTTTCCATTTCTAGATTCTATTAATATGTTCCTCTCATCTTTTTTAATATTCCCAAGCATAGGTCAAGGAAGACCCCTTTAAATAAGGTTCTTGGAAAGGTAGGTAATTTCCTACATGGAACATGATCCCATGTGACTTAGATTAATTATATAGGACCTTCCACTACTAGCAAAGATTTTGAGGTTTTTCTAAATAAGAGTAACTGGCAAATTTCTTCCCAAAATGAACTAGCCAATAGAAATTCTTTTGTCTATATTCATAAACAAAGTAGTATGGTTCTGTCCCTCCGCCCCCAACTTTGCTTTTTATCCCTGGGCTCTCTCTATTAATTCAGAGGGTAAATTGAGGTAGGAAAAAAAATTGAGATGCCCTCCCATCTGTTTTCTTTCAACTTCTCTGATCTCTTTTGTCATCAATCATATCTTATCCACTGAATCATCACTTATGCTAACCTTTCAGAAATTCTTTTTTTTTGATCTCACTCTTAAAAATATCTCCCACAGAGTCATGGAATCTTAGAGTTGGAGGGAAGCTGAGAGGTCATCTAACTCAATTCCATCCTGATGTATGAGTCTGTTTCTATGAGACAACAAGCCCCAAAGGTTGTTACCTATGTTTTGCCTGAAGACCACCAGGTACATGAAACTCGATACAAGGGAACCATTCCATTTCTATCCAGCCCTAAAGGTTAGGAAGTTGTTATTTACACTGAGTCCAAATCTGCTTCTCTGTAGCTTTCAGCCACTGGTCACAGTTCAGGGCCAAAGACAGTAAGTGTGGACCCTCTTCCACACGATAATTCATCAAATGTTTGAATTAATATCATGCTCTGTCCCTGTCCCCAAGCCATCTCATCTCTAGGTGGTATCCTGGGGATAACGAGGATCAGATTCTTAAGGAAGCACATCTATCACTATTCTTAGAGCTCAGTTTCTATCTGCTTCATTTTCTTGACATTCTAGGTGCAGAGTAAGATATCTTTAAGGGATATGAGCTGTTTTTAACAGTATTTCAGGAAGTCTACTGCTGAATTTGCCCCATTTCTATATTTGCATATGTTTTTGTAAATTCACTCAGATACGAAAATGATTTATGAACAGGTAAAATGATAAACTAATATCAGGATGTTTTCTGTTCCAACCAAGACTATTTCAAATCATTCTTCCTTTATTTGATTTTGCTTTTTTGGTAGGGCAGAGGTGGGGATAGGAGGAGTTACAGCATTTATATAGATTTGTTTTTACTATGCCATCTACCGGATCTATCATTTTTCCTATTATCATTTCTCTTTGAAAGTAGCACATTTTTGGGAAAAGAATGTGGCCTTAAATTAAGTGAGAAATTTAGATTATGTCTTTAGCTTTGCTATTGTTTTTATTGCTATTATATTACATTATATATCTTATTATAGTATTAGATTATCCTATGTTATTATTTGTATTATTTATATGATCAACATATACTACATTATAATACATAATATTATGCATTTTATAATAATGTTATGTATTATTATTGTTATTGCTATTGTTAAATTATTTTAGATCATGAAATTCTTGATTTAGAGCTAGAAGGAGCCTTAGTGATCCTCTAGTTCCAACTTCTCACTGCAAATGAGGAAACTGAGACCCAGAGAGGATAAGTGATTTGCCCAAGATCATACAAAGTGGTCGAGGGAGGATCCAAATCCAGGTCCTTCGACATCAAGTGCAGTGCTCTCTCCACTACAATATGCTGCCATCTTTGGGAAAGTCTTTAAACTTTTTGGCTAAAATAGAGACCCTAGTAAGGGGGTCGATTTTCTAAAACAGTTGTTGTGAAGACTGATATGTTAATATTTATGAGCATTCCTAGGAAAGGTGATACATAAGTTTTTATTAATAATCTAGAACTGGATTTGTTTCATCAAAATTTTCATTTCCTTTGAGTGTGTCTCCAAAATGCAGTAACTTAAGAGATCCCGGATAGGATAAAGACATTCTTGAATCTTCTATAGCTTGTCTATTTCATAATATACTACAAACATAACTACTATGAAGAAGCAGTGAGAATCAACGTGCCTTAGCATTCCTGCAAGAGCCACTTCGAGCACAGTATATTTTTCCCCCCAATTTCAATATATTTTATTTATTTTTCACCTTTCTTT
Source organism: Pseudochirops corinnae (assembly GCA_028646515.1). Classification (NCBI taxonomy): domain Eukaryota; kingdom Metazoa; phylum Chordata; class Mammalia; order Diprotodontia; family Pseudocheiridae; genus Pseudochirops; species Pseudochirops corinnae. The sequence goes on along the minus strand of CM053592.1, from coordinate 104,490,886 downwards.
TCCACTCAATAAATTTCAGCAGAAGACAACTTAGCTTTTGCATTTGTATAAAAATTAACATAGTTTAATAATGCTCATTTTAATTTGGGCATTTAATTTTTTTGAGGAGGGAAGACAAGGCAATTGGGGTTAAGTGACTTGCCCAAGGTCACGCAACTAGTATGTCAAGTGTCTGAGGCTGGATTTAAACTCAGGTCCTTCTGATTCCAGGGCCGGTGCTCTAGTCCCTGTGCCACCCCCTCCCCCTCCCCTTTTTTTTAAAGAAACAAAAACATATCATGAACTTAAATATTGGAACTTAAATACAAAGTTAGTTTAAGTATGTTCTTCCTTTATTCCATGATCTCCTCTCCCTATTTGCTTGATATATTTTACTATACCTTTTTTCTTTATCTTTGTTGATGTTTTTTTCCTATGACCTTGAGTAATGATTCTTCTCTTTCTAGGCTGTTGTCCTTTTCTTTTGTTCTCTGAATGCCCATCAATTTCCCTTCTTTCTCTGGTCTTTCTCAAGATTGGGGTCTGCTACTGCCTTCTCTGTGTTTTCTTTCTCTTCTTTCAATGTTCACATTCTCCTACTATCTCTGTCCTTTACTCCCTTCTCCATTCTTCAAATTCCCTTCAGCTTTCCCTCATTACTGCTGAATTTACAAATAACCTTGATGTGATCTATCATTCATCTAAACCCACTTGGAAATATCTCTGAAGACATCTCACATACAGTAGTTAACTGCAGCAGGAACATTAACGTGGTAATCTGTCATCCTCTTGAGGAGGAGTGTTGAAGCAGGGGTCAAAACCAAAGAAATTTCTGAGGATGTTCAGGCCAGTCAGTAGCTCCTAGAGGAGTAACTGGGGATAACCAGAAAGTGGACATTTTTATCTTGGGCAAGGCATTTTCGAATGGTCGTAAACATCTTGATACAGCTGTAACAAAAGTTTATAATCTGATGCATTTTTTTTTTCCTTTCCCCATATGTTGTTTAGATTATTTTCATCTGACTAGATATAAACCTTGCTTTAGGAGTTCAGTCATTTTTCAATTGTGTCCTGCTTTTCATTGTCCCCACTTGGGGTTTTCTTGGCAAAGATACTGAAGTGGTTTGCCACTTCCTTCTCCAGTTCATTTTACAGGTGAGGAAACTGAGGCAAGCAGGGTGAAGTGACTTACCCAGGGTCACACAGCTAGTAAGTGTCTGAAGCCAAATTTGAACTCAGGTGTTCCTGACTCCAGGTCCCGTGCTCTATCCACTGCACCACCTAGCTGCCTCTAAAAATCTGTGCTATTCCACACAACTGATATACACCTATATAGCAGCTATTCATGTCAATGTGTACTATACACAGAAGGAACTCAATAAATATTCATTGACTGACATGCAGAAAACATCAGTGCTAGAAGATTCTCAGAGACCATCTGGTTCAAGCCCTTCATCTATGCAATAAGGAAAGCATGACCAGGCATTATGGCAGATCCATGAGGTAGTGGAAAGTGAAATCCACCTGTGTTTCCTTTGCAAACTTACTTCACATCCCTGGCCCTCAATTTTCTAATTTATAAACTGGTATCTAAGGCCCTTTCTATCTCCAAATCTTACGATTTTCAGAAACTGAGAGCTACAGAGGTGAAGTGAACTTATTTTAAAGATCACTGTACCATCTGTTAATATGTGCCACAGAACTATGCATAGGCATGGTGGCCTCATTTTCCAGGCAGTTTTAAAATACAAACAACATATCTTTGTTGTTCTGTGCCCTCCTTTTCTTTAGTTGGACATGTTATTTCTGTGCTGTAGCTGAATCACCAAAACACATTCTGTGGCTAACTGGGATGCATATGTAAAAACAACTATATGTTTTGGTCTCATATGTGTTTACAGGCTTCATATAATTTTCTTCATATGTTGTTTCTCTCCTTAAAATGAACATTTCAAGGAAATTTAAGAAACAGAGATAGTACCAAGAGGCCAACAACAACAGTTCTGCAACAACAAAGTACTGCTATACAAGAGTAAGAGAAAAGTCTGCAACAAAACAGATTTCAACCGTTAAGTTTCCTATTTGTGGCTATTAAAAAAAAGGCCATTAAATTCATCCAAATTATTTAAAGTCTCTAGGGTGGGCTCTTTTAACTCTAACACCCAGATTATTCCCAGACAGCTCTGTTCTTGGCACCAAATAACCTCTGGTAAAGGGAGGATGGTAGAAACTGATTGCCCTGGGTCTTTGTACCCACCAGTGCCAAGCACGGAGCTTGGTGCATTGTGAGTGGTTAATTAATGCTTGTTGATTGACTAATGGCAGGCTGAAGGAAAGGATGATGAATTGGACTAGTCTTAAGACCGTACAGTAGTTATAGTTAATCAGCACTAGATCTCCACCCTCCCATTCTAAGTCTCAGCAGCACCTTCGCTGGAAGACTGAGGGACAATCTATGTTCAGAGAGCAGTAATGACAACCACCACTTAAGCAGACCCTGCAATATTTGGGGATGTAGAGACCTAAGAGATTAAACCCAGAAATGATACTTGAGAATGTAAGGAGCAGGGAGCCCCAATGTGACTCACACGGCTGTAAAAGCGGTGGGGGGCTTCATGTGCTGATGAAGGTACCAGCACCAGACGGGGACACTACTCTCCTCCTTCTGCAAATTCTACTTCATCATCAAACCTTCTCTTCTCATCAAACCTCTGGCCCCTCCTCCCCAAGCTACAGGTTCTTTTTAATTGGTTTGTATGGAGTTTTTTTGGAGGGGGGGGAAAGTAAGGCAATTGAGATTAAGTGACTTGCCCATGGTCACATAGCTAATAAGTGTCAAGTGTCTGAGGCTGGATTTGAACTCAGGTCCTCCTGACTCTATGGCCAGTGCTCTATACACTGAGTTACCTAGCTGCCCCTGTTTTGTTTTTTGTAAATGCAGATATACTTTGGCATTTTTGAAAAATTCATTTCATTTGCCAAGGAGTAAGTTCCTTTGGTATATATATAACAATGATTTCTTAAATGGCAGGGCCCATGTCCACCTACCTTCCTTAATGGAACAAGTAGGTACTGAAAGAGAAAAACAAGAAAAATTCACAAACTGGGGTATATCTTTTTGAACCATGAAGGATTGGTTGGTTAGAAGCAGTTAGGTCACATAGTAAATAGAGCACTAGACTCAGATTCATGAAGACCTAAATTTGAAACTTGCTTCAGAAAATTACTTAGTGACGAGGTAGGTCACTTGAATTCTCTAAACTTACATTCTCCCCATCTGTAGAATGGGAATATTAAGAGGACATGCCTCACATAGTTTTTTGAGGATCAAATGATATAATTATATGTAATAAACTTTATATACTTTAAATGCTATATAAAAGTTAGTTACTACTACTACTACTACTACTACTACTACTACTACTACTACTACTACTACTACTACTACTACATAAGTTGTAATGGATTATACTTGGGTTGACCCAATGTCATTCTTTAACATAAATCTGGAAGGAACCACATTCTTATGTTCTAGACATCATAAAGTATGGAATTTTCCTTTGCATCATTAAAGTTGCTATCAATAGAATATTCCCTTTCACATTTAGGGGAAGAGAATAAACATTTATATAGAGCCCATTGGGCAGCTAGGTGGCGCAATAGATAGACTACTGGGATTGGAATCAAGAAGATTCATCCTCATGAGTCCAAATCTTGCTGTGTGACTCTGGGCAAGTCACTTATCCCTCTTTGCCTTAGTGTCTCATCTGTAAAATGAGCTAGAGAAGGAAATGGCAAAGCACTCCAGGATCTTTGCCAAGAAAACCCCAAAATGGGGTCACAAAGAATCAGACATGACCTAACAAGAGCAACATGGAGCCTCTTATTTTCCAAGCTCAAATATCATCTCATTTGATCCATTTAAACCAACCAAGAGAGGAACTAACCCTGTTGACTGGTGCCATATCAATCAAATCTATGAAGATTTCTGGTCTCCCAAGCTGACTCCTTGTGGTTTATTAATAACAAATCCATGAATGAAGTCTGACACTTGGATGTCACTTTAGTTCACAGTACCTTATTTGGAACTGGATGAGGCCTGGGATACATAAATAAAAGTATAATGCATATTTCTAGATCAATACAGACTGTAATGCCTCCTTTGCATGCACTGTCTAAAGGACATTCTAAAGTTAGTTGGGACCAAACTTTTGTTAAAAATTTTTAAACTGGTGAAACAGACTGCGGAGTCCCTAAAGGTTACTTCTTCATTCCAGGACCCTAATCCATTAGGCAAAGTCTCCCGGTGTTGGCTTGATCTGTATGATCTTTGAGATGTGATGCAGAGGAGATAACGCGGTGATGAAGAAGATAAAACTCCTCCAGCTGGATCTGACCACAGTCTTCCGTTCCTGTTTCCCCTCATAATGAATATTGGAAACACATTCGACTTATTTTCCCTTTTAAAGAAACTGTTGTTTTATGTTTCAGTCTTTAAGATGTCCTAACTTCTATGAAGCAATATCCTCCCATAACAGCTCAAGGTGCATCCATGCTTGTTTTGGGAGAGCCCTTTTAAGGAGAAGAGAGAACTTTGGCTTAGGGGATAAGGGACTGACCAGTGAGGGCAGGAATATGGAAGAAGGAAAAGAAACTTACACTAATTGGGCCCATCTCAGAAAACCAGGATCTTATGAATTATTTATTACACTACAGACCCTAGCAACAATGTAGATTTTGGGTCTTGCCAAGAACAAATTAGGCTGTCTGCATTTGTTAATCCTCCCTTCTCTTAGGAAGAAACAAGGCCAGGAGCCAGGACAAAGGATCAACAAGACTAAAGATAAGGCCCTCATTCCACTGGTTCTTTGCAGAGCCTTCACAACTGAAGCCCAATCAGATATTTTTTTTCCCAAAAGCCAGGAGGATAACTAGGCTGTGTTTGTACTTCTGAAAAATCTGGGTATCAGAGACATCAGGGACATTTCAAATGTTACACACTTGTAAGCCCTATGGAACAAACATATCTCAAATAATGGCCTTGATCTGGTACAGACCACTTCGGGTCACTATCTAACTTTAACTTCAAAAAAACCTACTGACTATGATGTACTAAAAGCAGAGGAAGAGACACAATTTAAATAGCTAGTGATCTCTGGCTTTAAGAAACTCATGATCTCAGAAAGGGGCATCCTCCATCTTTAAGACTCAAGGATCTGTTTCATCAGTGTGGTTACACCCTCCATAAATCAGTAAATGATCTCCATGAATTGCCATGGGTAAAAAAAAAAATTCATCGCTCAGTGGCCAACACTTGGCAAAGAGCCCCTAATTCTAGCAGAACTAGAGAAAGTCTTCTGATAATGGATTGTGTAGACAGATACATAGTAAGTTGCTGAGCCTGTATTCCTTCTAACTTGGAAGGACCTACCAGGGTTTGTAATCTATTGGCAAAGCCTTCTAGAAGTTACTGACTTTAACCTCCGAGCTATAACAGGCACTTTGGGGGAAGAAGAGGGATAAAATATATACTCAGATTACTATAATACATGCATGGTAAGTAAATACGAGTGGTATAAACCTAGTGCTATTTGAGGTCTGAAGAGGGAAGGATTGTTATAAGTGGGTACGTCAATTTTCAGATAGTGGATCCTGCTGCCTCTGGCAAAGGGAGACAAGGATAAGGCCAGATGTGGTTCTTACTTCTTTCTCTGTATTTACTTCCCCCAAACATGGCTATGCTTCCTGACTTCAGAGTCATGGTATGATTAGGGTTCAAGAGCTTCTACTCCAACCCTGCTCTAGAGGGTCTTTCCCTGGTCTCCTGCAGAAGCGAAGCCAATTCTTATATCAATGTCTTGATCCTCCTGGAAGTCAGGCAAAATAAGAATATTCTCTGGGGGGGAAATTCCTCATTATCTTATTCCTTATGTTCTTCCTCATACTCTTCCTTATAAGACAACTCTGATAATATGCTAGTTAGGATATACTTATATCGGAAAATCATAAAGTCATAGAATATTAGAGTTGGAAATAGGCCTAGATATGGTCTAGTCCAACCCCTTCATTGGAAACTGGAACTCTGAGAGGTTACGCATTTAAGTAACGCCATTCAGCTGGTTAATAGTGTAGAGAGACAGAACCTGAGCTAAAAAGTAAAGAAAGTTAGAGGCTGGAGTCAAGGTCAAAGGTTAATTAAGAAAATCAAGTCCTATTGTACAAAATTGACATTAAAAAACAAACTAGTTGCCTTAAGGAATACTTTACAATAAAGGAACATATGTATACTGTTTCATTGCTTGAAGGAAAGCATTTCCCTAATGGTTTCTTGGTGCACCACGAGTTGTACCTTTATGAGTCTAAGAGAATGTTATAGGGCAAGAGAACAAGCATTTATTAAACACCTACTATGTGCCTGGTACTGTGTTAAGCACTTCACAAATATTACCTCATTATATTTTCTCTGGGCCCAGGCACACTCAGTCCTTAGTGACCCTTAGAAATAAGAATTTAAGATTTCGCTGTCTACTTGTAAACATGAAAATGCAAGAAATATTAATCTTTTTTAAAAAATATTTTATTCTCCCCCATAACATGTGAAAATACTTTTTAACATTCTTTTTTAAAAGGTTGTTCCAAAATCTCTCCTTCCCTCCTCTTCTTCCTTTCTCTCTGAGATGGTAAACAATTAGATATAACTTATACATGTATAATCATGTAAAATATAGGAAATATTAATCTTAAGAGATTTTTGGATTTTTCCTAACATCTAACTCAAAAACCCAAGTAAATCTCTGAAAAATTTATCTTAAAATTTCTAATTTTTACTGTTGTTTGTAATGACACCTCTCCCTAGTGAAACATCTTCTTACAGAATCACATAAAAACAAGACACTACATTATCTGTGATAGAACTGACCAAGTAGCAAAATTACTGATCATTTTCTTTCTTAACTCTGAAATGATAGGAAAAAAAGGTGATTTCTTCAAAATGGCATTTTGAACCTTTTGAATAATAGCTAACATTTACATAGCACTTTAATATTTTCAGGACACATAGATATATGTTTCTATACATTTATTATTAATTATTCCATCTGAGAGGGGGTAAGTGACTTGCTCACCTAGCTAGTGTTAGGCAAGATTTAAACTCAGACCTTCCTGGTTCTAATGTTGAGGTTTAGGGGTGCTTGGGATCCCAAAATGCCAACATGCTGAGTCCTGCTGAATGAATTCGACTCAAGTCTTCTCTCAGTCAAAGAAAAGCAAAGTTTATTAAAGATTCTCCATAATGGACAGACTCTCGAGAAGCTTGAGCATTTGTGACACTTGTATTGACGAGCAGGCCAGAACAATCTGACGCGGACTGAGTCTGAGCTACATTGGATCTGAGCCCCTTCATGGAGGCAAAATAGATCTTATATACAGAAAGACCGTGGGAGGGATCTAGGGATGGTCTAGTAGTCTTGGAGGAAGGGTCTAGGGAGGGGCTTACTAAGGAGGATCTTGATGTGACTGAGGTCTAACTCCAGGAACCAAGAGAAGGGAATTTTAATAGGATCAAGGGTGGGAAATAGCCAGAGGTAACAGACTATGGAGAGCTAGGCTAAGTTAAGGGTTTCTGATCATAGTGATAATGAAAGGCTTATGGCCTCAGGAAAACGCCAGATGCAGTGGGAAGATTCAAAGAGAGTTCAAGGGGGTTTCCAGAGGCTGTCTGCCATCACTAAGTGCAGCACACTGATATTCACTATGCCACCTCATTTAAGAAAAGTTTTGTAACTTGAATTCCATGAGACTATTTTCTAAGATCATCTGGATCACAATCATATTCGGAGCATTATGGTCAATTACAATACTAGGGTCACAGAGCTACAAGAGGCCTGAAGGCTCCCCCATGCCCTTTTTTGGCCCATCTATGGGTCAGCACTAGCTGACCTCAGACAGACTGAAATCTATGCCATTTTTGATGACCTGCAGAGAAGCTAAATTCCACAACTTCCTGTGGGAACTCATTCTAATAGAGTAAAATTTCCCTAGTCCTTTGAAGTGGCTAGGTGGTACAGTGAATAGAGCACTGGCCCTGGAGTCAGGAGGATCTGAGTTCAAATCCGATCTCAGACACTTAACACACACAGAAAAAACTAGTGTGACCTTGGGCAAGTCACTTAATTCCAAGTGCCCTACTTTCCCCCTCCAAAAAAAAAAGGAAAAATTTCTCACTAGTCCTGAGATGGTAAAAAAAATACCAAATTCTTATGAAACATTGTAAAAGTTAAGTACAGTTCTATGATTTTAATGTGTACGGATCCTTCCTTGTTGGCAAGCAATGTACAAGCAAGCTGCAATGCTCAAGGATGGACTTTAAGGTATAGACAAGAAGCTTATAATCAGGTGCTTATTTAAGTAGATGCTTATATAAAGACAATTTGTTCTCTTATGTTAAACATCTACCCTAAAACCTCAATTGCATATTACCAATTTGTTTAGAAACCCTCTGCTTATAGATAAGACAAAAGAAAACCTCAGCCACCTTCCAGTCCAAGTTACCACAAATTCTGAATGAATAAGCACTTTAAACACAGATAAATACTTCAATACAAGAAACTCCTCATATCTAACCCAAATCATTCAAACTTCTTCATATTGCAAGTTAATTTTATTCCTACCATTCTCTCCTTAGGTGAGAGAAAAACTGTGGGTGCTCTCCATCAGCATGCTAACAGGCCACATGTCTGAATGTAATTAAGCTTCCCCATCAATTTTTTTCACCTATAATAAATCATCCTTTTGCGGGAAGATGGGGGGCTGTCTTATTAACCTCTCAATCACCTCTGAACTTTCTGGGAAGGCCCTGACCGGCATTTCTCAAACCTCAAGATTTTACTCCCCTGTGCCAAGCGTTCCCACACAAAGAATGAAATCTTTCTGGAAGTCTGAGTGGAGAGCAATGCAGAAAGGGTAGAGGACCCCTGGCCTGGGCCTACTGTGAAAGCAGCTCTAGAGAGTACCAAAAGCCACATTTTCTTCTTTCTCTCCCAGAGAAGAGAATGAGCATTTTTTGGTGAATGGAAATAGGAAGTAGGGAGCGATTTATTCTTTTCTGACAGAAGTTGTTTTTAGTATCAAGAAAGAAAAGTCTTCTCCTATCTTCAGCTTACATAAGGTTATATGTGACAGTTTCTGGCTGAGATCAGCTGGCTCAAGTATTTTCATTTTTTCTTTCCTTTCTCTTAATTCCAGGTGCTAGGCCCAGTTCCTTGATCTGTAGTTGCTGGCTTTCATATGTGCAAAGCAGGGAAGGAAGACTCCAGAACCTCTAGTAAAAGTTTAATGATAAAAGCAGTGTTTAGATAACAAGGTAGAACATTAGGTAACATTATGTTAATGTCTTCTCTGTCATCACCATTATCACTCATAAAAGAAAAAAGCAATTCATTTCACTTGTGAAATCAGGAACAGAAACGAGTCTTTTTAACTTACTTTGTTGCCTTTTAGAACTGCTATAATTACTGTTTTACCTCCTAATTCATTTGACTTTCGGTATTCCATGGCACATTCTACTTCCATTCATAGTCAGCAACTGTTGCTATTTCTAAGCATCCAGGTTCACATAAAGCACTAGTTCTCAACCTTCCTAATGCCATGACCCTTTAATACAGTTCTTCATGTTGTGGTGACCCCCAACCATAAAACTGTTTTCGTTGCTACTTCATAACGGTAATTTTGCTACTGTTATGAATCGTAATGTAAATATCTGATATGCAGGATGTATTTTCATTGTTACAAATTGAACATAACCCACAGGTTGAGAACCGCTGATGTAAAGACACATTTCAGACAGTACAGCATCCACTGTATCCCTGTTTGATTGTGATTTTCAGTAGCTCCTCTTTGCCTCTGGGATTAAACGTAAACTCGGAGACCAGGACTTTAAGTCATGGCTCCATGTTGCTCTTCCAGGCCTATTTCACATTCCTCTCCATTGTGTACGCTATGTTTTAGCCTAACTGGCTTCCTTCTTTCTTCCCAAATGAGACATTCCATGTCACACAGGCTACCATGTGCTGGGAATGAATTCCCTTTGCTTAGAATCTTCAGCTTTCTTCAAAGCAACTCCCAGAGGATACTCTCAGTGGAAAGCACTCCTGTCTCCCTGAATTATCTTGTGGTATACAGATTAGATCTCCCCAGTGAAATATTAACTCCCTGAGGACTGGGACTATTTTTTGTTTTCTCTTATATCCCCATCATCTAGTATCTAATATTTAGTAGGCACTTAATAAATGCTTGTTGACTAAATGAATGAATGAGATAAGATCTAGGTATGTGAAAATCTGTAAAATTCAGAGAGGTGTCTTAGAACCATTTTCCCTATTAGAAAAAGAACTGGAGAGATTGGGAACAGGTGATGATGTAACCTCCTTGGTATGTTTTGTCTATACCAAAGCTAGGTGACAAAGCAGTAGGGATGAGGAAGAGAAGGTTGCAGGACAAAGAATCATGGTAAGCTGATAGGGAATGGTATATAACAAGGTTCTGTAAGGACAGAAGGTCAATTCATAGAGTTCAGTTACTCTAAGTAGGAGCTTGTGAATGCCATTAATTAAAAGAGCACAGACCAGTTCAGAATCCCAGAGCCCTTTCATGAACCACATGGATGCATGAGGGGAATATACAGGAAGTAAGTTTCCATGTAAGCAAACTGAGGTCAGCATTCAGACATCGAGATCAAAAGGAGGGGAGAGGCAAGAAACACATTCTAGATAAGGAGGCTAGGTCCCTGGTAGGGGAGGTGTCCCTGGGTCCATCCAACACAGAAGGGTGGGTTCATGAAGAAAGCCAAAGAGAATTATTAGATTTTACCTGAGGACAAAGGTTGGTTGCTTTTTGAATCAATCTAATATGCTTTGTTGGACCTGGTAAGAATGTGATAGATTTTAGTTTAGCAGCCACATGCTTGTCTAGTACACAGGGTTCTTGACTGTGCTATCAAAGTTAGGCTTACTTCACATATGTAGTTGTAAAGATGATGAGCACTCTATACTAAGAGGGGCTAAACCTGAGATATGAAATGAATTCAAGTTTACTAATATCAAATCACATGAGAGAGCTGGCTCAGAGTGACCACTAAACTGCAAGATAAGAGTTTAAAAAATAGGGAAGATCACATAACAATTCAGGTTGGATCTTTCCTTAGATCTGGTATATAAAAATATGAGTTATATTCATTGACAAAGACATTTCTTTATGTACACATTACATGAGTTTCTTAAAAGGAAAATTTGGGATACCAAATTATATCTCCCTATTGAATTACTCTTATGTACTCAGAGAAGCAATTCTATGGGGAAAGGTGTCTCTAAGATATAATAAAATAAGATTTCATAAAGAAATACAGAGAAAAACCAGGCTTTATTCTAAGTGGGGGGCTAAAACCAAAGTCTGTCAATGCTATGTAGGAGAACTAAGTTTCAATGGGACATCAGCTTCAACTTCTAAAAGTCAAGTACTAAAAAAAAAAAAAAAAAAATTTAAAAATGGGGTACCTAGGGGGCACAGTGAATAGAGCACCAGCCCTGGAGTCAGCAAGACCTGAGTTCAAATCTGGACTCAGACACTTAACACTTACTAGCTATGTTACCTTGAGCAAGTCACTTAACCCTAACTGCCCTGCCCTCTCTGCTCCAAAAAGCACCAAAAAAAAAAAAAAAAAAAAATTAAAAGTCAAGTACTAAGGCCTTTATGGAGGAGAAAGGAGAAGAAGGGAGAAATCAGTCTTCCTGACTCCAGGTCCAGTGATCAACTATGTTCTGAGGTATCTCATTCCACTTAGAGGTAGCTCCAAGCAATGGGTGAAAGTTGTAAAGAAACAAATTTAGGGTTGAAGGAAAAAAATCCCTTTTAATTGGAGCTACCTCTACACCTGTGAGCAGTACTAGACTAGATTATTAAAGACACAGCCGGGGAACATCTAGAAAGGGCAGCAATGATTACAAAGAGTTGGTTGGCATGGTTGTACCAAGAGCATGTCATGCCAGGCTAGACTCATTACTTCTTCTTTTCAAAACAGGATTACTAAACTAGTGGATAAAAGGAATGGGGCAAGTTTACCCTGGAAAAGAAAAAACTGGGGGGTGGGAGGGAAAGAATGATGGCTGTTGTCAAGTATCTGAAGGGCTGTCATGTGGAGAGAGCTTAGGTTTATTCTCTTTGGCCCCAGAGGAAAGAACTAGAATAAATAGAGAGGAGTTGCAAAGACACATATTTAGACAAGATATCAAGAAAAGGTTCCTAGTAATAACAGATGGGCTGTCTCAGGAGAAGATGGGTTTCCCCTCCCTGAAGGTCTTCAAGCAGAGGTTGGCTTTCAGTGATAGGAAATGCCCCACCTTCCAAAGCATCTTGGTTCCTGTAACTATTGGGACATTGTTACCTGACCAACACAGGTGATGATGTGACTATCGTTGCCTTTGCCCAAGAAACGCAGACAGATCATGAAAGCAATCTACAATCAGTTTAGCACTTTAGCTGCCATGTCATACTGTGGTCTTTTTCTGAGTTTTTACTCAACTAAAACTCTTAGGTCTTTTTTGACATTTCATTTGACATGAAATGATGTTAAGCCATGTCTCTCCCATTCTGCCTTTGTGAAGTGCCTCTTAAAAAACATTAGTTGACATGTTTTCCCTATTCAACTTAATTATAAGTACCTCTGTTTCCCTTCCTGGTCAGGTAAGAAAGTCTTTCTCTAGATTGGGTGCTTTGTATAATCTATATCAAATTGCTTGCCTTCTCAATGAGGAGGGTTTGAGGGAAAAGAAGGAAAGAATTTGAAACTAAAAATTTTTAAAAACCAAATGTTAAAAATTGTTTTTACATGTAATTGGGGGAAAATAAAATATTCAATTTAGATTGGATGCTTACATGACTAACCTGCTTAGAAACTTGTTTTTGAGGGAGAAAAACAGAAGAAAACCTGGTTTTCTTGGTTTATAAAAGGAGCTTTTAAAACTAAATTTCATTACAATCCAAGTCAATTTTATTTCAGTCTTTAAAACTAATTAGCTTTCCAGGAAAGGATGAAATAAAGAACATTCATAATGCCTTAAGATTCTCTTCTACATGAAGAGAGTTCTTAGCAGTTTAACAGGTATACACAACAATAAAGAAGGTAAATAAATTACCTTCATTAACAAATAAATTACCCATGACTATGATAGACCATACCTGTTTCCTCCATCATCTGCATGAAATCATATAGCAAAAAGGCAAAATCTATGCATGATGAAGAAAAATTGTTAAGAGCAAAATGTTGATGAAAGACAATAGAGAAAGTCATTTTATGAAAGCTCCATAATAGGGAAGGAAAGGGAGCTTGGTAGAGTAGTCGAACAGCTGGCACTAGAGTCAGGAAGAATGGATTTGAGTCTCCTCTTTGACAGAGATACTAGTTGTCTGATCATGGGCAACTTACTTCATCCCTCAATGCTTCTGGTAACTCTCTAACATTGCAAGTTACAATGGTTTACTTATCTGTATCAGTGGAGGATTTATTCACACCAGAAGTTCCCTGTCCTGATGAAATTATAGATATAGACCAAATAAAATATAATGGAGAAGACAACATGTACAAAATCTACATTTTTTTCCTATGAAATTCAAGTAAATGACCCTCTCATATAATAAAAATTCACCAGTTTTTCCATGATACCTCTTTCTTCCTCTTTGATCTTGATCTGATTTTCATTTTCTTCACATTCTGTCCCTCTAATTGCTGCTAGTAGACTATACACTCAGCATTTAAAAGCTCACTTTGCTTAAAGCCTAGGCAACCAGTCCCTGCCAAACATTTTCTTTTCATCTTCCGTCCAACTCTATGTAGAAGGCGAAGGAGTATGGAGGTCTGAAAGGGCCAGAAGGCCAGGACAGCTCTGAGGCACTGGCTGTCCCCACTACCTAAACTGTCTTCTAATAAATGGCAATGGAATTCAAAAGATCTGAAACGTTTCTGCTTAAGGGAAGCCATTTATCAGATGTTTTAAATGACCAGGGCACAGGGGAGAACTACATAAGTCAAAGCATTGGACCAATTCTTCCCTTCAAATATTGAAGGACAATTTAATACATAGTTGTCAGTAAAAGAAACTAGTAACTTTTAAAGGAAAAAGTAGGAAGAGAATTCCTCACAAAATTAAACAGATGCTTTGATGAAAGTGTTAGCAAAATACTACTTCTCTTCTACTTGGGGATGATGGAGGGAGGTTAAAACATGCAGGGAAAAACAATATGTTCAGATAATTGAGAAGTTCTCATTAGGAAGAAATAAGAAAAAGTATATTCTCCTTATTTTAGGAAATGCACAGTTTGCAATAGATCCTTGAAATATTCCTGTTGCTTAAGTATCGTTATGGTCTTTGAAATGAGTACCCTGTTAGAGCTCCTCTTTAATCAGAGAATCTGTTGGTCAGAGAACTCTATAAAAAGAAGCTGTAGTTAGGTGTTCATTCTTCAGCCACAAAAGGAGGCTGGATAACAACAAAACAGACACGTGGTATGTGTGTGGTAAGAGATGGAGACTTCAAGAGGCTGATTCCAGTAATTCTAGGATCCACAACTTTCCATTCCAGCCATGCATCCCCTATACATTCGAATCAATGGACTAGAAGGCATTAGAAAAACATTTGACAAAATTTAACATAGAACACAGGGAATAAGACAAGGATTATTTACTGCATAAAAATGCAAGATTTCATTGAGATGGGTAAGTTCCTCTAGTGAAAGGGGCCCTTCTTGATAAGGGCCCTATGAACTTAAAAAAAATGTAAAAAAAAGTTTGATAACTGCATTTCAGTAAAATTGGTTTCTTTTGCAACACTATGCATTTTATTTTATGCATTTTAAAAACACTACTCTGAGAAGGGTTCTATAACCTTCTCCAGAGTGTCAAAGGGGTTCTTGATACAAGAAAAGTTAAAAACCCCTGTGCCTCATGACAGAGTTCACAACCCCTCTGCATTGTAGCAGATAGTCTGAGTTGCTATGGCTAAAACATTCACTCCCAGTCTTAAGGTGATGCCAAAGTACTATGCAGAGGAGTTATTAAAAATGATTCTGTTTGCAGCCCCTTTGGGATTTGTCTTTTTTTTCTCAGAGGCAGAGCCTAGGGATTCAATTCAGTCTGTGAACTTGGCAGGTGAAAAGTAAAGGATGGAAAGCTTAGGAGGAAGGGGTGTCTGAGAGTTACAGGGATAAGGAAAGGAGAGGTAAAGCACATACTCAAAAAGCAGGCCAACTCTGGGCATGGTTTGAAATGAGCCCTGGGCTTTATTTGTCAGATTTCAAAGGACTGGGGGGGGGGGGGAGGGGTAAGGGGAGAGGAGATATATTAGGATCCTGAGATTGGCAAAAGGGAATAAGCTCAGGAGGGATGTAAGTCTCAACATAACAAAATTCTGATGATGAATTCCTAAGTGATTTCACTGAACAAGGGGGAAGAGGGATATGAACTGTCTAAATATGGCTGCATGGAGAGCTCATGGATGAACTCGGCTCTAAAAAGCCATGCATAAAAAAAAACACTGGTGACAGGATGAATGTGACAGTGTTATAAAGGTGAATGCCCATAATTGCGAGTCTCTTGATAAACACTCAGGGCAAATATAAAGGTATTTTTTATGCATTGTTCAGGGCAAGAGAAAAAAACAAAAGAGAAACAGGAACTGCTTGGAGTAGATGGGACAATGATAAAAGACAATCAAGAGAAGGCAAGACTACTCAGATCTTACTGCTTCATTTTTGTTTTCTCTCTACTGGGATGATCTTAAAATGGAGAAAAAGATGACAAAAACCAGTTAACAGAGGAAAGCAAAAGGTAATGAGCTCACCATGACTGAACATCTTCAAGAGGAACCATGATGACTACTTGTGGGAGAAGCTGTAACAGAGATTCACGCATCAGGGAAGGGGTTGGGCTAAATGATCTCCAAAATCCCTTTCAACTCTAGGATTCTATGAGTCTGTAAACTCAAGATGTCAATAAAATCTATTAAAAACAAACCATTATGATTCACAAATTAATTAACTTAAATATTTTCATCCTCTATTATCTCCTCAGGCAACAAGTTTCATACTATCACAAAATCTCTGGATTTTTGAGTTAGTAGCAGCAACAGCAACAGCAGTATTAGGGGCAGCTAGGTGTCCCGGCGCATAAAGTGTCAGGTCTGGAGTCAGGAAGACTCATATTCCTGAGTTCAAATCTGGCCTCAGACACTCACTACTTCTGTGATCCTGGGCATGTCACTACACCCTCTTTGACTCAATTTTCTCATCTGTAAAATGAGCTGGAGAAGGACATGGCAAAATATTCAAATATCTTTACCAAGAGAACATCAAAAGGGGTCACGAAAAGTTGGACACAACTGAACAACAACAAAAGCGAGTAGTGGTTGTAGTAGAAGCAATAGTAGTAACTATAACATGAGGTGCTTTAAAATTTGCAAAGCGGTTTACATACATTTTCTCATTTGAGCCCCAGAATAACCCTGTGGAATAGGTATAGTAATTATTATTGCCCCCATTTTACAGATAAGGAAACATGGAGGCAAATAGCTGAAGTGAATTGCCCAAGGTCACTTCATCAGTCCAACCTGCACCTGAAGAGCATTCCCTGCACAGCATGCCTCACAGATGGTATCCAGCCTTTGTCTGAAAAGTTGGAGTGACAGGGAGCCTGACTATTTTGTCCTTCTGTCCATCCTGAATTTACCTCTTTCAGGTAGCATGCCTGAATGAAGAGACCCCTGGCTAGGCATTATGAAACCAGGCATTGCTCCCTCCTCACAAGATACTTGAGCTCTTTGGAATTGTTGCCACCTCTATAAAAAGATGGAGTCAGGCTGAATAATCTCTAAGATCCTAGGTTTCAATCTCGCCCCTGCCTCCTTCTCTCCAGTTTGGCAATACTACAATATTTGGCATTCACCTGATGTATTTGCCTTTGTCATTTTACAGATATCGAGTAGATCTTCTCTTAGTCTTCATATTTAAACAACCGAGTCTGGTTCTTTATAGCTTGTCCTTCTGTGGCAACATCCATGTTCCTCTTGAGCTGCTGTGAATCTGGGCCAGCTGCCGGATACCCGCTACCTACTAAATTCTTAGTAACTGCTTGCTGATGGACCGAGGATGTGGATGTTTCACCTCTGATTTCTGGCTGGAAGATAGAATGTGAGGGACTAGAGGGGAAAAGTAATGTTCAGATTGGAAGAAGGGTCAGTGCCAGCTTTGCTTCACAGGGTTGTTATAAGGAAAATGTCTTGTAAACCTACATACGTGTGAATTATTATTACTAGAGTCAAATCAGAGATTGAAACAGACAAAAGAAGACATGTGGCCCAAGTAAGGCTGCAGGGTTGGAAAATGGGATAACAGCAAGGGTCTGATTCCCACATCTTTCTTCAGGAATATATGTTTTTATGCCTACCTTTACCTGTTAGTCTCATCCTCCACCTCCCTCTAAATTCCTTGCAGTTGGACAGCTCCCAGGCCAGCGGCCATCCCTAACCAGCAGAAAATAGGCATTTCCCTATCCCCTTTGCCCTTGATCATTTCCACCACTCTTCTCTAGACCTTCTCCAGATGTAAGGCATCTCTCTTGAATTATAAGGACTAGTCCTGCCAATGGGACTGCAGGCCTGGGTAGACTAAGGTTCTTGTGGGGGAAAAGGCAATAGTTTCTAGTTCTGTTTCCAATGTGCTGCTTCTTAACATATATTATCCTGTTGGCCTGAAGCAAGCAGCACACTGGGTTGCCATCTCCAGGAAATGTTTTGCAATGACTCTAATATGCCTTGACTTGGTTGCACTGATAATGAGAGCCCATGAGCCTTTAAGTCCATGATTTAATTATGTCTGGACTCAGTTGGACTACAAGGCCCTTGCGGGAAGTCACTCCCTTTTATTAAATTTTATTCTTCACAAGTACCTTATGTATTTTTAAAATTCGTTAACTTGATTAAACAATGTACGTTATTTCACCCTAATGTGTTACCTTGCACTCACCCACACAAACCAATTTGCCATTTTCTGCTCACCCACACAGCCTTGGCAAGAGCTTCTTGCATTTTATTTTTGTCAGCTAACATTAAAAAATACTGAGTTTATATATACCGAGTGCCCTTAATGAACTCAAAATATTTTCCATGAACTATTTTTTGGATCTTTTTGTCACTTTGTGGCAGATAAGAGATCCATATCAAATTACTAGAAATACTGCCCTTAAAATGAATAATGTGCTTAAAACAAGACTAAAACACTTGGCCATTAAACCAAGAATCAAATAAATAGATTTAGTTTTTTGGGTTCAAACACAGTGAGATTTTACAATGTCAAGGCTGAACAGGAGAATACAAACTCCTCATTAACTACGGAAAGGAAGACAAAACATTCTTGGCAAATAGTAAGGGCGTGTGTGTGCCAGACAGGCAGGAAAGTTGAGGGCAGCATGTGGTGTTGCCTTTTAGAATAATATAATCTTTTATATTTTTATATCTTTTTTATCATTATATATAATATATAATCTTTCATAGCTTTTAAAAAATCTAATGGGCAGTAGAAGTTTAAATTCTGAGACTTCAAGCACAATTTTTACCAAGTTCCCTAATCTCTCCCCCACCAACTTCTCTGCCAGAAGAAACACTCTCATACAGACTATAGACTTCTCCCCTCCTCCCAATACTGAAGGAGCTAGTTGGGAAGTAGTCAGGTTTACAGTGTTAGGTAAATTTAAAACTTTTAGAACTATTACATCTTACTTTTAAAAAGGCATTCTTCTAAATAATTCCAACTCTATCTACTGCAATTCCATTACAATAAATCCCCCTAAAATGGTTTAAAGAAAGTGGAGCTGAAATAAATTTCCATAGTAGACCTTGGGGGAAAAGCACCTGAAGGCCAAAATTCAGCAGAAGCAAACTCTTCAAGTGCACTAAAAGATCTGATTTCAGACTTTCCATTTGGACTTTATTCTATTCCTCCCAAGATGGGTGAAAAGAGAAAAGGAATGTCATTTGGTGCATTTTCTGTACAATCATAACGCTTTTGTATCTATTTCCAGAGTAGCACTGCTATGGACAATGTTTGTAATAAAAACTTCGTACTAAATCTCTATGCACCTTATGAATTTCACTGAATCTTTTTTTTTTTTTTCAAAGAAAACCCTACTCAGGTTCCTTTAATAATACTAGCAAATGGCTCCAGCTTTCCACAGCTGCAGAGGTTTGCTTTCCCCAGAGATTTTCAATGGTACGATTCATGCTTCCAATCAAAACAGTGACAGAGTTGACATGATTTACAGACTAGAAGGGGCTGATTAGGGAATAGCACACTTCTGAGCAAATATTAAATGGCTCTGGGTAATTTTTAATATGCAGTGCTTTCTATCTGCACAACAAAAGACAAGCCAAAAATTTTTCCTGTCCAAAAACTAAGGAAAAAGGGAACCATATTTAAAATGTCTCTTTCTCATGTTGTTGAGGTTTCAGCAAGTAACTTTCACCTATGAGAGAATTTCATCCTTATAATTTCAAATGGGAACCATCTGCACCTTTAAAGTCTAACAAGGACTCATATTTATGAGGTCACAACTGGGCTACACCATACCTCTCTGAGAACTGGTCAAGTTTCTTCATCTGAGCGACAGGAGTTTGCATCGATATAGGTTGTGTAAGTAGACAAAATTCATAGGTTGGTATTAAATTCCTTGATATTCTGAGATGGTTATTGTTTTTTTTTCCTTTCTCTCTCTGGAGGTGTATTATATAGTCACCTCATATGCTACGAACTTGGGGCCCATGCATTCATGGGTTCTTTTGAAGAATTTTAAAAAAACCGTGGGGAAGAAAAACAGGCAGCATTGCCACCTGAATAAGTTAACATTGAATTATTATTTTTAGAGGTCTAACTTTGGCTTTCGAAAGAAATTCCTTCTTAGGTCTGGGGAGACGTAGGCAGAAAAATAATCTCCCCAAACACAGAAAATCCTTGCGGCAGTCAAAGGGTCAATGGTACCAAATAGCTTTCAGGTTCAAGTATGGAGGAGATGTTTCTTTAACTTACAGCACTGGCAACAAGAAAGCCACAGTGTTATACTGACTCATGGCTTGACAAGAGATTCCAGCCCATAAATATGAGTTGGACAAAGAGCCCTTACGAATTGTATAGTTTGTAAATCTCTAAGGATAAATCTGATATGGGGAAGTGGCAAGACATCTTATTAGCATAAAATGTCAGGGAAAAAAAGAATCTATAGGCAAATAAAGGGTTCAAGCAGTCACTCTCTGTTTGGAGTCTAATTATAAACCTCCAGACCTGTATGATCATGTGTTACAGATTATGGAGAAGCCCCTGAGGCTGTTTGTCTGGTCTACAGGCCAATCTGATGGTTTTACATATGTGGGGTTTCTTCCTACTTCAAAAAATTATTTTTAAAAATTAACATTTTTCTCTCACTTTTTTCTTATGAAGGTAGAATCCTACAATTCTCAGTAAATTTTTGGATCTTGTATTTATTTTTTATCAGGAGAGATGATAAAATGCCATCTCACTCACCTAATTTAGTTCCTCCCCCACCCCCACTGCCCAAAACTGCTCACCTGCATTTAAGGAGTTAATTGTCATTTTATTAATTTTGCTCAGCTTCTCTCTCCTCCTACCTCCCTCTCTTTCTTTCTCTCCCCCTTCCTTTTTTTTTTTTTATAGAAACCTAATGAAAACCATGTTTATGTGCTCAAAGGAACAGAGGAAATTCATTACTCTGAGGAATAACACACTCCACAAGTGAAATGAAAGTAATCTTATTTATGACAGGAAGGGGCCTTAGCTAGACTGAACTCCACCACACTGAGACTGATACTAGCAGGAGGGAAGAAGCTGCAAGCCAGGCCCCATTTGCAGATGGAAGCCTTGCATGGGCAGCTTTGTTTGGAAACATCCAGGAGACTCAGAAAAACTGCTAGTCACACTTCAGGAGGGGCATATACTTCACTTGGAGAGGACAGCAATGATCTCCTAGTATTTGCTGACCTCTTTTCCTAAAGGCACCTTCCCAGGGCTTCTTGCTGGCAGATTTCAAAACAACGCCCCAAGTCAGCACTAACATTTATCAGGTGCCCTCCTAGGCATGGTGCCAAGATTGTGAAGGTCTCATTCCCTCATTAAACATCCCATTTGTTCAGGGAATTTCCATTTGCCCTCTTAGGAGTCAATTCCCCTAGGATTCCCTCTCCTGGAATTGTACAATGTTCTAGTCTCACCCTTCAAACCTGCCCTTTAAAACATTAATTATGCTCTTTATTTAGGATCATATGGTCTTAAGTCTAGAGCTGTATAGACCTCGGGGCCATCTGGTTCAACCCCCTCATTTTACAGATACTAATGTCAAAGGAGGCTAAGTGATTTGTCTGAAGTCACATAGGTAGTAAGTATTCAGATGCAAAATTTGAACCCAGAGCCTCTGACTCCATTGTACCATGTTGCCTAAATTACCTCTACCCTATACTTATGACGTAAAGTCATGTGCTTGCTTACATGATTGAATCACACAAACCCTCCTTAACAATATACAAGATTTCCCTGTGATAAAGGGTTTTAATTGCATTTGTATTCAATTTTCCCTAGAGGAAATAAAGCCCAAGAAATTTAGGCAGTTGATAAAAAAGATTTCTTTCTTTTCCAATAAGTTGAGTTCTCTGAGTGGTTCCCCTCCCCTCAACACACAGAGTTGGAAGGGGACCTTAGAGCCCCCCCCAGCCTGCTCCTGAACAGGAATCTCTAACACAACATGCCTTTGCTTGATGATCTCTAGTAAGGACATATCCTCCGTCTCCAAAGGAACTGTTTTCTTTCATTGGTTTGTTCACTAGTTAGTTATCTATTGAACTGTTTAACTATTTCAGAAAATTGTTTGTTTGTTTTTTAAAAATTATACAAAACCTAAATCTGCCTTTACCGACTGCTGCCAGTTCTTCTCCCTGGGGCCAAGCTCTGGAGTCAGGAAGATCTAAATTCAAATCTGGCCTCAGGCACTAATTAGCTGTGTGACCGTGGGCAAACCATTAAACATCTATCTGCCTCGGTTTCCTTAACTGTAAAATGGGGGTGATTAAAAAAAAAAGCACTTACCTGTTAGAAGGAGCAAATGAGATAATAATTTACAAAGTGCTTATCACAGTGCTTGGCACATAGTGTTTAATCAATGATTGTTTCCTGCCTTCCTTCCTTCTAGTATGAAGTAAAATATAGTAATTAGAAAATCTCTAGAGGTGGCTAGGTGGTGAAGTTCATAGAGCACGGGCCTTGGAGTCAGGAGGACCTGAGGTCAAATCCAGCCTCAGACGCTTGACACACTTACTAGCTGTGTGGCTTTGGGCAAGTCACTTAACCCCAACTGCCCTCCAAAAAAAAAAAAAGAAAATCTCTGGTCTGGTTAGCAATTCAATTGATCAAATTTAAAAGAGACCATTCTGTTCAAAAGAATGATTCAAGGGGACTTTAAAAAGTGCATATCCTCAATGAATTAAATCAAGGAAGATGAGAAAGGCAATAAGACACAATCTTTGGTTTCCACTTGTCACATCCAGAATCCAAACATTCCCACCGTATTCACTTTTTTTTTTTGTGGTGGTGGGGTAATATTATGTAATATTCCTTCACAATAGTTTCATCCTGTCAATGCTTGCTCTTCTCATCTCAGGTTTCACAACAGCTCAGGGGTCTCCAATTGTCTTCGAGGGTCTAAAATTGATTTCTATTGCACAAGTATTGATGGAGCATGTACTATGTACTTAGCAAACTTATATGAGGCTTAACTGTCAAAACAAAGTTCATCTTTCCTTCCTTTTGTTTTATGAGACACAACATTTTAGGAGGGGAGAAATGTCAAGAAAACCACTTCAAAAAGAATTGGGAATCCCTGCTCCAGGAAAACACAAACTGTCATCTTCTTGCCCACTAGGGTAA
Source organism: Pseudochirops corinnae (assembly GCA_028646515.1). NCBI lineage: Eukaryota > Metazoa > Chordata > Mammalia > Diprotodontia > Pseudocheiridae > Pseudochirops > Pseudochirops corinnae. Next base: position 104,467,885 of record CM053592.1, on the reverse strand, counting down.
TGCTAGACTATATGCTACTCAGAGTCTGCAGCTTCTAGCGGGTACTGCTAAGAGCTACTCATACACCACTGGGTCATCAATTAGGGGCAGATGTTTTAAATAAAAGTTAGACATTACAAGCTAATGATTTAGCAAAACAAACAAACACAGAGCCTCCATTTCCCCACAAGTCTGGAAAGAGAAGAGGCACTATATTAAAATGATGGGCTTTACGGTAGGGTTTTCTCTTTGCTACCTCAGTTTCTCATTAAGGAAAACACACTATATTTAAGGCAATTTTTAAAGAGCAAGTAGAAAAAAACACCATAAGACAGACTAACCATACACTCCGAGCTGGTCTAGAGCACAGGCCAAGACAGTCCCTTGCACAGTTTTGTCTTTCCAACTGCATTAACCTTAACCAGTCTCTCATGCTGTTACAAGAAGGACAAGTAGGCATGAGAATGGATCAGCATCAGTCTCACCACTACTGGAAAAATCATCCTAAATTCAAATCCTACTAAATAGAAGCACCATCTCCCCATCTCTATGCACTAGAAAAGTTTGTCAGCATACAACCTATTATAGTCACACACATGAGTGTATCCCTCAGACCATATTTATCACGTTTTGTCTTATTTGAACTTTCAAAGTATATGGGTTGGAAGAAATCTTTAAAAAAGAGCTTTCTTTGAATGTCCTAACTTTCACTTGGCAGTAACTCATTGTCACCACAAGGAGGCACTCTGGGTTAAAGAATGAGAGGATGTTTCTTTTCTGTTTTCTTTTTTTAAGAACAGCTGCCAAGGTTTGCATTCTTTATATCTCTGCTAGGGACTCGCTGAGAGCAATGAATTTATCTAACATCATGAAGGACAGCTGCCCTTGTAGGAATGCAGATGTTTGTCCAGCATAAAGTTCAGATGCTTGACCAAAGTCAGTAGATAAATTCTTAGCCTTGCATAAAGAATTTATGCAAGTAGAGGGAGGGACTTCTTAAAAGGGAACCTTGTCACTTCTTTTTTTTTTTAAATAAAAATTGAAAAAATTAGAATTGAAAAAAAATTATAAAAATGATATTGCCAGAGCGAGGCACTCACTGCACTCTTGTATTTAACTCTGTCCTTAAACCAGAGTTTAAAACAAAGTCAATAATCCCACGTTTGAAACTTTACAGTCGGTTGCCATGGAATTGAATCTGATGTCACAAATGTTGCATATTATGATCACTCCAGGATCAAATGGGAACCGGATATCATCAGGAAGGCAAAGCAAATCCCTTTCAAACTATAAGAACTATAATCATTTTCAATTGTCAAGTGAATTGAGAAAACTTTCATTAAAAAGTAAACCATTACAATGCCTGCTGTAATATAAAACATTAAAAAGTCTTGATAGTATTTACATAATTTTTGCAAATCTTGTGCCCTGGGTGCATACATTCAAAGGTGACAGTTTTAGCTCATTAAAGCATTCTGTGTGTGTGTGTGTGTGTGTGTGTGTGTGTGTGTGTGTGTGTGTGTGTGTAGATTTGAGTGCAGTGACCAGGACCTAGAACTCTAAATCTTCCAGACGAATGACAGAATTACAGGGATGAGCAAGAGGTTCTAATCAGAAGCCTGGTGGAAGGAAAGCAAATCATTTGCATTTGGAACATTTAGGCTAAATACAGAGTTTGTGACATTTTTAAATGAGAAAAAAAATTTGTAATTAGTTGAAAACATTCATCTTTCTTAATACCATATTTTAATCTCCTCTGAATTTCTGATTATTTTCTTACCAAACAAAGAATAAGAAAAACTTCTTGAGAGTGCCTATAAAAATCATATTTGGGCAGGCAATAGACTAATATTAACACGAGACTATTTTCCTTTTCCTTAAAATAAGGTAGGAAATTGGCCAAGGGAGAGGATAGCTCTTCATATGGGCAAAATTCCACTCAGAAAATGAGGGGATTCAAAATATGTGGCTTTGAATATTAAGAAATGTAAGACGGGACAGGGGCAGGGAAGAGAGGGAGTCGAGGCTAAGTTAAAGAACATTTAGAGTAAAGCAGTCAATGAGTCAGCCTCCAAATTCCATTGGCCTTCCATGGGATCCAAAATGGGAGGAATAATAATAACAAGAGCAGTGAAATCAGAAAGGAAACATGACTGATGGATAATCTTAGAAATCACGCAGCTCAGTCCCAACCTCCATCGAGAATGAGGACCCCAAGGCTCAGAGAGGTCCATGACCCTCGGTTCTCTTGGTAATATTTTCTCTTTGTTTTTCACACCACAAGGTGGGTGAAGGGGCTTTTTTCAAAGTGCCCAAGTTTTCAGGCTCTAAATCCAGCATCTTTCAACGACCACCACTTTCACCCTGTGGATGAATTGAGCTACTCTTTGCCTGTACAGTAATTTAAAGCTTGGAAGACAAGTAGGTAGAAATAAATATATGAAGTACAATGAAATCCACAACTACCTATTTTAGTTATGATTTAAGATTTAATTCTGAAATTTAATCTGAGTAAATTCATAGAATGTTCAAGAAAGGACCTTTGGGATCATCTACCCCCTAATTTTATAGATGAGGTCAACTGAAAGAAAGTCTCTAATCATAGTTTTTGGCAAAGAAGAATGTGTTTCAATAGAAATACAAATTTTATTCAGGTTTGATGTGTTTTTTGTTTTTTCATTCAAATCATATACATTCAATCACAACCTGAACTGTATTTTAAAAGTCTGTCATCCATAAGTTCCTGCCATTGATGGGGGAAGAAGAGGAGCAACAAGAGTTTTAGGAGCAATAACAATGATGCTTCACTGTAATTGAGGTATTCTCAGAGAGAGAATCCAGTGCTATAGGAGTTGTAATGAACAGCAAGAAAACAAATAGGAGTTTTACCAGCCCGTGTATCCATTCAAACATCTGTTAAAAGTCTATACTGTCCAAGACAAAAGCTAAGTCACATAGTCATGCCACCAAGAGATTCCTGTCTCCAGAACTTCCCAAAGCAGAGCAAGTCCTGTAGTTCCTTTGAGGGTGAACTAGAAAAGGGCCAAAGAAAGGTATGCCTTCCACCAGGCAGATTCTCATCACAGTGTCCCACACAATAGGAGAGCCCCCAAAGAAGAAAACAATAATAAACTACATTTGCTTATCACTTCAACAAACATTTATTACATTCTACCAGGTGCAATGGCCTTACTAGGCACTGAGCATACAAAGGAGAACAGCCTTAGTCCTTGCTCCCAGGGAGCTTTGCAATATAAATGGCAAATGGGGAGTGGGAGGGAAAGCATGTACCAGCACAGTGCCTGGCATACAGAAGGCACTCAATAAATCATTTTGAATTCTTGCTGAATTCAGAGGAGGTGGCCCCTTGAAAGAAGATTTCAACAGATGGAGATAAGAAAGGGTTAGACTGGGGGAAGCAGGCAACCTAAGTGAATACACAGAGACCCCCAGAGGGGCCATCCTGTCTGGATGGAAGGGAACAGTTATGAGTCCAGTTTAGATGGAATGGAGTACATGTGAAGGGGAGTAATAAGAAATACATCAGGAAAGGTAGGGTGTGGCCAGACTGAGAAGCAAGGTCTTGGCTTCCCAGATGGAAGAGTTTTATTTTCTCTTACAAGCAGGAGGGAGCTAACTGAAGATTTTTAAGCAGGAGAATGAATGATGTGAACAGAGCTGTGAATGTGGGAGATGATTTTGTTGGTTGTGTGAAGGACAGATCTGGAGAGGGGTAGGTATGGAGATTGGAAAACTAGGAAGAGAAAGCTTGACAAGACTTATAGATGGTAACAGTCAGATACTAACATATTTCAGAGACTTCTTATAAAGAATATTGGACTGGGAATAAAAAGACCTGGGTTTGAACTTGTGTTGTTGGGCAAATCACTTCATCTCTCTGGGCCTCAGTTTCCTGACATGGAAAATGGGAGGGAAAATTAGACTAAAAGATGTGATAATAAAATGTTTATTTAGTTAAATGCCTTAAGAATTTTTCTAAGAATCTTCAGTGTAGTACAGAGTGTTCAGCTAGGAGTAAGAAAAGAGCTAGGTTCAAAACCCGTAACTCAGACATTTAAGCTATATGATCATGGCTAGCTCACTAATCTCCCTAAATCTCAGTTTCCCCATTTGTAAAATGGAAATGAAAAAACCTAACTTGCATAGCTCTTGTGAGGCCCAAATAAGGTAATATTTGTAAAATGCTAGGCAAACTTTAAAGCATTAGGTGAATGTCAGTTACCATTATTATAAAAAAATAATTATGAATTCTCTGATTCCAGTTATGATTTCAGAAAAAGTAAAGAAAGAGGAATTTACATTCAGGCCATCAAATTCATTATCAGCCAGAAAACTGTCCATTTCATGGGAGCAATTTGTATTCTTGGTGTTTCCTTTATTGGTAGACAGACATCTCCTACAAAGAGACCCCTGCATTATCTACACTGGAGATCACACACAGCCCCCTCCCAGGCTGTTCAGGAAATGTAAATATAACCAAACCTATGCCAGTCTGACCTCATTCATTAATAACGATGAATATACCCTGGGTGCATACAGGCCACTTCTGAGATTGTTAGCTAGCATTTCCTCACATTAACCTCTAGACTGCTGGCAGTCACAAAACAATCGGCTGTCATGGGCTCTCGCAAGGCATTTTCTGGGCTTGACCCAGTTAGTAAGTATGCTCCTATTTCATAAATAACGTCCTACAAAAATACAGCAGGCTGATAACCCACTTGAATGTTTCAATTTCCACTTGATGCATTTAGAGGGCAGAAAGAATCTTGGCTGCTTTGCAAAAATGTGATTGGGATATGTTGATGTTACTGGAACTACCACTGCTTTTATCAGGAATCTCTTTTTTGTTTGTAACCAGTTCTGAGTGGACATTCAGGAAAATCTGTAAGGTAATGAAACTATGGTCCCTCCATTTGTCCCTCCTATGCAGATTCTAATGTCATCAGTCATCAATTTGATATAGATTAATGTGGTTAGTCATTGGTGACAGGCCAGAGAAGTCACTGCTGACATCTCTGCTTTGGATCCCACAGCAATGCAAATTGTTACTGGAATAAGCCAAGCTATTCAAAAGGTTTAAAGTTCAGGCACAGAAGGCTTTGTCTAAATTTCCATTATTTGACTAACCAGATTACAAGGATCTGGTGAGTCCAAACCACAGATTCTGAACTCAGAAGTCAAAGTTGGGCTCTTGTCCATCTCAACCTAATCTTAATGCCAAGATTTACAATGTCACCTCTCCTCCTACACTATCACCATTGGCAACCAACATCTCCAATTCTTGGTTGACTAATTTCCTTTACGGTTATTTTTATATAACAAGAGTACCCTGAAGGCTCTTCCTACTCTTTGATTCTGTGATACAACTTATACTCTCATATTCAATTAACATGAATAATCTTTTTAGTTCTAATTTTTCTAGAATTCTCTACTGCTAAGGCCTAGCTAGAGTAATGTGTTTTTGTTTTGTTGTTTCCATTGTTTTCGACTCTTCATGACCCTATTTGGAGTTTTCTTGGCAAAGATACTGGAGTGCTTTGCCATTTCTTCCTCCAGTTCATTTTACAAATGAGGAAACTGAGGCAAACAGAGGTAAGTGACTTGTCCAGCATCACAAAGCTAGTAAGTGTCTGAGGCCAGGTTTGAACTCAGGAAGAAAAGTCTTCCTCACTTCAAGCCTGGTGCTCTATCCATTGTGCCACCCAGCTACCCAAGAGTAATGTATTTCCCTATGACATATGAGGAGGCTTTAAACACAGTTGGTTAGATGACTTGCCCTAGGTTATACAGGTAGTAGGTGACAAAGCAGAGAGGAAACCAGGTCCCCTGACACAAAGACCTAGGTTCCACTTTCAGCTCTGACACCTACTACCTGTGGGACCCCGGTCAAGTAATTTAATCTTGTTGAGTTTCATTTTTCTTATCTTCAAAATGGTAATGGGCACATTGGAAATCATAAGAAAGTACACAAATGTGAGCTATGATAATTAATTCAAGGATTTGAGATTCTGTCCCTTCTATGAGGAAGTCTGCAGCCCCCTTCTTCTTAGGGATGGCTTAATAAGTAGCCGTGACCATGGAAGTATCACCCCAGTGATAAACATCTCTGACTTCAGCTAGGCTGCTCCTCGAACCACAGACCTATAGTTCCTGAAGCCTTTGTAGATTCTTGTGATTTTTCCAGACCTTGTACTCCACACTGGCTTAACCTTTGAGATCCCAGGGTCATATCCATGCCAGGCGAGGCATCAGAGTAGTACTTTGGTGGAAGATTGAATAATGCTAATTCCCACCACTGATACTGCGCTGCACACTGCACGCAGTAGGAGCTTCACGTTTGTTGAATGAGAAATCCTTCACAATATGGTTTATGGTCTCATCAGTCAAGTGAGTTTCCAGAGTTACCGATGATTTCTTAATTGATGTGTCTAACGACATTGTCTTGATCCTTATTCTTCTTAACCTTCCAGTTCTTAACACAGTAGTTGGCACCTTGTGGGCACTTAAGTGCTAACTGATTGACCATTCTGTAACATTTGCCACCGTTAACCATCTCTTTCTGGAACGGTATAGTGGAGACAGTGTTGGACTTGCCTTCACAGGGCCTAGCACTGGTACTGGCACCACTTCCTAGCTGGGTGACACTGGGCACAACACTTCATCTCTCTGTGCCTCAGTTTCCTCACCTGTGAAATGAGGGAGTAGCCTCAACCTCACCCTCTCAGGTCCCTTCCTGCTCTGCATCCATGCTCTTATGATTCTCCTACTTAGCAGACTATTTCTTAGCAGTCTCTTTTGGTGGGTCTTCATCCATGTCATGTCTACTAACAGTGGGTATAACTCAAGGCTGTATCTTGGGCCCTTTTCTCTTTTCTCTTGGTGATTCCATTTGGAGATTCCATCTCCAAAAGGTCTGAATATTACCTGGATGCAGACAATCCCACAACTATATAACCACCCCTACTCTCTCTCCTGAGCTCCACTCCCACATTGTGAACCGCCTTTTGGACATTTCAAACTCGATACAAATGTAATATAGCCAAGAGAGGATTTATTCTCTTCACCCCTCACCCACCAGTGCCACCCCTCTTCTGAACTTCCCCCATACTGCTCCTCACTCTCACTCTCTCATTCAATCAGTTGTCAAATATAGTCATTTTTGTCTTCATGTCTCTCCACTCACACAGCCGCCATCCTAGTTCAGCCCCTCATTATCTCTCCCTGGGTCTCCTGCAGTGACCTTCTATTTGGTCTCCTTACTTCAAGCCTCTCCCCACCACCCCCCAATCTATCCTCCATCCAAATGCTGAAGAAATCTTATAGGACACATCTATTCAAGAAACTATGCAAATCAATTCCTGGGCAATTCACGTCTGGGATCAGATACAAGCTGTCTGTTCGACATTTAGAATACTTCTCCTGACCTTTCCAGTCTCCCTTCTACGTACGCTACAACCCAGCTGCACAGGCCTCCTTCCTACTCCTCACACACAAGGCTCTGACCACAGCTGCCATGCTTTTGGATTAGCCGTCCCTCATGCCTAGAATCCTCCTCTTCCTTACCTCCCCCTGCTAGAACCTCTGGCTCCCTCCAGGCCTCAGCTGAAGTACCGCCCTTTCCAGGAGGCCTTTCTGTGTTCTCTAATACACTAGTGCCTCGTCTCTGCAAAGGGTAATTTTGTGTCTGCCTTGTACATGTCTTGAATGTACCTACTATGCTTTCTCTCCCATTAATAATGATAGCATTTATACAGTGCCTACTACACATCAGGTACTATAATAAACACTATGTAAATAACATCTTATTTGATCCTCACAACAACCCTGGGTGGTAAGTATGATTATGATCCTCATTGTACAGTTGAGGAAACAGAGGTTAAGTGACTTGTTCAAGGTGATATACACCTAGAGAATGAGTCAGGATTGGAACTCAGGTCTTCTTGACTCTAGGTCTGGAGCTCTGGCCACTTGCACCACACAGCTACTCCTTTTTTTGACTAATAGATTGATTTGAAATCCAAAGCAGGGGAGTCAGCGATGCCTTTTGTGGCTTGTGAGTTAAAAATGATGAGATGAAGATGAAATCATATTTGATATTATAGTGATCCTGTAGCCCCTAGAGTTTACTGAATAAGGTCAGATCTGTGGTTTATAAAAAAAAACCCAACACTTTGGCATCTGTACGGATGATAGATTGGAAAGGGGAGAGATCTGAGGCAAGGAGACCAAATAGGGGAATGTAGCAATAGTTGAGGGGAGAGGAAATAAGGGACTGAACTAGGGCAATGGTTGTATGAGTGGAGAGATAAGGGGACAAGTTCAAGAGAAGTGGTGGTAAAAATAGAGACTTTTGGTAACTGATGGGATATATGAGAGGAGGGAGAAGGAGGAAGGAAAGACAACAGTGAGATTCTGAATTTGGGTAACTGGAAGGATAGTGATGCCCATGTCAGAAAGAGAGAAGTCTCGATAAGGGCAGTGGTTGTGGAAGGTAGGAGAGACAATATAATTAGAACTGTGATCTGCTGCAATTCATCTATGCCTGCTTATTCTATGCAGCAAAATGATAAGGGGACAAGGGGTGCTGTTCTTAGTAACTAATGATATTCACCCTAAGGGCCTCCTACTATAAGCTACTGGGTAATATGGGAGACATGGGGAGAAAAGAGAGACTTTTTCTCAATAGCTCTTGTGCAGCTGCTGCTATAGGTACCAAAAGGAGCAGTTAGGTTATAACTGCCTGGAGTGACCAACATCTGGCTCTGAAAGGGAAAAGCTGGGAATTTTCACAGTGGATGGAGAGGGTGGTATACTGAAGTTTGGGGATAAGAGTAGGTGTGGCTATGCTGGGAACAAATCCCATGATTGGCTATTTCTGGACAGGTAGGGTAGAGCCCACTTTTCTGCCCTCCCATTGTTCACACATTCCGTGGGGTCAGGCCATATTTTAAAATCAGTAATTTAGACAATGTTCCTTTTCTTTCCTTCAATCTAAAAATACCAATGGTAGTTTCTGACTTCAGAAAGCTTTACAGTCAGCTACTATTTGTAATTTAACAAAGTAAGGGAACAAGAGCATTACTTAACTATACATCTATACCTATACCTATACCTATAACTATACACCCATACCTTTTGGCTTCATGCATATATACACTTTTCACTGAAAGTATTGGAAAATGATTACTACATCATACTTTGTGAAATGTAAGAAAACCTTTTGACTACATTTGCATTTTTTGAATTTTTTTTGTCATGTAACTTGTCCTTATACAAATTGGAAAAATCTTGTTCTGTTGAGATAAAATTAACATTGCCAACAGACAAATGTGATGGTTTCTCTTCTGTTAGAACCTCCAGTCTTGGCACTGGGAGTCCCAAGATAGGGAGCCAAGTGACACCTTATGGCTAGTGGTGCCAAGTCAGCAGATGGAAAACATTACTGGAACAATTCTATCCAAACAGTTGGATGCCAGGATCCCAGAGTGAAAAATGAATTGAGGTTACAGGTCAATGCATTATAAAGCATGACCGCTAATGCCACTAGAGATGTTGTCAAGTCCTTTATTTTAAGTGATTTGGGTTGTTGTCAGAAATTCTTCTCTAAGGATAATTTCTTGCTCTTTTAGCCTTGGGAATATGAAAAATATTCTCTTTGGTGTGTTGTAAAGGAGGTCTCGATTGCAAACGGATGCCAACTGTGAGTTAACTACAGAGACATATAAAAAAAAAGAACAAACATTGAAAATCCTTCTTCTTTCTTTTGGAGGATTTTCCCCCCATTGGAAATGATAAGAAATAATAATATAATTGTTTTGTTTTGTTTTGTTTTCTTCTGAGGATGGAAAGGAGTCATGGAAATATAAATGAGTTCTTGTTAATTGGGCCTAAATAAATCAAATGTGGATCTATAAGAAACTATGAGCTAAAAAAAAATTCAATAGATTTTTCCTCCTTCAACATGCCCTTCCTGATTTCCCTACTTGTTAGTGCTCTCCCCAGAAAGGTTCTGTATTTATTTTTATATATGCAAGAGGGCTTTGACATATGTCCAGGTCATTTAAGATGGGGAACCCACGTGGGAGACACCAGGGACCTGATTAGTGCAGAAGACATTCTGTATTCCCCTATCAATGTGGGCTGGAGGGGGCTTTTCCACTGGCTGCACAGCCAGAGCCGGCTTTGTTTTTAAAACTCCCGGAGAGGGACGTGTCTCTTTCTGGGGGCATCCAAGGGCAGGGGAAGGCGGAGGTGAGGGCATTGTTTGCCAAGGGCATGGGCTACTTTTTCCTTCCTCCCTTTTCAGCTCCAGACCTGGACTTAGCTCATAGAACACCTTGAAGGCAGGATTCCAGAATAGAAGTTACAACCAGCCTAGGAGGGGAGCTCTGAGAGTCCAGGGTACCAGGATATAAGCCAAAGGGAAAATTTTGACTTGAAATTTGGTAGGATCCTGTTATATAGGAACTGAGCTAAGTGACAAACCCAATCCCCCTCCCCTCTCCTGAGACTTTGGTGGTATGGGGGGAGGGTGGGGTTATACCCCAGTGTGTTGGAGGGGATGTTTGTATATTTACTCTTAATATGCTTCTGAAAGAAAAGTTCTTTGTAAAAGCTAACCTGACTGTTAAGCAGTCAAGTGGAACAGAAGTGCAGGGAACCCCTAAAACTGGAAGAACACCATTAGTTGGGGCTGAAACCAATGGCAGAGACTAGATACTCCCAAACTCCTTTAAGGATACTGGAGAACCCTGGGGAAGGAGTGACATGTAACACCCCTGGTCTTCAGGCAGTTGGGGCCATGACTGTGCTTGTTTATCTGTGTCCAGGCTATGCTTCCCACCCCAGTAGAACGTAAGCTCTGTGGGGCAGGCATTGTTGCTATTCCTATTGTATATTTTTCTATTGATCCCTGGCATCCGGCACAGAGCCCAGCACGCAGATGATGCTTATTAAGAGCTGCCTGTTGAACTGAACTGACTGATCTGAATCTGTTTAGTTTGTTTGGAAATCCATGCTGGCATTGAGAAGGAAAGACAGAACTGTGGACTCTATTGTGTCTCTTTTGCTTATTGATACAGGCAATACTAAAACAGGGTGATAATGGCTGGGTGGAACACAAGATAGCAGTAATAAAATGAGAGTGGGACGATATAAATCCCGTATTTTCAGTAACTAATGATTCCTAAGCCTTTCCATATCAAAAAAATTTTATGAGAACAAGCACATATCACAGGTGCATAAATTTAGAGCTGGAAGGGACCTTCAAGGCCATCAAGTTCAAACGCTTTGTTTTATAGATAAAGAAATTGAGCTACAATGAAGGGAAATGACTTGTCTCAGGTCACAAAGCTGAGTGTCTGATGTGGGATTTAAACCCAGGTGCTCCTGACTCCACGTCCAGTATACTACCCACTACAATGAGAGACAGACGGCATCCTTGATAAAGAAAGGAAAAGGGAATAAGCAAGCTGTGGTGCACACTATCCTATGGCAGATGACACTTTTATAGTCCCACATTTGTGGGAAAAGTACATAAAACAGAAAAGTTCTATGTGCATATTGTTTATTGACTATAAAAAAGTGAGTTTTTCTTCAGGAGAGAAAATGAAGCTTTTAATCCTCTCCCAACAACCTGTTTTCCCTGCATGTGTTAAAATACGATTTCCCTGGAAGGCAGAGTGACTGTGTTGGATGACTTTCTTATAATAAATACCAGTCAAGGCATAAAAAAGGAGGCATGCCTGCCAAAGGTGCATGCCACCATCATGGATAACACCCAATGCAGAAGCCAAATGGAAGAAGGATAACGTGGAGATGATGAGGTTCTCCAGATACTCTCATTTGTGGACTGCACTGTGTTCATTCCATGAAGCAACGGGCCTTCTGATCTGTATCCAAACTCATTCAAGAGTTTGGCCAATCTATTCAGGAAAACCAAAATGAATTTAAAATAGCTATTGTCCAGATTATGTTATTGAAGTCAGATGGAAAATCCATGAGGCTGATCTATTACTACATATATCTTGGACAGACATTGTAATCAATCAATCAATCAATCAAAGAGCTTTTGTTAAGCACCTGCCATCGGTTCAACAATGTGTGAGGTGCTAAAGATATAAAGACAAAAAATAACAAGTCTCTATCCTCAAGCAAATTCTTTCTACTGAGGGGAAATAACACATATACATGTAAGTAAATATTATAGATATGGCTATGGATAAATAGATGGCTATAGAGAGTTAAACATTAAACACAACAAAATTTCAGTGAGTCACTCTTAATACACTCCATATAGAAGGACAATGATCTGGGTTTGAAATTGAATAGGAGGAGGAAAGTATGAGGGATCCACTTTGAGAAACTGTATAGTGATGGGCCCCAAGCTTCTCCCTGTAACAAAGGTCTGTCTTTTTAATAATATTCTTCTGGTGATGCCAGATGGTTCTGAATGATGGAATATCATACTCTCTGAAGAGTCAGAAAAGAGGGCAACCCTAAGTGCAATGGAGAGATGGAGAATATAAAGAGGCTAGAGTATATTCCTTTAAATAAATGCTCAGAAGAAGCAATGTCAAAGACATCTGCAAAAGATGGCTGACTGGATGTGGAGACAGGACTGTCATGTAGTAAGGGTAAGAGATAAAAATGAATAGCCTATGTGCCCCTACTGGTGCCCACATAATGTCAAGAGTATTAAGGGGAGGTCCCTCAGAGCAGTAGCTTTTAAAGTGTGGTCTGGGGATCCCTGGGGGTCCCCAAGAGTCTCTCAGGGGATCTGCCAGGTCAAAACCATTTTTATCATGGTACGAAGATGTTTTAATCTCTATTATGGTAAATATAAGCATAACCAACATAAATAAAAGGTTGACTCCCCATTTTCCATTAGCAGCTCTGCTTGGTTTTGGTTCCATGAACCTTATACGTCCCCCGGCATACGCCAATCACCTAAAATCTCATTACCATGCTCACTGACTTGATTTTTGGTACTGAACACCTTCTCAGCTCTCTCAGATGCTTCTCCCTGACTAGGACGGCTGAAAGGTGGAGCAATAAACTCCTCCCAAAGCTTTCCTTTAAGGAGGGCTCAGAACTCTCAGCATGTTTCAGGGAACTCTCCATTTTCCATCAGTGGCTCTGCTTGGTTTCCACTCCATGCACCCTTTGGAGCATCCCCCTCCTGCAATCAGCTTCCTTTTGTATGTTGTTTTCCCCCATTAGAATACAAGCTCCTTGGAGGCAGAGACAGTCTTTCTTTTTTTTATCTGTATTTCTACCACTTAGTACAGTGCTTAGCACCGAACAGGAGCTTAATCAATTTTATTGAATTGAAGTGAAAAATCTCATTGGGGTCCTTAATACATTTTAAGAGAATAAACGAGTTCTGATGCCAAAAGGTTTGAGAACCACTGTCTTAGAGGATGTGCCCCGCTATGATAGATTTAGAGGAAGACAAGGACCAACAATTTACACACATACACAAAAAAGGTGTGGAGCAGTTGTGACGTCCACCACTGGAGGAATTACCCATAGTGTTTATAAGCCTAGTAGTATCTGAAAATTCTCCAAAATGTAGAATAAACCAACATTAAGGTTTTAAGTTTGTTCATTCCTATGAAATTTTTCATCTTTGGCTTACAGATAGATGAGCAGGGCAGATCTAATAGGCAGTGATAAACTAATTCCTATCTGTCTGGTTGAGCATTTTGTATATTAGTAAAGGGCTAAATCAATGTTGACTGCCTGAGGAATGCATAGGGGGCAAGATTATGGTGGTGGTGGGGAATGATCTTTCTAATCTTGAGTTGACTCCTACTAGATTCTCAACTTTCAGTTCACAATTCTTATCCTTCTTCTTACCCCTGGTGCACTAATGTATTTCTAGCTGGAAATTGAAATTCTATAGCCTGGTTGTGTTGAAGTGAGGAAGAAAACCAAATACTCATGACCCAGTGTCAGTGTTACTCAAACGCAATGCCAATATGCCTGGGGAAATCCAGAAGGTAGTTTCCTGAAACTACAATTTTGGAAACCGAATTGCAAAAAGGAGACTGGAGCCAGAAGTCTGAAGCCCCCAAAAGAGCAGTCAGGCCACAGAAGCCCACGGTTCTAGACTATCTTTTAGAACCCTGTCTCTTTCTCCTGGAAAGACATTTCCAGTCTCTGTCTGGAGTGTTAGGGATTGTCTATTCCCTCTCCACACATCCTAAGGCTGATAAATTGATATACTAAACTGTTTCTTAACAGCACGGAAACAGAGGTGTATTCAACTCAACTTTTAAAAAAATGACTAAACATCAGTTAGAAAAATTAAGTCACTATGTTATGAGCTAAGGGCTTAGGAGGATATTTTCTCAGCAGGTTTACAAGCAGTTTTTATGCTTTCTCTCCAGGCTGACAACTGTCATAAGTTTCATTATAAAGATGTTACAGTAGAAGTATTCATTTTCTCACTGGTATTTTTTTTTCATCTTTAGGTAAAAGACAGTCTCTTCTTTCCTCTTCTCTACATTGCTTCCTTCACCTATATCTTTGAGGTTTCTTACCTGGGACAAATACTGTAACTTCACAATAGCCATATTGAGCAGGCTATAACAGCGTGGTACATACTGACAGTGAATTTGGAGTCAGAGAATCTGGGTCGAAGTACTGGGTCCTCCACTTATTACCTGTGTGATTTTGTACAATTTACACTCTGGACTTGATTGTCTTCATATGTAAAATGGGGAGATTGGATTATATAATCTCTAAAGTTCCTTTTAACTCTAAATCTCATGAGTCTAAGTTACAGAACAGGAAGCAAGGGTTCTCTATAGCCCTTTTCACTTTTTTTTTTTAAATTTTATTATAGTTTGCATCATTCATTTCCACAAGATTTTGAGTTACATATTTTCTCCCCCTCTTTCCCCCACCCACCACCCCAAAACAGCCATCCCAGGGTGTCCCCCCAACCCCAGTCTATTCTCTCCTATGTCACTTCTCGGTAGGGCAGGATGGATCTCCCAACCA
>CM053592.1:104416399-104452376 GCA_028646515.1 Pseudochirops corinnae | reverse complement strand
TAGGAAGCTTTTGGTGCAGGAGTTCTGACTGTGTTGTCTTCCTCCCATTCTGTGCTTTGATCCTTTTTGTCCCCCAAAAAGGAATCTAAAGTTGGATTGCTGTCCTTACTTTGCTTCCTTTGCCTGCTCATGTTACCAGTCAATTACTTGACTTTTTAGCTCTGTGGAACTCTGCTTCCAGAGGGGAAAGCTCTGTCCCAAATCACTGGGGTTTTTGCAGCTGCCATAGCTACTAGGAGGCTGCTGCAGCCCCCACCAGCTTTGGCTCACTGAAAATGCACCTCAGGACCACCACCCAAGACCATGATCCTGATCCAGGCCAGTTAAGGCAAGAGCACTTAACCCCTGAATCATCACTTGGCCCCCCTGCAATCTGCAGGCCACAAGCTCTGAAGCAGCCATACGGAGGCCGCTGCACCACTTCTGCTGCTTTCTCGCCCTGGGGGCAGTTCAGCTGGACCCTCTCCCCTGAATGTAGTTGAGTTCTACTAACCTTTCACTTAATCCTTATTTCTTATGGCTTGATAATTCTGGAAATCCCCACAGTTGCTGCTGATCCACTCTCCTTAAGGCTCCAGCTGTGGCTTGTCCTGGCCGCCCCCAGCCATGCCGCAGTTTCAGGCCAGGCTGGTTTTGGCTCCCAGCACACTGTGATGAGCCATTCCTGTCCTGCCTGCCGAGCTGCCTTCAGCGGGAGATGTGCTTTTGTGTACTTTTGTGAGTTCTGGAGCCCCAAAATTTGTTTAGAGTCATATTTTATGGGTATTTGAGGTGGCTATGTGGGAGCTATGGAGTTTTCCTGCTTCTATGCTGCCATCTTGGCTCCGCCCCCCATACTATTTCTCCTACGTTAAATAATTCATTTCAATTCAGCAGGCATTTATTAACCATCTTCTTTTGTGTTAGGAACTGATACAAAGACAAAAACAAAACATCCCTTCTCCTCAAAGACGTTATTGCTTACTACTAATAAGTTGATGCAAAAATAATTACCAACTTAAAAAAAGCCATTATTAATTAATAATTAAAACATTTATCATTTAGAACAGGGGCCCTCAATCTTGGGTCTGCAGACCTCCACGTGATCAGTTGACAGATTTCAGGAGTTCCATGACCTTGGATGGGGAAATCTATCTGTTTATTTGTCTATCTTTATATCTATATGCATTCATGTATGCATATTTATTTTTTACCAATCTGTCATTGAAATTTTGCATTACCTTCAATTATTTAAGAGTAGTATCCTGAGATGGGGTCCGTAGGCTTCACCATACTGCCAAAAGGTTTCTTAATACAAACACACAAATGAAGAACCGCTGATTTATGTTCAATATGACATGTTTCAAGAGCCAACTTCAATGGGTTCAAGTCTTACTTCTGATAAACATTAGCTGTGTGGTTCTAGGCAAATGAGTTGGAAAAAAGGTATCAACCTGCATTGGTAAAAGATGTTTCATCACCTGGGAGTTCTCTATAACAATGAAATCTCAGGTCCAGTCCTGATCCATATCTCTATTCTATTGATCATTGTTAAGGATGGTAATAATAAATAGAAAATAATTTCATGGAGGGAGGGCCTGGAGGGAGCAGGAAAGTCTTCTTGTGGAAGTGATGCTGAGGCTGAGTCTTGAAGGGAGCCAGAGATTCTGAGATACACAAAGGGGAAGAAGGAGAATGTTCCAAGCCCAGGGCATGACATGTGCCAAGTTACGATGGTGGGAGATAGGACATCGTGGATCAGAAATGGTAGGTAAGCCTCTTTGGCTGAAATGTAGAGTATGCAAAGGGGAGTCACTTGAAATCAGTAAGAAAAGTTAGGCTGCAGTCAGTCTGTGAAAGCCCTTCAGTGCCAAAGAGAGCCATTTGTGTTTTATGATAGAGGAAACAAGGAGCCATTGAAGTTTCCTAAAAAGGGGAGGGACCTCATCATCCCTGGACTTTAGAAAACTGTGTCACATTCTCTCTTGGGACTTAAATATACAAGGCTGTTATGGCCCCCTGGCTGCAGTTATTTACAGTTGTTCTCTAGCCACATATCTTTTCCTGATGGCCTGTCTTTTAAACCGTTCTTCATTCTACATGCCAAACAAGAGTAATCGTAGCATACACAGTATTCCTGCTGATAACAACACAAGCAGCACTAACCTGAACAACACGACTGTTCTTCTAACACTTCACTCTTGCTAGAGATTTTCGTGAGTATCAGAATGGCCGTAAGTGAGGGGGAAGGAAAAAGGAGAGGAATAATTTGTTAAGTGGAGAAGTTTGCATTCTTTCCCTGTGTATTCAGATTTTACATCTTGCCAGATTATTTTGCTGCTGAATATGTGGACTAGAAATGGAATTTTGACTAGGTTATCCTTTAGCACATATATATTGGTATGCCAATATTAAATCCTAACTGATATTTGTGGAAAAAGGTTGTTAGTACGGTAATCCATAAAGGTTAACTCTGGGCTGCATTGCTCTTGTGTTTCACGCCCATCTAGTTCTGTTTTTTTTCCTGTTTATAGTTACACAGCTGTTACCTATAGTGGCTACAGTTCTCAGCAGGCTGGGGATTGGTCTGACCCTTCATTCTCTTTCATGGTGAGTGGTGCTGGAGTTTGTCAGAATGTAATGGTCAGAGGTCAGAGTCCAGGATGTTTTTTCCCTTGGATTTGGATTTGGCACCAAAATAAATGAATCTTGGGAAGTCATTCTTAGGTGATCCCATTGAGTCAGAGCCTGGTTTAAGATAACATATAACATGATGTTTGTGGCCAGAACTTTAAAAGCAATGCCATACTTTGGAGAAGAAAAAGTAGCACAGTCTTGGTAGCTGCTTAATTTTTTTCCATTCTTGATTAATGTGAGCTTTTTATCAAATTAGAAAAGCTGCTTCAATCCTTGTGTCAGTCATAAACAATTAAGCTTGTTTATGTAACTAAAAAACAATACACAGACATAGCGGGGAATGAAGATCACATGTATCACTTGTTCTTTCCATCTCATGTCTTTGGGGACCAGCAATCCAGTCACTATAAAGCTTAGTTCAATAGATATATAGCATTGAGCTGAGAAGGAGACATTGCTGGCTCACTCTTTCAATTATTTAATGAATGACCTCAGCCTAATTGTCATTGTTGTTATGTTTTCCTCCTTCTCCTCTTCCTTCCCCTTCTTCCCCTTCTCTTCTTCTTCCTCCTCTTCCTGCTTTTCTTCTTCCTCCGTCTACTCTGCCTCCCCTTCCTCCCTTTTCTCTCCCTTCTCCTCCACTTCTTCCTCCTTCCCCTCCTCATTCTCTTTGCTCTCTTCATGCATTATGAATCTAAAGGAGCATCTCACTAGGAAATGAGATGAAACATTGAGATACTTTTCAGTGGGCCTAATTGTTCCTATGGCCACTCTAGTTATCATCACCTCTTACTAGACTTACTTGGTGCCTAGGGAGGACCATATTTTTTAATTAGCTCTGTTCATTAAGTACCATACTAGGTGTTGGAGAATATAATGACAAAAGTGAAAAACTTTCCTTGCCATAAGACAGCTTACATTCTACTAGGAGATATAAATGAGTAGATGGATATATATCAATGGAAGATATTTTGAAGAGAGAGAAAGCAGATGACGGATCAGGAATAGCTTCCCATAGATGAACTATGAACTGATTGATCACCTATCTTAAAGGAAGCTAGAAATGCAAAGAGGCAGAAATAAGAAAAGGAGTTAGTTCATTCCAGTCCTGGAAGACAACCTGCAAAAAGGCATGGAAATGAGAGATGAAAAACTGAACTCAGTTTCAGGAACATCAAGTTTACTGGAATACAGAATATGTAAAAGAGGGCAGTGGTAAATAGTTCTAGAAACAGCCTGCTTCAAGCCTGTGAAGGCTGTAAATGCTAAGCTGAGGAGGGAGCCACTGAATATTCTCAAGGAGAGAGTGAGACCTGTGCTTTAAGAAGGATAAATTGGCAGTCTGGAGAAGAGTGCAATCAAGAGGACATATGGAAGCTAGTAGTCAAATCACAACTGTCGTGATAGTCCTGATAAGAGGTGTTAAGTAAGCATCCGAGCTAGGGTAGTAGCCATGTCAGTGGAAAAAATGGGACAGATTCAAGAGATGTCATGGAAGTCAAATGAACAACAACAGCGATGACGACAATACTACCTAATATTTATATAGTGCTTGAAAGTTTGCAAAGGACTTTAGAAATGTTGTCTCATTTTATCCTCATAACAGCCCTGGAAGGTAGGTGATTTATTATCCCCTTTTTACAAAATGAGCAAATTGAGTCTCAGAGATGTTAAGTGACTTGTATAGGATCATACAGCTTGTAAGTGTCTGATGCCCTGCCTTCTATCCATTGTGTCACTGAGTTATAAAAACTTCAAAGCCTCCCCTGGACATGTGGTAGACAAATGTCCCTTGGTAGACATTTCTATAGAGGATCGTTGTGCCCACTTAGAATTTTAAGTTTGGTCTCAAAAACATTTTCATAGCCAAGGAGAAAGATCCTCTTTAATCAGAATATAGAAATATTCGACGCTCGGCTTCTTTCCCAGATATGACAAAAGACAAAATCATTGGAACTAGAGAATCCAGGGGAGCTCTTTCCCTTCTTATTTATGAAGGGCAGATGAAGTCACTTGAGGTTGGGCAATTATACTTCTGTAGTAATTGCTTTGCTGTAAAAATCCTAATGTGTCCTCCTCCTGATTACCCATAAAAAAAAAAAAAACTGAGGTTCTGATTTAGTGCCTAATTGTTGTGTTGTTGGAGGCCGATGACAGCCCTGTGTGTGATTCCTCTGATGATTGCTTTGCTTCTTCTGGGTTTCATCTGTGTTATTGGCCTAGCTCAGCCTTGTCTGTTTTCCATGGAGGATTTCAGGCCTCTTTAGGGGTTTGAGCAGCTCCAAAATGAAAGCCTATTTCAGTGGTAAATAATGTATACCAAAAACATTGGCAGTGTTCACTATAAGTCCACATTTAATGCAAAAGTTAATCTTGAGGAACTTTATTTTCTCTTGGTCGTCCAAACCACAAAATTGCTTTAGCAGTCTCCCCATTCCCAACTTCTTCATCCCCACCCCCAGTTAATATAGAAACTTGTTTTCAGACAGCAGTAGTTGGTATTTTAAAGTAAATGGTAACATTTAGGTATTTTCTTTTTTGTCCCCTTTTTTCAAATGCTTGAAGATTTTTTTTTAGCTTCATCCCAAGGTTCTATAAACACTGTATCTTAATGAAATAACTAATTAGATCTGGGGTTGTCATTGTTTTCAAACACAGACATACATACATATACACGTGCATATATTATGTATAAAATTATAAATTTGTGTTTATTTTATATAATTTAATACAATTTAAACAATACAATTATAAAATTGTATTTATACACATACATATATTATGTATAATATAATATATATTATATATACATATATTATGTATAAAATTATGAATAAAATTATAAAAACTATCATTTTGAAAAGATAAGTAATTCTTTCTCTTTCATCACAAAAGTAAATGCTATACAGAATTCATTCAACAAACATTTCATTCATTCAGAGACTTTTGAACGAAACTCAGTTCAGATTGTCCCATGAAGTAGAGATCTAAAACTATTCTGGAGTGAAATCAATCACCACCTCTCTTCAAGTTGGATCCAGATTGCGGGCTGCCTGGGCAGATGAGGGAAAGGAAGAAAATAAGTATTTAGAAAGCATTTACCATGTACCAGGCACGTTTCTAATCACTTTTGCAAAGACTATCTCATTTAATTTTCACAACAATTGTGCTATTTAGGTGCTATTATGACTCCCATTTAACACTGGAAGAAACTGAGGAAAAAGTTAAGTAACTTGCATAGGGTACAGTTAGCAAATATCTTAGACTGGATTTGAACTCAAATCTTCCTGAATCCAGGCCTAATACTCTAACCATTGTGCCACCTGGCTACCTTAACAGATGACTGTTTCTGTAAATCCCAGTAGCCTTAGCACATCTTTAGGATCAAGGAAAATTTTCCCTCCCCTCCATTCCACACCCCTGAGAGACATAGTAATGAGATCCTAAATATGATCTGTATAAAGGGCTAGGCAGTATTAGGAGCCCAGGTTCTTCAGGAAGGCCAGAAGCCAAGGGTCTAGACCAAGCCAGGAGTTGGAATGCATATTTCATAGTAAGAAAGTTTACACTGGATTGGGAGAAATGTCAATAAAACAGACTGCCTCTACCTTCTCTAAACCTTTAGAATTTGTGTTTTGACTCTGTCCTGCCTGGGGTAAGAGAAGAGCTAGGCTGATCCAGGGCTGGGTTCTCAGAGGCCCTTCCCAACCCACGGAATACAAATTAAGTTCTAGTACAAACAAATGGTATCAGAATGCTGCAAGGAAAACTTGAGGAAGAGGGGAGCTGGGGAAAAGCTATTAGTTTTGGTGTTTGGGAGAGTTTTGCAGACCTTTAGGAAGGAGAGTGAGTTGAGTAGAGTGGTAGGGAGAACAGTTCAGATTTTTTTAAGGAGTCTCAATAGCTTGTTCAAATGGCACTTGCCTGTAAGCATTTACAGAATATATCCAGGACAAGATTCTGCACTGAAGTACCTGCCCTCTTGTGGCATATAGTCTAGTTGCAGAAATAAGGTATGTACACAAAAACTAGGGCAAGAGCTAAATAAATGGTGCTGATGAGAAATGCTGTAGGACTGAAGGAAAGGGATTGATTACAGAGGAGTGGGTACTGACCCAGGCCTTGGGGAACTTTGGGTAAGAAGAGATAATCATATTTCATACAGGACAAAGGCATAAGCCAGGGTAGACCAAGGACATACTCACAGACTCACAGTTATACCAAGTTGACCAAAGTAATATGTGTCCTCAGATTATCAACCTTTTTTCTTAATTAAAATTTGCTGACTATAATCACCAATAAAAAAGTCAGGGAAGAAGAACTATAAACATTATTGAATGAATAAAAGAAAGCATTTTAACATCAGTAGAGGTAAGTGTCCAAGGAAGGGGAAGGGAACACGCATTTATTTATTAAGTACCTGCTATCTTGGCTCAGTAATGTCCAATTCTCAGTGACCCTATTGGGGTTTTCTTGGCAAAGATACTGGGGTATCTATACCATCTACCTGCCCCACTATGTGCCAGGGATTGTGCTAAATGCTTTATAGAAATTATCCCATCTGATCTAAGACTGCAAGTCATAGTGTGCATTGATAGGTGCTAGTGTGCATTGATAAAGGGAGTTTCCTCATTGGGAATTTCCTGTAGCAATGAAATCACAGGTTTGGTTAAAAAAATTCATTCCAGTCTTAGGTTTTCAAATCATGTTATCCTACTTGAGACATTTACTAAGGGCGCGTGGTCATGAACAAATCGGGTAACCTTCCCCAAATGGGGATATACTACCTGTCTCACGAGGTTGTCATAAAATGTTTAATCAATCGTGGAGTGCCATAAAAATATGAAATATCAGTATTATGCTGAAAACATAATCATAACATTCTTGCTCTGATAGCAGTTGGCTGAATCATGAAGGTTTTTTTTTTTTGTTTCACTTTTTTCAAATGTTGAGGTCTAATGTGGTAAAGCAATTTGTAAACCCATCTATTTCTAATAATAGCCCTGTGAATAGTCTTCCTTCTGTCTGGGGCCATATCTCATTTCAGATCTCCAATACTCATTTAATTCAGTCCCTAGATGTATCCCATACACATATAAAAACAGTCATCATGCCAAATAATGTGGCTACTGATAATACCCAGTACTGTGGAACTAAGACCAGAAACTGAAGGGACCAAGAAAAGAAGTTTGAGAGGCATGAGTCTTTAGAGAAATGGAAAACCCTTTTTTTGTATTTAAAAGAGTTCCAGAGTGAGTTCTGGATACAGTGGGGAAGGCCCTGGACTTTTCTGAAACCTACCAAAATGGCTTCCTTTATGACAAAACCCCAGAGCATTGTAAGGCCCCAGGGCCTGCAGTTTAATTTTCTTTACAGATTTAGACTTTAAACTGTTTCCTCCATGACAATAAAGACTCATTAGATCAGTGAATGAACTGATGTTCAGACAGGTCTCCTGGGGATTTGCTTAAGCCTTACTTTCCTTGACTCTATACCCAAATCTTGGCTTTCTACACCTAAATGCTTATAGACTCATTTTACAAAGGAAAGAACTAACGTTTCTTCTGGGAATTTTCCTAGAAGAAAGCTCAAGACATCCTTTCCCAAATACCATGGTACTTTTTGCAGCTTAACAAAGATTTTTCCAAACCAAAAAAGATAGATGGTGAGCTAGTGGGCAACAGGATAAGGTCATGCCCATCCCTATTAGTTCTGTATTATCACCTAAGATTGGCAGGAGTGAAGATTTTGCAACTTCTTGCAATAGCACATCTCTAGAGAGATTTGAAATGGAAACAAGTTCCCTACATCACCTCTTTCTTTCCTCAGTTCTCCTAAGGCTTTCAGAATAGGGGCTCAAGATGCTCCCCCACCTCCCCAAGGCCTTGATTTCCTCCAAAACAATGAATCAATTTCAGGTCCGTAGCAAGTTTTGAGTTATAGAGCCCTAATGTTCTCCAAAGTACAATGAAGAGGCCATTCTCTTTGTTGTAATTCTTAGGCCAAAGGGAATTTGTTGTTGTTGGTAGTAGTATTAGTATTATTAATTAGCCATGAATAATAATAGCTAGCATTTATTTAGAGCTTTAAGGTTAGCAGAATGCTATATAGATCTTATTTGATCCTTATTAATTATGCACAAAAATCCTTTCTTTGCACAATTAGAATTAAGGTCCCTTTTAGATTTTCTTTGGCAGTGCCTTCTCTCCTTGTATCCTTACACCTCTAAGTGTAATGGACTGGCAGTAAGCAGACCTGTGTTTTGGTCCCAGCTCTGCCACTAACTAGCTCAATAAGCTTGGGCAAATTATGGCACACGGAAGACATTTGGTCCCTTGGAGTCTATCTGTATTTCACAGAAAATTTTAAAACCCTCTAATGTCCTGTTTTACTTTTCTAATGCAGGTGTGGGTTGAGAAATAAGAATGATTTTTCAGCAGCTCTTTTCCATTGTTTTTAAGGAGTAGTCCCTTATTACACTTGACGTGACTTTGTTTGGAGTGGGCGGTGTATTGTCTTATAAAATCTTATAAGAGTGTTATGGCTACGCAGCCTTGTTGAAGGAGAATTTTGAAACCCATTTTTATTACTAAATAATGGGAACAATAAATATGTCATAAGAAAATGCAAATTTCAAGGCTAAGTTGGAAAAGATCAGCCAAAATTCACATATCTTATAATCCCTAAACTCAACAAGATTTTATTAAGTGTAGTTTCATCATTAGAATACCAGGCTTAGATTTGAGAAGAACTGGGCTTGAATCCCACCTATTCAACTGAATAAGTTACTTAACTTTGAGTCTTGATTTTCTCATCAGCAAGATGGATATATTACCTACTCTGAAGTTTTTTGAGGATCAAATGAGAATGCATATGCAAAGCTCTTTGTAAACCTTAATGTGCTATATAAATGGGAGCTATTATTTATTATGAATTGTAAGGCACTATGTGAAATGCTGAGAATAGGAGTTTGAAGGAGCTCAAACTGACAGATGCAACTTTTTCCTAGCTCAGTAAGTGTAAGGTCATGTGAGAAAGAGGGTATGAACAATTAGGTTATCCTGAAAGGAGTGGGGGAAGGGGATTGAAGTGTCTTCTGACACAGCCTGAGCATAGACATGGGAGAAGGAGTCGGAGATAGAACACTGTTTAAAGAGTAAGTCTTTTAGAAGGTTAAAAGGTTAATAGATACCAGATTGGGTAATATAGCCTATAACATAGTTGGGATAACCCTTCCTACAAGACCACAACTGTAGTCCAGCCTTAGTTACCAGTTTTTCTTTGTGTCTTTTGAGTATGACTTTATCAAATATGTTAAGCTAGACCTTTTCCCAAACTGATTTCACTCTATTTATTGGTAACGGAGAATAGGTTGAATTAGAGATTGGCAAATCTGCCATGGTGCTTATGCTATTTTTGTAGTTATTTTGTTTGTGTCCAGCTCTTGGTGATCCCATCTGGCATTTTCTTGGCTAAGATAGTGGAGTGCTTTGCCATTCCCTTCTCCACTCATTTTTACAGATGAGGAATTGAGGCCAACAAGGTTAAGTGACTTGCCAGGGTCACACAGTTGCTAAGTGTCGGAGGCCACATTTGAACTCAGGAAGAGGAGTCCTGCAGACTCCAGGGACAGTACTTTATCCACTGTGCCACCTAGCTGCCCAGCACTAACTATATAGCATCCTGGGAAAAGCACCCCAAAAGCCAAGGTTTGAGTCTAACAGTCACTGTCTGTGTAACCTGAGCCATATTACTTCAGCTCTCATTTTCCATATCCTAGAAGAAAATAACTCCAATACTACTTATCTTACAGAGTTCTTATGAGGATCAAATGAGATAATATGAGAAGTCTTTATTTCGAAGAGCTGAGGACAACACTTAATTCCTTCCTTTTAGTATAAATGTGCTGAGCAGTAGGTACAGAATGCTGTATACGCTCTTACTTATGCATCAGCTTGTTTTATCTGTGCTTCTTTGTTACAAGAGAGGGGTTTATGGAGGGAAACACTGAGAAGTAACCATGATAAACACTCACACACGCATATTTAAATATATTTAGGATGCATCAATACAATATTAAAAATAACAGTCTATGTGGAAGCGCTTTGTAGCTATGAAGTGCTATATTAAACATAAAGAACTTAACATTTTTGTTATTGTAAGTATTCTTAGTAGAGAAAAGTTTCCGATGGCACAGCCAATAGCCCATCTTAATATACTAAAAACGGAAAATTAGAAACTTCAAATGTAACAAATATTACTATGTTTATGTGTTATTACCAATGGCAGAAATTTTTTTAACTCTGGTCATTAACATTCTCACTTAGCTCTCAAATATTCATATCACATCCTTAGCTTCTAGGATTTCATGAAAGGGGCAATTTTTTTTCTCTTTTAACTGAGGAGTGTTTAGTCTGAAATTTTATCCAATTCTTGTCTTTTTAAGTATCACAAAGTTTTATACAAAAAATGAAAAATGTAGAGAGAAGTAGAAGTATAATTCCAATAAAAGTGAAATAAAAAGTAGGAAAATATTCTATATTAGAAAATTTTGTAAATAATATGCCTCCCTCCCACTCTGCTAAGTCTGTCTCTAACATCCCCTTCCTCTCAGTATATATGTATGACTTTCTCCTGGATGACCCTGTGATATCTAACATTATGTGATTGGAGGGAAATGTCAAGATGTTTCCATTATGTGATGATATTCTGCAGTAAGGATTAGTACAAGCTGTTCAAAATGCATTGCATGTTTTTTGGAATGAGATGTTTTTGTCTACCAAGGCCAGAAGAATGAAACTCAAATACCAGAAAAATATGAATAAAGATTATTCCCCCACTCATATCAAACTTACTTTTTATTATATAGTATTTGGTACTTTGCTCCAAAATCATGGCAAAAGAAAGATCAGTTATGAATGTGATGGGCGTGTTGTGAACCCTTTACTCCCACATTTTAGTTTTACATGATTAGCAGCTACTGGTTGGCGAAAGATGAAAAAAAGAACTGATACTTGTTTTTTGTAGTTAAAGCTCCTGCTGTTTTAATCCAGTTCTCTTTGAGAAAGCATGAATTAATAAATCAGGAGGGTGATATAACATTTGGAGAATGATACTTTTGCTATGCAATCATATCCTAGGATAAAGTACAACATCAGAAACATTAATAGAACTAATTCAGTTCACTTTTGCTTACTCAGTAACTCAGATGAGGACCACTAGTTTTAATCTTCAAAGTGTAATCTACCAGTTTGTGGATTATAGCCCCTTGTCACTCCTCTATCTTCTCTTGGCTTATGATTTTTGAGCTGTTTCTCTTATTCCGAACATTATAGGACAACTCCAGAAGAAAAAAAATCCAACATTCAAGCTTCATTGCCCTAATGACCCGTTGGGTATATTAACTGGGCCACTGATCTTTGCTGGTCAGAATATAGGACTGAGGTCAGGGTCATGCCTCTGAGGCCTAGCATAGCCTCATGACCCAAAAAAACTCTGCAGGCACAAAGTTCCATCTCAGCTCTGGCTCATGATCTGTTGTATGCTACTGGTTACAAGGGGAATCAGAGGGGATGGGAATGTTGTAGAGGGAATTATTGGTCAAATGTGGATTGAACTCAATGACTTCCGTCACTCCTGCAGCTCCAATATCACGTGACTCTAAAAACATTAATAGCGCAGGGCAAACTCATAACTCCTATTGGGCAAAACAGACTCAAACCACAGTGCTTCTCTTGATGGTAGATTCAGTGACCATATGGGAAGTTATTTTGGGAAAAGAGAGTAACTTGTATTTTTATATAAAGATGAAAAAAAACCAGTGGCTTGACACTCTGGGGAGCTTTATCTTGTGACTTGACATAATGAGAATATGTTCCATTGGTTTTCAGGTCATTTGATCTGGCTGCTTATTAGCACATTTGGTAAGAGATTCTTCTACCATCATGGTAGCCTATGATCAATTGACATAAACTAGCATCAGGAAAATATTGGGGTTAAAATGAGATTTTTTTTTTTTTTAGCAATGAGTAGTTAGGGATCATTGAAAGTGCTCCTGTTCTCCAAATACAGTCAAGCCTGATGCTCTTCTCATGCTTGCTTCGGGACCCAGCTCAGAACCATCCATTTATGATCCCTCTTAATGATAGCGAAACAGCAAGGTGGTGCCAGCGGATAGAGTACTGGGCCTGGAGTCATGAAGACTCATCTTTGTGAGTTCAAATCTGGCTTCTGACACTTACTAGCTATGTGACCCTGGACAAGTAACTTAACCATGTGTAGGCATGAGGCGGTGAGGGCCTGGACTAGAATGTTATCCATGTCAGAGGAGGTAAGGAGGCATATATGAGAGATGTTACAAAGGCTGAAATTATAGGATTTGACACCTGATTGGATGTGGTAAGGTGAGAGGGAGCAGGGAGTCAAGGTTGTGAGCCAGGGTGACTGAAAGGATAGTAATATCCTTGACAATAACAGGGAAGACAGAAGGATTTGGGGGCAAAGATAATGAGTCAGTTTGGGATGTGCTGAGTTCAAAATATCTATAGAGTATCTAGTTCAGGAAGTCAAATAGGACTAAAAGATGTAAGATAGGAGAGAAATTGTTGTTCAGTTACTTCAGTCATGTCCAGTTCCTTGTGCCCCCATTGGAGGTTTTCTTGGCAGAGATGCTGGAGTGGTTTCCCGTTTCCTTCTCCAGCTCATTTTATAGGTGAGGAAGTTAAGGCAAGCAGCTTTAAATAACTTGCCCAAAGTCCCACAACTAGTAAGTACTTGAGACTGAATTTGAACTCAGGAAGATGAGTCTTCCTGACTCCAATCCAGGCACTCTATTCACTGTACCACCTAGCTGCCCCACAAGAGAGAAATTCAAGGTAGACAAATAAATCTAAGAGTCATCTGCATAGAGATGATCATTGAATCCATAGGAACTGATGAAGTCAAGAAGCAAATTAATTTTGCTACTTACAATCTGTTGTGACCTTGGGCAGCTTATATCATTTTTCTGATTGCTTGTTTCCTGAAATCTATAAAAGGGATAATAATAGTACCTACCTCACAGGATTGGTATGAGCATTAAATGAAATAATGCCTGGAAAGCACTTTGCTAACCTTAGAATGGCATATAAATGTTAGCTATTCATATTAATACCAAGTAACCTATTTAAACATACCAACTTCCTCTATTCAAATGCTTGTTCCTAAATGGTAGATTTGCTTGCTTTTGTATCCTCAGAGCTTAGGTGCATGGTACAATGTATGTGCTTAATAAATGCTCACTCTCATCTCATCTCTCATCTCGTCTCATCTCACTTTACCTATCTTCGTGTCTAAAAGCAAGAGATTTGGAACACAAAACTTATAAAGTCACTCAAATATATGTCTCTTTTGACATGTCTTGCTTTGGCCATACTAGACTATGTCTTATTTTATCTATATCTAAATCTATCTATCATCTATCTACCATTGGGCCTTGAAGGAACTTTCATATAAGCACTCACCAGTATAAGAAAGTGTGATTCAGAAGACTGTTTACATACCAACAACCATTCCAACACAGCCAGACTAGCCTTGTATCTTATGAGCCATAGATGTTTCTTCTGTGAGTAATTTCCTATGTGTCAAAAGAAAGCATTAAGGCCTCACACATGTACAAGGCCTTAGCATCTGCTGAAGGCCCTTCACGAGCTAGAAAATAAAAAAAAAACTCCCCAGTGTTATCGAGAAATGGAGAGTGGCAGACAGACACAGAGAGAGAGAGAGACAGAGACAGAGAGAGAGGAAGCAGAGAGGAGAGAAGCTGGAAGCTCATGGTGCTGCTGCTTATATGACTGTGATGAGGGTGCAAGTTGAATAATTGGAGATCTCAGAAAGAAGACTGAAATACTTCATTTCATTTCAAACAACATCATCTGCTCTGTTTATCATCTGATTGTATCAAAGAGCTGTTGTGAGACAGAAAAATGTAGTGGAGACACAGGACTTACCCATAGCTCTTTTCCAAGTTTCTTCAATTTAATCCCTTAAAAAAAAAAAAAAAGTAGACAAGAGGAAAAGCATGTCAAGTATTCTACCATATAGAAAAGTACCATACTGTGGTGCACCCATTCCATGGAAGCCCTTCAACATGAACTCTGTAGGACATTTTCTTTTTCGACTTAGGTACTTGAAATAATGCCAGAAGAGCACTGCTTCCCTTATATTTAAGCTTACAAAGATTAATTTTGAGACACAAATTAGGAAGATGAGAGTAAGGAGAGTGTTGTTGATGCTGTACTCAGCTATTTAAATATTTATAATAGTTTAATGAAAACTCCTAACCATGAGCAAAACAGCAACAGAACACTTTTAATAGGTTTTTTGTTGTTTTTTCACTTCTTTTGTTTGCTTTTTTTTTTAATATCCCAGACTGTGGAAATGAAAGTACTTCTACAAGGGCCAGAACCCAGCTGAAATAAAACAGAAATTAGAAGTAAATCCAGAAATGCAGTTTCTGTGAACTTTGATGCTCTACAGGTCAGGGCTGGGACATTACATTGCTCCAAAGGGAATCACATATATTGCATAGACTCATAGCACTAGAAGACACCTTCTTAGGGACCATCTCCTCAACCCCACTGATTTTACCAATGGAAAATCTTGGCCTTCATGAAATGAAGTGACCAGGACATACACTAAGTTGGTCATACAGCTCAAATTAGAAACCAGGTACCCTGGTTCCCAGTTTCACCCTCTTTCAACTACTTTAGACTCCCTCAAATTCAGATCTTCTCATCTCTGTAAGTTAAACCATCAGGTATCCTTTACCAGCATAGTTTTAATAAGAATTTATAATCTAGGCCCTTTGAATTACTGTCAGCTAATTCAATAAAGACCTGGTAAATGTTGCTATTCAGCATGGATGGAGAATGAGCTATATGCTGTTTTGTCAAATTTACCAGGTCAATA
Source organism: Pseudochirops corinnae (assembly GCA_028646515.1). NCBI lineage: Eukaryota > Metazoa > Chordata > Mammalia > Diprotodontia > Pseudocheiridae > Pseudochirops > Pseudochirops corinnae. Next base: position 104,436,812 of record CM053592.1, on the reverse strand, counting down.
ATAGGTTTCTCTATATTTTATAAATAGATTACCAAGTCTTAAATAACTGCAATTCTTTCGAATACTCTAACACTATGTCTAAGCCCCTTGAGGGTAGGTCCTGTTTCATTTTGGTTTTTGTTCAGTACCTACACGGTGCTCTACACATAGGAGGTATTTAATAAATTTTTTTTTCCCCCTGTTGAAAATAATTAAATAATTCTTTGAAACTATAAGGGATTTCTGGATTATATGGTGCCTCATGGTCAAGTTAATAGAGTCGTGGTTACTAGCATGCCAGGTAACAGAATATCATTACTAGAAACATTTTCTCTACCACTGCCTTAGTGATCTCACTTTAGTTTGTTTTACTACATCATTTATCCTAATATTTAGGTACTTTAAAACTTCTTTCTTAAATTTATCCATTGAACCAGGATGATAATTTATATGAGGATGTATGTGATATAAAGCTTTGCATAATTTCCTCTTCTATCAAGCAGTTACTTTTTTTTTTTTTTAATCAGCACCTTTATGGAGAGGGGGTAGTTATAGAGAGAAGTTCCAGAAATTATCAGTTTGTTTGGCATAGGGTAGGAATGAAATAATAGTTACTTTTTTCTCCGTGACTTAAACTTTGTCTCAGTCTTTTACGGTCTCTTTATAAAAGAACAGGTTGGCCAGCACTGCCAATGACCCAATGTGGTTTGGGAACATTATTTCATAATTTTGGTGTCTTCTATAAGGAAGGTTAGCTATTCAATTTATTCAGTAATTATTATTTAATTCTATTTTATTTAATTAGTAATTATCTAATTCCATTCCATTCACTTTAAATTGTGAACTAGTAATATACCCTTGAAAAGGATGAGTGATGTGAATAGAAAGCCAGCCACTGGGGCTAGGAAGATCTGGGTTCAAGGCTTGCTTCTGACACATATACTGGCAATGGGACTCTGGTCAAGTCACTTATATTCTTAGGCTGTTCAATAAGTTGTAGACTACATATTGATATTTATCATTGGAGAGTTTTAGCACCAGAAGTTTGCCATAGTGATGAAATCATAGGTTTGAACATATTTATTTTTTTTCAGTTTTTTGATTTTTTTTTACATTCCAAACATAGATTACTCTCAATTTGTTAGAAATCTATTGTACTGAAGAAATATACTTAAGTCAAACTGATCATCTAATTAGTGACATCATCTGAAAGTTCATGCAACATTTAATGCCTATAACACCCTCACCCTCCAACTTCTACTTTTTTTTTAAATGAACAGAAATTCATTTTTCTGCATTCTAACTGTACCCATTTGGAAAAAAAGAAAAAAATAATTTCTCATAACAAACATAGTCATGTGAAACAAATTCCCCCAGTGGCTAAATCCAAAAATATGCTTCATTCTGAATCCTAAATTCTTTGCATCTGTAACAGGTAGAAAGTTTCATCATCGGTCTTATGGGAACATGAAGGGTCGTTGTAATGATCTTCATTCTTACAACTTTCAGAGTGGTTTGTTTTTATGATGTTGTCGTGTAAATTGTTCTGGTTCTGCTCATTGCATTCTTCACCATTTTGTGAAAGTCCTCAAAATAGTTCATTTCAAAATATTGATTTTACAGTATAAATTATTCTGTTTCTTCTCACTTCATTCTGCATCAGTTAATATACATTTTTCCTTGTCTTTCTGAAGCTATTTCCATATTTCTTATGGCATGATATTACTCCATCGTATTCTTATACCCATAATTTTCATATGTGGGTATTTCATTTATACCCTTCAACCCAGAAAACAAAGTCATTTGACTTTATCTCTCCATACTTAGCTAATATGAAAAAGCTTTTAAATCATAGCATTTAATTACCTCCCCATTGAAAGTATGAGCTTCAATTAGCAAGTTTTGGAAGAGGCCACTTCAACTCAAGTGGCTGAGGAAAGTAGGAAGTAGATTCTTTCTTTCCATGTTAAATCTTTGTGGTGATTGAGGTTTTATTCCTTGGATGAATGTTTAATGATTTCCAAAACATTAGATGGGACCATATTTAAATGCATATAACAGTGATACAATGTAGTAAAATTATATATGTTTTACCAGTGAAATTTTCCTTTATGGCAGAAAATAGTACTTCCACAGAATGTTCTACCATAACTTATTTAGGTCTCTCCACTCCTTTTTTTTCCATCCAAACTAGATATTCATAATGAAGGAATATCAAACTGTGTAGTGCTTTTTGCTTTTTTCAGTTGCCCAATTGTTGCATTTTCCTCTTGGTGTAAGATAAACTAAAGGATTTACTCTTGGAGAGGAAAGTAGTAAGTTACATTAATTAGAAGATATACATGAGGTGTAGTCTTCTAGTAGTGATGATGTGATAGTGATAAAATGGAATTAAAAGTACCATATTTCACAACCAGACACTTCAAAGGTGACCTCTTTCCTAGTAATCCTTCGTTCTGTTTTATGTCACGGGTCACCTTCATAGTGTTTACAAAACCTATAGCAAAAGCACTCACATAGGATTTTAGGCAGTGTAATTTTGAGCTGTCCTAAGTTTAAATGAACTGACATTTTACAGAACAATACTTCATAATTAACTTCCATTTAGAAATCAGATTCATGAATGTGACTCTGATAGATTAAATTACAATTTTATAAGATGTTAGCCAGAGTCTCCACTACTCAGGAGTATACTGTTTAGCATAGTCAAAGTAGATCATGTCAAAGGAAACATACACTTGAATAATTTTTCAAACTCTGCATTCCAAATCTCTTGTTTATAGTCTTTCTAGGACCAGCATTCTTTCTTGTTTCACAAAATAACCAATTCCCATTTTTTACATACCTGCCAACTTCCCCTCATAGCTGAGGACATTTCTTCATTCTTATTTTTAAATTATTATTTTATGTTATTTTTTGATTGCAGTCTCTCCCTATTTCCTTTCACAGGAAGGAAGGAAGAAAGGAAAGAAGGAAAAAGAAAGGGAGGGAGGAAGGAAGAAAGTGAAGGAGGGGGTAGGAAAAAGAAGGAAGTCTTTGTAACATTCATTATCAAGGAAAACAGATTCTTACATTGTGCAGGACAGCGTTTCTCAAATAATGGGGTGTGTGTGTGTGTGTGTGTGTGTGTGTGTGTGTGTGTGTGTGTGTGTGTGTATATCTTTCGTGTTCTGTGTCTTTGTGTTCAGTTGATTCAGTTTGGTTGAAATTGATCCCATGAACAAAAAGTTAATTTCTTATTGGTCTAGAATCAACCATCGAATATGCCCTAAATTGTGTAACACACAGTCAGTTTGTGTCAACACACTCCTTTGGCAGAGTGGCATAAAATAATTAGTCTTTATGTTAGCTTTGGAGAGGGAAGTTGAATTTGGATAATTTTTAAAATTATACTTTTGTACCAACAACTTCTTAAAATTGGGAATTTTAGAGAGAAGGAAGCAAACGCATTGATAGCCAACATTTTGACAAGATAAACTATTGCATATAATGGTATTCTCAGTTACAAAAATACTCAGGCAACATTGAATAGTGCATAGAGAACTGACTTTGAAACTATTAAGACCTGGGTTCAAATTCCACTTCTGAGTCATACTGAATATGTGATCTTCAGCGGCCTGTCTTACTCAGTTTCCTCATCTGTAGAAGGGGAAATTGTACTCAATGGTTTCCAAGGTTCCTTTCAGTTGTAAATCTGTGACCCTTGTGGATAACATATTTATCAAATGGTTGGGCCACCAAGCGGTCAATTGTTTTGACCACAATGACTGATAAGGACTTTCAACTAGTATTGTTAGAAATTTGGGATAAAATTGATCTTTAAATACAAAGCTACTTTTTTTTTCTCCAGCCTTCTGTTATTTAATTTAAATAACTGACAAGAAGCAGTAGTGGGTAGAGAAAGCTAGATGTCTTCCTGCCATATACTGACCACGTGACCCTGAGCAAGTCGCTTAATTTTCCAGTGTGCCAGTCACACTCTGACTGAAAGTGCCAGAACTCTTGCTGATTAGCATTGGTGGAGAGAGTTTCCACACAGGGAGTTGCCTAGTCAAATGATCAAAATAAGATAACATTTGTGAAGTACTTAGCACTGTGCCTACCATATAGTAAATGCTTAAATGCTTCTTCCATTACCTTCCCTATTCTAGTTCCAAGCTAGGAACAACAACAAAAAAATATTAACATTTAAAAATCATTTTAAAAAGTATTTTTGCATACATTCTGCCAAAGTTTTGTTTAAAGTAACCTTTCAGGGGAAAAAAATACTGTTTCTCTGCTCTAAGACAGGCTGACATCTGGTTTCAGAGACTTTCAGAGACCTTTCCCAAAATGGAACTCTACTTGGAAACAACTCCCCTCAATCTGGGGTAGTTCATAGAATTGTTAGATTCCCCCCAGAATTCATTTCAGGAATCTCTACTAGAATTGCTTCTGCCTTTCATTTTTGAGCAACCTACCTAATCCCGGACCCTGAATACAATTCTCTTTCTTCTCTGATAGGAATTCCCCATGACATATGGTTTCTGACATTAAATCCATAGACTCAGCCTGTATAAACTCAGAAACCAAATTTCCTATCCCTGGATGACTTTCCCTGCCCAGCACCTGCCTGTGTAATTCCCATCCCAGATCATACTCTACTCTGAACGCTATCACTGCATTTGTCTCTTTGTCCCAAACCACAGTCATAGGAATTCTAACTAGTTTACCCTTTCTGCCTTAGTAAACCTCTCTGTCACTAGCTCATACCCTCCCTTGAAATCTTTCCTGCAGATTGTCTTTTATTTTTCACCCCTCTGAACTAGCCTTCTGTTACGTTCTTGAATTGGGTCATGGCACTTGTATTTTAGAAAGATTTGTTATTGTGTATGACTTTAACATAAAAAATTCCATTTTTTGTTTTTGTTTATTTTTGTTTCATTGCCAAAATAGTTTTCACTTGTGTATTCTCTTTCTGACTGACTTCCAGTAGAATTTCAGATACAAAACACAGATGGTTGGAGAAGTGTTCAAGCCCAAAGAACTGGATTTTGCAATGTCCCATAGGCCCAACAAAATCTCACTTGCCACCCAGCATTCACAATTTTTGACAAACCTTCAGTTTTTTTATGACTGTTTTCTATTATCAAGACATACACCCTTTGCACATTATGTTGTATTAGCATAATTTATCATTACCAAAACAAAGCTTTGGAAATGGTCCTTGGAGACTCATCTGTAGAAGCAAAACATATTCGCACAATTTAAAAAATTAATTCTTTGTTAATAGTATAATGTATTTTGACATATAATAAAGGAAACAGCATACAGACAAAACACCTTTAGATAATTTTTTGTGTGAATAAGTCATAAACGATGGCAAACTATAATGTTCTCTGAATTAATGAATGGTAATATTCAGTCTAGATGTAAATTCCAAATTTTGTAAAAAATGTATGGAAATTCTGCAGGCAGCATTCACTTGAATATGGTTGTAATGATCTGCTGTGATATAATTCCTTAAAATTTGTTTTGTTGTTGTGTCAAACATGTTTCTATTAACTTGTGCACTAAAGAAGAATAAATACTTTTACCTTGTTTTATAGAAATTGTTTCATGACAAATGCATTGTCATCTGTCTCTGAAATGCTAAGAGAATTTCTTCTAGTTTGAATTTTAAAAAGTATTTTCTATTGAGAAAAATCAGACTGGTTTCTATAGTTATTTTTTAATAATTAAACTGATGCATTTTTGTGACTTTAGTCATGTTACTTGAAATATAGCTATTTTAGATAATTCTTAATAAATTCTTTTTGAATTCATCAACTGAATAATCTATATTTTAATTTAAGCAGATTGGCAGACTTGTGTTTATCAAACAATTGTACTGTTGAGAAATTAAAGCCTTATAATAGAAATAATACTAATAATTAGGGTACCTATTCAATGCTAGGCACTACGTTAAGCTCTTTAGAAATATATCTCATTTGATCCTCACAACAACCCTGAGAGGTAGCTATTATTATTATTCCCCTTTTATAATCAAAGAAACTGAGGCAAAGGTTAAGTGATTTGTTTAAGGTCACACAGCTGGTAAATAGCTGAGGCAGGATTTGAACTCGTCTTCCTGATTCTCACACTTTGCCACTTAGTTGCATCAAAACTTAGTATAGCTCTGTAAATCTAATAGCAAAAAAGATGAGATTTTTCTGTTTCAGAAAAAGTTATCATCGAAAATTCGCATCTTGCCCTCAGAATGAAATAACAAGTTAGCACTGTTAAAAAACCGTGTTACAAAAGGGGAGAAATTACCACTTTGACTGGTCATCATTTTATTAGGAAGGCTTTGTTCATTCAAAATGCTAAGACAAGTGGATTCCTGAAATACTTTTTCAAGTGTAAATTGCATTATATTTTTCACTGAGTCAGTATTAGAAGTGCCTTGAATTCTCCCGCATCAAATGTCTAATCCTGAACAGATAATGACTAGCAAAAATAGTCTCGTGAACATTTCCTCAATTTTATAAACATTTAGTTAGTAATGTCTGTGTGTGTTTGTATTTCAAAGCCCTCTTAGAATCCTTAACTTCACACTGAATCAACTATTATATCCCCAAGAGAACTATTTATACTATAGTATCATTGACTCTATACCCCAGTGGCATGTTTATTTTGAGGTTTTGAAAACTGGCTGTTGATATATCTTCTTGTGGAACCAAAAATAATTCTATGAGGTTAAATTAGGACTTCCCACACCCCCTCCTTGTCTTATTGTATTATGGGCATTAAATGATAGCCCTCTTCCTTTTCCCTCAGGGACCAAGGAGAAAGGGACTTCAGAACTGAATTGCATTATTATTCCCTAAGAGTCTATAGGGTTATTTACAGCCCCAAAGGAGCCCACATTTACCACAAATGCACTCTAGCAATGAACTCTGAAGGGCAGCAGATCAAGCAGTGGCCCAAAAAATACAAAGAGAAACATCAGTAAGTTCTCTTTATCCATCTCAGGGCTGGCTGAAAGATAGCAATAAACTCTGGTGACTGAAAGAGGGCTTCGTCCATAGGACCCAGAACAAGTACAAATTAACTGACCAGAAGCCTTCATTGGGAAGAATACTCTTTTGTAGCCAGGGGCCCAGAACACTGGGGACACCCCACAGAGAATAAGAATGCTTATTGAGGATGTCCTGGAGGGTCTGGAATAGATGAAGGGCAGAGAATTGTGACTATGGACAGATACCTACCAATTCTCCCCAGCACAGACACACATGGAAGCCAGAAAGTTGACCACAAGCACTGTGAGAGCACCTGGAAGAAATGAAGCCAGAGATTAAAAATGGAATTACAAATGGAATGAGACCTCTGGAGAAATGAATTTAAAGGAGAAGAAATAGCATAGAAAAGAAGATGGAAAACTTTTCCCGAGTTGCAGATCCCTTGAATATCAGAATTAAGAACATCAGGATTAAAAAGAACTTGGTAACTCCGTGATTTATTAGAACCAAAGGACAAAGTAAAAATAGCAAGAATCCAATGGTAATGTCTTAGAAAAAAAAGCCCTAAAATGAAGACTCCCAGAAATGTCATAGCCAAAATTCGTAACTTCCAGGTCAAGGTGAAATACTAGAAATATTAGTAGCCAGAAATAAAAAGTCCCAGTACAAGGAACTACAGTTAGGATCACTCAAGACCTGACAGCTCCTATTACAAAAGGAGAGAAATCTTGAAATATAGTATTCCAAAAAGCAAAAGATAAAAGATTATTACAACATGAAAAAAGGTCAGATTGGAGAATAAACATCATATGTTTAGGGGTCAGTTTGGAGACCAGCTAGTCTGGAGCCAAAGATTCATGTTTGGGATGCATGGAAAGTAAGATCAATTAGATAAGGTTGGGAACATAGGTTGTGAAGATTCTTGATTTCTGGACTAAGTGAGGAATCTGATTATTTTTTTCTTCCAGGAATTAAAAAGCCCTTAGACAATTTAGAGTAAGATAGTGGCATGATGAATATTATATTTTAAGAAGTTGGGCAGCTGATTTAGTCCAGTTGTGTAAAGTCTAAATAATGGACCTGGAAGCAAATTTTTTTTTTTTTTGGAATTGGAGAACCTGGTTTCAAATCTTGGCTTTGCTTCTTTTTTTTTCTGTTTTTTAAAAAATTGATTTGTTTATTTACTTTTAGTTTACAAGATTCAGTTCCACAATCCCTTGAGTTTCAAATTTTCTCCCTTTCCCCTCTGCCCTCCCCACCCACCCATGGCGGCATGCTATCAAGTATAGGATCTGCAAATACTTTCACATTGGACATTAGTTTGGTTGTATAGAAGGATTGTAACCAATGGAGTGAACAATGGGAAAGAAGAAACAAAACCAAACATGGAAAAAAAACAATAGCATGTAGATTGTGGAAGCAAAATTTTATTCTTCTCTTCCATTTACCCATTAACTCTACAAATGTGCTTCCTATACACCTTAGGGCCCATTTGAATGAATGAATGAATGAATGAATAGGCATTTGTTAAATGCTTACTCTGTATATACACTAAGCTCCTGAGGTACCATTGGAAAAGACAGTCCCTGATGTCCAGTTCCTATTCTTATGTGAATCTGAAGACTTGAGCTACAAGTGAGATGGAACGGTTACATGGTCCTCGGAGTATATAGTCCTCCCTTTCACTTGAGGGGCAAGGGAGAGGGGTAGTGTACTTTCCACAATATGGTAAATCTGCATAAAATTTTTTTTGGCCCTCCCTTCATGCCAAAAAAGTCTGAATTATTATGGTGTTAAAAGATAAAATATGTTGCTATTAGGCAATACTATACACACATTTTATGCATTTCTGAGTTTCTAAACTTTCTATTTCATCTGCTGACCTTCGCATGGCCTTTGCAGCTTCCACAAAACCCCCCAAATTTCCATATAATTTCTTATGCCAACCTGCAGTATATCAGGGGATGGGGAAAGTCATGGTGTGGAAGGACTAACTATAGCCAAGCAGATGATAGCCAAGCAGACAATAGAACCTCATGCTGTCACAGTAATACATAGTGATATTTCAGTTAGTGCTCCCAACACAGACCTTGGTTATCAAAGGTAGAAGTAATCTTGGAAGTATAGGGAGGTGTTTCAGGTGGATGCTATGTGCTGGCCTGCCTGCAGAGTTTTCCCACTTTCTTGGTTTGACTCCACAACCAGGCGGAAGTGGCTATAACCTTGGATGAGTCTCAGGAATAAAATCCTCCCTCAATGTTGACCTAGACCCTCTTTATCTAACTCCTTGAGTTAGGACTCAGGAAGCCAGAACTATTCTCTGTATGTTCAGCGCTTACGGTGGCTTTGCCATAAAGGTTTGGTCCCAGATGGGTGAGCTGAAGTACTATTGTATTGTGGACTTTGTTAAACAGTTGATGCATGTTAAAACACAAGATCTAGTTACTTAGGTACTTAAGTATTAAAATAGATTTACCTATGTCCTACTGCATGGACCCCAGGGATCATGCATTAATAAGACATTGGCATGTACTTCTTGGATGAATTAGAGAGTACTCAAATATTGGGAATGGGGGAGGAGCTATTTTTTACATTATTAAAATACTTCCCTCATGAAGGTGCTGTTTTACAAAAAGAAAAATTCACTGACATAACTTTTTGCCAAATATACCAGTTTTTAAACTGGTGCCTTATTAGTGGTGTGAAGGTAACCCTGGGTTCTTAAAAGCTCTACCAGAATAACACAAGCTATGGCAGGTTCCACCATGCTGAGAAGACTCCAAGTCCAGTCCTGGTAACAAGCTGTCAAACCAACCTAGATAAGTATAGAGAGCTTCATTTGGCCACTGGTTAATGAACTAGTTATCCCTGCCAACTTTTGAAATAAAGAAAAATACAAAATGACTCTCAGTCTTGGGTGACCCACTTCTACTATTGCAAACAGATTGGTGGGAAGAGGAAAAGAGTCAGAGTATGGAGAAAATTACACAAATTGGATCTGCAAGGAAGGAAAAGTTACTAACAAGAGAGTATTAGAAAGAGGAAGTAGGAGTGAGAGAACAGGGAAAAACCATTTTCCACATTGTGAGCAAATATGACAATTGGAGTCTGTATGGACAGTCATAGGCACACTAACCAGATGAGTTCACAGAGGGAACAGGACTACATCTCTCCCTCAGAGTTCTAGGGATACCTCTGAGAAGTTGGGGTGATTCTTTTCTCATGCTAGAGGCCCCAGCCCCAACCATTGTGCTCCCCCCCTCAGATTATGATCTGAGAATCTCTTTAGTCAACCAGCCTTAAGTAGCTTTTAGAAAGAGGAATTTACTAATGTGTCACATACAGTAAGAACAGTTGGTACAAAGCATTCTTCCCCACCCTCCCACAGCCCCACCTTGGCCGGGTCTGGGACTGACTCTCTCCTACAAGTACATACAGAATACAGGAGAAAGTGGGTTCTTATGGTTGTGGCATATGAGTGTGATGGTATATTAATGTGCTATAAGAAATGGTAAGCAGAATGGTTTCAGAAAAACCAAGGAAGGCTTAAATGCACTGCTATAAAGTGTAATGAGCAAAACTAGGAGAATATTGTATGAAGTAACAGCAATATTGTAACAAAGAACAACTGTGAAATGAAGAACAACTGGGAAAGATTTCCCTGCTTTGCTTCAGACAGTGATCTGAGAAATTCCAAAGGAACACTATGCACTCACAACTTTAAAAAACAAACATTAAAAAATTTACCTGTATTTGGGAAATATTTAATAAAATACATAAAAATACATATTTTTTAAGTGGGTTCCTGTATCCTTGAAGTCATTTTCTCAAAGTTTCCCTTTGTTGTTGTTGTTTGGTTGTGTCTGACTCTTCACGGCCCCATTTGGGGTTTTCTTGACAAAGACACTGGAGTGGTTTGTCATTTCCTTCTCCAGCTCATTTTACAGGTGAGGAAACAGGTTTGAGTGACTTGCCCAGGGCTCTTAGTAAATTTCTTAAATCAGATTTCAACTCGGGAAGATGACTTCCTGACCCCAGGCCCAGGGCTCTATCTGCTCTAACACCTACCTGCCCCTAAAAGAGACCTATCAGGAATGAGATTTGAACTCATGCCTCCATATGAAGACCAGAATACTCTTAGCACAGAGGAAGTTTGAGCTTGAGATTGGTGACTTAGACCCCTCAGCCATCCTGACAGCCAAAAAAAGAAAGTTCCCTATGTCTACATGATATAATTTCTTTGCTCAAATACTTATAGAGATGTGAATCTATGTTTGTCCAATACAGACACTGGCATCAACTGATCCATAGATGTTGAGAAGACATCAATAAAAGAATGAAAAGACTAGTATTTTCCTGACCATCCAAAACTCACAAGATCTTCCCCTGGTCAAAGATCTAATCCTAAAGCTGTTGTCTTCCCTTCCCCTCCCCCCACATCCTCTCCTGTTTACCTCCTCCTCCTCTTCCTTTTCTCCCATGCACTTTCTTCTTCCCTTCCCTTGCTGTTTTCTCTTACTTGTCTCCTGATCCATGGCAATTCTTTCTCGGGAATTTGCTGGAACAGTCTCTTTCCTAGCTCCACACTCACTGGAAACATTCAATTCTAACTAACTCAGTGCTTTTCTACAAGACCCAGAGGTCAGAATAAATTCCCTTACCCAATTGAAACAAACTTCCTTTCTGGCATCATTTCACCCAATGACTTTTAAAGACTTTTCATACTTAGTGTAAAGTCTCTAACTGAAGTTAATTGATTGAGCATCTTATCATTTACTTTACCAGCGTGACTTGATTAATTTACTTAATTACCTCACCACAAGTCATTTTTCTTCTTTAGAGGAATTGGTTAGATCAAGCTGACAGGCTATTTTGGATATCATAAAGTATATTTTGCATAGACAGTTTCTCCCAAGTTTTTCATAGGTTGGTAGGGCTTCCAGTATATTTATTCAGGCACAAAAACTACTTCCTAATCTCCTTAGAAAAGCGGCATAGTTCATAGAATGAAAGTTGAAGTCCTTGAATTATTTATTTATTCAACAAATTAGAAAAGAAAGGAAAGTTGAGGTTAAAATGAAAGAGGTATGGATTATCTCATTGTCAAAATCAAATTTCCAAACTAATCGGATCTTTCCAAAAGTTGTCAATAGAGCATAGGATAGCTTCTCCATTTTAAAACAGATTTATTTCTGCTGTAAATGCTATATCCTTTTTAATACCAGAAATTATAAAATTAAAGCTTCATCACATATTTGAATTAAAGAAAATAATCCAAGATCCATTTTTTTTGGCACATTTGTTCACTTTATTTGGTTCAGAAAGCTAAAAAATAAAACCTGAAATTCTATCAGACTAACCTAAATGCCCTCTTCTATACAAACCTGGGAAAAATGATACTGTAGTTACTTAAAAATCTGCCCAGTTTAGCACTTACACTTTTGAAGTGTAGGAGCCTAAATAACTTTTGTTTTACAAATAGACTGAAATTTCTGGTTCTCACACAAAGAATTTTTAAATGAGATTTTATTTTGCTTTTGTTCCAAATGTTCAGTAAGATACTTTGTTGAAAAAAATTTTTTTGAGTGGAGTCCAGTTATGCATGCATTCAACTAATGCCAAGTTCCCTATGTGCCATAACTTGGTGGATTTTGCTTTTCTCCTTTACTTCAAAACTCACTAATCAAAACACTTGTTTTGAATTATAACTGGCATAAAAATGATATAACCAATCATACTTATATTGTTGTCCTTTTAGTGGTACTAATTAACTTAGCATTTAGTTTGAGGATTGAGTTTTGGTTTTGATTTGGTCTGCCCTTGGGATTTCACTGGTATGGGGGCATCTCTCTTTGAATAACACCCCCTACTAATGTAGATAGGCAACAGTTCTTTAACTTATGTTACGTTCTTAGAGAATTGTCTGGGGCATTGAGAGGTTAAGTGACTTGCTCACAGTCACACAGGTAATAGTAGTACTTGAACCTCCAGGGCTTCCCTGGAGGAAGCCTGCATCTTTATTTCCTACCATACTAAGCTATTTCTCTACATCCTAGGATAGCATTTTCCATTCCTCCACTAAAACCCTGCTCAAATACTCCATCTTATCACAGAAGTGACTCTTGGTTCTCAAAGGAAAGAGCATTCACAGTTACTCCCAAGCTAGAAAGGCTTCTACTTCATTCCAGATCTGCTATCCAAAGACTATCCATCTCATCTAATTTCAGAGTTTTATTGTGAAAAGTTAATTTTGGGGTAATAGAATTTTTATTTTTGGTGGTGGGGGAGAGAATCAATAGCAGCCTCTGAAGACTGTCTCCTAAAAAGTAGAAAGGTTATCTTCTATCTTTTGGTTGAGAGAGTTCCCACACAAATGTGACATGAATTATTTTTATTGGTTCATTATAAATTTAATGTTAAACATTATTTTTTAAATCCAACCCTGTGAATTCATGTATTTTGGGAACCTTTGGAAACGAAATTCCCTCAACCAATGCATAACATCAACTGATCTTCAGATTGTAGTCTTAAGAGACTTTTTGGGGGTAGGTAGAAATGAAATAACTTGCCCCCAAAAACACAGCTAGTATGTGTTAGGGCCTTAACTTTATCCAAGGTCTTCTTGATCCTGTAGCCAGCCCTATATTTGCTGCTAGTAAACATGGTATTGCAACTTTATATTTAAGTAAATTGATTTCTACGCACGAAACATCACAACTTTTCAGTTACTCCAAGATTTTTTTAAATCAGAAATCTGTGATCATTTTCATCATTCTCTTTTTTTCCTATAAAGTATGTGCTCTCTTCTGCCCATGTTACTTTTTTAAAATTTGCATTTTTCATTACGGTATTTCCAGATTTTGTAATAGGCTTCCTGCTTGTCAGTTTTAATTGCAATAAAGTATTCTGTAATCTTAATGCCAATAATTTATTTAACCTTCAACCTCTTGTTGGATGCAGGTTGCTTCCAGTTTGTTTGGGTTTTTTTTGTATATTGAAATAATGATGCTATAAATGTTGTTTTTTTGGTTTTGATCACACTTTGAGGGTATGTAAAAACAGAGTTATGTTTAAGAACACTTTTATAACTTAAAGTTATATAACAACATGCTTCTTTCTTTTATATTCTACCAGAATGACATGAAAAAGCTGTCTGAGGACCCTGGACAAATCATTTAATATCTTTATCTTACTTTTCTCTTTGTAAATTGACAAATATTGGAGCAGATGATATCTAAGTTCCCTTTTTGGTCTAAAATTCTGTGTCTATGAAGAGATAATTCTACAGAAAGATTATATTGATATTTCTAAAAGTTAAATTTTGACCTCATTTGTTTAGGAAACATGTTTTACAGTAGATGGGGAGTGGCTGTTGTGGGCTAGAGAAAGAGTGGAAATTCATGTAAAATTGAAATTGGAGACTGAAATTTAGGCAGATACATCCCAGTGAGCCAGATGGAGATGGCCAGCAATCAGTTGATAGTGTGAAAATGGAGTTAGTAGAAAGATGTGTACATAGATTTGGGAATCATCTATTTAGAGATGATCATTAAATCAATGAGAACTCATATAATCATCAAGAACATGTATGTAGAGAAGTGGGGGCCCAGGACAGGATGGGAGAGAACCCCTGTGCTTAGTGGGTAGGACATTGTAATGTTAAGGGAATTTGAAGATCTTCCCTGCCCATTAATAAGCACATAGAGCCCTGGCCCAGAGCTAATCAGACTCTGGGCTATGAGGAGTTTCCAATTAAGTGCTGGGGTATGAGGATTCTCAGTCTTCTTGACACTTAGCCAACCAGATGCTGAGTCTTTGTTATATATTCTGGGAGGTTGGCATTTTGCTTTGGGGGTTTGCTCATGAAAAGGATCTTTTGATTTCCTGGTTGATACTCTGAGTAGCTGTGTGTTCAGAGTCCCCCAACTACTTAGATGTCTGTGCTCCCTCAATCCAGTGATTTATGTAAAGTGTAAAGCAATAGTGCTATGTTCAGATAGCTGGAGCCTTGTCTGTTGGTCTTTGTGCTAATTTCTCTGCTTGTTCTCACTTCTTTCTCTGTAATTAAAGTAGGATTGTTAACCCTTTTAAAGCTGTCTTTCCTGTATAAAGCAGATTGAAGAACCTGTGCTAGCAGGCCATCCTAGGTGTGCTAGGGTGCTTGCTACTACAGACATGAATGGTGATCTAGCAAAGAACTCTGAGAAGGAATATCAGGTATTTGAGAATAGAAGCAGGAGAGAATAACATCATGGAATGAATGAATGAATGAATGAATGAAAAGAATATTAAGCACCTTTTTTTTTTTTGTTATGCCAAGTACTGTGGTAGGTGCTGGTGATATAAATACAAAAGAGAAATAGTCTGTGTCCTCAGGGAGGTTATATTTTAATAAGGAGAGACCACATATATAAAAGAATGGTACCCAGGAAAGGGAGGTTTGTTCTGATGAATCACAGGAAAAAATGAATGGAGCGATGGGTCGGT
Organism: Pseudochirops corinnae; assembly: GCA_028646515.1. Classification (NCBI taxonomy): domain Eukaryota; kingdom Metazoa; phylum Chordata; class Mammalia; order Diprotodontia; family Pseudocheiridae; genus Pseudochirops; species Pseudochirops corinnae. Next base: position 104,421,366 of record CM053592.1, on the reverse strand, counting down.
TGACCGGTAGTCAGTTGATCCTTTCTAAAAGCAATGGTAGTACTGATTTGATTCCTACTTGCATAACAAGATGTAGGGAGGGGAGATGGTATAGAGAGAAGTAGGGCACACCTGAAAGGCAAAACAGATGTCACAATGACTGGGGTAGATAAACATGAAGCACGGTCTAGGGTGGGCTAGACACAGCCGTTAAGTGAGTTTGCACTCACTCACTAAGTCACTCACCAGTCAGAGCTCAGCTCCTGGACAGTTCTAAAACTGATTAATTCCCCAGGGCATGGACTATAGAATCCCTCTTTCAATGGCAGAGATAAAAGAAATAATAGGTTGGATGATTGTACATCCAGAATGAATGTATGAAAACTGAGGGATGAGAAAGGATCCAGGCAGAAGAGTGGTTAATATTGTCAGATGTGTCTGAGGGTTGAAGAAGAATGAGCAAGAAAATGCCAGTGTGTATCCCAGTTCAATTCACTACCTATTTCTTAAGCACCTCCTATGTGCCAGGCACTGTGCTAAGAGCTGAGGATACAAATAAGAAAAAAAAGATGGTCCCTGCCTTCAAGGAGCTGGCAGTCTAAGCTTCTGGAGTATGGCAGGGTATGATGGATGATAGTACAAGTGGCCTGTGAGCCCTCTTTAAATGGAGGCTTTGGGAGGAGATTTTGCTCCACCTTCTAGTCTGAGGACACTGAGGAGGTGTGAGTACCAAAGCTTCTGCCAGCTCTGTGATGATGAGTTTCCTAGTGATGTGTTTTTCCTGGGGCCATGAGGGTGGTGGAGTGGAATCCAGAGTGCAGCTGGTAGGATCCTCAGTTTCCTCATCTGTTAGAAAAAGGAAGTGGAGGTTGATAATAGTGCCTACAATACCTTCTTCACAAGGTTGTTATGAGGCTCAAATGAGATCATCTATATAAAATGCTTTGTGAACTCTAAAGTGCTCTGTAAATGCCAGTTATCATTGTTGTTGTTATGATTTATTGAATGTGATTCAGAGTTACATCAAAGTAGAGGGAAGCAGAAATCATATTTCCTCCCTCTTTTTAGAAAAGTGGCCTTTTACCTTTTGCATTTCTGTTGGGAAAGCTTCCTACAGATGGTTGGGGCTGCCCCATTTTGCTCTTCCTATTTTCTCAGTTTGTTTCTATAACACTTCTGCCCGGTATAGTCATCAGAACACAGCTCCAGACAAGATATCGGCCCTAGGAGCAGCTCCTCGGGTGAGCTTGACAAATGGCCCGGGTGCAGAGTCTTTTCATAAATAATTCTGCGATCATGTCAGTTGTACTGGCCCTTGCAGTGCTGTAACATGTGTCCAGAGCAGATGGAGCAGCTCTTGTCTGCCATTCTCTGTCTTTTGAACTTCCTGTTCAAGGCTATGGTTTTCATCAACCTTGATTCTGCAGAGGACACCTACTTAATAAGACTGGATTTTTTTTTCTTTTTAACTCATAAGAAAATAACTGAATAGTTTTGTGTATAGAAAACGTTAGAAAAGAAAAAAGAAAAAGCAACCCAGATGTCTGAGTGCAAAGTTGAAACTGTGATATGAGCTTTTTACTAGTAATGGATGAAAATGATGATTTGAGGAGAGCATCCCTGGCTGGGCTCACATTTCATTAGATGCCATTAAGAAATTGTACCTTTTGCTATAAAAATGCTTTCTCCTGATTTTTTTTTTTAAGTTTTCACACACTCATGTCATCTTGACCAGTCATGTCTACAAATCTCGGGAAGAAGAAAACCTTTTTTTTAGTTTTTATTTTCAACATCTTGATCTCATTTTCAGAGGGACCATTCATGTTGTAGTGTTTGGGGTTGCTGCAGATTGGAATGACTGGAATGCTATTCTAATTCTGATTCTGACAGCAGAGAACTATAGAGATCATACTGACTGCTAGTAACTAAACAGAGGCCAGGTAAATTATAAGGCCCAGTTAATCCTATGTGAGTCACTAACTGAGCTTCTTTAGGATGATAGAAAGAGAATGACTTTCAAAACTTTATGTATTGCAACTACTAGGTCTGTATCCCAAAGAGATCATAAAAAGGGAGAAAGGATTTGTATGTCCAAAAATGTTTAGAATTGCCTTTCTAATGTCCACAAAATATTAGAAATTGAGGGGATACCTATCAATCACAGAACGGCTGAACAAGCTGTGGTATATGACTGTAATGGAATAGTATTGCTCAATAAGAAATTATGAAATTATTTCAGAAAAACCTGGAAAGAATTGTACAAACTGATGCGATGTAAAATGAATGGAACCAGAAGAAATATAAACAATATCAGCAACATTGGGCCATGATCAACTAATTGGAGAGGATTCATGATAGAAAATGCAATCCACATCCAGAGAAAGAACTGATGGAGTCTTAATAAAAATCAGCTCATACTAAAAAAAACCAAAAAACCAAAAAACCAAAAAAAAAACTTTATGTATTGGCAGCAATACAAAAATACTACATAAAAATTCTGTATATTTTTTTCTTGTAAATGTGAATAGTCAAGAGTTTGTAGAGGAAATATTTTGCTTTTTAGAAATTCAATATATGAACACTGAAATTTTAGAAAAGCATATAAATTATATCATTGCTATTTGCAGAACAGAATAATTAATTTAGTATTTAGTAATTCATTACTTTCCATTTTATTACAGCCCATTTACATAATCTTATTTCTCCCTTTCCCATTGATGCTTTCCTTATAACCAAGATATCTAAGCAAAGTCAGCTGACTTCTAACCATGTTTATGTTGCACGCCATATTTGTAGTCCCATCTCTCTTCTGAAAGAATGTGTTTCTTTTGATTACACTTCATCCAAGTTTGATGGACGTTTGAGTTCTGTTTGCATTTATATTAGTACAGACATAGCATATATAGTTCTCTTAGTTCTTCTTTCTTCGTTCTGCATCAGTTCTTATAAGTCTTTCCATGCTTCTCTCAATTCTTAGTATTTGTTATATTCGTCATATTGTTTGTTGTTTGTTACAGTCCCATTATATTCTATTGCATTCATATACCACAGTTTGTTCAGCCATTCCCCAATCAATTAATGCCCTTCTTGTTTCCAGTTTTGGTTGTGGGTTTTTTTGTTGGTTTGTTTTTATTATCACAAAGACTGATGCTTTTAAAATTTCACTATGTATATATATACATATATATATATATATATATATATATATGAGTTTTCTCTTGGTCATTGACCTTATAAGCGTTTGCCCATTAGTGACACTGTTCAGTCAAAGTACATGAAAGTCACAAAGTAAGTGACTTTCCCCCCATAATTCCAAGTTGTTTTCCAAAAGCAATGAATCATTTTACAGCTATGCAAACAGTATAATAGTGTACCTGTCTTCCCATAAACCCCTTGACATTGACTGTTTTTCATCATCTTTGCCAATTTGATGGCCATGAGGTGAAACCTCAGATGTTTAAATTTATATTTTTCTTATTATTAGTGATTCAGAACATGATGTTTGGTTGATAGATTACATTTCTTTTAAAACATTTTGATTCTCTTTCCCCTTTTTATGTCATTGTCACATCCCATTGACTCCTCCTCTCCCAGTAGACCTATTTCTTGTAATAAACACATGTATAGTCAAACAAACAAATCATTATAAGAGCTATTTCTGAAAATGTATTCCTTCTTCTACACCTAGGCTGCCAGCTGTCTTTCTGAAATCACTGCAGTGAACAGAGTTCTGAAGTCTTTCAGTGTGGTTTTCCTTTATATTGTTGTGGTCATGCCATAAAATATTCTCTGGGTTCTGTTAATTTCCCTCTGTGTCTGACCATACAGCTCCAAGTCTCTCTTCATAGTCGTTCTTCATAGTCATAGTTATCATTTTAATGGGACAATAACATTCCATTACATTCTTATGCCATAGTTTGTTCATATATTCCCCAATCAATAGGCATTTACCTTTTTGTACTGTTCTTTATGACCACAAAAAAAAAGATGCCCCCAAATTTTTTGTATTTATGAGTTTCTCTCAGTCTTGACGTCCATGATTCTAGTAGAGGCATCACTGGGTATATACAAATAAGTTTGCATTTCTTCTACTGAAAACTGTTCCCATCCTTTAACTAGAATTTTTTTAATTTTCAAAAGAGTTATTTTAAGTAACAGCTCTTTTGAATTTAGTATTATTAAAGTCCATTAACCATTCAGTGGGGCTAGGAAGTAGAGGCCTACATTAGTGTTTGCCATTTATAGCTAGAGATCAATCTGACATATGATTATGTTTAATTTAATTGTCAAGATCTGGTATTAATATTATTATATTTATTTGTTTATGATTATATTTCTATTTATGATTACATTTAATTTTCAAAAATGTAGTGTACAGCCTTTCAAGATTACAATGCATAATAGTAATTTGGGGGGGGCAGTGACTATTTAAATTTTCATCTTTTTATTTCTTGGGCCTCACTAAGGGCTTTGTATATTGATTGACTATAGCATGAAATTGTCTAATTGTCTAATTATTCAGACCAAGCTATTACGCTGTCGGTTGGACCATAAGAACATTAAAGAAGAAGGTAAATTTTATATCCTTCTCTACCATCAGAGTTGGACTGAGGGAAAGGAAGAATCTTAAAGTTTCTTGAGGGCAAGTGGGTGGTGTAGTAGATAGAGCACAGAGCCTAGAATCAGGAAGACTCTGAGTTTGAATCCAGTTTAAAGCACCTTCCTAATCACTTAGCTTCTGTTTGCCTAAGTTTCCTCTACTATAAAATGGGCCCAACTCCCAAGGTTGTAAAAATGAAGTGAAATAATTTTTTTAAAAAGCATTTAGTACAGTGCCTAGCACTGGGTCGAGCTAATATAATAAAAATGACAATTTTACCGAAATTAAATTATTTATTTAGTGCTATACCAATCAATCTACCCAAAAACTATTTTATAGAACTAGAAAAAAATAGTAACAAAATTCATTTGGAAGAACAAAAAGTCCA
>CM053592.1:104381416-104415899 GCA_028646515.1 Pseudochirops corinnae | reverse complement strand
AAAGTAGCCTTTTGGCCAAAAAAAAAAAAAGAAAATATATATATATATATATATATATATTATTATTATTATTATTAACTACAAGCAACTGGGAATTAAGATATACAGGCACTAGGGTAGGGAGATCCATCTTGCCCTACCAGAAAGTCAGAAGGGTGATGGGGGAGGACATATGAGAAAGCAGATTGGGGGAGGGGTTATATAGTGGGATGGCTGTTTTGGGGTGATGTGTGGGGGAAAGATGGGGAGAAAATTTCTAACTCAAAATCTCGTGAAAATGAAAGATGTAAACAAGAAAATAAATAAATGAATTTAAAAAAGAAAAAAAGAAATAGTATGGGAATAATGATGGAAATAACAAAACATAAGCTTGTGCTGTGATTCTGGTTTATTCTGTTCTTCAATTAAAAAAAAAAGGCCTGGATTTTTGCATGAGTCTGTCCCTGATCCTTATTCTTTTCTAAAACCAAACCCACTAAATAACCCCGGTGCAGAAAATCCAGTTCATAATTGCATTTATGTGAGATGTTAAAGCAAAATATTCAAGATATAAATTGTGGGTGAGGGTGAAGACTTCATAGGAGGCAATAGGAAAATGGAGACCAGGATACTGTTGGTCAGCAGTGAGATTGGCTAGGGAGGGGAAGGCCTTCTGGAGTAGGAAGAAAGAACAATTTAATCTTGTTTCTGGGAGTTCCTTTCGACCACTAGGTGATACCAGGATTACAACTAAGAATCATGTGTAGCACCACATTAAAAGGTTTGGGGTTAGAAGGAGGTCAAAGTTTTGATGTAACAAATGGTTATATCATCTAATAGAACAGACTATCTCTAGGCTGGAGGTATGTCCCATTAGAGGGACCAAAATATTACTTTTCTGTTTGGATTCTAAGATAACTGGACAGGGTCATCTCTAACTATATATTTGGTACGTTGCCTGGTACATTTTTGATGCTCAAAAAATATCTATTCCAATTAGTGAAGGCTGGTTTGCCAAGGACACTGGGCCAAATATTTTAGGGAGAGATATCTTATCAGTTCTCATCTTTCAATATTAATAGACAAGTTGGCAGTTGCTAACCTTGTATCACATCATCATTCTAGAGCAAGCTGTATGCCAGATGATTACTCCCATTTCCAAAAGATTGTCCTAAAAATATATATATATATAAATTCTTCTATATGTGTAGCAAATATCTCTCATGTGAAAGGAAAATAGAATATAATATAATTCCACACATGTATGTGGACTAGAAGAATGAGAAATTCAATTGTGAGATCAACAAATAAGTTTTAGGGAAGACTGTTTAGAAGAATTGATGGTAGGATACTATACTTTTTTCATGGTGTTTTGCTTGACGGAGAGTGAAAGAAAAAAAATCCCCATCTAGTACAAGGTATGTTATCAAATTAAACTGCACTAGACTTTGCTTTAGGAATGATTATTTTTACATCTCTGTTGTTTAAAAATAACCATCCCTCCACAGAACCTTCCCTCATAACAAAAACAAGTAGTTAAAAAAAAAAAGAGGCCATCACAGTGACTCTATCTGACAAAGCACACAGTATCTAACACCTGTGGTCAGCCACCTCTCCTGCTAGAGAAGGGAACTTCTTGTAGTCTCTCTAATCAAGATTAGTCTTTGCATTGAAGTTCATTAGACATTTTTCTTCTCATATAATATCTCACAACCAAGGTCGATAGAACATAGGTGAACTTTTAGTTTAATTTTCATTTAGACTTAATCTAAATTTTCATTTAGTTTAATCAGAGAATTAAAAAACTGAACATTTATGCATTCAACAAACATATGTCACATACCTACTATGTGCCATGTACCATGCTAGGCTTGTTGGAGTGACTAAAATGAATAAACTAGGATCCCAATTTGTTATAGGTCCATGGTTTGCCCTTTTCCCACAATAGGGATTAGTTTTCCCTAAAAAGCAACAAAGTGGTCCCAGGACCTCATTGACCCTGCTTCCCTGATCAAATTTTCTGGTCACCTAAGGGTATCCTACCAATGTGCAGTCAGAGTCCCTTCACCTTGGTCTTTTTCTAAAGACCACATGAGTCATCACATCCTGCCCTGCTGATCAGAGTAACTAGGGGGCCATTGTATCCTTGATCCATATACTTGCTGTATTAGGGCAAAACAAACTTCCTTTTGTTAAATGTTCAGTGGTTTTCAAGTGCCACATTTAACCCCAATATTAAACCTGAAAAAGGTGCTGGGGTTAAGCCCACCCCTAACATATGGCCTTATGAACTTACAATTCAGGAAAGAAGGTAAAATCTGGAAATGAATAACTATACCAAGGGATGGGATTCTCCTCTTTTCCCCTCCATGATAAACTTATCACTTCTAAACTCATCACCATGCTGCTAACTCAAGTTTTGATTGACTACTCAGTTTCCTCTTCCAAATGACTGGAGGGCTGGAGGACAGAGTGCCAAACTACTCTAATACCTTCCTTTGTAGAGGGCGGAAGCTGGATTCAACTTGTTCCATTCTGCATTTGCTGCACTGTCCAGTTTCAACTCTATGAAACGAGATGCCATCACACTAGGTACCCCCTGGTATCCTCTACAACCCTTTCCTGCCTCATTTTGTGTGCTGTCTCCCTCTTTTGATTTTAAGCTCCTGGAGGGTAGGGACTGTCTTTCTTTTTATTAATTGTATCTCCAGCACTTAACACATGCCTGGCATCTTGTAGGCACTTAACAAATGTTTACTGGATTAGAAGTCTATCAATTATTATACAGAAATAAAGGGAGCTCAGGGGGAGGGAGAGATATTTTGGTTGGAATGATCAGAGAAGGCCTCAAGAAGCAGGTGATACCACTGGGCCTTTAAAAATGACTGGAAGGTCAAAGGTCAAAGATGACGGGAGATAAAGGTGAGAAGAATTCTAGGTACATCGCTTGGCATGAGTACAAATATACAATGAGGAAAACTTGACTTCATCATTACTTATTGTGGCAACATATTATAAACAATTGCTGAGAGGAAATTCAGTATTTTTAAAGTGGGTCTGAAAGGTCTTTTTTTTCCAATTCTATCCTTCTTTATCACTGTGAATATTTTTAAAGCATCCATTGAGAGGATGCCAGGACAAAGAGGGTTCCCTGCCATCAAACACCTACCATCTGAAGGGAAGATAAATATATATGGTGGATTTGGAGGCTGGGCCTGTTCTGTCACCATGAAAGATCCATGAGTGGGCTGTGATGGAGTATGGGGTCTAGATAGGGCTAATTAAGAGTTAGGAAAATAACGGTTTTAAATACAAGCTATAGCTGATTAGAACATTCTGTTTCTGGGTAAGGACAAGAGAGAGAATTAGCATGAAGGGGCTATATGGCAATGGTCCTAGAAGGAGAAAGAGACAGTCAGAGATAAACGTGTTTACAACACAGATCCCCTATCAAAAGAAGCATTGAGGAGGGACCTTGGGATGGAGATATAAAGTCAGAATTCCAAACTTAAATCTTCCACTTTGTGCTATATGACATTGGGCCAGACCTACTCCCAAACCTGGTTTCACTTTTTATAACAGAGAAGGAATTGGATAGAATGATAGAAATTCTAACATACAAAACTTTTCTGGATAATTTAGTGTAATCTACAGAACACTTCACCTGGAGTCCCAAAGGCCTGGGTTCAACTCCTGGTTCTATCACTCAAGATGTGTGTGTGTATGTGTGTGTGTGTGTGTGTGTGTGCACGCGTGTGTGTGCGCGCACACACGTGTGGTCATGCACACATGTTTCTCACAAACACAGACACCTGAGTTGAAAGAGATTTAGAGGCTTTCTAGTCCAACCTTTTTATTTTAGAAATGAGGAAACTGAGGCCTAGAGAGGTTAAGTGACTTGCCTAAGATCAAATAAGTAATAAGTGACAATAAGGATTTAAATTCAGGTTTTCTAAACTGTTACCAGTGTCAGTTTGGTATTTGTGTAAACATAGACAAGCCACTTAACCCATCTATCTCTAAGTCTTAGTTTCCTCATCTATAAGGGACAAGGTAGCTCAGAGGCATCGTGGCTCTTTGCTGACAGTACTGCCATCATTTTATAGCACATGTTGCGTTTTCTTTGCTATTCTCCATTAAAATAATAATGTTGCGGATTTCAGACAACATCAGAACTATGTGTTTCTCTCATTATAGTCCTAGAGTTCCTCAGATTACTCCACTCCATTGTCCCAACTTCTGATCTATTTCTCATGGTCAAGTCTTTTCTATGAAACTTGAAATCATTCTTTGATTCTTCCTTAAAGGGACTGCAAAAACAATAGTGAAATTGATTAGAGAAATGCAAATCAAAACAGCTCTGAGGTACCACATCACACCTATCAGATTGGCTAACGTGACAAAACAGGAAAATGATAAATGTTGGAGATGTGGGAAAATTGGAACACTAATGCATTGTTGGTGGAATTGTGAACTGATCCAACCATTCTGGAGAGCAATCTGGAACTATGCCTAAAGGGCTATAAAACTGTGCATACCCTTTGATCTAGGACTGTATCCCAAAGAGATAATAAAAATGGGAAAGGGACCCACATGTACAATAATATTTATAGCAGCTCTTTAGGTGGTGGCAAGGAATTGGAAATTGAGGGGATGTTCATCAATTGGGGAATGGCTGAACAATGGTATATGAATGTAATGTCATACTATTTTCTATAAGAAATAATGAGCAGGAGAACTTCAGAAAAACGTGGAAAGACTTACATGAACTGAAGCTGGGTGAAATGAGCAGAACCAGGAGAACACTTTATACAGTAACAGCCACAGTACGCAATGACTGACTTTGATAGACTTCTCTCTTCTCAGCAATGCAAAGACCTAAGACAACTCTAACACACTCATGATGGAAAATGCTGTCCATATCCAGACAAAGAACTTTGGAGTCTGAATGCAGATAGAAGCACACTATTTGCTCTCTTTTTCTTTTGTTATTTTATTTTGCTTCTACTTTCTCATGGTTCCTCCCATTGGTTTTAATTCTTCTTTACATCAAGACTAACGTGAAAATATGTTTAACATGAATGTATATGTAGAGCCTATATCAGATTGCATGCTGTCTTGGAAAGAGGGGAGAAGAAAGAGGAATAGAAAATTTAAAACTCAAAATCTTATGGAAGTGAATGTTGAAAACTAAAAATTAGTTAATTAATTATTTTTAAGAATAGTGAAAATAGAGATATTTAGGTGGTGAAGACACTGAGGAGAAATGCTCCCAGGCACCATGGAACAAGTTAGAAAGAAAACCAGTGCTTCAGGCTGCCTGTGAATTAATTTACATTGCTTCTTCTGCACAATAGATAATGAATATCTAGCAAGGGTGGGGAACCTGTGTCCTCAAGGCCATATGTGGCCTCTAGGTCCTCAAGTGTGACCCTTTGGATTCAAAGTCATACAAATATGAGTTGTAGCTAATTTAATTAATGTCATTAACTTACATTGCTTCTTCTGCACTATAGAAAATAAAAGTGGGGAACCTGTGACCTTGAGGCCATGTGTAGCCCTCTAGGTCCTCAGGTGTAACCCTTTGGAGTCAGTCAGACTGCACTTGACTAAATCAAAGCAAAATAATAAAAACTGAAATACAAACATGCCTTCCAATGGAGATGTAGTGGGAACTGGGTTCTAGTTCTAATTTTGACACTAACACACTCTATGATATTGTGCAGGAAATCTGTAAAACGAACTGAAACATCTCTCATGGTGTCTAAAATGTGTTGCATGTTTCTAAACCCGTGGGAAAGAAATGAGGCAATAAATTTGTAGAAAGAAACAAGAAGACATCCAGTAAAATGGTCTTATTTGTCTCAGAAGGAAGGGCAGGGTTCCTATGTTACAGTGAGACAGCCCTGCTCTGTTTTAGTATACACACAGTGAAGAGCTCACTTTCCTGGCTCTGAAACACACAGCACAGTCTGGGTGTAGTACACTATTTGGAAACATTTTCTAGAACCTCCCTACCCTGGAGTGCAGTGACCTGGATTTTTTTCTGCCTGATCATATTCTTTTTTGGATATTCCATGATTTCATGCAAAGTTCTGCATTTTCAATGTCAAGCTGAAACATATAAACACTGTTACAAAAGAGGCCCATCTGAAAGAAGAAAACCAAACCCAAACCCCAGATATGGTATTTTTCATATTTCTAAGATTTCAATATTCATTTCCATACTTTCTATTTGGCTTTAAAGTCAATTTAAACTTAAACAAGCTCTGGAAACGATGATAGTAAAAGAAGGCAATGACCAGGGATTGTGTACCATGATTTTTTTATTTGTACAACTCAACAAAACAACTCTTAAGAAATACACCCTAGTGACCGCTTTCTGTTTTAAACTCTCTGTACAGCTGTCTTCACTAAAATATTATGCCTTCAACACATCTTCGTTAATATTTGAACAGACTGTTACTCTGAAATGCTGTAACCATTCTAAAGTCAAAAATCATAAAAAGTCCATTTCTAAAAGAAAAGGTTTTTGCTTGCCTGCCTCAAATGATGTCATCTTGTCTGGGCTCCTGCATTCCCAAAGAGAACAACTTGAAATAATCAGGACTACTGGGTGGCAACTCCCAGAATCACTGGGCCATGAGGGGTAGCATATGCATGGAATCCTAACTTGTGGCTGAGAGATACATATGTAGGTATCTGCTGGGTTTTACAGCATTCTATTCTTTCTTTCAATAAGTGAAAGCACGTGCTTGGCTGTACCCATACCTCCTGGTTTTCTATAGACTGAGTACCATCAGGCCCATAATAATTTCATCTCTGTAATTCTAAATTACCTATTCCACTGCATTGGCAGGTTGGGTGTGTGCTCATTAGCTAGTGGGAATCCACTCAACATTATAAATATAAAGGAATTTTTCCCCCGCCAAAGTCTGAAGCCTTTGCAAGGAAATAATTTCTAGAGGAAACATCTACACACCCCATTCACTGAGCTTAAATACAAAAAACCAGCAGCTCATGTTTCTTTTTCTTTCTTTCTTTTTTTTTTTAAAGAAAGGGAAAACAAAGAGTTCCACCACTTTTAAGCACAGTTTGGAAAAGAAGTCTAGCTTTTTACAATTAAAATGCTACTGCATTTGCATGCTGAAAAAGAATATAAGACGTTAATGAACATTGCACCATACCAGTTTCCTGTTCCAGTTGGCTGACTTGTCAGGTTGGCAACAATTCAGGAGCTTACAGAGCTACAGGCATATGTCTTGTGTTAAAAACAAAAAAAATTTAAAAAAATACAGAAAGCAAGAAAAAAAAAAAGAAAAAAGAGGGAAACTTCAAGTTATAAACACTTCAGTGAAAATTACCAAACAGTTTCAAGCCAACTCAGACCAGGTGCTGAAGACAGAATAAAGAGGTATCACATGAAGACGGAAGAAAAGTGAAGGTGTCTATGGAGATTATGTTCTATGGTACATTTAAGACACCATCTTGCTATATGAGCCTATGTCTCCATAACTGGAGTTACAAATTCTCTAATTCTATGAACTCCTTTTTTTGTAGTTATCTTCTCTTTTCACATAATAAAAGTGGGTGAAAGAAATTATTCTGGTATGTTGTTTTTAGGCTGAACTTACTGTACTCAAATTACTCAATTCTATTCAAATGAACATATTGTTCCCAAGGCCACAGTGACCCTCAGTTGTCTCGGGGTCACCAATCTGCATCTTGATAGATAAGTCACTCTTTAGGGAAGGTATCTCCTCTAACCTTGGAACACCCACTCAGGCATTTTGAACCACTTACTTGCCAAGGCCAGTTTTATTAACCTTATATGGGGTGTCCTAAAAGTCTCATAAGTTGAAGTTTTAATAAGGAGCAGCATTCAAGAGGTCAAGTATATAGATGATTAGGAAAGGAGATGGGCTGGCCATATAGAAAGAGTGAGGGATAACAGATGGATGGTATTGAATATTGCAATGGAACCCTCCAAAAAAATTCTCCTACAGAGAATTTTATTTTCAAAAGCATATAAACGAAAAAAAATTATTCCAACTCACACTACAACTTGTATAAGTAATGTTTTCTGTTTATCCCAAATTAACATTGTACTCTGTTGACCATGATTTCATTAAAAAGCATTTAAAGAACCTTGAAGAATTACACAATCGACTTTATCATATTCTGCTTGCTCATTCCTGAAAGCTAGGTTAAAATAAGGACACACAAGTTGTGCAACAATTCAGTGGCAAAGCCAGGATTTTTTATTTATTAGGTTGTGACCCGAGCATAGGGAACATGTAAAGTTACCTGTGATTGTGCTGGGTTTCTATGGTCACTTGGGATTCATGGAAACAATAGTTACTTTACTGAGAAACTGGGTATTTGACTAATAAACCAGGAGTTGCAATGTTAGCATATTAGGGAAGGCAATGCAACTGAACTGGATTAGCACTAAGGCTTCTCAAGTCCCTTGTATTTGGACAAAACACAGATAAAGCTTTCTAGAAAGTACAACAGTATTTCTGCGGATTTCAAGGATGGTCGCATTTAATATACTTCATGGAAGAGATAAATTAACCTTCACTGGTATATAGGAAACCTTGAAATGTGTTTGTATGGGCTAATAAAAATAACAGGAGACATCTATCAAGTAGATAGATCTCTAGTAGAAGTAGAAGTCTAGCCAAAGTAAGCTATAGTTATAAGTTTAGTTTCTTCTGAACTACTATCCAGTTTTCTCAACCACATTTATTAGTGAATCTGATCCACAATTGTTTTTTTTCCCCCATAGACTTAATGAATACCTTATTCCTGTGCCATCCCTTCCACTTCTGGTAAATGGGGCAGTGATGGAGAAAGCAGGGCAGAAGGTGCTAAGAACCACACAGTCTTTAGACTAAAAGTATGTGCAAATACACAAAGGAATCATGATGTGCTTTAACCATGATGTACACTAACTGTAAGACACTTGTCCCATGAAAAATGTTTTTACATACTAAGGAAAGAGCTGAATAGTAGCATTATTGACATTTTTCCTATAAACCAGATCCAAAGACCAGAAAATTGCAACTAAATGGAAGATGGCTTACAGGTTCTCATTGGAAAAAGTTGGTAGACTCACCACATACCCCTAAGCGATAAGAGATATCCTTCATGGGACATCAGTTACCTTTACTTGCAGAAATCATGATAAACATTTTAGAAGGCAGACTAGAAGATAATAATTGCACATACACCACGATTTGCTGTAGAAGATGAAGTTCTATGAAGAACTGACAAGGTCTTCCAAAAGTTCACACAGATATCAGGGCTATTGCATCCACTGATATATAAGTGGCTTCAGGGGCAAATAACAAGAAATGTACTGGAAAATACAAGATTGTGAAATTAAGGACTCCAAAGACTCTCAACTACTCAGTAACTCTGCACCTGTCTGTCATCGATACTTTACTCAAGAAAAGAGCCGGAAGGTGTTAAATTGGGGAGTATTCAAAAATCGCCCAAAAAAAAAAAGAGAGAAAGAAGTTGCCTATCATGAGAGGAAATTAGTGCAGGCAACATGAGAAGACATCCGGGAGTCATTTCTGAATGCAGTCAGACTACTGACCACCTGAGGCAAAGAGGAAAATCAGTATCAAATTAAAAGAAAGGATAAAAATTTCAAAAAAGATACTAAATGGATGTGTGAGTACCAGGCTAGTCAAATTATTTTTGCTGAAAAATGGGCAACAGATCATGGAAAAACAGTGAAAATTTCCACCAATTCATACAGAAGTTGAACCACAACAATCTCCTCAAGAAGTAAGCCAAAAGTGGCCACAAACCAACCAAAACAACCAACACTTGATCCCTTTATGAAGCAGAGACGTGACTATCAACAGCCACATGAGCTTAAAATGTTCATCTACATAATGCGGCAGAAGAGGAGAGTGGACGGCCTCATGAAAAACCAAAACGCAGGAAAGATGAAGATAAACTTATAGAAAGCTTGGCATGAGACCCAACTACACCAGTTCATCCCAAGAGCATCTGTTAATTAAACTGGAAGGACAAAAAAGACACATTGAACAGGCCTTTGGGTATTTCTATTACTCACTTGTTTCTTTATTAGTGGCAGTGGAATAGTAACATTTGAACTCTAACACTTCAGGCCCTGATATCAGGAAGCAGAAATGGCAGAAAAGAAGACAAAGAGATCATCTGGACCACACCAAATACCCAAGGAAAGATTCTTTGTTCTACCTGGACTTTGTGTGGAGTGTCTGCCGCAATAGTGGTGAAGAACTTTTACAAGCATCCGTCTTTTCTCATCTGAGGCCTTATCATTTTACATTTGTACTTCCTTTGCAAATAGTTTAGTGGGCTCTTTCTTGGTAGTAATCTGTTTTCCTCTGGGTGATAAATTCCTTTTTGACCTGTCTTTTTTGCCCCTATTGAAACTGCAACTACTCCGCTGGCCCCTACCCTCCAGCTTGGGTATTTAGAAAAAGGAAGATAATATCTGTCTTTTGAGATACCACAAGGCCCTGTATCAAAAGAAAGAAGACACAAACAGGAATTGGCCGCAGACTAGGCACAGGTTTACCTAGAAGATTATGGCCATGTAGGGAAAAATACATCCTCCATCAAGCCCTCTGGATAGCTCAAAGAGTTGTCCTTGTACTTCAGAGATAATGAGAATGGGGAGGCTAGGTGGCACAGTGAATAGAGCAGTGGCCCTGGAGTCAGGAGGACCTGGGTTCAAATCCAGCCTCAGACACTTAACACTTACTAGCCATGTGACCTTGGGCAAGTTGCTTAGCCCTAATTGCCCTCCAAAAAGCAAAAAAAAAAAAAAAAAAAAAAAGACAATGAGAAGAGGGCAGGATCATTCCTTCATTATATCCATAGTTCTGGCTCAGCAGTCAAGAAAGTTTTCATCACTATATAGTACCAGTCCATGAGTCATTATGGCCAGTAGGAAACAGAGGATATCTCTACATGTAAGAAGATGTTGTAGGTGGGTGAAGGTAGCAAGATCCCAACTATCACTCATACCCAGACACAGACCCATCCCAAGGTTCCATGCTCTAAGGGAAGCCCTCAAGGGTATTTGCTTTGCTCCTTAAATGATGGGCAGCAATTCAAAAGACAAAGGTAGAAAGATGACATTCCAGACATAGAGAACAATTTGTGCAAAAGACATGGAAGCAGGAAACTGTTAGGTATGGTCAGGCACTCATGAATAGTCCAATTTGACTACAACACAGAATGGGGAGAGGAAAGTAACAAAACAAAAGGCTGGAAAGGTAAAAAGGCATCAATCAGGCTGTGGAAGGCTTTAAACTTAATGGCTGGTAAACAGGCAATGGTAACAAAAAAGGGGGAGAAGAGCCGATATTTTAAAGGGGTTGTAAAAAGACAGGCACCCTAAATATGCTATTTGAGGAGCTGTTAATTGGTCGGCCCAAACATTCTTAAAAGTAATTAGGAATTATGCTAAGGAAATTTCCAAAATGTTTATATATTTTTACTTGAAATTTAGCATTGATCCCAATGCTCAGTAAATCTCCCCCTTTCTTTCTCTCCCCACCTCCAAAGGTCAATAATAAAGGAAAGACCCATTTTGGAGTCTATAGAAACCAAAGTATTTAGAGAAGCACTTTTTGTAGTAGCAAAGAATTAGAAACAAAAGTAGATGCCCATCAATTGGAGAAGGACTAAACATGGCATGTTTACATGATTGGAATGCAGTATTACTGCACCTTAAGAAAGGGTGAATGGTATGAATACAGAGAAGCAACATCGAGTAAGTGGAACCAGGGAAATAACATGCAATGTAGGTGGCAAGAATATCAACAAAATACTACAAAATGAATGTGGTGAAATTATGAACACATTTGACCTCACAAAAGAGAAATCAGAATGCAATTCCTTCCCTCTGTTTCAGATTTAGAGGGCTGTGGGTGTGGAATACTGCCTATAATGCAAGACTAAGTTGATGTGTTGGCTAGTTTTGCTAAAGTGTTTCCTACCCCATCCTTTCATTTTTTTGTTATAAAGGATGGCTCTTATAGAAAAGGGAAGGAAAATATTGAGAAACATAGATGATTTTAAAACATTAAGTATCAATTTTTTAAAAATAACAAATTTAGAGGATCTGATTACTGACTAGGAATATGGAAGACGAAGTAGAGGGAAAAGTCAAACATGATTATGATTTTTAGCCTGGGTGATTGAGATGATGGAGATCCTACTGAAATAGACAGGGTTACTGGATTAAGGTAAGGGACAGATGCTCAGTTAGGAGGGGAAAGATAAGTCCAACTTAAGGAGAAATATCCTAATTATAAGAATTTTGAAATTGCAGAACATATTCCTGAGGGAAGCTTTTGAATCTCCTACCCTAGGGAAAATTTAGAATAGGACTGACATTCATTTGTCTGAAATGATTTACTAGTGCCCCGTACAGAAGCAGGGAGAGGGACCAAATGACCTCATTTTTCTTTACAAGAAAAAAATGGTTAAAAATCAAAGTTGGCAAGTACTCACCTTTGAAGTAGCATATGTTTTCACCTGGAATGATTTCTTTTTAAATAGAGAGAGACACCCTGATTTGTATACTGGGAGTTTGGGGGGAGGAAGGGGAGAAAAAAGGAAAAAGGGAAGAAGGAGGGGAGAAGGAGAAAAGGGAAGGAAGCCAAGTGAACTGCCCTCAAAAGCTAGTTTTTCAACTAGTTTGTGGACACTCAAGAGACCATGAAAAGTTCTGTTTGTCATTCCTGTTTTGTGATGGAATTCTGTATGTGATCTGGTGGGAAAAATACCAATCCAAGAACTAGTAATATCACAGTCAGAGTATAAAGAAGATATATTGTTTGGCAGATATTTATATTAATGTCCATAAATAAATATATATATTATATATATATATACACATATATAATGCTCACATAAATATATAGTATATATAATGTCCTTTAAAAATCATCTTCGTGATCAATCAGAATTTCCTTTGAAATCTGCAAGTTAGAAGCTTTAGTTAATGCTACCTTTGAAATGTCTACTTTCGTTTCTGCTGCCTTGCTAATCCACCTACCTATTATCCTACCCTGATTCTTTACCAGAAGCCATCTGATTCTGGAAGCAATGTGGGGAAAGCCAGAGAGCTCCAGGAAAGGTAAGCAAATAGCAAAGGTGGGTTGGAATTAAGGTGGCCTGAAAACCAGTGAGAAACCTCACAAGGAAGAAACTCTTCACTGGACATGGAAGAAGAAGGTAATCTTCATGGACATCTTCCAGCTGCTGTTCCCTGGCTCCATTCAGGCATCTCTTCCTTCATGAAGTTCTCACCTGATCTTTTCGGGCTACAATGGATCCTTCCCTCCCCAGCCCTTCATTCCTCTGCCTGGATTCAAATCCTGCTTCTAAGACTTAACTGGATGCACAATCACAGGCAAGTTACTTAAGTTCTTTAAGCCTGTTTTCCCATTTGTAAAATGGAAATGAAAATATCTGTAAATATCTACCCCAAAGTTGTTGAAGCTCAAATGAACTTTCTGTCTATATTTTACCTTTGTTGAACATGGTAATTTACACATAGTCGGGGCTTCATAGCTGCTAAACTCAAATGAAATACCTTTTTTTCCCCTTTTCCAAACTAATCTGTAAAATACGCCCACAGTGATTTAAGGACCACTCCTTGATTGAAAACTATTTTAGAAATATTTGTGGTTTATTTACTTGATAAAATATAGTCAACCCCTGCAACAAATAGCAAGAATCTGTTTTTAGTGATTTGTTCATGGCAACTTTGTCTTCCTTTAAAAAGCAATGTCAAACAGAAGTCATCTAAAATAGTGCTGCTGTTCACGACTGCCAGTCATTAGAAAAATAAAGCTCTTATCTTCTCGGACACAAATTATGAACTCTTTGTTCATTTTATTGATAGAGGTTTGCCTTAAAAATCTTGATTAGAAAGAAAAATGTCCTTCATGAATACTTGCCCAAGGACCTTTTTCCAGATTAACTTTTAAAAGCTGTGTTGCTTAAAGTCAGTCAAGACATGAAAAATATACTTTTCCAAAGGAAATAAAATATTTTTTTAAAAAGTAAACAAACAACAAGAAGAACCAAAACACTAAGGCTTTTTTCCTTCTCCTTATACCTTTCTTCCTGTCACTCACCAACTTACCTCCTTCCCTTTATATGCTGCCTAATTCTTTTTTTCTTTTAAAAATCCTATGCTAACTGAAGGACATTTTTTGAAATTTCAAAATTCCATCCCTTGAGGAACTGTCCCCAGGCCCTGAGCATCACTTGTGGCTGGGCAGTACAACAGGATGCTGCTGTGGTAACTGGCAGAGGGCTTAGAAAATTCTTCCCATCACCAGCATGAATGTTCCGCACACTTCAATGCCAACTTGATTCCATTCCAGCACTAAGAGGACTTTATAAAAACCATGACTAGGCAAAAGACACACATGGTTCTGGAGTATGGACTTGAGGATCGGGGGTGGGGGTGGGGTGGATAAAGATAAAATTCTTTATCCCATCACGTAAGGGTAAGAGATTTTGCTTTATCACCAAGGTCTGCTACAGTTAGCTTTCCCTCACGATGGCTTGCTAAT
The DNA here is from genome assembly GCA_028646515.1 of Pseudochirops corinnae. Classification (NCBI taxonomy): domain Eukaryota; kingdom Metazoa; phylum Chordata; class Mammalia; order Diprotodontia; family Pseudocheiridae; genus Pseudochirops; species Pseudochirops corinnae. The sequence goes on along the minus strand of CM053592.1, from coordinate 104,401,311 downwards.
AACTGATTCCTCCCTTTGTTAATACACTTTCACTTAGCTCATTTTGTTTCCTTGCTTTTTCTGTCTGCCAAAAAATAAAAAAATCAATCTGCTAAAATAAAATGTTGTTTTCCATTATAGTTTGTGACACTGTTTGGTATAACAGGGTATTTTCCTCTTGATTTCCAAGATTTCTGCTGGAAACATTGATGAAGAACACATGTCTTCTCTAAATCACTCCCATGAGAAATCTTGGAGCTGTTACATTTCATTTTATTGTCCAACATATTAAAATAGCCCTCCACTACACTCATTACTCAATAGCTACATCAAGCGAAGGTAACAAATATTTAGCTCACATTTATAATATATCATATACAGAGCAGAAAGAATAACATAATTTCAGCTTTTCCTAAGAAGGTAGCAATGTAATAGTCATCTCCAGGAATTACCTCAAATCTTTATTTTTTTTTTTATGATACGTGATTACAGTATCCTTACAGAACTACAGCCTCATTGATTTAGAGCTGGAAGAGAACTTAAAAGCCACTGAACACAAGTCTCTCATTTTACAGATGAAGAAACTAATTCTGAGTTAGGTTAAGTGACTTGTCTATGTTCATACATTAGTAAATGTCTGAGGAAGGATTTGAACTTCTGGACTCCAAGTCCAGTCCTCTATCCAGTGTGTCATACTGCTACGAAAGAACAGATATCTATCTTCACACTGACATGGCCATATGATACACGACCCATATTTGACACTAGTGGCAGTGATCACTATCTATGTAAACATAATTAAGTTTAAAGCTTCTCCAGTAGTGCCCCTTCTTTTCCAGTGGATTGGTCCATGATTTTGAAGGACAAATGGAACGGGGGTGGGGGAGAGGCGCAAGGTTGTTGATGGACTTTGGTTTTAGAAGGAGACATTCTTTGGACATGGCCCATGTAGGAATTTGTTTTGATTGTGTATTTCTTACAGCTTTCTCAAGGTGTGTGTGTGTTGGAGGAGGAGGGCAGAAGGAGGAGAGATAAATAGACTGTTATTAAGTTTTAAAAATATTTAAATGACTAAAACACGTAAAAAGATAGAGTCCCTCCAAAGGTGCAAATTGCAATGCATCCATACCTTGAAATGCTGTGTAAATCTTATTCATGTCCTCTGGAAAATCTCTCCCTTCATATAACATGCTAGGGCCCTTTCTCTTGGCATTACAAGGGGACCTTACCCATGGAGAACATAGACAGTGCATCTATTATCTTCCACTTTTGCTCTATGACTAGCCTTTCTGTTCACCTGATCACACATCTTTTAGATGGCATCTTTTATGCTACTTTTTGAATGCAATTCTTTAATTGATAACATGCTGCAGTCTGTTTATATATACACCATGTCTCTCTCCATTGCCCTGTGGGTGACTTACAATTTTGGTTTTCCAGAGACTCTGGTATTCCATGATTTGCAGACATACAGTATCACCAGAAGAATACTAAGTTTTTTTAAAAGTTTTTGTTTAAGAGAGAAACTTAAGGGTCACTAAAAACATTGCAGAGTTAAGAATAAGTTAAGAATGTTTGGTTTGGAAAACAAGTAGTCTTCATCCACTTGGCTATATCCCCATTGGATTGAGGAAAGGGACAGTCTTTTTCCTCTTTTTGTATTCCCATTGTACAATGCCCGGCACACAGTAGGTGCTTAATAAATGTTTGTTGGTTGAGTGAAAATCTATTCCATTACTTTTAGCCTGAACTGCAATTAAACTTCGCTTTTCAGTGGCAAGATATCTGGTTCCCCTTAAGATCAAATTTTTCAATAAAAGTATGTGAAGGCCTATGTCTATGTTGTCCAAGTAAAATTTTCACTTTCAAAATTGAGTTCATTGTTGAACTGGTGTCCATATAGCATTCTCATTTCTTCTCTTTGTGTCACTGGGGTTTTTTTCTCTTAAATGTTTAAAGTAGTAGAAAGACTTAGGCTAGGATTATTCTAAATATCATTCAATAGGATCATTTTGAAAATGTAATTACATTTAAATACAAATATGCTGAATAACTGAAAGCAATGATCATCATAAAAGGATGAAAAAGTGGGCCTTTAGCAGATGTTAAATGGAAACAACCCTAGTGCTTCTGAAATAGTACTTGAACATACACTCCTGAGAACAGCTGGCACAGTAGTCTCCACCACAATATGCCATTGTTAGTTGTCTGTTTCTGGAATCATGGATTTTAGGAATAAACTTTGCAGTTTGAGATGCCTAATCCAATCCGGTTTCAGGAAATGTCCTTTCTGTGCTGATCCTAGTACAAACTATTTTAAACCTCTCCTCTAGAGCACACAGTCTTCATTTACATTGGCAAATTAACACAAAAATACACGATCTGGCACTGTAAACAGCACACCTTAATATGAGATTAAATTGCTTGAGTATTTGCCAAACAAACTCTTACAGTAGGAAAAAAAAAAAAAGGGCTCTGTGCTAAGTAGTGGAGCTTGCCCTCTCAAGAGAAACTGTTACGAATTCATCACCTCAATTGACTTCTTATCCTGGAATTCCTCATCTTTTCATTTTTTAATGGCAAAATAATAAGCAATAGAAGGCATGGAAACACAAGCTAAAACAAATGCAAAAATGGCTCCTGATAAGACACATTCTTTAAGACATGAATCAGAATCTTTGCACTGCCCACTTCTGGAAAAATCTGAAGGTAGTAGAGTCACTTTGAACTTTTTAAGAAGTAGGGAAGTTGAAAAGAGTTGTTTTGATTGACTGTGTGACAATATATATATTTTAGTGTACATAAGCCTCCCTAAAATAAAAAAAATATCGATATAGATATAAATGCTGGCTATTTTTTTCTCTAATAATGAAGTCTGATAAATAAATCTCAGGACACCTGAAGTAGGTGGTAACATAATTAGCACTAGCAAAAATTTGTCAAAACCTGCTAAACTAGATTTAAAAAAAAAAAAGTTGAGTAAAATCAACATGCAAAGATGCTTACAGGAATTAATTTGCTACCAAAAATACATTAAAATTTTGCATCTAATATAAAGGAATTGTTTCTATAAACAACTTCAGGATTTTCATCGTAAGCAGAAATGTGTTGTCTGCTCAAAATGTAAAATAAAAAAGGAACATATGATGATGTTGTTTTTAGTTCATAATTTCAAAAAATTACCTCTGCTCACTTTTTTGTGATGTTTAAGTTATAACTTCAGATTATGCATGCTCAAAATGAAATATGGCTCACTGTATAGCTTGAAAGATAGGAACTTTGCTAATTTCCTGATTTTAAAAATATTTTACAAATGGCTATAGCCTCAAGGAGAGTTACTGGATAGAAATACTGCAAAGACAACTGGTTTTTACTCGAAGGACCCATCTAAGATTATAATTCCTCTTTATATCCATTACTACTTCAACCAGGTTTTGGCAGGGATTTGGAGGTCTTTTGTGGGGAAGGGGTGAGGAGGAATATGGGCAAAGAGGTTTTTTATGCCCAGTGTCTAGCATAGTGGTGAGTATATAACTAGTACTCAATAAATGCTAGTTTGAATTGGATTTCGGAAAGCAAATTATAATAAATCATTGGAGGGGAAACTAACCAAATGTTGGCTCAATTCAAAAGTACTGGGGGAGAGGGTGGCTAGATGGTTCAGTGAATAGAGCACTGACCTGTGCTCTATTCAGGAGGACCTGAGTTCAAATCTGGTCTCAGACACTTAACACTTACTAGCCATGTGACCTTGGGCAAGTCCCTTAACCCCAACTGCCCTGCCTTCCCCATCTAAAAAAAAAGTAGGTATTGGGGGGAAAAATTGTTGAAAGCATGATGTGAAAATGTGGTTGATAAAGAGCAGAATGGTATTAGAACTCAGATAAATCCAAGAAAACAGACTTACAGAGATGTGCACTCTTGTTGAAATAACTCTGGGGTTGGGGGAAGAGTGGGGTTCATGTCTTGTCTGATGGTTAGACACTCACCTAAAATGTTCTGCAGCAAAGGAGACAAATTGGGTTCTTCGGAGAAGACCAGAGTCAATGCCATCTTCACCATTTCTTCAGCTGTATCCAGGTCTTTGTCAGCTGGGATTTCTCCAACAAGCGAATAAATGTACACTAGCAAGATCAGAAGGTCTTCTGGGCTGTAGTCATCACTGGTCCTCTGGCTAAAAGACTTCATTATGGGCAGCAGCTGATTCAGTACATTGGACATAGATGATTCCCCAATACTCTGAAATAAAGAGGTTGGAATTTATAACAACAGAGAGGCCACAAGGAGTAGAAATAATAATACTAAAATACTATACAAATACCTATCACTTACATGAGTAGGATCTAAGTGTTCTACCTGTATTATCTCAATTGATTTTCACTTCATTCCTGTGAAGTGGGAGCTATTATCATCCCCATTTTACAGATGAGGAAACTGAAGAAGAGGTTAATTGACTTGCCCAGGTCCAGCTGGCTAATAAGTGTCTGAGACAGGATTTGAACTCGATCCTTTTGACTCCAAATTCAGTGCTCTACCCACTATATCACCTACCTCCCAGTCAGAAAGATCTGGGGTCAAGTCCAACATCTGATACATGCTGGCTGTGTGGCCCTGCACAACTGCCTCACATCACTTTCTATGATGATAAAGTATAGAGCAGTTGCCAATTTGAATCCTTAAAGAAAGGTTCTTCACTGGGAGTTCCCCACACCAATGAAAAAATAATCCTAAATTTAAAAAAAAGAGTTTATAAGAACATCTAAATTCTATAAATGTCTACACCACATAAGCCACACACAACTGGAAATCAAATCTCTTACAGTTACGATCCAAACTTTTTTTTCTTTTGCTATGGAGAAGATATTGGCAGGAAATTGGGCATTACTGATTTTTAAAAAAATGTTCCTCCCTCAACTGGCTAATTTGGCTCAATTTACTTTATACTTAACATTGCCTTTAATTGTGATGATGCTAAGAAACCAAAATTAAAAGCATAAGGACGTGAACAATAAAAAATTTGAATCTGAAATAATTTAATAGGTTCAAGATGTGATGAAGAAGCAATGTCACAGAGTTGATTTTTTAAAATAAATCCTACAATCAAATGAGTATTGGCACCTTCAGAGATACTATGTGGGAGGTCACACTTATTTTCACTGTGTTGCCCCTGCTCAAAACACTGATGAAACCCCTCTTTTGTAAGAGACTTCAGAGCTTGCTGCATATTTTCAGGGATATTCTAAGTGGTGGCAAATCTTCCTTTGAGGGTGGGTCTGATTTTTGGAAATAACCAAAATTTACTAAAGATGGGTAATCAAGCCAGATAATACTGGCTGTGATTAAAAATAAATAAATTTGACTACTAAGAAAAGTGATTGATATTTCTTGCATGGTTCAGAAAGTGGTCTCTAAGGCAGCTTCGACGGACAGTCTTCAGAACTGTTTGCAGCAATGAAATGGGTGTGAAGCTCTTCAAACTCATTCATTCAATAAACATCATTCCAAAGCAGATTTGCCTGTGTAGATGACTCTCAAATATACTTGTCCAACCCTACCCTCTTTAGGATTTCAGGCTTGCATCCATAACTGCCTATTATACGTCTAGAACTAGATATCCTATGTACACCTTAAATTTAACATGCCCAAAACCACTGCCAATAAATACAGGAGTGGAGCAAGGATGCTCATTCTACTCACTGCTATGTGATATAGTTCTGGAAATGCTAGCAATAGCAATAAGAGAAGAAATTAAAGTCACAAAGACAGATGAAGAGAAGATAAAACGATCCCTATCTGCTCAGGATAAAATGGTATACAGTTGGAAAAAGCCTAGGAATCAGCAAACATACAAACTGAGACATCAGCTTTAGCAAAAATGCAAGTAACAAAATAAATCTTCAAAAATCAACAGCATTTTTATATAATGATGACAAAAACCAAGAATCAATAATAGAAGGGGAAATCCCATTCCAAATAACTACAAAATGCTGGGCATCAACTTACCAAAGCACAGAAAGGACTTACATGGATTACATTAAAGAAATAAACAACAACTTAAATAGTTAGACTCTAACTATTAGAGGAATATTTAGTGCTCATGGCTAGGCCATGCCAATATGATAAAAATGAAAATACTACTTAGGTTAATTAACATTTTTATGCATTGCCAATCAAATTACTGAGAGGATACTTTATAGAACTTCATTCATTCTCTAAATTCTTGGAGAGTCACTATGTACCACACAAAATGCTATTTCTGAAAGTATAAAGTCAAAAGGGAAAAGGAAAATGATACAGTTTACATGTAATAACTAGCCATACAACTTACTGAGAACAAACATTTTCAGAGACAATACAGCAGTGGTTCTCAACCTGCCTAATGCCACGCCCCTTAATACTTAATATGTGGGCATATCTGCATGAGGGAGGACCTGCCTGGGGACAGATAGAGGAGATGGATAAATACGTGTTTTCCAATGGTCTCAGACGACCCCTGTAACCGCTGTGAAAGGGTCATTCAACTCCCAAAGGGGTCACAACCCACAGGTTGAGAACCGCTGCAATAGAGGAACAATCAGTCTGAAAATATACATCCTAGAATTACTGCCCTGGGGGCAGAGTCAAGATGGCAGCATAAAAGCAGAAGAACTCCAGAAGCTCCCCCCATAACCACTTCAAATACCTATGAAATATAACTCTAAACAAATTTTAGAGCTCCAGAACCCATAAAATGACAGAAAAACAAGGCTCCCGCTGAAGGCAGCCTGGCAGGGGGACAGGGAAGGCTCATCGCAGCATGCTGGGAGCTGAAACCAGCCTGCCCTGAAACCATGGCTTTAGCCCAAGGGTGGCCAGGACAAGCTGTGGCTGGAGCTTTCAGGAGAGCAGATCACCAGCAGCTGTGGCAGTTTCCAGAATTATCAACCCATAAGAAACAAGGACTAAGTGAAAGGTCAGTGGAACTCAGCTAAATGTGGGAGAAAGGAGCAGGTCTGGCTGACTGCCCCCAGGGCAAGAAGTGGCAGCAGCGGCCCTGTAGCTGCCTCCACATGGGATCATGATCTTGGGTAGGGGTCCTGAGGTGTGTTTTCAGTGAGCCAAAGCTGGTGGAGGCTGCAGAAATGGTGGCCTCCTAATAGCCCCAGGAGCTGTGAAAACCCCAGCCATTTGGGACAGAGCTCTCCTCTCTGGAAGCAAAGTTCTACTGAGCCCAAAAGTCAAGTAATTGACTGGCAACATGAGCAGGCAAAGAAAGTAAAGCAAGCACAGCAATCCAATTTTAGCTTCCTTTTTTGGGGACAAAGAGGATCAAAGCATGGAACATGAGGAAGACAACACAGTCAGAACTCCCGCACCAAAACCTTCCAAGAAAAATGTAGACTGGTTACAAGCCATAGAGGAGCTTAAGAAGGATTTTGAAAACCAAATAAGAGAAGTGGAGGGAAAATTGGGGAGAGAAACGAGAATGATGCAAGCAAATCATGAAAAGAGAGTCAATAACCTGACTGAAGAAAATAACACCTTAAAAAACAGATAAACTCAAATGGCAAATGAGGCCCAAAAAGCCAATGAGGAGAAGAATGCCTTAAAAATTTGAATTTGCCAGATGGAAAAAGAATCTCAAAAGCTTTCTGAAGAGAATAATTCCTTCAGAATTAGAGTGGAGCAAATGGAAGCAAATGACTAGATGAGAAATCAAGATACTATTAAACAGATGCAAACAAATGAAAAAATAGAAGGCCATGTGAAATATCTCCTTGAAAAAAAACACTGACCTGGAAAATAGATCCAAGAGAGACAATTTAAAAATTATTGGACTACCTGAAAGTCATGATCAGAAAAAGAACCCAGAATCACTGCCCCATCAATAAGTTAGAATGGGATGCATGAGTATCTTCTTACTTTGCTCTAGCTACCCAGAATGATTTAGAAGAAAGAGCCTGTGCTTGGTTTGTTAAAACAGGGGCCTTGAAATCAGCCAAGTGACTGTGAGTACGTAGCACTTACTATGGACCAGGCACTGTGCTGAGCATTGTGCAAATATTGGTTGATTTGATCCTCACAACCGCTCTGGGAGTAGGTGCTATTATCATCTCCATTTTACAGATGACAAAACCAAGACAAACAGGGTTAAGGGACTTGCCCAGGGTCACACAGCTAGTAAGAGTCTCAGGACAGATTTGAACTTAGGTCTTTCTGACTCTAGGCTCGGCGTGCTTTCCATTCAGTCATCCAGCGTTCCTAATAGGAACTGTGCTAAACACTAGGGATACAAAGACACAAAAAAAGTGAGTTTTCTTACTTTTTGCTTTTACCCCTATCACTGACATCTATATAATGATATGGAATTAAGCGATTTTTTTTTTCTTTTTGATCGAAATCTGTAATTCCACTGGGAGCTGTTCCCAAATTGCCAGTGCAGATCAGCAGTTTTTCAGTCGCTCATGGTCCTAGAGCTATCTGGGACACAAGAGGAGAAAGGACTTACCCACGTCACCCTTGTCAGCCTGTGTCATAGGTAGAACTGAAACAGTTCTTTTTGACCTCAAAGTCAGCCCCTTACTCTCCATAATATGTTGTTTCTCCAAATGATTTCACCCAATGACAGAACAGAGTTGTGAGAGTCATCAAGTCCAGCCTCTACCTAAAGAAGCAGCTAGGTCAGCAGTTTTCAACCTGTGGGTTATATTCGATTTGTAACAATGAAAATACATCCTGCATATCAGATAGATTCGTAACAGTAGCAAAATTGCAGTTATGAAGTAGTAATGAAATTAATTTTATGGTTGGGGGTCACTACAACATGAGGAACTATATTACAGGGTCGTGATATTAGGAAGGTTGAGAACCATTGAGCTAGCTGATAGAGCCATAGCCACAGGGCATAGAGCTCCCTAACTGCTGTCCCGAAGATCTGGGTTCAAATCCAGCCTCAGATACTTTATTAGCTAGGTGACCCTAGGCAAGTCATTTAGCCTCTGTTTGCCTCAGTTTTCTCATCTGTAAAATGGGGATAACAATGGCACCTATATCCTGGGGTTGTTGTAAGGATCAAATGACATAGTAAAGCACTTTCTAAATCTTTTTTCTTTCTTTCTTTTTAGTTTTCAACATTCGGTTCCACAATCCCTTGAGTTCCAAATTTTCTTCCCTTCCTCCCCTCCTGCCTTCCCCCACGGCGGCATGCAGTCACACACAGGATCTACAAACACCTCCGCATTAAACTTCAGCCAGGTTGTACAGAAGGGTAATAACCAGTGGAGAGAGCGATGAGAAAGGGGACAAAACAAAACAAAAGACGAAAGCAAGAGAGCAGGTAGTTTGCTTCAGTCCACGTTCAGACTCCGCAGCTCTTTCTCTGGGTGTGGGTATCTCCATCCATCACAAGTCCTTTGGAGTTGTCTTACGCCCTTACATTGCTGAGAGGAGCCGGTCTATTGAGGTTGGTCGTCACACATACGTTGTGTCTGTCACTGTGTACAATGTTCTCCTGGTTCTGCTCTCCTCACTCAGCATCAGTTTATATTAAATCTCTCTTAGGTTATTATGAAGTCTGTCTGCTCCTCACTTCTTATAGCACAATAGTATTGTTACATTCATGTACCACAACTTGTTCAGCCATTCCCCAATGGATGGGCATCTCCTTGATTTCCAATTCTTTGCCACCACAAAAAGAGCTGCTATAAATATTTTTGTACATATGGGTCCTCCTCCCACTTGTATGATCTCTTTGGGATATAGGCCCTAGGAGTGGTATTGCTAGATCAAACTGTATGCACATTTTTATAGCCCTTTGGGCATAATTCCAGATTACTCTCCAGAATGGTTGGATCAGTTCACAACTCTACCAACAATGCATTAGGGTTCCAATTTTTCCTCTTCCTCTCCAGCATTTATCGTTTACCTGTTTTGTCATCTTAGCCAATCTGACTGGTGAGATATGGTACCTCAGAGATGTTTTGATTTGCATTTGTCTAATCAACAGTGTTTTAGAGCATTTTTTCATATGTCTATAGGTATCTTCAATTTCTTCCTCTGAAAACTGCCTGTTCATATCCTTTGACCATTTATCAATTGGGGAATGACTTGTATTCTTATAGATTTGACTCAGTTCTCTATATATTTTGGAAATGAGGCCTTTATCAGAGACACTGGTGGTAAAAATTCTTTCCTAATTATCCACTTCCCTTCTAATCTTGGTTACATTGGCTTTTATTTGTACAGAAATTTTTCAATGTAATGTAATCAAAAGGATCCATTTTGCATTTCATAATGCTCTCTAACTCTTGTTTGGTCATAAAATCTTCCCTTCTCCATAAATCTGACAGGTAAACTATTCCTTGCTTCCCCAGATTGCTTACAGTATCAGTCTTTATACCTAGATCATGCACCCATTTAGAATTTATTTTGATATACAGTGTAAAATATTGTTCTATGCCCAGTTTCTGCCATATGATTTTCCACTTTTCCCAGCAGTTTTTGTCAAACAGTGAATTCTTATCCCAGCACTTATAAATCTTAAAGCTATCTAAATGCTAGCAACTCTTACAACCTCCCTGGCTTGAGGTTGTCCAGACTCTGCTTTTTTAGTCCCCATTCTTGAAAAGCAGGTTTATAACACACCAAGATCCCCATGCAATCCTTCAAAATTTCCTCCAACTTTGGTGGAAGGAGAGTTAAGGAACAAGAGAATAAAAAATAATAATTTCGTCAGAATCCATGTTCTCAAGTATCAGAATTTAACCTTTCAGCACTCTGCTGAGGATTTATTATTATAAAGAATACTCATTCACCTATTTAACATTCCACAAAGCTCCTGTGGGCACGTTAAGATGTACATACCAACTTTATAGAAACGTGAGCATAAAGAAATTACTTTGTTTAATTTAAGAAAGTAGAATTAGGGATAGAGCTAAATATAAAACCAAGATTGCTAAAACTCCTATTTTCACAACCTAGTGTTGTAGACCCTTTATTCTGACCTTTTAAAATTACTGTAGGGATGGAAGGTAGCAAAATAGCATCTTGTAAACAGATAGCTTTATTGCATGGCAAAGCTGTGAATGACATCAGAGGAAAGCCAAGAAATTTCGAAGAGATAACACTTCTAGCCAGCATTTAGTCCCTTTTCTGGTAATGGATGTGGGAGTCAGAAATAAGGCTCAAGAAAAGGTTTTCTGATGACACTGGCCATCTACTAATGGAATAAGCTTGGCTAGTAGGAAGGAAGCACCTTCTCATTGGAAGGACAAAGTCTAGATGACCATCTGTGAGGGATGGACAGTGGTCAGTAGCAAGGGACCAATGGGGCTTTGTCCAGGGATTATGAAAGGGAGAAGATACTGATAAAATTTTGAATTCTTTAATAGCATAGCAACAATCACCTTTGCACTCACTTATCAAGAATAACTCATTGAAGTAGGTGGCATGGATATGCTGTCTTCTCCATTCGAGGGCAGTACACTCCTCAAGAGGAGGGGCTATGGCTTGTCTCTTTGTATTCTCATACTTGGCACATGACCTAGCACAAAGTAATTCCCTAAGAAATAGAAATATTTGTTGACTTAACTTTCTCATCATCTCTGCTCTTCTGAATGAAATCAGGGTAAGAAAGAAGTCATAGAGATGGGAGGGACCTAAGAGGTCACTTAGTGAAGTCATAGCTAAGCATTAATTCCTTCTATTACAGTGAGTAAAGCAATGTAGTCTTCTAGTTTCCATGTGAAGATCTACAGTGATGGAGAAAGCACCAACAGTCATTGAAATCTATTCTACTTTTGGATAGTGACAAATGAGAGGTACCCATTAAGTACAGAAATAACTGATGTTTTCATAGTGCTTTAAAGTTTATAAAGTACTTTTCCCAATGACAACTGAGATATGTGGCACCTGGAAATAAACACCTTAGTGAGGGTCAAACAGTCTTAGAAGAGACAATGAGTTTTCCTCCTTGCCCCATTATAGCCCAGTAAAAATGAATGGAACAATTGCTAGAGAACATTCAAATGTGGACTGAGTAACTATTATCTAGCTCCACTTTCTGGAATTTAAAAATTAGTAGTTTCTCAACAAAATGAATTTGTAGAGATGTAATCTAGAAATTCTGAGGTTAAAGTCACTTCTTAGAACTTCATTTCTTCATTGTCAACAGTTAACCAGTAGGGTCATAAGGAACCTTAGGCAGACTTGAGAGGGAGGGAGAGAGAGAGACAGAGAGAGGGAGAGAGAGATTAAGAGAATGAGATAGAGACAGCAGACAGAGACAGAGATCTTCTAATACCTGGAATTAACCTCTAACCTCTTCATTTTAAAACAACAGGGCTTATTGATTGGAGTGAGAGGACCAGAGTTATGTTGACAGTGATAAAACATTCTGATTATTTTGCAATCTGAGACCAATATTATTTTTGAATGTGTCCCAATATCTTCATACAAAGAGCTCTTTGTCAGTTTCATATGGTCTTTAGAAAAGTAGTACTTTTGGTTGACATTAAAATGACGATGCTTAGTCAGACCTATACTTCCTGGCCATGTAGAAAGGCACTATATATGAGCATGACATGGAAATGAGTCATATTACACCTGGGCAGACAGTAGGACCCACAGCTTGCATTTGGGTTACACAACCACAGAGTCGGCTGTAATGGATTCTCATGTGAATGAAGCTGCTGGGTGGCAGGATAATTTCATTTAAGACACCATCTCCCAAATCTTTAACTAATGCCACCCCTGCATAGAAAGAAAGTAGAACATTGCCTAAGTGGAATAACAGAGATGTCAGAAGGTTTTTCTTAACTAAAATTTTATCTCTTCTTTCTGTCTCTGTGTCTTTCTCTCTGTCTTTTTCTCTCTCTTTCTTTCTCTCTGTCTTTGTGTATGTGTGCGTGTGTGTATCTCTCACACACACGCATGCACACACACACACACACCCCACATGCTTCACATTTTCACAGAAACTCAGTTAGAAGTGACTTCATAGGCTAACCAATCCAGCTCCCATCTGAACAAGAATTCCTCTTTAAAGTATCTCCAATAAGCAAGTGGTCATTGAACTTTTACAGGAAGATCTCTAGTAAGAAGCCAATTTTACTCAGACAGAGAAGTTATGTCATTCAAGCAGGTTCTGCCTTCCTTTTCCCCCTCCTCCTTTTCTCTTTTCATAGAGTTTAACATTACTTCTTTGTTTTTAGTTGCACAAACTAATTTACTGTCCTCACTACATGTAGCTAAGCACACAGGGAAAAACCTGGATAAACACCACAGGTGACTTCCCCTCCCCAAACTCTCACCCCCAATCAAGAGAAGCAGCCTTAACAATCTCCTGCTTTGGTTTACTTCATTCTTGATATTGTCATGCCTGGATAACAAAGAAAGACCCTAGGAAGCAATCTAGTACACTTTCCTTATATTACAGATAAGGAAACTGAGGCCTGTAAAGATTACGAGACTTTCCTAATGTTATTCATCTCCCATTTCCTCTGGAAATAGCAAGCTAATCAATCACCCTATGGCTCAATCTTGTCACTTCCCAGACCAAAGCATCCTTTCCTGGCCACCCAATCCTACAGAATATAAAGTCCTTGAAGGAAGTTGTCTCCTCTGTATTTTTTCTCTCCAGTTCTTAGCAGAGTGTCTGGCACATAGAAATAGTTTCTGTATTTTCTTTGGCACTGGGAACTCCTGAGGGATGAAATTCCTTCTATTAATGCAGGCCACACCTTCTTTGTGACTTACAGTCTTAGAGAATTGCCTATAAGATGTTAAGTGACTTCCCCAAGGTCACACAACCAGTAAACGTCAGAGGTAGGATTCAGACCCAGACCTTCCTGTTTTAGAGACCATCTCCCTAGCCACACAGGGCAGGCAAGACAGCCTAACTAAAGCAGCAAGGTCCCCAAAGAAGAGACAGGATTTAGCATATTCCATGCAAATCAAGCCACCACCATAAGCCACCACCATCATTTTCCTTCCAGGTTTTTCCCTGTGTGCTTAGCTACATGTAGTGAAGACAGTAAATTAGTTTGTGCAACTAAAAACAAAGAAGTAATGTTAAACTCTATGAAAAGAGAAAAGGAGGAGGAGGAAGAGGAAGGCAGAACCTGCTTGGATGACATCAGGGGTGGGAAACCTGTGGCCTCAAGGCTATATGTGGCCCTCTAGGTCCTCAAGTGCAGCTGTTTGAATGAATCCAAACTTCACAGGACAAATCCAAGTCACCCCAAGGGACAGATGAGAGTCCTGTATGACAGGCAAGTCAGATTCCCAATATCACCTTGACCACCATCTCTCCTCAGACCCTGATGAGGACAGCTCCAGTCCCCCTAAACCCAAGAACATTGGGAATAGCAATGCTGCATGCTTCCAGTCTGATATCTGCAGCCATCATCCTGGGATGATGCAGCTTAGGCACTGCTCCCGCAGGTGCTACAGTCACAGCTACAAAAGGCCCAGAAAAGAAAGTTCTTGCCACCGAAGTCCTTGGCACCCTCAAATGGTTCTACATCAGAAATGACAGTAAAGGACAAAGACTATCCTTTCCATCTGATTTGCAACTGAAACCTTCCATGTGTGTTGTCTCCCCTATTAAATTAGAGCAGGAATTGTCTGACTTTTTAATTTGTATCCAAATATCAGAGAAATTGCAGGTCTAGACTACCTCCCTCACCAGCCCATGACATAATCACATTGGCAGAGGGTAGACCCCTAAAGGAATGAGATGAAAGTTCAGCTGGGTAGAAAAGTGAAAAAGCTCAGAGAATGAACATCAATGAATAGCCTTGGAGGGCCAGAGAGCACAGTGAGAAGGCTCTGGACAGGTATGGGAAGGCAGCTTATGATGGAAGTTCAGTAGAAGAGGACTCTGCCAGCAGAGGGGATGCCAAAAATAAACGTTAGCTCCTGAAAACTTGTACCTGAAACTAGCCACACCCAGAGCCACACACTTTTTGTTCTGCGTTAACACTCACCAAGCACAATACCATCATAGAACAACTCTGACCATAAAAATTAAGAAAACAATAAGGAATTAATTTCTCTCTTGTCACGAGGGTAACTGATAATACATCACTAATACTTTATGTCCAGTACTGAATTAGCTATTGTTGGTGTAAAAAGGGGGAAAAAAGAAAGAAATTTTTTTTGCACATGGCCAATGTAGGGATTTGTTTTGCTTAACTATGCCTATTAGTTAGAATGTGTATTGGTTTATTTATTTTTCCAGTTGGGGGGGGAAGGGGAAGGAGGAGAGAAGATGACAAGAGAGAGAAAATATTTTGTTAATTTTAAAATGTTTTTAATTTTGAAAAATCAAATGCTACAGAAAGTTGAATGAAGACTAAAGAAAAGAGCATTTGATTTCAGGATTAGAAGGTGACCACAGACTATGTAGTTCTAGTAGGAAAGTAAGGACAAGAAAATTAACTATGGCATGCACATATAAACAAGACATCCTTACTAAAGGATGCTGACTTCTACTAGCAATTTGGCCTCCAATGCTGGTAGAATTTATATTTGTTGAGGGCAAAAACTACCTTGTTTTTGCTCCTTTATTCCTATTGTAGTTACCACAATTCCTGGCACATAGCAGGCATTTAAGAATGCTTGTTGAATAAATGATAATAATAATAGATATTTTAAAACCAAAGTAATTGTAGTAGTGAGAGGGGATAAGGGCCTTAACTATAGTGTTAGCCATGTGAATGAAGAGATATGAGAGATGAGAGAGACAGACAGACAGAGAGAGAGAGAGAAAGAGAGTTTTGAAGAGACAATGTTGTGATTATAAAGGGAAGGCAGGGGTGGTAAGAAAAAGGTTAGAGCTGAAGATAATGATGAGATTGTGAACCAGATTGACTGGAAGGATAGCGATATCCTTAAGAGAAACAAGGAAATGTAGAAAAGGCAGTAGATTTGAGGGGATATAATGTGTTCTATTTGGGACCCACTGAATTTGAGATATCTGAAGGAAGCATGGGTTAGGAAAGGTAGGCAAGATGACTGCAAGGGTTCAAGTTGGGGCACCTGGGATGGGAGGATTAAGCAGAGCACAGTGTGGACACAAGGGATGATGAAAACAATGAGTGTTATATGGCATGGCTTAAAAAGCCACAGAGGGTGTAACAGCCTGGCATTAGCTGTTACAAGAAAGTTAAGTCTAGGCAAGCCCCATCATATCTATCATTTCTGTATCATCTTGAGCCTAGTCAATCCTTTAAAACTCAAGCTGTAGGATTCTCAGCATCTGCGCTTGGTTTCACTGGAACCTGGAACCCCTTTGCCAGTAGCATCCTCAGTACCGACTGTCCCTGCTCCGAAAGCACCTGACTACTAACACACGCCCACCCTCAGGCCACAGCCTCTCTAGTCCTAGGAACAGGACATGAAAGAACTACAATGTAAAACATCAGATACATATTTTTTTTTAAATAAGAGAGTTAAAGAAGGATGGCCCCCATATAGAGGAAAGGAAAAGAAAACATCTCCGTCTGTGGCACAGAGAGGCACATCCAAACACAGTCATTCCAGGCTAGACCCTGCTTCAAATGGAATGTTCAGCCCTCAGTGTTTCCAGAAGCCTCCCCCACCTCCAGGTGTTTGGAACGGTCTTGTACTTCGTATGCATGTTACAGAGAATTCCCGGAGGGTGAGAGAGATGGGAATGGATTCCATAAAATATCTTCACCATCACATATGCCATTATAACGATTTATTTCTATTGTGCGCTGGGAGAAAGAGGAACACATACATAAAAGTTCTTGTTAGAGACCAGTATATTTGGCAAAGCAGCTGCAGAAGAATACACAGAGAGAAGCCTACTATGCTTGATCTGATTAACCTACACCTACCTTATGCTAAATGGAGAAGGAAAGTCCCCATTTTCAAAGACAGAAAGGAATAACTACTATCAATGGCTATAATAAATTGTTCGGTCTAAAACACAAACATGCATTTTCAGGATATGAACTCTGGGGGAATGTTTTTTCCTATCTCTTGGGAAATGATGTTACACTGTGCTTCAAACAGAGCTGCCAAGTTTACGAGGCTATTTTCTGTAAACAGGCCAGCCAGGCTGGAACTTGCATGAAATAAGGGACAAGGCATCTCTTCGAAGGACAGAGAAGAACTGCACAGAGGAGCCGAGAAATGTGCCTCCTACAAAACTCGCTAGTTGGTGGTCATTCTCCAGTCACCTTGAATGATTTAAGGCATCTCTTTGCCATCCTATCATCAATCAATTACGATGATTGAACAGACCCTAAAAACACAGGTTTTTAAAATGTAACTATCCATGACCTAAATTTCCTGTTGGTTATGTTGGCCCCACGTTAGCCCTGTTTGTCTATCATCAAGGGAGCCAATAAAAATAATAAAAACAGGTCAATACTAAGCTTTCCAAAGCCTCCATAAAAACATTCACACTCATTGCTCCAATAGGAGCCAACTCAATTTCTTCTCTTTGCTCACGTTCTTCACAAATGCTAATACTAATAACAATACATTCCTTCCCAAAAGATCCATTATTAGAAGATTTTTTTTTTCCTTTCTTTTCCTCTTTAATCCTGGCCTGAACAACAATTTTTCAACTCTCAGCAGACAAATTAAATGATGTCACTTTGCTGACTTCAGCACAGGGTCTGCATTTTGGCAGGTTGGGGGGATATATGAGAAGGCAGAAATATAAATTGCAGTTGCCCCAGTGGTGAATGTGATATTTGGCTTCCCAAGGTGTGCTGGAATTTAACTTTAAGGATCTAAAGGACGAACAATGACAAATGACTGCTTAGTACTGGGGAAAAGGGCAGTCAAGGAAAGAAAGAATAAGAGGTGGTAAGGATGAAAAAAGCAAGCTTGAATCAGACATTAAAATTGAAACAAAGCAATCTGAAGTGATATTTCAACAGATTCCTCATCATCTGATGGAGTGAGGGTGAAATGAGAGCTGTCAAAGGGCTTCCTAAACTTCTTTATGACAGTAACTTATAATACTGAAATTTTGATGCAGTAACAAGAAGAGTCTCACAGCTACGATCTGCCATCTAAAACCTACAAGAGCTATCAGGCTCAAGAAAGGTCCCAGGGAGATTCTCCTGGAAAACAGCAAAACAAAGTTTTCAGTTCTCTGCTTGAGAAAAAGGCCCTGAACTTGCACTGATTCCTCTCTCTTTCTCCTCTCCTCTCTCTTCTATTCTCCTCCCCTCCACTACCACCACCACCATTTCTTCTCTCCTCCCCCCTTCCTTCCCTCCTTCCTTCCCTCTCTTTCTCCCTCTCTCTCTCTCTCTCTTTCTCTCTTTCGTGTTTTGATACTTTTTTACACTGCCATCATTTCCTGAACATCTAACATCTCACAAAAGAACCCTCACTCCCTTATTACAAAGGAGTACAGTTAAATCAACACACTAACCGTGTCTTATAATATGTACTTCCTTCTATATCTATAATCTACAACTTCTGCACTAATATGGAAATGGTATGTTTCATCGGCACTTCCCTCAAGTTCACTGTTCTTTGCATCAGTCCAAATTCAGATTGTCATTCAGGGCTGTTTTCCTCTGCATTATGATGATCACTATATATACCATTCTCTACTTTCTTCCTTCATTACTTTACAGAAATCTTCCCAAGTTTCTTTATATTCTCCATACAAAAAAATTTTTTTTCCCAATTCAAAAAACAATAAACTTATTCTATACTAAGATGTATTAGCCCTTGCTAAGAATATATGCATTTTAAAAGAAGGAAGGAAGGCTAGGAGAGGTCAATTAAAATACAAACAAAATGGATCTTGAAAGACAGGATTTTTAACACCAATATGGCCCCTTCAAAAGCCACATATTACTAGGACTAGTGTGGAGGTCAATCTTTCACTTCTTAAAAGAAGGGACCAATTAACTGCACGGTGATGTCCTCTTTTCCTAGAAGGAGGAGTCACATTTTGGTTTATGAACAAAACTGTTTTATAAACTGTGAAGTGTTTTAAAATGTAAGTTATCAATAACAGACAACTGAGGTGATGCTATGCCTCCACTGAGCAATCACAGATTTTGAAATGAAGGAGATAGAAAGTAGTTCTGTCAAAATCAAACAGAAACAGATTCCTGATGGTCACATATCGACTTAGAAAAGCACAAATTAATATTATCTATGTTTTATTATATTTTTATTAATTTTGTTAAACATTTTCAATTATATTTTAATCAGGTTCAGATCACACTTGGGAATTCTGTGGGCCTTGAGTTTGACACCTCTAGTTTCAAGGTAATGTAGACCTACCTATTCACTCTGAGGGTAATGGAGATGCAGAAAAGGGAAATAAGGCTGCCGCGTGGCTGCCTCCAGAACTCCTGGCCAATAGATCATGGGGGACCAAGTGACCACTCAGAGGGTCTTGTTTTGACCTGCTTGGATCTGGGTAGCAGTCTAGCGGTGCTCCTGGGGTGAGGAATGCCAGTGTGCCAGAGGTTGTGGTGGCTGTAGAGAAAGTACTCTCCTCAGACGCTGACAACATTTGCAAAAACCCCAGTAATCTGGAACACAGCTCTCTCCACTCTGGAAGCAGAGTTCTACCATGGCAAAGAGGTCAAAAGTCAAGTAACTGGCTGGCAAGATAAGCAAGCAGAGGAAGCACAATCAGACAATAGAATCCTTTTTTGGGGACAAAAAAAGATCAAGACATGGAACCAGAAGAAGACAACAAAGTCAAAACTCCTTCATCAAAAGCTTCCAAGAAAAATATGAACTAGTTACAGAACATGGAGGAGCTCAAGAAGGATTTTGAAAATCAAGTGAGAGAAGTGGAGGAAAAATTGGGAAGAGAAATGAGAATAATGCAAGAAAATCATGAAAAGAGAGTTAACAGCCTGACTGAAGAAAATAACACCTTAAAAAAGAGACTAATACAAATGGCAAAAGAGGCT
>CM053592.1:104355080-104381316 GCA_028646515.1 Pseudochirops corinnae | reverse complement strand
AAATTTCAAAAACTCACTGAAGAGAATAATTTCTTCAAAATTAGACTGGAACAAATGGAAGCTAATGACTTTATGAGAAATCAAGATACTATAAAACAGATCCAAACAAATGAAAAAATAGAAGGCAATGTGAAATATCTCATTGGAAAAACCACTAACCTGGAAAATAGATCCAGGAAAGATCATTCAAAAATTACTGGACTACCTGAAAGCCATGATCAAAAAAAGAGCCTAGAAATCATCCTTCAAGAAATTCTCAGGAAGGCTAGTTGGCATAGTGAATAGAGCACCGGCCCCGGAGTCAGGAGGACCTGAGTTCAAATCCAGCCTCAGACACTTAATACTTACTACCCATGTGACCTTGGGCAAGTCACTCAATTGCCCTGCCCCCACTCCTCCAAAAAGAAAAGAAAAAATCTCGAGGAAAATTGCCCTGATATTCTAGAACTAGAGGGCAAAATAGAAATGAAAGAATTCACTGATCACCTCTTGAAAAAGATCTCCAAAAGAAAACTCCTAGGAATATCGTAGCCAAATTCCAGAGTTCCCAGGTAAAGGAGAAAATACTGCAAGCAGTCAGAAAGAAATAATTTGAGTACTGTGGAAACACAATCAGGATAACACAAGATCTAGCAGCTTCTACATTAAGGGATCAAAGGGCTTGGAATACGGTATTCCAGAGGTCAAAGGAACTAGGATTAAAACTAAGAATCAACTATCCAGCAAAACTGAGTATAATGCTTTAGGGGAAAATATGGTCATTCGATGAAATAGAGGACTTTTATGTATTCTTGATGAAAAAACCAGAGCTGCAAAGAAAATTTGACTTTCAAATACAAGCAGCAAGAGAAGCATGAGAAGGTAAATAGCAAAGGAACTTATTAAAGTTGAACTATTTACATTCCTACATGGAAAAATGATCATTGAAACTCATGAGACTTTTCTCAGTATGAGGATAGTTGAAGGGACTATATACATATATATGTGTGTACGTATGTATATATATGTATGTATGTATATGTATAGGGGGGTGTATGTGTGTATAAATATATATGTGAGTATGCGTATATGTGGGCACATGTATACATAGAGGATACAGCATCAGTTGAATATGAAGGGATAATATGTTAAAAATAAAATTAAGAGGTGAGAGAGGAATTTATTGGGAGAAGGAGAAAGGTAGAGATAGAATAGGGTAAATTATCTCATAGAAAAGAGTCAAGAGAAAACTGTTATAATGCAGGGGAAGAGCAGGAAGGTGAAAGGGAATGGGACAACCTTACTCTCATTGAATTTGGCTTAAAGCGGGAATAACATACACACTCAATTGGGTATCTTATCCTACAATAAAGTAGGGGGAAGGGGAAAAGAGGGGGGATGATAGAAGAGAGGGCAGATTGATGCAGAGGGTAGTTAGAAGCAAACACTTTTGAAATGGGACAGGGCCAAAACAGAAAACAAAATAAGTGGGGGCAGGATAGGATGGAGGGAAATATAGTTAGTCTTTCACAATATAACTACTATAGAAACATTTTGCATAACTACACATATACAGCCTATCTTGAATTGCTTGTCTTCCCAGTGGGGGTGGGTGAGGAGGGAAGAAGGGAAAGAATCTGGAAATCAAAGTTTTAAAAACAAATATTTTAAAAATTGTTTTTTACATGCAACTGGGAAATAAGATATACAGGCACTGGGGTATGGAGATCCATCTTGCCCTCCTAGAAAGTTAGGAGGGGATGGGGGAGAATATAAGAGAGAACAGATTGGGGGAAGGGTTATTCAGTAGGCTTGCTATCTTGGGGTGGGAGGTAGGGGAAAGACGGGGAGAAAATTTGTACCTCAAAATCTTGTGGAAATGAATGATGTAAACTAAAAATAAATAAATAAATTGAAAAAAAGAAAAGGCAAATAACTTCCTTGAGGTGACACAGATAAATGGGCAGGATATGGGTTTGTTCTTCTCACTCCAAATCTACCGTTCTTTCCAATTCACTTGAGTTCCAATAGAACTAGAAACACTCAGTGGGAAAATCTGACTGAGCTCAAGAGGTGGATAAGAGAAGCACCAGTTTCTGGCAGACAAACCGTGACATCTAGAAATCATCAAATTCAGCATTATCTTATTTGAGATACTACGTCATTTACCCCAGTTCTACCTTTAATACAATACTTGGTCTCTCTTTACATCATGTAATAAACTCCAAAGTTGGAAGGGCCCTAAGAGGCCCTCGAGTCCAAACTAACCCCCTCCAAGAACTCATCCTACAACACAAACAACAAGTGGTCATCTAGCCTTCACTTTATGATTCCTAGTGAGAGAGAATCCACTAACTACTGAGGCAGCTTATTCCATTTTTGGATAGCTCTAATTGTCCATGAGTTATTCCTTTAAACAAACCTTATTTGCACCTTAGAGAAATATATGGAAGTTTTCTAGTTTTTCTAATTCTGCCCAGCAGAGCCAACCAAAACAAGCCTGACCCTGCATGCAAATAATAGTTATTCAAATACTTGAACATAAGTGGCATCTCCATCTAAAGTCTTCTTTCCTTTAGGCTAAGAATATCTCAATTTCCTTCAATCTATTTGCACATAGCATGATTTCAAAGACTTTCCCTCCCCTGGTCACCAACTTCTAAGAGCCTTCCACCTTATCAACATCCTTCCTAAAATGCAGTACCCAAAATAGAATTCAATAATTCACATGTGGTCTGACAACAGGACTATCACCTTCCCTGGTCCTGAATAAGATACCTCTTAATGCAGTCCAAGATGCCATTAATTTTCTTAGCTGTCTGTTACACTACTGGCACATAGGGAGTTTGCTAAAAGGCCTGGATTATTTTCAGATGAATTGCTGTCTACTCACATCTCTCCCATCATATTTGTGAAGTTGGTTTTTTGGCGTCTTCAGAGGATCCTGACTGGCCCACAAGACATAAGTACTCAGTCAACAAGTTTATATCCAATGCATCAGTTACACAGCTATGTATTAGGTATTTGGATATACAGGTATTTAGATTTTTTTCAATTAAATTTTATTTTTTCAATTATCAAAGACTAATAGCTGGAAAAAAATTTTAAAAACCTCATATAACAAAGAAGCATGGTCAAATAAAACAACTTCCCATGTTAAGTATGTCCAAAAATGTGTTCCTTATTCTACATTAGTTCATCACCCCTTTAATTAGCAAGCACCCTAGCATACCCAGGATGGCCTGCTAGCACAGGTTCTTTGATCTGCTTTCAAAGGAAAGACTGTTCAAAAAGGGGTTAACAATCCTACTTTGATTACAGAGAAAAAAGTGAGTGTAGAAAATACAAACAGAGAAATTAGCACAAAGACCAATACACAGGGCTCCAGCTGTCTGAACATAGCAATATTACTATGCACTTTACGTACATCACTGGATCAAGGAAGCACAGACATCTAAGGAGTCAGGGCTCTGAACATAAGGCCACTCAGAGTATCAACCAAGAAATCAAAAGATCCTTCTCATGAGCAAAATCCCAAAGCAAAATGCTAACCTCACAGAATATATAACAAAGACTCGGCATCTGATTGGCTGAGTGCCAAGAAGCTTGAAAATACTGGTACCCCAGCACTTAACTGGAAACTCCCCATAGCCCAGAGCCTGATTAGCTCTGGGTTGGGGCTCTATGTGCTTATTAATGGGCAGGGAAGATCTTCAAATTCCCTTAACATTATACCCCTCAATCATGATATTCAGTGATATTCATGACCAGTCTTCTAGAATTGTGATTGATCATTCAGAGTTCTTAAGTTATTCAGAATTCTTGATTTAAAAAAAAAATGTTAATAGTATAGTGTAATTGTTCTCGTGGTTCTGCTTGCTTAATTCCATATCAGTTCATGCAAATCTTTTCAAGTTTCTCTTAAATTATCACTAAAAAGCAAACAGAGATCCTGCTTTCAATGATTTTAATCCCTAATTTCGCATTGTGCTCAATCTATACTATGAAATACTGGCAATTTTTTTCCATGTGAGATAGCTCCAGGCAATTTTCAAAGTCTGATCCTGTCCAGGTAAAAACATTTCAACATTCAAGATTTTGAGGATTTGGTATGCTTTATATAATAACTTTTGGATCATCTTTGGGTTTATATGATATAAAGGTTTACGGGGAATGGGGTAGGGGCTACATGGGCAGCAAAAACAGATTATCCTGAATCATTTGACCGAAATTTGATGAAATTAACAGACATTTGCCTTAAAAATTAAATGCCAGATTATTTAGTCATTCAAAATATAGAATGATTCTGCATATGATCTACACATGACAGACTACTCTTTTAAAAAAGTTAAAATAGACAATTTTCTGTTTTTCTCTCAAATTCTAAGTCAGGAAGATCTGAGTTCAATTTTGACCTCAGACAGTTACTAGTTGTATGACCCTGGACAAGTCACTTAACCCTGTTTGCTTCAGTTTACTCATCTGTAAAATGAGTCAGAGAAGGAAATGGCCAACCACTCTAGTATCTTTGCCAAGAAAACCCCAA
This sequence comes from Pseudochirops corinnae, assembly GCA_028646515.1. Taxonomy (NCBI): domain Eukaryota; kingdom Metazoa; phylum Chordata; class Mammalia; order Diprotodontia; family Pseudocheiridae; genus Pseudochirops; species Pseudochirops corinnae. Next base: position 104,376,791 of record CM053592.1, on the reverse strand, counting down.
ATGGGATCACAAAGGGTTGGACATGACTGAAAAACAACTTAACAATAACAACAATACTCTCTAAGGCTGCAAATTGCAAACTTAGCATGACAATCCTATATATTAATGAAAAGCCCAGGCCCTATCCTACTTAGAGAGGTAACAGTTCCACCATAATTTTAGTTAGACTGTTATTAGAATATTGTACTTCAGTCTAAATTTTCCCATTTTAAATGGGAGAATGGTAGTTTCTGGGAAGATCTAAAAGACACATTAGACTGTAAGCTCCTTGAGGGCAGGGAATATCCTTTACCTTGCTTTTGTATCCTACGCACCTAAGCACTTATCCTAAGCATGCGCCTGGCACATGCTTAATACTTGCTTACTGACTGAGTGACATTACCAAATACTATTGGTGAAGATCTAGAAATATTTAATCTGGAAAAGAGACAACTTGAGTTAGTGGGGGGAGGATGCAGATGAAATCACAATGGTATTCAATTATTCTAATAATTATGCTGAAAAGATTTTATATATATAGGATTGATCCAAAGGGGAAGAAATTTCTAATTAGAACTGCCTAGCAGTAAAATGAGTGACCTCAAAAAGGAGAAAGCTCTTCATTACCAAAAGGACCATGATGAGTAGAAAGATGGATTAGATAACTTCTAAGGGTCTTTAGAATTTTTCTTTTTAATTTTCATTGATATTTTTTATTTTCACATCATAAATTTCTCCTAGTATTCCAACCTTTTCCACTCCTAGACAGCCATTTATATAAGAAATTATTTTTTAAAAAAGGTGAGAAGAAAACAAACAGCAAATCTGATCAACACATTAAAAAAAAATCTGAAAATCTCTGCAATGCTACACATCCATACACTTACCACTTCTTTTAAGAAAGGGAAGAAGGTGCCCATGTTTCTTTTTTGGAGCTATGTTTATTCTTGGTAATTCTACATTTATTTTTAATTATTCTGTGCTTGCTGCTCCTTAATATTTATATTATTGTAGTCAGTGTATATTATTTTCCTGGTTCTGCTTACTTTGCATCAATTCATAAAGGTTTTTCCATGCTTCTCTGTATTCATCATATTCACTGTTTCTTACAACACAGTAATATATTATATTCATGTACTACAAATTGTTTAGCAGTTCCCCAATCAATGGATAACTATTTTGTTTCTAGTGCTCTGCTATCACAAAAAGGCAATACTGTAAGTATTTTGGTGTATATAGAAACATATATAGAAAAGAAGTTATTTTATCAATAACTTCCTTGGGGCATATTCAAAGTAGTGAAATGTTTGTGCCATAGCGTATGGACTAATTTTCTTTTCTTTTTTTTCTTTTCTTTTTTTTTTCAATGATTTGTTTATTTACTTTTAGTTTACAAAACTCAGTTCCACACTCCCTTGAGTTTCAGATTTTCGCCCCTTCCTTTTCCCCCGCCATGGTGGCATGCAATCATGTATAGGATCTGCAAATACTTTCACATTGTACAAAAGTCTGGTTGTATAGAAGAGTTGTAACCAATGAGTGAACACTGGGAAAAAAGAAACAAAACCAAATATGAAAAAGAACGGTAGCATGCAGATTGCTTCAGTCTCCATTTAAACTCTAATCTTTCTAGATCTTTCTCTGAATGTAGACATCTCCTTCCATCGTATGGACTAATTTTCAAGGAATCTGATTCCAAAGTGGGCTATTTGAATCTTTGGAAAATCCATTTTTCCACTTAATTTACTTAAAAAGTTTCCAGGATGCATCAAATAGGACAGTTCTATGTTAACTAAAGCTGATGAAAATTGTCTTATTCAGTAACTTAAGTGGCATTTTTGTGAACAAGATAGAGAAATATGGACCAGATAAGAGTCAAATTACATATATTCATAATTGGTTGCTCAATGATACAAAGAAAAAAAAGCATCGAGCAAGAGAATGGTGTCAATCTAAAAGGAGATTCCTAATAGTGCACCATCACAGGGTTCTATCCTTCACTCTGTCTTGTGGCATGATACTGTTGGGAATTGTTAAGTATGACGGCTGCAATTAAATATTGATTAAATGCTTGCTATGGGGCCTTCTAGTATAACAATGAGAGTGCTGGAAATAGAGTAAGGAAAATGTAGGTTCGAAACTTTCTTCTGATATTTCTCAGCTGCTGGACTAAAGGCAAGTCACTCAAGCCTAATCTCAGTCTCCTCAGCAGTAAAAAAATGGTGATTAGAACATTCTCTGATCCAGGAGAAGGCTATATATACCCTGATGCGAGTTTTCACTTTGGGGCTCACTTTGGAAAGAGTTGTATGATTTGGCCAGACGAGATTCTGGGTAGCCGCTGAGCCCCCCGGCTGTGAAAACCTAGATGTTGGTGCTTTCCTCTCTGGTAACTAACTAGAGCCACGCTGGAGATTGTGTATAACGACTGGCTTGGCAAGAAAGTCCGTGTGAAGTGCAACACTGATGACTCAATAGGAAACCTGAAGAAACTGATTGTGGCTCAGACAGGCATCCGTTGTAACAAAATTGTTCTGAAGAAATGGTACACAATCTTCAAGGACCATGTGACTCTGGGGACTATGAGATCCATGATGGAATGAACCTAGAACTTTATTACCAACAGCAGTAGCAACACCCCATCCTCCAAATCTGTACCTCTCTTCCCTTTTTAAAAGTCTAATAAAATAACTTCAATGCTGAAAAAAAAAATGGTTATTAATACTTATAGTACCTTCCACTATAACAAGACTCAAACGAGGTAAGGCATATGGTCACTTTGCCAACTATAAGGTGTTTTATAAAAGTCAGTGATAATGATTATAATAATGAGCAAAGAACCATACTGGGCATTAAGAAAGGAAAGTCAATATGCATACAACTGCAGTAGAAGGGAAAGAGAGAGAATCAAAAATGCCTTCCTCCCCTCCTCTTCCATAGGTGAAAAAGAAGACTCTTTCTCAAAAGTGGGAATGTTTTTGTTTATAATAAAGAACCATATCATCAATATAAACACATGTCTGCTTGTAGTGCTCCTGGGATCTGCTATTGGTGACCCCTACTTTGTCAAGTGTAACAGACCATCTCAATATGTTAACTTTAAGACAAGTCTTACTAAGCTCCAATTTCGGTTTGCTTGAGGTTTCCCATTGTGCTGAGTGAAGACAACTGTTCTTATCCTGATAAAGGTGGTACGCCTTGGCCTATTTTGATGGGTTTCCATGAGGGTGTCTTGGAAAATGGTAACTCTGAGGGAAGAGGAAGATTCAGGTCATCCTTTGAATTTATCACTTTTCCACTGAAGTAAATATTATCAGGGCAGCCATAAATTTGAGTTTTTAAAACAGAGCCTTCTAGAAGGGATGCATTTCAGCATGTTTTGAATTTCTGAATTTCCTATTTTAAGAGACTTGGAACACGAATATAAAGATTCACTGGGGGACAAATTCCATAATTTATTCCAAATTATTTACGTGGAGACGAAAAAACACTGCTGGGTTTAAAAAGGCACATTAAAATGAAAACAGAAATAAAAGCACATTTATATAACAGACAGAATAAAAAAATCCTATTAAAGTAAATTAATAAGACAAATTCCTTGGGATTTGAAAAATCAAACATGAAAATCATTTAATTCATTTAATATTAATCATCTCCCACTTCAAAATGTAAGCTCCTTAAGAATAGAGACTATTTTTGCCTTTCTTTGTATCTGCAGTGCTTACCACAGTGCCAAGTATGTAGCAAGACCTTAATACATTAATAAACTGACTGACTGATCCAAGAACATCAGAAATGTCAGCCTGATTTTGATCAATGGTCAGTTCAGTCTAACAATTTTCCTTTGTACTTAGCATGAACCAATTTGTGGGTGAACGTGCTGCTCTCCATCACAATATTCTCAAAAGGTTAGGGATATGGAAAAATCATGGGAATAAGAGTCACAAATCATGAGGCTCTAGATCTGGTTCTATTTTAATTAACTGTGTGACCATGGGCAATTTAATTTCTCTAAGCCTCAGTTTCCTAATCTAGAAAAGGAGAAGCCTAGGTCAGAGGATGACAGATGCTTTCTACCTCTATGACTTCATTTGAACGAAAATTTACTTACATGCTCAAGGGTTCCACTAACGTAGTAACTCTGATGTTCCATGGTGTGGTAGAGGAGGCTCTGGGCTCTTGAAGGCTGTACAGTGCAAATGATGCTCTGCCATGTCCTTCAGAGATAGGAGGACTTTTAGGACAAGCCTGGTAATGGGCTGTACCTGTTGTCTGGGGATAAGACAAGCTAGGCTCAAGAGGTTCATCATCAAAAGGTTGTCCACTGTGAGATGAATGCTTTTGGCCACCGCAGCTTATGAAGACTATTCTCTAATATGTCAATGTGCCATAATCTGCTGTGGTGGAAGAAGTATCCACACAAAGGAAATCTCAAATCTTTGGTGTATTAAAGCACATATCAGAGATAAGACAATTAAACAAATATGGCAGTATCCCTTCCACATCATGACTTTCCCCACTGCAGTTTCAGTATACTGTGGGTCTTCATATGAAATTCAATGGGAATTTTGAGGGAGTTTTGTGAAAGCCAGCAGACAAACACAGAAAAAGGTTAAAAACTCAGAAATGCATAATATATATGTATAGTATTACATAATATCAACATATATTATTTTTTAATGCCATAATAATCCAGACTTCTTCTCTGGTTCAAAGGAGGACCAAAAAAATTTTATGAAGATTTTCTAGATGGCTGGAACTCTCCGCCCCCAACCCCTGTGATGTGGAAGGAACAACTGTACAAAGAAAACCCTCAAAGTGATATGAGACGCTCCCTGCTGCGAGGATCTTAGAGGATTTCATAGACAAGGTGGCATCTGATTTGAAGCTGGCCTTTTCAACAGACAGCATTTGGAGAAGTATATTAGCAACCACACTAGCACACAGGATGGCCTGCTAGCACAGGTTCTTCGATCTGCTTTTCTAAAGGAAAGATAGCTTTAAAGGGGTTAATGATCTTACTTTAATTACAGATAAGGAGAAAATACAAGCAGAGAAATTAGCACAGAGATTCAACAGAAAGGACTCCTACTGTCTGAACAAAGTAATACAACCAACTACATATACCACTGGATTAGGAGAGCACCAATATCTGAGTAGCAGCGGGGAGGGACAGTCCTCTTAACAAAGGGCTACTCAAAGTCCCATCCAGGGAATCAAAAGGTCCTTCTCCTAAGCAAAGACCCCCAAAGCAAAATCTCTCCTCAGAATATATATACACCTTTGGCTAATAGATTTAGAGTCAGAAGGCATTACAACCTGACTCATTGCCTCATTAGCTTAGTACCAAAAAGTGTGAAAGCCTTCCTGCAAGCAAGCCTTTCCTAAACAAGCTTCCCTTTAGGCAAGTTTCTCCCACAATGGGCTCTATGTGACAGGATGTATCACAGCTGGGCCGGAGCTCAAAGTTGTAAGATATTCGTGATTGAACACATGTGATCACATAGGCCTATTAATGGATGGGGAAGATCATCATGTTCTATTAACATTATAAGGAGGAACCAGAAAGGAGGAGGTCTATTGCACAGGCATGAGAGATGGTAAGAGAAAAGTTGTGGAGAAAGGAGACGGGCAAGAAGGGAATGGGGAATAGCCCAATTTAATCAGAATAAAAAATAAGTAAAAGTATAGAGTGACATAAGGCTAGCAGCATTATCTCAAATACTATAATTAGAAGTTTATACTACACTGTAGAAGTCATGAAGATTCTTTGAAGTTGTGATTCTGCAGGGTCTATTGACTAGATAAATTCCTTACTAACCCAGCGTGGTCCAATCATCTAAGAACCTGAAATGACACTATAGCAATGGCTTAAAGAAAAACAATTACTACTATTTTTAATCATTTCTTAGTAAATAATATATATTCTTACAATTTTAATTCAACAATGTTTATTTGGGGTTGAAGGTACCTCTAAATCTGAAATACTGGGAGTAAAATATCCACAAAATTTAACTTCTCACACATTTACAAGAATATTACATCTACTTCAAAAATTATAATTTAAAATATTAAACCCAGTAAATAAGTGCAATATTTTGCTAAATCAGAAAGCACTCATTAGGTTTAAAAGTTACTCAGCCTGTGCTGTTACACTGTCAAGCAAACCAAAGGCTGGTTAAGATGGAAATGATCCCAACCACTACCAGTCTTTGATGTTTATTCTCTGCTGCCTACCATAGCCTTGTGCTGAAGGGTACAATCAAGTCAACAAGCATTTATTCAAGGTTCACTATGTGCCAGACGCTGTGCAAAGTGCTGAAAACACAAATCCAAGCAGACAGAAGACAGTACCTTCCTTCAAGGTGCTTATTTTCTAAAGGGATGAGGGGTGGGGTAGAGGGGTTAGATACAATGATGAAAAGCTCTATAATGATGAGACTGTGGTGGCATTACTGAAACAAAGATTTTTTCTTCACTTTTCTTCTATTCTTGAGCATCCTGCCAAATTGATGAGTTAGGCAAGTATGACCAAGCCTTCACAGGCTTGTGGTCAGTATTTTATCCAGCTCAGCTCTAAGGCAGTAATAACTGATACCCTTCCTTTATTCTCTCCCCTTTTCTAATTAGTTTTTCTTCCTTCCTTGCTCTAACCTCCCAAGCCCCAATTTAGATTTATTTCATTTTTAAAAACAGGACCAGAGTTCAAATCTGGCCTCAGATACTTAACACTTATTAGCTGTGTGACCTTGGGCAAGTCACTTAACCCCAATTGCCCTGCCCTCCCCCCCTCCAAAAAGCAAAAAAAAAAAAGAAGAAGAAGAAGTAAACAATTTAAGAGTGTAAAAATAAGAAGAGAAGCAGCAAGGGAGTGGGGGGAAGAGAGACTGACTCAGAGTCAGAAAGACTTGGGTTCAAATCCTACCTTTCACACACACTGGCCAAGTGACCATAGGCAAGTTTAGCTGAACCTATTAGTGCCCCCAGACAACTAATTCCCTAAGAGTCTAAGTTGCAGCCTATTTGCTAAAATCTGCATTGTAGAGTAACTTCCCTCCCTGGGAGTAGTGTATGCTAATAAAATTACAGATCCATCCTTACAAAATAAGAAATTAAAAAAAAAAAAAGCTCTGGGATCAATCTATACAAAGGCCAGGTCCATTTTTTATGTTACAGTAACTGGGATGATTAAGACTGCTAAGAACACAATGAAACTTTAAAGAACATCTATTTAATTTACTACCTTCTATTTCTGTATCTGTAACTCCTCTGCACTGACAGCTGGCTGGGATCATTGACAAGCTGGCTCTCATGGACACGCTGATCACCTGACCACACAGGTGGCTGCAGCTGGTGGCTACTGAGTGACAGAGAGTCAGCAGGGGAGAGAGTCTGCTCTACCTACTAGCCCCAGCTAATGAAAATGCCCACCAAGCCATCACCAGATCGCTAAGGAAGCAGCAATGGGACCAAAGGCACTGAGTAAACTCCCCGAGGCTACAGAGTACTGTTCCTAGCGTGACTGTCTGGAAACCCCAGGGTAACAGCCAGCATTTCTCTAGCATTTTATGTATTTCATTTCATTTGATTCTCAGAACAACTCTGGGAGGTAGTCCAGTTATGAGCCACCTCAGAGAGATGAGGTTGCACAGAAGTTATGGGACTTTCCCAAGGTCACACAGCTAGGAAGTGTGGTAGCTTTACAATCCAGTGGGGACTAAGGTATATACAAAAGTAGCTTGTCCCTTACTAGCTGTGTGCCCTCAGGCCAGACATTCAACTTCTTTGTACCTTGACTTCTACATCCGTAAAAGGAGGAACCTGAATTAAATGGCCTCTAAGGGCCCTTCCATGTCTACATACTATGATTCTTTTAAAATATGAAAATATTACCTCCCACTTTACAGTTGAGGATTTGGATGTTCAAAGAAATTAAGTCACTTGTTCAGGGGCATTCCCCTAGTAAATGCTGGACCTGGGATTGTAATCTTCTGATCCCCAAACTCATGCCTTTTTAAAAAAATTATGACACTTTTAATGTAATGGCCAGAAAGAGTCTCTGTCTCTGGTCAGAGAACATAAACTAAAACGACAACAATAACTATATTAATAATTTAAATTATGGTGTTTTAAAATTTCTTACATTTTATCTTCACAGTAATGCTGGGGGGATGGGTGCCATTATTATCTCTACAGATGAGGAAACTGAGGCACAGAGAAGTTGTCACTTGCCTACGTTCACACAGCTAGCCAGTATTTGAGGCCAGATTTGAGGACAGATTTGAATTCAGGTCTTCCTGACTCTAGGCCACCTATATCTACCACACCACCTAGCAGCCTCCCACAGGAAGGGTCACAACTCATAACTCTAGAGTTGCTGCCCTTCCAAGGCAGCTGGGCAACTCAGTACATAGAATGTTGGATGTGGTATTGAGTATACCTGAGTTAAAGGCCGTGTGGTGCAGTGGACCCCATGCTGGATGCGGATTCAAGCGGACATGGTTTGATACTGAGCAACGGAGAGAGTGACCCCTGGTAATTCATGTGACTCCTCTGAATCTCAGCTTCCTCAACTGTCAAATGGGAATCTGAAATAACTACCTCACTCAGTTGTTGTGAGGATTAAGTGAGACTGTATATAAAGTTTCCTTAATCTTCAGGCATTTTAAACATTATTACTTGAAATATAGACAAATATCAAATAAATATAGTATTATTATTATTATTTCTGTTATGCTTAATATTTTTTGAATGAATATCCTATTTTTTATCACCCCATTAGCCTCTTAATAAGTTTTTCTACATCATTTCTTCTGCTTCCAGAGTTGCCTAGAACTCTCATTCCCATTCTTCCCCAAACCAGAGCAGCAATCCCTCAACTCTATTCTTTATTTGGGACTTAGCAAAGAAATAATTGAATTGGCAAGATTTCTGCTATCTGACAAACGGATCATCAGGTATCATTATTTCTTTGGTTCTCTCTTTAAACAAATGCAGAGAGTTTATAAGTGTGTGAAAGTTTTGGTTACTGCTGTTGAACTGATCCCAAGTGCAATAAACCTCTAAAATATGTAATTCAAATCTAGATTTTACTAGACATTTCTACAAGATCAGCTTCTTTGTTAATAATAACAATAATCGCAGAACTCTGCATATTCAAAACTGCAGCCTTTTCCAGAATGTCTAGTCAGATCCATGGGGTCCTTTCCAGAACCCACACCTGAATCATTTTACATTAGAAATCCCTACCCATGTGCTAAGTAAAGAGTGCTAGGTCAAACTATGAGTTAGAGTGGACAGCTAGGTGGCATATTGGATGGAGTAACCAGCCTGGAGTCAGGACAAGTCATCTTCCTGGGTTCAAATCCAGGCTCATATACTTGCTAGCCGTGTGACCCTGGAAGTCATGTAACTGTGTTTGCCTCAGTTTCCTCATCTGTAAAATTATCTGGAGAAGGAAATGGCAAACCACTCCAGTATTTCTGCCAGTTGTTGAGTGGTTTTTTCAGTAGTATCCAACTCTTCATGACCACTTTTGCAGTTTTCTTGGCTGACTGAACAACAACATGAGCTCTAGACTCAAGGTAGGACATGGAGATGTAGCTAGATACATTGACATTCCAGTATGTTAGTTCAATTTAAATACATGAAAACTACTTCAGAATACCCTTTCTGTCTTCTCTTGCCCTACCCTTCCTACTTTACATCCTGTTCTGTTCTGCCTTTCTCCATGTACCAGGCAGAGAGATGGTTGGCCTACAATCTGACACCTTATAGGCACAGAAGGATAAAATGCCTTCTGTATTAGAGCCATAATGTTGGATGTGACTAATCTCTCAATCAATTTGGGATTTATTATTGGGATCAATAAGCATGTATTAAGCACTTACTAAGAACATTTCTTTTCTTCAAAGATCTTAAATTTTGCCAGGGGAAATGACCAGAACACATGTAAGTTACTATATAACAAATACATAAAAAACTCAAAAGTAATTTCAGTGAGGAGGGACACAGTCACTTGGGGTGGTATTAAGAAAAGGGGGGAGGGAAATGGACTCAGGAAACAGATGGCACTTGAACTAAACTTTGATGAAAAGTCAGGGTTTTAAGAGACAAAATAAGGAGGAAGAACATCCCAGGCATGGGACATAGTCTGGACAAAGGCATGGAGATGAGAGATGAATTGCCTTGTGTGAAGGATGGCAAATAGGCTGGTTTATCTGAATCAAGAATGAGTGAAGAGGAGTCTGGGGAGGAAGACTGAAGCTGAATGGTGAATAACTTTAAACATCAAATAGAAGAATCTGTATTTAATTCTAGATGTAATGGAGATCTGCCAGAGTTTCATTAGAACTATTACTTGAACAGGTATTGAACAGGTATTGAACAGAGAGAATAGAGGCAGGAAGACCAAATTGGAGACTACAATAACAGACTAGGAGGTTTTGGCCGTGTCAGTCGAAAGCATGAGATGAAAGTGAAAGATGTGGAAGTAGAATCAGTGATACTTGATAACTAATTGGATCTTGGGGAGGCACGTGAGGGAGAGAGAAGATGCCCTTCTTCAGTAGCCCAAAAAAGGTTTCTTACTACTAGGTTCTGCTAGAATTCTTCTAGTAACCAGGAAGCTTCCTTCCTTACAAGGCAGATGAATTCCATTTTGGAGCTACTCTAATCATTAGAACTATTCCTCATACTAAGAGAAAACCAACCTCTCTTAACTTTCACATGTTGTTTCTAGTTTGGCCTTCAGGAACTATACTTTAAATTTACAGTGTAATTCACATAGAGAGGCATGATGACCTGAACCAGGTACAGTGAGACTAAATGGCCTATGTACTGGACAATCTACTACTCTTAACGTGGTCTGACACTGTAGTAGCTTTCCAGACATCTATGTTATATAAATTTGCAACTAATCAAACTGCTCTAAGTCTTTTGGCTTTGGACTGTTATCTGAAGCCAGGTACCTATACCTTGGCCCTCTACCCCACCCCATACACACACACACACACCTCGGTACCTATAAACAACATTTTTTTCTCCTGCTCTTCCTTCTTCAACTAATCAGCATAGAAGTTTACAAGTATTTCAATCAAACTGCATCTTTTTAGTTTGGGCACATTTGAAGCCTCCATAAATTCTGATTCTGTTATTCTGTGTATCATATGTGTGTGTGTGTGTGTTTTAATCTCCTACAAATTTGATAAGCTTGACATCTATGTCTTCATATAACAAAAATGTGCAAAAGGTCAGTATGATCCTTGAGGTAGGCTGCTAGGACCTTCTTCCCAGGTGATAACTATCCATTAATTAAAACTTTTCCAACACGTAATTTAATCAGCTATGACTCAAATGCAAGTGGTAGATTCACTGGTGGATCTGATGATAGAGCTCAATAACATCAGACTTTTAAATACCTGATTAAATTAAGATCTGTTATATCTATGGCTTTTCTCTAGTTGACCAGTTTAGTAACTCTAGCCAAAAAAGCAAATGAGATTAATTTTGCATGATTTGCTCTTAGAGAACCCATGCTAGTTCCCAATAAAATCTGCTTTCCTTTATAAGAGCATCTAGGTCCTGATTAGTATGAATTAGTATGAATCCCAAGAAGTGACTGCATGCATGCATGCCTGTATATGAGCTATTCAAAGTCATAATTAGGTATAATATGGCAATTTTTTTCCAGTCAATGAAAGTATGCAGAGTGGCTTCAAATAATTGGGGGGTAGAGGGGTGAGGAAGGAAGCATTAAGTGTTTACATTAATTGGGATCTGACTACAGTGACAAACAAAGGATTTTTCAAAGAAAGGAAGACTGATTGTGCTATTCCAGTACTCCTATACCTTGAATTCTTATGGACTTGGCTTTATTCTTGATTTTTTAAAATAACCTCTAGCTGTGTGGAAAGGGTGGGTCTGCAAGGAGGAGGAACCTAATGCCCCCTAAGTTCTAATAACAGCAAAATAATCATACTTGATAAAAGAAACCTTGCCACTGAACATCTGAAAGAAATTGGAATTGCATAGATGCAATTAGCTCCAAAGAATAATAACACACACCTTTTTTTAAACATTTGTATTCTTGTGTCCTTCACGAGAGGGTATGTTGTATTGTGGAAAGAAAGCCTTTGTTTGAGATCCACCTCTGCCCTTTACTAGCTAGGTGACCTTCTTTGGACAAAATAGCACAAATGCCCGTGAACCTGTTTCCTCATCAGTAAAATAAGAATAATAATATTTACACTATCTACCTCACAAAACCATAGTGGATTAAGTGCTATATAAATGTAAGCTACAACTTTTACTTGTTTGAAGCCATTACTATTTATTATTGTCATTGTTGCCAGTAGTAGTAGTAGTAGTAGTAGTAGTAGTAGTAGTAGTAGTAGTAGTAGTAGTAGTAGTAATAATAGTAAGAGTAGTAGTAATAGTGGTAATGGTGGCGGTGGTGGTGATGATGGTAATGGTGGTGACATTTATTTATACTTTATATACGTTATCTCATTTGAGCCTTACAACAAACCTGTGAAGTAGGTATTACAGAGGTCATTATATTGCCATTTTACAGGAGGAAAGAAGGCCTAGAGAAAAGTAAAAAAATGAGTTGCCCATAGAAAGAGTCTGAGGCAAGATCTAAACCCAAGTGTTTCTGACATTGAGTCCAACATTTTAACCACTATACCATACTGTCTCTAAGGGACAATTTATATGTAGGGATATGACCACTGTAAGACAAACACTGTGTGAATTTTTGGATTATTTTAGTTGCACTGAAGCCTAAGGCATATTTGTAATAAGCCAACATACTTTTCAAAATTGAAAGCATAATAACAATATTCTTAAAAAATATAATAAAACTGATTTGGGCAGCTGGCTCTTTTGAGTTAATTAAATTCACTTTCCTTAGGGAACTTATTTTGAACTTCTTGAATACTAGTCTCTAAATACAGTCTAATTGGCTTTGCAAAAGAAAGCAAAGCAGAGAAAGATCTGTGGAACCCAGTTGATTAAATATGAGTCAGCAACCCTTAAGTTAAAAGCAAAAAACACAAGTGATATTGTGATATGTAAACAGTCTAGCCATTGGGAGGCAAAGAGAAATAATCCTCCATAGCCAGCACTGATCAGGCTTTTATTAGAATTTAGTGTCCCACAACTAAAGAGAGAGATAGAAGATCGAGAGAAAAACTACAAAAATGTTTCAGAAATTGTACAAGTGGACCCATGAAGAAAGAAGAAAAACCTGGAGCAGGAAAGAGGTGGTAGCAGATTAATATTTTTTAAAATTAAATAAACAGACACATATAGTATCATTCTGAATTTTAAAAATATTGCAATATTCTAAAATTGGAGAACAGGCTCAATATTCCAGTATTTTACTGAAAGGTGTTTTAACATTTTAATTTATATGTGTGTGTGTGTGTGTGTGTGTGTGTGTGTGTGTGTGTGTGTATATATATATATATATATATATCTTTTGCTTTTTGGGGGGAGGGCAATTGGGGTTAAATGACTTGCCCAAGGTCACATGGGTAGTAAGCGTGTCAAGTGTCTGAGGCCGCATTTGAATTCAGGTCCCCCTGACTCCAGGGGTGGTGCTCTATTCACTTTAATTTGTATTTTAAGATAAATACTCAAGTGCTTAAACAGATCTGTGTTCTCACTGACATGGATATTAGCCCTAATGATAGAGGTTACCAACTAGCCATGTCTGTACATCCTATGGAACCTCTACCCACATTCCTAAGCTCATATGTCCACCTCCCCTAATTTCAGCATAGTGAGCACCCCCAGGGTTCTGGGACCCTTATCACTTTCTCTTGACATCTCTAAAATAGTAGTGTAGCACATGGCCTATTATTTACCCCTGACGTTGCCACACAACAGGTCCGAAGACTTTCTTTACCCTAATTCTTGTTGCTTGTTTCTTATGTGTCATAATCTGTTCACACCGACCATGCATTTCTCCATTGCCTTCTGAGGAAGACTCAGTTTTAATTCTCCAGGAAACTGTATTCTGTGACTCACAACCACAAAACATCACCAATAGTCTATTGGCATTTAAAAGACAGGGCTTTATTTCTGGGAAAAGTTTGGGGTAATTTTAAAAGCTTTGCAGTTTTCCAAAGGAAATAAAGCACGTGCTTCCCCTGTTTAATTGTGGGCCCAATTCATTGTTTATCATCTGTATCTGTCCAAGTTACACATTTTAATATTTTTAAGACTGAAATATAAAAATAAGCCATTAATATTACTTAATTTTTAGATTCTAAAAAGGACTTGTAAAATTGCAGGAGAAAACCTGGATTGATAATATGCAAAAACTATACTAATTATAAGCAAAGTAAAATTATAACAAAGATAAAAAATCAAAGAAAAGTAAATTGGGAAAAGCCAAAAATCATTAAATTAAATAAACAAGCTTAGTAAAATAATAGTGAAATAACACAGGATTAAATATTCCCACATATTAACAATATCGACACCGGTGGTCACAGCTAATAGAAGTCAGAAGGACAGAAGGAGGAGAACCTGGTGCTGACTGAATGCTGAACCTGGGGCCTGAGGCTTGTGGCTTATCAAAGTGCTGTCAGGTTCAGTTTGACAGAGGCTGAAGATGACTTCAGGATTTAGCTGCTGAAGACATTTAATTCTTTTAGGAGCTTTTAGCCTGAGGTCTGTCAACCTGTTTTTTGGTTGTTGGGTTTTTTTTATTTTGATAATTGTTTGTGTTGTTGATCAGTTGTTTCAGTCATGTCTGACTCTTCATGACCCCATTTGGGTTTTTCTTGGCAAAGATACTTGTAGTAGTTGGTCATTTCTTTATCCAGCTCATTTTACAGATTAGGAAACTGAGGCAATTAGTGTTAAAGGACTTGCCCAGGGTCACACAACAAGGAAATATCTGAAACCAGATTTGAACTCACAAAGATGAGTCTTCCTGATTTCAGGTCCAGAGTTCTATCTACTGTGCTACTTATTGCCCCTTGATAACTGTATTTCAATACAATTGGTTTCCATTGAGATCTATGTGTTTTACTTTATGCATTTAAAAACATTATTTTGTAAAAGGGTCCAAAGGTTTCACCAGACTGAGAAAGGGACCCATGAGATGAAAAGGCTAAAAGCCTTAGTCTCTGTCTTAGACTGTAGTCTACACGCCAGAGGCCAGGGGTCCAAGACTAGGACAGAAGTCAGTAGGGACAAGGGCACATAAAGAAGCAGTTTGAAACCTGCACACTCAGGTGTAACCTTCCCCACATAGCAACAGCTTGGCTTTGCCTTGCTAATTACTTTGGTTCTGATAACCCCAAAGGTTGAGCTCTAGAATAACAAGAAAGGATTACAGATTTACAGCTGAAGGGAACTTGGGAGGCCATCTAGGCAAACTTCCTCATTTTAGAGCTGGAGCAAACTGTGGCCCAGAAAGGGCTCAAGTTTATGCAGCTAATAAGAGGCAGAAACAGGACTCAAATCCAGGTTTTCTGACTACAGATCCAATCGTCTTTCCATCGTTCTATGGAAGGACTGTATATGTTTTCTATCTGCTTGTACATATTGACATGGTTCTTGCCCCATCACCCCATTTTGAAAGTAAAATTACTTCTGTTTCCCCAGTGCCTGTCACCTAGGCCAGGCTTAACAAACACCTGTAGATGGATGGATGGATGGATGGATGGATGGATGGATGGATGGATGGATGGATTACAACAGGCAGTTGCTTTTTGGAACTGTTGAATTTGATTCAATAAACAGTTATTAAGTGCTTACCATACAGCACTGAGCTGTAGGTAATTCAAATTCAACTCTGTAGGTGATTCAAAGTTTAGATAAGACTTACATCCAACCAAGGAAAAAGAGAAGAAAGGAAAAACTGGATAAAACTACAGCAGGGTAGATTTAGAAATAACATTAGGAAGTCCCTCTCAACTCATGGTTATTTTACACTGGAATCTTTTTTTTCAGGGAACAATGGACTTCCAATGCCTGAAAATAGTCTACGACACCCATTTGCAGTCCCTTCTATGCAGGGATTTCTATCCTTTGATAATTCTAGAAGGAGTGTAGGTGAGTCTATCGTGAGAAAAGTTGTTATGTACTGAAAACAAGTTATTAGAACATATCCTCAGTGGTTAAATGTGATAAAACACTATGCCAATGGATAAAACTAAATCCTTTAGCATCATGCTTACTCATCAATAATGAGAAAGCAAAAATTCTGAGACATTAATTAGAGAAGACACAGTGATCTGTATGGTTAGTCTTGCAGAAACATTCCCAGCGTATGTTATTTCTATTCACTTAGTCACAGCTTTCTGAAAATTTAAAGGATCCTCTTGGCTGGAGGTTGAAATGCTTGGTCTCAGCTAAAGGAAAATCTGTCTAACTACATATGAGTTAGGCAAGAAGGAAAAGTCCTTATTCTTCAAGTAAGTGGGTTTAAATTTTTTAAAAAAAGAAACTGTAATTTTGTGCATATAAAAATTGCAATTTTATAATTAAGAAAATGTGAATAAATGCTCACTCTGCTCCATTCTTCTCTATCATCAGAGGAAGTAGACTTTTCAAAGGGACCTGGAATAAGCATTTATCACAGTGAAAGGAGAGAATTCTTTTCCCTCTGATGCCCTTTATTTTAGCTAGAATGCATAGCCTTCAGAGAGCAGGGCTGGCAGGCCTGCGGCATGTCAACATTTATTCATGCAGTCATTTATTCAACACACATTTATTGAGCACCTACTGTGGGTAAGGCACTATAAACAGGACTGTAGACAGCTGTGACAAGTTTCAATGGCCAGGACCTTCTGAAAACAAAAGGCAACATATAGCAGACTGAAGAACATCAACTCCACCAAGTAAAAGTGTTCAAAACAATCTCTGAATGGTGGGCAGTACAGGGCCAAAATACAAGCCAGAAGTGAAACCTAGGCTTAAACGGCATCAAATCATAGGACTTCAGAATGACATTCAGACCTGGCTACAAAGTCCAATATGGTCATCTAGCTACCACTTTAAGAACTTTTACTTATAGGAAACCTACCACCTCCTGAGGCAGCCCACTTCACCTTTAGATAAGTCTAGTTGCTGGGAGTTTTTTCTTCTATCAAGCCCAAATCTGCTGCTCACTATGAAGAATTTTTACTTCTGGAACCAAAAAGAACACACCTATTCCTCTTGCATGGGACAATCCTTCCAGTACTTAAAGAATTTCATGGTCTCCTAATACTTCTCTATGTTAAGCACACCCAGTCCCTTAATCTGACCCTCAAATGGAATGAACACAAGGCCTTTCACCATCTTGGTTACCTTCCCTTGGATAAGTTCTAGATGAGCAATATCCTTCTTAAGCATGGCTCTCAAAGTTGAGCACCACACCCAAGATGTGGTTGGCCAAGGCAGAATAACTTTGTTCCCTGAGTCCTGCACAATACTTCTAATACAGCCTAAGAAGCAATTGCTTATTTAGCTGCAACGTTGCAATTCTGAATTATACTGACCTGGTAGCCCATTGAAATCCTCTAGTCTTTTTGCACACAAACTGCTTTTTAGCTGCCCTTATTTTCCAACCTGTACTTGTGCAACTGATTTTAGAGTAGAGTACAAGACATCTTATATTTCATCTTATTAGAACTGACCCATCCTTCTAGACTACTAGACCTTTGGGGATCCTGTTTTAAAGATCCAACATGAAAGCTAGCCACCTCAACTGGTTTATCACTGGCAAATGTGATAAACAAGACAAGTTTTCATCCAAGTCATTGGGAAATAGCACTAAAAATGAAGCCTTTTGCCATTTCACTAGATGACCTTATCTCCAAGTAGATTTGGATCCATTAATCAATGCTATATAGATATAGTGTTCAACTAGTTCTGAATCCAACCACCTATACATTTATGAAGTCCATCTATCTATCCAGTCTCTAGTTTATCCCTGAGGATACCATGAAAGATTGTTCAATGAGCCCCTGAAGGCCAGGTATAAGGTGTCCAGGCAAAATGTCTACAACATTCTCCAATCAGAAACTAGTATTTCCCCAATTGGCCTTCCCCAATTCTAGCAACTTGGTTTTAAAAAAAAAGTCAGTGACAGCAGCCTGCTAAAACCTACTCGTGATGAACCCAGGCTGTCCTTTAGTGATCACTTGTACTGCCTCTGTGAAAGTTTTGGTCACCAGAATCTCATCTAATCCTTGTACAATCTTTGGATAGGATATTTTGCTGGGGAAAAAAATCAAAGTATTTGTACAGTTCTTTGTCAAGGAGAGTACACTGAGATTTTCTATTTAGGATGAATAATCACAAAATAAACAAATAATCAAATTTAACATTGGATACACAGGAAATGCAAATCTATATTTAAAAATATGCCTTGTTTAAAAAAAAAATCTCAAGAACATAACTAATTTTTCAGTAGGGCTACACAGGAAAAGTCATTGAATTTCCTTGTGAAATTAAGATAAATTTAAGGTCAAAAGGTACAGATAAATCAGGTTTTCAAGAGACCTACAAATGACAGAAAGAGTAACTAGGCCTAGGGTAATGATATAAGAAATGAACAAAGCATTTGTATAGGAAGCTAAGAAAAATGTTTATGTTAAACATAAATGAACAGCTATCATTATTGATTCTGAGCAGAAAGAATATTAAATTTCATCACTGAATGACCAGCTTTAAGACTCAAGACAGGCAAGTTTGTAAGTATCTCTCATAAAGAAAGGCCCACAAAGTAAAATTTACATTCTGGTGGCAAAAGAAAAATGGCAAAATCCTTGAAACTTCATGACATTACATTCATCAACCAAATCTATACTACTCAGTAATTTGGGAGTGAAGATTAATCAAATAGGTATAGAGGTCATAGGTCATGTTTATTTGGCCATCAAGAACTTGGTCTAATTAACTAAACAGATTATGTAAAATAACTTCTCTGTAGACTCTAACCTTTCTAAAAACGGGGAATTTTAGAAAACAAAAGAAAACAAAGAACAATTGCCTACAAAATTAACTCCTTAAAATAACTATCTTTTTTGAGGCAACAGACAAAAAGGAAAAAACTGGCTCTGGATGTAGGATATTTTTACAAGATTAGACTATTTTAGAGAAGGCTGGTAGGGGAGGGAGGATGGTATCTACCTTCTTCTGGTCAGTGCTGGTTTTGACTCATAAAAGTAAAGAAACAATGAGCAATTTCAGACAATTATTTCATCACAATCATCTAATTATACCAGTTACTTCTGATTAGTGGATCATTCACATCTTGTTCTTGAAAGCTGGTTGATGTTTCTATGCTAATCTGAATTCCTTAGAGAACCAAATTTTACTCAGTCAAGAAAATATGCTTTAAAATTAGATAAAAGCTAACATGCACTCATAAAACTGTCCCTTCTCCAAATCTACAAATACACATATGCCATTTGGCTATATACTGTTCTTTATAGAAGCACAAATTTAAGGCTAGAAGGAATGGTTGAGATACCCTTGTCCAAACCCCTAAGGGCAGCTAGATGGCACAGTAGATAGAGTGTCAGGCCTAGAGTCAGAAGACCTCCTGAGTTCAAATCTAGCCTCAGACATTTCCTAGCTGTGTGAAGCCTAGGTAAATCACTTAATCCTGTTTGCCTCAGTTTCCTCATCTGTAAAATGAGCTGGAGAAAGAAATGGCAAACTACTCCAGTATCTTTGACAAGAAAACCCCAAATGGGGTCACAAAGAGTTGGACAGGACTGAAAATAACTGAACACCAACAGTCTAAACTACTCATTTTACAGAAAACAAAACTGAGACACATAGAGATGAAATTCTACAGGAGTTAAGTGGCAGAGTCTAGGTTCAAATTCAGGCAATAAACACAAAGACATAGAATGGAGACAGAATAATGGGCTATATGCCTTCTTATAACAGGAAGTCACATATTCACATAAAACCACACTTCAAAAAAAGCACTTAGGCTATAATTAAAAACCTTGGCATAACCAGACTGTGACAGAGTTTCAGGATAAGAGACAAAGGAAGGATAGATTCCAAAATGAAAATGATCTAGAAACAAAAGATATTGAGAAGAACATTTTTAAAAGAAATAAACATACACTTACAAAAACAAAGTAAGGAGATGACAGCAAGATAGAAGAGGGAGAAGGAAAGTGATTTAAATAAAGACAATGGAGAGGGAGATAGATACAGAGGAAAGAAGAAGGAAGGAAGGAAGGATGGAAGGAAGGAAGGAAGGAAGGGAGGAAGGAAGGAAGGAAGGAAGGAAAGGAAGGAAAGAAGGAAGGAAGGTAGGAAGGAAAGAAGGAAGGAAGGAAGGAAGGAAGGAAGGAAGGAAGGAAGGAAGGAAGGAAGGAAGGTTTTTTAAAAAGGAAGGCATTTGGGACTTTTATCAGACCTTGTTTTAAACTTTTAAATATACTTTTTAAGCTACTCAAAGATACACCTGAGAAGACAACTTTTTCTGGAAAATACAAGCTTCGAAAAAAAGTTGCTCGCCCTTGGAACTGTGTTTCAAAGAGAAGAGACCTGCATATTAATAGATAGTCATGAATTTTATGTATTTAAAAACAATTATTTAGAGAGATGATTACAGACCAGCTGCAGATTAAAAATAGCAATTATAATGAAACTTTATACTACATTAGTAGATGCAGAGTGTCCAGAACAAGAGGAGCTATCGATAATGTGATTGCACTCTGCCCTGATCATAAGCACAGCTGGAATATTATGTTCCATGCACCACGTTTTGGAAAGGACTTTCACAAACTGTGGTAGGTCGAGATGAGAGTGGTCTGGTTGATGAAAGAAATAGAAACTATGCCATTGCTAGATTGGTTGAAGGAACTGGGGATGTTAAGTCTGGAAAAGGGAAAACTTGGGTGGTGGGGAATGATAGCAGTTATTAAGTATTTGAAGAGACATTTGGAATAGGGATTAAAATTATTCTACTTGACTCTGAAAGAGCAGTACTAGCAACAGTAGGGAAATGGTTGCCTAGAGCCAGATGCCACCTTAAACAGAGGAAAAATTACCCCACAAGATTAGATCTGATTGGAAAGGGCTACTTCAGAAAGGAGTGGGTTTCCTCTAACTGGAGGTCTTCTACAAAGGTTTGCTAATCTGAAAATTTAAACTATTTCTACAGAATCTTAGAGTTGAAAGAGCTTTAAAAATCATTTAGTTCTACCTATATTAGAATGAGATTTCCCTCAACAACACCTTTGGCAAATGGTCATCAACCCTTTCTGGAAAACCTCTAGAACCACGATAAAACTATCATCTACAAAATATCTAACAAGTAGTTATCCAACCTTTGCTTGAAGACCAAGGAGCAATTGTAGGAATTATAAAGGGAAATTTAGGCTGGATCCTAAAAAGTAGAGTGAAAAAGTGAAATGGGCAGTTCTGTCTCTAACTCATGCCTGGACCTTCATGCAATGGCCTTCTGATTGATCTCCCTGAATCATATCTCTTCCCAATACAGTCCATCCTCCATTCAGCTATCAGACTGATTTACCATCTCCCCATCCAGTAAAATTCAGTGGCTCCCATTTGCTCCCAGGGTCAAATATAAAATCCCTGTTGAAGGAAGGCAAAAGGGAAAGAGTCAACCTTACTCTCACGGAATTTGCATTAGGGAAGGAATGACATACTCTAAACTGGGCATCTTGCCACATAGAAGAGTAGGGGGAAGGGGGATGAGAGGTAGGATGATGGAGGGGAGGGCAGGGTTGG
>CM053592.1:104330288-104354580 GCA_028646515.1 Pseudochirops corinnae | reverse complement strand
GTTTTTTGCAATTACAGAGAATGCCATCTCGAGCGCTTTGGAGTAGCTAGTCCTTTTTTGTTTGTAATTTCCAGGGAATATTACCAAGACCAGAATAATTGGGTCAAAGGGGATGATTCTTTTCATGACCTTGATTGTATACTGTCAAATCTCTTTCCAAAGGGATTCTACCAACTTTGTAATACCACTTGATTTAAGGACAAAAAACCCAATGATTCCTGATTTTAGCTTTCAGTTAAAATTTGAAAATTTGTTTCTCTTAATTATAAATGCTAATATGCTTAATCTGGTAGAAGATTGGTGGAGTGTTTTTTCTTTACCCTTTTGCTTGGGTCCAGAATGTTACCAGCAGTAATTATGATATCAGAAATGTTTTATGTCAAATGGATTTCAGAGACCACACTCACACCTAGTTTTTGTTTTCCTAAGTTTAAGTTAAGAAGGAAGAAGGGACAACTATTAGTTAAGCATATTTATCCTGTCCTTCATATTGGTAATATTTTTCTTTTTAAAAAAAGCTTGTTCTCTTGTTTCTATAATATGTAGCTGATGTTCTTATGTTAATCATCACAGAGAAATATTTATTAGCAAGAATTTATTGTAGTTGTAAAGTTACTACAGGCTGTATGTTGAAGAAAAACAGCTGCCTTTATACTTTTTTTAATGTAGTATGTTTTATCCATCTTTAATTATTGCTGTAGGCTGAATTTATAGTAAGTCTCAAAAAAAAAATCCAACTATGAAAGCACTTTAAAGTAACCTTAAGGTGAGCTGTAAACTCAACCAAAATAGTCAGAAAAAAGTACTGCCTATATACATATATATATTTTTTTTTTTTTTACCATCTTTGAAATGAAAAATATGCATTATAGTGTTAATGGCCCAGATTAAGCTCTATGATAAATTGACTGAGGTTTTTTTATGGTGGGTTAAATAGCCCTATATCTGTTTGCTCTATAGCAAACCAGTTTTACTTTCTCAGTCACTGAGTATTTCTCTTGGTTGTTTGAGGCCATAAAAGCTTTTAGATGTGTTTCTGACAGCTGATAGCCATGGAGGCTATATTTGTATAATGACATATTTGCAGCCAAGTTGGATTAAACTTTACTGGGAGAATGAACATCACACCTCCCCACTTCTTTCTTGGCAAGGAGTTAGTTCCTAGAGATGGCTTAAGTTTATAAAGAGCTCGTCATTTGGAAAACAGTGAAATCTACCAGAATAAAAAGAGTGAGAAAAAAATATCCCATGGAGCTGTGAATTGTTTCAGCCATTATGGAAAACAATTTAGAATCATACCCCTAACATCATTAAATTTTGTAGACTTTTTGACCTGGCAATTCTACTATGAGGTTTATACTCCCAAAATTTCAAGGGCAGAAGGAAAAGACCCATAAGTGCAAAAATATTTATAGCAGCACTTCTTTCCATAGCAAAGAACTGGAAACAATGTGGATACCCATCAAATGGGGAATAGCTAAATGTAGTCTGACATTTGAATAATGGAATATTATTGTGCAGATAGGTGGTGTGGAATAATGGATGGAGAAGCTAGTCTTGCAGTTGTGAAATCCTGGTTTGAATCCTACCTCAGTGATATAGTGATTGTATATGCCTGGGCAAGTCACTAAACTTTTCAGGTAACTCTCCAGTTGCAGGGAGGGCACCAAGCTACATTAGTAAAGGGAATTTCCTCATTTGAGAATTCCCTAGATTAATGAAATGAAAGCCCCAGTTCCCAGGCTCTATTCCAATTGTGCAGTAAGAAAAAATGAATACAATGGATTTGGGGGGAAAAACTTGGGGAAAATTATATGAACTGATGCAGAGTGAAATGAGTTGAATTAAGAGAGCAGTTCATATGAAGCTCATAATTATGTTGTTCAGTCATTTTTCAGTTATGTCTTATTCTTGGTGACTTGCCCAGGGTCACACAGCTAGTAAGTGTCTGAGACCAGATTGGAACTCAAGCAGATGAGTCTTATTGACTCTAGGCCCAACCCTCCATTGTGCCACCTAGCTACCACCTTATGCAGTGGAATGTCTATTAAAGTAAGACTACAGTCAATCACAGATTTAATTCAATTTAACAAATTGCAGTTACTAGTAAGGCTTTGTGCAAGGTGAGGTATAGAATGACAAAAACTAAATACCACTGGCAATAAGAAGTATACATTTTACTGGACAAGAGGGTGGGGCAGTGGGTAGAAAAGAATAGGAACACAGATAATTATGTACAAAATGTTTAGAAAGTAATTTCAGGGACCAGAAGGAGAGCACACTTAACGTCTCTAATCGATCATTTGCTTACCTACTACTTCTCTGCAAATTAAATCATTTATTCATTTTCAAAGAAAGGATTTATTAGTAAGACAACAAAATAAAAAGCTTTGTAATGAGTTTCAGGGAGGGGAGAGGAATATAAACCAGTAAATGTTCCCTGAAGATAATGACATTGATTGACATTTATTCTCAAATTAGTTTCTTTGCTTTCTGATTTTGACTGAAAATTGTGTCGAGCATTTTGAAATATCAAAAGGCATAGTTCTTGGATAGATCACTACCTTGTAGATAGTCAAACTCAGGATAAAGTCAAATTTTCCATGATTTATTAGATGACTCAGTCTTTGTGGAAAGTGCAAAAGACTGATTTGATTGCACCATTCAAGGTTTCTGGCTTGGGAAAAAAAGGACCATGCATGTGTTTTGGAGCTAACGTAGGGAAGCTGGCCAGAAGTGTTACCAGCTACAACTTGTAAGTACATATTGTAGTAAGTGTATCACGTCTTATTTTTGCATGTGTTATAAAGACAGATATGAAGTAACTCAACCCATGAAACACTCTTCTGTTCATAGAGAATTTTTTCCCCCCAAGAAAGAAAAATGTGTTGGTATTTTCATTCTCTTCAGGACAGTTATTTCAGGTAATTGTTCTTAAATGGAGTAATTGCTTGGGATGTGATTTTTAATGTCTTTTTCTTTAACTTTGGACAATGAGAGAATTGTGTTCCTTTCAAAAAATGTGGGTTTGCTTTGCATTAAGCAAACTCTCTAAATTAAAATCCTAGTTTATAAAGTAGATAAATTATGAAGAGATGCTTCTGTTTATTGTAAAGGATTCACTATCAGATTCTTTAAAGGGTACTTTCCAGAGTACATATTAAGATTTTGATTGTCATGCATCTTTTAAGGATATATCTTTAGCATACAACTTTTCATTGGATAGGAAACTCCTTGAGGGCACAGTCTTTGAAGGGACTATTTTTATCTTTCTTTGTATCCTCTGAGCTTAGCATGACTGGAACACAGTAGGCACTTAATAAATGCTTGTTGGCTTTTACTTTACTAGCAAAATCATTTTATAAAATAAGGTACATATTCATAATCATTTATAGCAAAATTTTAAGAGGATTTGTCAACAAATCCTGGCAGCCAATACCTTACCAAGAGTCTACACATACCCAAATATGGTGAGGGACCCCTGCTTTCTTTGGAGACAGCTATCCAGTTCCCCAGTTCAGAATGTCAAGGGAATGAAGTGTTCTCTTGTTTTCTCTAGCAGTTAAAAAGGTATAGAAGGGTTTGTTCCCTTAACCAGCTGCAAATATATATATCTGCTAATACAGATGTAGAATTTGATATTTTAAAGCCTTTTCCTGTCCCCTGACTGCCTTTCCAACTGACATTATATATTACTCTTAAACACACTCTAAAAACGTCATACCGTCCCTCATACATGACAGTGTCTCCCATCTTTGGTGTACGAGCTGTCTGGAATTCACTCTCTCTTCCCTTCTTTCTCTTAGAATTTTTAGTTTCCTTCAAAACTTTTAGTAAGTACCACTTCCTACATGAAGCCCTTGCTAATTCAATTCTTTCTCCCCATTTTCCCTCACTATAGTGTCTTACCCCCAAGAGATTAGGTTTGGATGAACAAATGTGATAATTGTCTGGCTAGAGGTGATTATTGAATCTATGGGACCTGATGAGATTACCAAGAAAAACTATAGAGTAATAAGAAGGCCCAAGATAGAGCCTTGTGGGACACTCATAGTTAAGGGATGTGACCAGGATGAAGATCCAGCCAAGGAGACTGAGAACGAGCAGTCAGACAAGTAAGAGGGGAATCAGTGCACAGCAGTGTAAAGAAATCCTAGACAGAAGTGAGTATCCAGAAGAGGGTGATCAGTGGGGTCTGAGGCTGCAGAGAGTTCAGGAACAATGAGCTTTGAGAAAGAGCCATTAGATTTTACTATGAAAGAACTCACTGGTGCTTTTGTGGGTAATGGCAAGATTAAGGGTGTGACAGTAATCTCTGTGTGGACTTGTGATAGGGCAGAGGAGTAGGCTGTGGGAAACAAGTGAGTTGAGGAAACACAAGGTTGGGATCTTTGAGAGAGTGTTTTCACTAGAGGTGAAGTCCTCTAGTAGGAGAACAGAAGTTGGGAAGGAAAGACTGAACCAGAGACTGAACTCATTGAGGAAGGAAGGATGGTGTCCTGGAGGTCATAAGACAACAGACAGTAGACTCTTGATTGGGTGATAAATATGTATTAAAAAGAACCTCAAAGGAAAAGAGATCACTGAGTGATGGTGGTCGAGGGACAGCCTGGGGTATACACATAAGTCCAGCCAGTGCTGGAAACAGTGACCAGGGAAGTTGTGTCATCTGGAGGGAGCTGTGTCTCAGTAAGTATAAGTAGAGAGCTATATGTAACTAAGAGGAAAGAGTAAAGGAAAGAGAGAGAGAGAAAGAGAGAGAGAGAAAGAGAGTGTGTGTGTGTGTGTGTGTGTGTGTGTGTGTGTGTGTGTGTGTTGGGGGGCAAGGGGAGCAATGGAGAGTGTTGCAGCTGAAGACAGTAGCCTGGAGCATGATGGAAGGAATGCACAGGGAGGCCAGGAATCCCTCCTAGGCAGATGCAGGCAAGGCAAAGTTTATTGCAAAGGTTTCTTTCAGGGCTTAATCCAAAGACTCTGAAATTGTGACTGTCTGGGAAAACCCAAGACATAATGTGTTCAGCAAAATATTACTTAAGTTATGGGTGAAACCAACTCTTGTTGACCGGCCTAGGGCCTTATATTGCCTTTTGTGCCCTTCCTGCTGTGGACCCTCATTGACTCAGGTTCATTTACAGCATTGGGACTTTTGATGGTAATTTCCCTCTCTAGTTTACTTGCTTCACTTTCTATAAAAATTGGAAACTTCTGAAATTCATTCAGGGCTAAGCATTGCATCACTCACCATGCTAACAGACATAGGTACTGAGAAGCCTGGAAACAGCAAAACACTTAACTGGGACAATGATGATGGTGGAGGTGGTGATAGCTGGGGTTTATATAGCCCTTACTGTGTGCTAGGGACTGTGCTAAGCACTTTATCATTGGATCCTCCCAACAGTCAATTTCATTCGATCCTCTCAATAACCCTGAAAGGTAGATGCTGACAGATAGAGGTTAAGTGACTTGCCCAGGGTCACACAGTAAATAGCTGAGATCACATTTGAACTCAGGTCTTCATGACTCCAGGCCTGGCACTTTATACACTGCACCACCTAGCTGCCACAAAATGAATTAAAAAGCATTCAAAGACAAAATCAATCACATTCCCCAGTGAAAATTGATTCCTTCAAGACTCATGCTTCTGTTGGGGACTTAGGCTTTCTCTGTAATCAGAGTGTTATCCTCGAGGTGTCTTAGGCCTAGAAGACTTTAATGAAGATTGGAGTCTGTTTCTAGGAATGTCAGTTTTTTAGCTTTTCTCCTGTATAAACAGACAACCTTCTCTCTCTGCAAGGCTTCTACACATCCTGTTTCCATGACGGTCATGGCCCTAGGTATGGCTTCTTATTCATTCAACTGCCATTTTTCTCCGGCTGTAATGTCATCCTGATGTATTCCACGTGGTCACAAATCTAGCAGAAATGTCCTATCCCTTTACCTTCTTGCTGGGAGAATACTTTCACTGCTGTTTTATTGAAGGGATGGTTGAGAGCAGCACTCTGCAGCTTTTGCTGCATCTCTTTGGTCAAACCTGGGATGTAATTGGATCACGCCTGTGCTGTATAGTGTGCTTTGTACATTAATAGCATGGTTAAATTATATATACATAGATAAATATATCTATGTATACACATATATCTATGTATCTATTGTTGACTGTAAATTTCTTAGATCCAGGGAGAAATATGGAGTAGATAAGATAGAGTCTCTGACTTTACTCATCTTTTATATCATATTTTCTCAGAAAGAATTTTCTAAAATACAAACCTCTTTACAAGTATTTTCTTTATTAAGTTTAAAAAATAAAGATCCATCTGTACTTTTCTTCAATCTTATATTAAGTACACTTTTACCAAACATATATGTCTCAAGAACTACATTGTCTTCATATTCTTTCTTGTACAGAATCTCTTTCGTGCTATCATTTTGTTGTTCTCTTCTGTCATATTGAGGTGACATATTTTAAAGTGATTAAAGGGAAAGGACAAATGGTGAGGAAGGGAAAGGATAAAAGAATCAGTACTTCTCGTTCTTCATTTTCCTGGGAAAGAAGAATTGCCAGGTTTCAAGGGAAGTAGGCATGTTGCCAACAGAATTGGGAACCAGGAGTTGAGGATTTAGGCCATGTAATCCTTTGCCTTTGCTGGATTTCCCTTACTGGAAAGCAGTGCTTTGAGTGTTACTGCCTCTGGATCCTACAGTGGCCTGCTGATATGATGGAGTGAGTGTTAGCCTAACCATTTAGTCCTTAACATTTTGTCTTACAGAAAAAAAAAATGAATAGGAACTATGTCATTGGTTGAAAGCTTACAGGATTGTTTTTTGTTTGTTTTTTTTGTCTTAAAAATAGTGTGAGGCAGCGTGCTGTAGAAGAAGGATTTGTAATTACAGAAGGCCTGGGTTCAAATTCTGCTTCCCAGCTTTATGACCATGAGCATGAGTCAGCTTATCTCTGTGAACCTCATTTCTTTCATCTGTAAAATGTAGATAATAATTCCTCTAGTAGCCCTTTCACAGAGGTATTATGAAAATCAAATATTATACATAAATAATATTAATTTTTTTTTTTTTTTGCGTTTTGGAGGGGGGAAGGCAGGGCATTTGGGGTTAAGTGACTTGCGCAAGGTCACATGACTAGTAAGTTTAAGTGTCTGAGGCCGGATTTGAACTCAGGTCCTCCTGACTCCAAGGCCAGTGCTCCATTCACTGAGCCACCTAGCTGAGCCTAATAATTATTATTCTTAAGACAAAAGGGGTACAACTTTCCATAGGCATTCTGGCTTCCCTGGGCCAAAAAGGAAATAATAATGGTACGTGTGCCTTTATAGTACCAGAGGCTTCTCCACTCACTTTATTTGTCTTTGTGCCAAGGTGACTTCCATTATAGATGCTGGGATGATTTTTACTCCTAGAGCTTCTGAAAAGGAACAAAAATGAAATTGTTTGTTGGTTTATGAGCTTCAGCGGGCCTCTGAGTGAGCTCATAGCCTTGGGCCAGGCTCTTCCATGAAACTTCTGATTCCCATCACACCCTACCCCATCAGGCATGATCTTTCCTTTTTAGACTGCATTGATCTCATGAGAAGGTGCCGCTCCTCTACACTTATGGTGTGTTCTTCTGTATTAGAGAGGGCATGTGTGTGTGTGTGTGTGTGTGTGTGTGTGTGTGTGTGTATGTGTGTGTGTAGTGGAGGGGGAGCAGTGTTTGGTATTGTCTTAAGTTCCGTGAAGGCACAGATCATGTCACATTTATCTTTGTGTCTCTCCCAAAACCTAGCAGAGGGCATCACATTTGATAAATGATTGTTAAATACTTTGGGAGGGAGGGCTTGGGGTAGAGAACTCCCCATGAATCTTCCTGACAACTTAGTCCAAGATTTGCTTTGGTTGTTGAATTTGGGTCCTTTTGTCACAAAAGACTTCCACCCTGAGCCTCTGAACATCTTACTGGACCCTTCTTGTCAATTATTTCCCTCTTTTATTAATATACTAGCAATTTGTCATCTGTTTTTAAATAGTCAATGAAATCTTACTCATCCTTCAGGCTTAGCTTGGGTCTCACTTTGCACCTGAGGCCTTTCTTGACACACTAGCCAACATTGATTTCTCTCTTCTAACAAGGCCTCATAGCTAGTAGTACATACCACACCTGTAATTGTTCTCTGATTATTTCCTATGTGTATTATATCTTCCAACTAAACCATAACCTTCTTGAAAGCAAGGATCATGTCCTACACTTACTTATCTACATCCTCCATATTACTGAGCTCTTGAGAACATAGGTCTTTATGACCAATTGAATGACTTAATGATTTGGCTGGTTGTTTGCATGTGGTATCTCCCATTAGACTGTGAGTTCCTTGAGAGCAGAGACTTTTTATTTCTTTTCCTGAAGAAGGAAATGGCAAACCAGTCCAGTATCTTTGCCTAGAAAGCCCCACATGGGGTCATGAAGAGTTGGACACAACTGAATAACAACATATGCCAAGCACTTTACTACCCTGTACTGGCTATTTATGCCAAGTGCTGTGCTGAGCACTGGGGTACAGAGCAAAGGGAAAAGTAGTGCCTGCCCTCAAGGAGAATGCATTCTGGTGAAAGAGACAGCAGGTACCTAACTAGGTACATCTAAGATATCTTGAGCAGACAGAAGTCTACTGAGCATTAGCAACTGGAGGGTGGAGGAAGGGCCTGCTGTGAAGGTGGCACTTCATCTTGAAGGAAGTCAGGAAGTGGCTTAAGAAGTAGAGATGAGGGGGCAACAAACACAGCATGGTGCAAAAGTGAGCAAAGTGACAGGAAGAGTGGTAAGGTAGGAAGGGGCCAAATTCTTATGAAGATCTTTCAATGTCAGAGAGAGGAGTTTGTATTTGGTCTTGTAGCCACTGGGACTCACTGAGCTGGGGTGTCACATGGTAAGACCTACCATTTAGAAACATCATGGTGGCAGCTTCGTGGAGGATGCATAGGAACAGAGGTGACCCAAGCCAGGATAGCAAGGTAGAAATGGAAAACAAGCCCAGAAGTCTTGTAAACATTAATATTATCAATGGTTCTTTTACTTTCATAGTCTTTGTGGACTAAATGCCTAAGATGAACCAGTAAAATATGCCACTGTGTTTAAGTCTTTTAGCATTTGCAAATCTCATTGTTGTTAATAATAATTATAATAATTGTTAATAATAATAATTTTCATATCTTTAAAAAAAATCCCTTTTGGTCCCTTGTTTAATTAACCGTGGGGCAGCTAGGTAGCACAGTGAGTAGAGCACCGGCCCTGGAGTCAGGAGGACCTGAGTTCAAATGCAGCCTCAGACAATTGACACACTTTCTAGCTATGTGACCTTGGGCAAGTCACTTAACCCCAATTGCCTTTCCTTCCCCCCTAAAAAAAAAAAAAAAGTGAGAACCTTTTAGGAAAATTTCAAGCCTGGTCCTTCATTTCCCACTTCTTCTTGACTCAGCTCAGTTCTTACAGGGTTCTGAGTTTGGGCTGCCATACTCTGGAAGAAAAGCCCTCCTCTCTTACAGAGAACAAAACCCATTTAAAAAAAAAAATCCTTCTTGCTTTGCTGTTCCCAGAGAGTTTTTCATCTAGCAGTGCTGGGCACTATGTGCTATTTGGAACTGGAAGTGAATAGTCAGGCTGAATACAGCTGTACTAGTTACTTTCCACCATAAGACTTAGGACCTGAGGTATTTTCATTGTGAAATTTCAAGGGCCCTAAAAAAAAAAAAGGAATCTTAGAAGGCCACTCTCATGTCAGACTTACTGCATTTTAGAAATAGAGCTTCAAGGGCTGAAAATCCGTGTGCTCTCAAGTCTCCAGGTTTAAGCTGCAGGGGGGTAACAAATGGATTAGACTCTGATAACTCTCTTACAAGTGTGCCTAATGGACCTTAAATGCTAAGTCCCTCACCAGTGGGTGAGATAATATATAGCATTTTTTATATAGCAACAAAACAGTACAGCCTAATTTGTTCAGTTACAGTTCAAATTAGGCACAGAAAACACTTAAAATCCTGAAACCCATTCTTGATTGAAAGAAACAAATTATGTTTGCCTTTTACATTTTAGGAGAATATAAATGTGGGTTATTCAAGTTGATTGAAGCCTTTTAAAAGAGAAATAATAGACTTCAAAGAATATACCTCCATTCCATTTCTGATTAACTGCCCAGGCTCCTTTAGCCAATTGAGAGACCGAGAAGTTCAGAGACGTCCTTAAAGGAAGTATGACAGCAGTTAATTAATCTGTGGGAGCATGAAGACCACCAAGGGACACTCCACTCCTTTTTCACATTTCGCCTCACTTCCTATGACAGTAGTTCCACATTTGGTCATTGCCAAGATACTCCTCCTCATTTGACCACTTATCAATAAAGCTGATCTTTTTTTTTTTTGAAAAGACAAATGTAGAGTAACAAGTCCTGTTGTAATTATTGGTTGAAATGTGTAGTAAATTACATGTCTAGTAATTTTGCTCCCACCCCATGCCCCTGAAATAGGCAGTCTTCATTAGGGTGTTTTAGTTGATGCTTTCCATTTTGGAAATAAATGCTAATAGGAGAAATGTATGGAATGGGGGATGGAGGTACCGAAGCATTGGAAGAATGAAAGTTTTGTGATCTGAGAATTACATTGACCAGTCAAGGTAAAAATATGAAGCTGGTTTCGTGTCAGCTTTGAGAATATCAAGACTAGCTTTTATGGAATTAGCATATAATCTAATCAGTCAGTAAGTATTTATTATTCATCCAATGACCCCTCATTGTGCTAGGCACTGGGCATACAAAGACAAAATTGAGGTGGCCCCTGCCCTAAAATAGCTTACATTCTAGAGCAGTGAGTTCTCAACCTGTGGGTTGCAGCGACCCTTTCACAGGGGTGACAGGGGTTGCCTAAGACCATCGGAAAACACATTTCGGATGATCTTAGGAACCAAGACACTGCTCCTCTATCCGTCTCCAGGCAGGCCCGCCCACAAGCAGACATGCCCACATATGCCTATGAAAAGGTCTTGGCATTGGGAAGGTTGAGAACCACTGTAGAGTCATAAAGACTTGGGTTTGGATGTCGTCTCTAATCCTGACTACCCGGGTGACTTTAGCTAGTCCCTGAACCTCCCTGATCATCACTGTTCTCCTCTGGCAAATGAGAAGATAAGGCGAGATGGCCTTTGAAGTTCTTTCTGTCTGTAGAGCTATGATGTGATGTTTTTATTGTTGACCCTTAAATAGCTATCTTTCCTGGTAAATCAGATCTAAGAACCTGTGCTACCAGCCATCCTGGGTAGTGCGGTTGCCACAAAACCATCCTGTTTCAACTTTTTTTATATTCCCTCCTGGGGTATTTGTCTCTGAAACCTACTTCTCAACTGTGACTTTAGGCTTCATAGGGTTTTTAGTTGCTGGGGAGGTGTGAGGGTATCTTTCCTCTTTAAATCTTCACTTTAGTGGTTTCAGGCCTTTGTTAGAATGTAAGATACCTCACAGTGCCTACACAATACCTGTCATGTATTAAGCAATTGATAAATGCTTCTGATTAGTTTTTGTTGGTCATGGACTTGCCTACTGGATGGTCCCTTATCATATAGTCCTACATAGTCTTGGTAAAACCTGTTTTATAGAGAATGGGGACATTTCTGAAATGTTAGGAAAATTGTCAAGTAAGCAAAAGCCTTATAGATATATTCTGTGATATGATGTGCTTGTAACTTT
Source organism: Pseudochirops corinnae (assembly GCA_028646515.1). Taxonomy (NCBI): domain Eukaryota; kingdom Metazoa; phylum Chordata; class Mammalia; order Diprotodontia; family Pseudocheiridae; genus Pseudochirops; species Pseudochirops corinnae. Next base: position 104,342,860 of record CM053592.1, on the reverse strand, counting down.
GTTGTTGGGATGAAGTAGGACAGGAATCTCCTAAATGTGATTGCATCAGAAATGATAAAATGTTATTAAATTTCAGGAAAGGGTGCAATTTTTATTTGTGCAATTAGGGCATTTCTTGAATGCAGATGTTCACCTGCAGTCATAGATGAGCTATTCACAAGAGTTTAGAGGTCGTCCCCAGAAAGAGGGAATAATTTTCTCAGACTGAGAAAGATAGCACAGTGTCAGAAGATGAAGAGTGGCACAGACTTGTTTTAAAGTGATGAAGGATTCTAGTCATTGTTTGTATTTCTGTAGACAAAATCTTTGAAAAGTAGCTCAATGATATTACATAATCTGAACTCCTAATTTAGGCCTTCAGGTCAACAAACGTGCTGAATGCCTACTATGTGCAAGGAGCTTTGTTCCTAGAGGGGATTCAAAGCCACCAGTAAGGATGTGCTGGAGCCAGCTGGTCTCAGCTCCCAAGAGCCAATTGTTAATTTTTCAGTATGAGCATTTATACCTCAGAAATTGTCAAAATCTACAAATCAGGACTTGATTTATTGTTTTGTTAATTATCTAGATATAAGAAAATGATGGAAAAAATGTTCATTCAGATTAAACGTAAAAAGTGTGTCCTGCTCACTTTTATTTTCCTGAGAGTTGCTTTTTAAACCAGAATACCCCAACTGATGGCCTTCCAGAGACTTCCCATACTGGAGGCTTACCATCAGACTGCCTAAGAAGGAATAAACCACCCCAGGTAGGAAAAATAGAGCAGTAAGATACTTCTGGCCCAGTCAGTACTGGGATCAAGCTTGTGAGTGGCTGCTGTGCTTTCAGTCTGGGTAAGATATTGAGACCCATCCTGATAGATGAGTGAATAAATGAAGGAATGAATGTCCAGCACAGTGCTTGGCACTATATTGATTGATTTTGGCATAAAGTTGGAAGTGGGAAAAAGAAGTGCAAAAACAAAAAAAGAATATTTAATATCTTGTATTTATTTTAGTATGTTTTGAAAATACTTATCTTCCTCTGTTATCCCTTCTTCCACCAATGCAATGTAACTCCGACAAGGAAGAGACTTTTTTTTTTATATTTGTATTCCCAATGCTTGGACAGCTTCATATAGTTCCTTGAAGCTAGGAAGATCTGTGTTCAAGTCCCCGCTCTGACACATACTGGCTTTGTGACTGTGGGCATGTCGCTTGATCTCCACGTCCTAGTAATTCTCTGGGTTTATAAATCACACAGAAGATGCCAGTCTTCCTCAGTGGAAGGAGATTTTTCACCCTTCAGTTTTCTAAACCAATGAAATCACATCCTTATCCTAATCCCTACCCCATTCCCAGTACCTAGCACACTGTGCAACATATTGTTATGTGCAATGTACACATAATAAGTTTGCTGATGTCAGTGTTTAAAAAAATAAAACCAACTTGGAATCTCTGATTCATCCTTCCCTTTTATTTCAGTAAACTTGAATTTCACCAGGATAGAGTTCAGACTAACCAAGTAGTTAGGTTTCATATGGCCAAATCCTCTTTGAAAATAAAAACAACAAAAACAACAAGAGGCCAAGGATGAGAAAAATAATCAGCTCCATCAGATTTCTGGATTAAAAAAATAATTTATATGTAAATAAAAACAGAAACAACCATCTCCCATCATCTCTTTGTGATTATTATTTTTCATTTTAGTGATTAGATTAATCTTATATCACTCTCCTATACAAATACCATGTGTGCTTCACATCTGGTGAACATTCCATGGTCTTCAAGAAAAAATAAAGCTCCCTTTGAGAGACTGCAGAACCAGTGTTTCTGTGGAATCTGCTACTACTTTCTCCTTCACATATCTGGGTCCCAAATCAAATCTGGTAAAAATAAAATTCTCTTAACTTTTAAAGATACCAAATAGTAAGTAGGTAAGACACAGTACAAATTTGGGTTTTAACCTCTTTGCCACTAGTTCTTTGCTTCCAATTTTTTTTTTCATGTGATGACACTTCTTTGATGTTTTGACATTTCCCTGAAATCATGATCAAATAAGATAAACAGAACTAGTGGGCTTGTAGATCTAAGCATGTTATATATACTCAATTGGCAATATGGAAGAATAGTATTTTTACAACAGCTTCTGCTTCTTTGCTAATAAATTCTATTTCTGTCACATTCAAAATCTGCCATCTCAGTAATTTTTTAGACAGTTTTCAGCAAGTTGTATTTAAGAAAAAAAATAGACATAAAAACATCTTCAGGATGCTTTATTGTTGTTATTATTGTTATTTAACACTTTCAAATCTACTGTAGAAAGACTTTGTCTTTATGCAGTGGGAGAAATAAACATAGAAAATAGAAAATGTTTAGAATAACATAGCTGAGCTATCAGACATCACCACCGTCTTCAGAGACATATGAAATGACTTTTCTGACCAAGTAGTGTGTTGTTGACAGAATCCTGATTCTCATTTTTCAGCGACAAAGTTTTTTCTGTTTCTAACTCACAGAGCCATGGGGAGACCCAACTTTTGTTTCTCTAACTCTGCTTAAATTAGTGCAGTTTTCCTATGCTTATAAAAAAGCAGAAAGCATAGTATATATTAAAAAAAAAAAGAAATATAGGAAAAGATTTTGAAAGTGTTAACTGACACTGTGAAAAGCTGTTTTGGTAATAAGCCTAATGGAAAAACAGTATGGGCAGGAAACCCAGGGATACTGAAACCTGACTCCTTCAATTTAGCATCAGGTAGACAAGAATAAAGGGACTGACTGGAGTTAGCAGAGCTACTCACATATGTTTCTAAACATGAGGGTTTTTTTTTTGTTGTTCCTCTGTTGCTTCTTATAGACTCCTGTGGTGCTTGATGGGATTTGGGGATCTGGACATTTGCCAGCTATAAGAGAGACACTGGTTTTCACCTGTAACATATGCCCTCATCACAATTCTCCTATAATATGAATTTTTTTCTTGTCTCAATCTATTTTAAAATTATTTTATTCTGTTATTTTTTCTAAGGTAATAGCTTTTATCTGAAATATCTGAAAGATAATTCACTTTATTAAATAACAATGATTAAGTAAGCAAGCAACGAATATTTATTTTTTCATTCATTTATTTACTTTTGCCAGATTCTGGATAACAACCATTAAACAACAGCTAATGAAATTGAGAGCCTGCTTCTTGTTTATCATTTCATTTGAAGCCAGCCTTCCAATCATTGGACATGTTGCCAGTCATAGACAGATTTGCACAGAATCTTTTCAAATACAGGTTTTTGGGGTGTTTTTTGTTTGACTTATTTGCATTTTCATTTTTCAACTTTAAAACTCTTTTATTCCAAACAACCATTTTTATTATACAGTTTTTATTATTTTATTATTACATAATATTGTTATACTAAATACCAATATTATCACATCAACCACGCCAATATTATTATGCCAAAATCATATATGTATATAATATTTTTTATTTTTTACCAAAATCTTATATACTGTATGTATCATTATTATTATATAAGACTTTGGTAAAATAAAAATATTTTAGAGGATTTTAGACACCTGGTCTGTTAATGGTCTCCCTTAGAAGGGGAAAGATCTGAATTTTAGTCTTATACCCTTTGCATCCTAGATACATGCCTTAGCTTTTTATGCCTCATTTCATGTTTGGTTAAGTGGAATCAGGCTAATGCCTAATTCCTTTCTTCCTTGAAGGTATTCTGTGGTGTTGATTGCTAGATCATAAGTGGACTGTTACTTGGTCAAGTTACATGTGCCCATTAACTAGTAGGTCTATTAAACTAATTTCTTCAAAAACATACCTCACATGGATCTGTGTTCTCATGTTTAGACATTCCTTCCAAAAATTCAAATGACAACATATTTAAGTCTGCTCCTTCTGTGCATAACATTCATGTCCTTCTGAAAGTTGGACACCCGTGAGCTTCCTGGTTTTTCCATAATGCTGTCATTGATAAGTTGGATAGAGCACAGTGGACAGAATGGAGTTCAAATCTGGTTTCACATACTTAGTTGTGTGATGCTGATCTGTTTGCTCCAGTTTCCTTATCTGAAAATGGGAATAATAATAGTACTATTTCCGAAGGCTGTTGTGAGCATAAAATTAAATAGTATTTTTAAATCTCTTAGCATAGTGCCTAACACAAAGTAGGCTGTTACCAAATATTCCTTCCTTCCTTCCTTCCTTTCTTCCTTCCTTCCTTCCTTCTTTCCTTCCTTCCTTCTTTCCTTCCTTCTTTCCCCTTCCCCATCTCCTTTTTTCCTTCCCTCTTTCCTTCCTTCCTTATGTACTTCCTTCCTTCCCCTCTCCCTCCCTCCATCCTGTAGAGCATTTGGGCTGACCATGCCATATTATCTATCATACATTTCCCTGATTACATCTTTTGCTCCTATTCTTCCTCAAAGTTCCTCATTTGTCATATGTTGAAGCCTTTTCATATCTATCATGCATCTCCTTTACCCTCCATGTGATACTAATTTTTAGTTTTTTGGAGATTGTGTTCATGTCTAACAACCACTTAGCAACATTGATAGGATATTTCTATTAAAAAGATGGGCCATTATTACTGGAAGCAATTTGGGATAATTGAAGATCCTTTGCCATTTCCTGAAGGCAATCCAGACCCCTCTCCTCTTGCTTTTTAATCTTGGGTTCAAGTTATAGTCCATCTGTACCTCTTGTTCTAGATTACACATATTGATAGACAAGCTCCCCAAGCTCTCCTTCCAATTACATGTCATTACATATACTTTGTTTTTCCTTTGTGGATGGTCAAGCTAAATTCTTTTGAAAAAGTAATTTGGCAAAAATTAGTTCACCTCGTAGAACTTTCTGTAATAGTACTAGCAGCAGCCCAGCAGCAGCACTAATGTTTTATATTTAATTTTCAAAGTACTTTTATCATTTGAATAGGACCTCTTTCACTAAGTAAAAAATGAGGAAACACTCGTGCTCTTCAGATTCAAGTCAGGATGTTTAGTAGTTTGTTTTCCAAATTTTGTAATATATATTCATTTTTACTATCTTAAAGGTTTCTCTCCATTATGCCACCATATCCCTCCCCAAAAGAACAATCAGTAAGCATTAGAGGGTTTTTGTTTGTTTGTTTGTTTGGTTTGGTTTGGTTTGCGATGTGAAGTTATTTTGGCTTTCATATCATGGCCTTTCAGGTCATTTTTAAATCATAAAAAATAAATTATTATATTCTAATTCTTTGAAAATTATTATTTACTAAGTAATATGATTTGTCTCTTAATTAGAACATCCTATTTCTTGATTGTGAAGGATTACAAGGCATAAATAGTAATATATATGAGCATGCTTTGTGCTGCTAAAGAAATATGGAATCCAGATACTATTGGTAGTATCAGTAATCCATTTTGCATTTTAAGCATATTTAGTGATGTAATGCATTGAACATTTTATAAAATAATATAATTCAAGAAATTGTTTAAGTATGAAAACTTGAAAAATTTAAAAGTAAATTCCAGTAACGTTTTAAAAATACTGAAATATTTGCTTGAATGTCCTAGTTCCTGATTGTGCTCTTTCATGAGCCAATGTGCATGAACTCTTCCACCTGAGAGTTTTAGCAGAAGTGCTCCTTTACAAGGCCTAATTAAAAACAGGTTGATTTGGAGGTCTCATTCATTCTGGTTCTTATTGCTAACTCCTTTTCTGTCGAAAGTCAAGTCCCCAAAGAGAAATGAAGTACATTATTAAGTTAGGAACATTTTTCCTCTTCTCTACTCTAAGGCCAACTTAATATGTTTTAGGCTTTGCCTTGGCATTGTGTATGTCCAAAAAAGATTTTTGAAAAGGCGTATCCACCTGCATGGGGCAGAGGCGAGGGGAGGTGTGGAGAACATAAAAAGACAGCATTCCTTAGTCTTGGCCCTTCATATTAAAGAATATACAAATGAACAGCAATCAACTTCTAAAGTCACAGATATAATTGGCTTCAGACACTAAATTTCCAAAACAGGTGGTGTTTACTTCCATCGTGAGAATCCGCAGAGTAATTTCAGCATGATCATCATTACTGGCAAATATTTACATAGACACATACGGTCACACCTCATTTATCTGGCATCACTAGAGAATGAGGTGTTCAACATAAATGCATTTGTCATATGCTGACATAGGACACATGGATAACTGATGTATATTTCAACCACCAGTACTTTTTTATTTTAATAATTTTTCAAGGAAATCTTTTAAAAATGTAATGTGAAGCAAATGAAGCATAACCAGAAGGACAATATATACACTAATAATGAGTATAGAAAAGGAAATGTGTATATAGACATATAGAGTTGAGGAGCCAGACAATGACAACAAACTGTTATGTTTAATTTTTAAGTGTAGAAAATTGTAAATGTTTGCTTAAATTATTTTGTTAGGGAAGCTAATAGGGTAGGAGCAGTATAGTTAAATTTATATTCGTGCTAAGCTTTTAATTCATTCTTTCTTCCATTCATTTCTCCTTCCTTCCTTCCTTCTTTCCTTCCTCCCTCTCTCCCTTCCTTCCTTCTTTCCTTCCTTGTCTATCTTTGTTTCTTTTGCCCAAGGCTGGGCAGACACTCATGGTTCATTTTCAGTGCTAGTAGGCCTGGAGCTTTGACCAGCTCTGACCAGCTCCATTTCTGATCTAACTAGTTAACTCCTCGGTAAGCATGGTGTTTCCCACCCAACCCCCTCTTCCCCATTCCCAGCACTTCACTATATTGGTACCAGACTTACTTAAGACACCCTATTGACTTAAGCCCTACTGGATGGAGCTCAGAACTCTGGAGCTCAAGTGATCTACTAGTTTTTGTTTTTTTTTTTGTAGTCAATATAAATATATAATGACTTCACATTAAACATTAGTCAAGTTATAAAGAAGGATTATAACCAATGGTGTGAACAGTGAGAAAGAAGGAACAAAACAAAAAAAAAGAGAGCAAGTAGTTTGCTTCAATCTGCATTCAGGCTCTGTAGTTCTTTCTCTGGATGTGTATATCCTTTCCATCATGAGTCTCTTGGAGTTGTTTTATAACCTTGCGTTGCTGAGAGAAGCCCAGTCTATCAAAGTTAGTCATCACAGATACGATGTGTCTGTAATTCACTCAGCATCAGTTTATATAAGTCTCTCCAGGTTATTATGAAGTCCGTCTGCTCCTCATTTCTTATAGCACAATAGTATTTCATTACATTCATATACCACAACTTGTTTAGCCATTCCCTAATTGTTGGTCATCCCCTTGATTTCTAATTCTTTGCCACCACACAAAGAACTGCCATAAATATTTTTACATGTATAGTTCCTTTTCCCACTTGTCTGATCTATTTATAGCCCTTTGGGCATAGTTACAAATTGCTCTTTGGGCATAGTTACAAATTGCTCTCCACTTCACAACTCCACCAATCCATTAGGGTTCCAGTTTTCCCACATCTTCTCTAGCATTGATCATTTTCCTGTTTTTGTCATGTTAGTCAATCTGACCAGTAAGATGTGGTACCTCAGAGTTGTTTTGATTGGCATTTTTCTAATTAATAGATCTACTAGTCTTAATCTCCCCCAGTAACAAGAATTATGGTTATGGTATGGTAATTCCACCACAACCTGAGTTTTCTTTGTTTTTTAATGCAATTAAAACTTATTAGGCACTGTTCTTCCTTCAGAAAGAGAAGAAAACAAACAAAGCTAAGTTTTTCTTTGATGAATTAATATTTTATCATAAGTAATATTCTTTATTTATTTTACTATATAGTAATGTAATTGGTTCTATATTAGGCTTTTACTTTTTCTGGTTTTTCCCCTCTATCATAAGTTGCCATATTTTACTCTTTTTGCTACCATTTTTCCTGCTTCTAAGAACCTAATGTTTTATTTATGTGACAGTGATTACTCTGGCCCCCATTACCTCGATGCCAGACCAGTTACATTTCACCCCTTTTCTAGGGTTCTCCAGTACCCTTATGGAGGTTTGGAAGTATTTAGTCTCTCTACTATTGGCTCTCGTCCCCCACCAATGGTGTTTACTCAGTTTTAGGAGTCCTCTATACACCAATTCCATTCAGCTGTTAACAGTTGGATTAGTTTTTAAAAAGGAAAAATTACTTCAAAAGCATAGCAAGAATAAACATACAAACGTTCCCCTCAACATTTAGGGGCACATTCCCTCTTGAACCACCTTTTACTCTGAGGAGAGGAAGATTAAGTTCATAATTTAGTTCAATTGCTAAACAGTCCTGACAGTCCCAAGTTCCAAGTCTGAAAACTCCTTTCTGCTCTAGTCCTTGACCACCTGGTTTCTCAGGGCTTTTCTGCTGCGATGGCTGTGAGATATAGCCTGAAATACTGATTCCAAGGTTGCCATGGCTTGAGCTCCCAGGTCCAGTGGGAATTCTCACACCTAAACCTAGATCTGAAAATGATAAATGAAACTCCAAGCCTATTTCTTGGGGCTACGGATAAAAGGAGGTAGAAGGGGAAGGTAGCCTTTCCCCTCACCCAGTGCATTCATGCTACCTTCACTGATTGAACCTGCATCTTTAACCTCTTTTGATACTTCAGAGAAAGAGGGGAAGAGTGTCCCAATCTGGCAGGTTATAAAGACACAGTCTGTTTCAGCTGTTTAGCTGATCAGAAGAAGTGACTTCCATCCACATGGTAGGGAAATGCAGGATATCATCTCCCAGAAGCAAGATGTTTTCATGTTTGGTGATCTGATCATGCACAGTAAAAGTCCCCATTAATAAAAAAAAGAATAATTAAAAAGAATAAAGCCTCCTCCCCAATAATCTGCTTTAAATTTTAAAAAATAGTTAAGATTGTTAAGATTCTTATATTAAGTAGCCACACAGTGAGAAACTTAAGTGAAAAAGTTCATGAACCTCCAGGAGCTTCCTGATAGCTGTTTAGAATATGGGTATTTTTTTTTTCGAGAAGGTTAAATGTCTTGGAAATCTGAATAATGTATATTTGGACTCCTAACTAGAAAGGAAATGGAAAATGTCATCTTTCTTTTGTTCTCCTATAACTTTTTCTTGTCTCTCATGTGTTTGCCTATACCATCTGCCTTGTCTAGAATGGACATCCCTCTCTCCCTCTCCATTCCCTTCATTCTTACATTTTGAAGTCCCTCCTTTGTGTCAAGGATTAACTAAGTAACACCTCCCCAATAAATCCTCCTCTGATTGTCCCCCACCCCCAACCCAGAGTACTCTCTTGCTTCTCTTTGAATTTTGTCTTATCTCTTTTGCAATTATAACTTATTCAGTTTCACATTTAAGTTTATAACTCCCTTCCCTCCACATTAATTTAAAAGCTTTTGGTAATTAGAGTTTGTGCCACACGTAGCATTGTATTACCAGAATCTAGTATATCATAGACATTTAAATATTTATCCGATGTAACTCTGAAAAAGTTCCACTTGAAGGAAAATCCTTAATTTTCTTGACCTAACATGTTTAAGCGTCCTTCAAATTGTAAATTGGTCCAGTGACCAAAAGAGTAATAGTTTTGTCACTCTGCAACCTTTAGAGACAAACGGTAGAATGATAAATGTGATTATTTTTAAAAGTGAAGAGAATTTTATTTCGGAACTTTTCTATAGGTTTCTTCATAAGTGGATTAAGAAAGCAACATATTTACTTTGAGTCAGAAAAAGTGGATCTTGTGCTTTTATGTTTCTTTTGGCCAAGGATATAATAACTATAGATTATTTAAGATTCATTTAAGCAGTGTTTTAATAATATAATTAGTTCATTTCAACAAACTGTTACTAAGTGCCTTTTGTATGCTAGGCACTAAAGAGTACAAAGATGGACAAAGTGGGCAGGAAGATGAAGAGGCTAGTTTTGGACTTGTTGAGGTTTAGGTCTAGAGGAATATCTGGGAGGATATATCAGATAGGCAGTGGTAAATGTGAGAATAGAGCTTAGACAGGAGATTAGGGCTGATGGTATGGTTTGGAATGTCAGGTTTTTAGAAGTGATAAATGAACCCATGTGAGTGGATGATACCAAGTGAGAGAATATGGACAGAAGAGATACAAGGACAGAGCTCTTGGGCACAACTACAGGTAGGGACTGGGAGAGAGAAGAATAAACAATTGAAGGAGACTGAGGAAAAATTAGTCAGATAGATTGGAGAAAAACCAGGAGAGTGCAATGACTCCAAAGCTGAGAGCATAAAGAGTAGCAAAAGGGAGGGCATTCAACAATCATCTGCGATTATGGAAAGTTCAAGGAAAATGAGGACCTTTCTTCCAGGAGTTCACTATTGAGTTCACTGCTTACATATAAACAACTCTTAATTTTATTTTTGCTTTTTCTTTCCAGGCTTCCCAAAATTATTTTTTTGACTCTGGGAAGTCAATGTGCATAAATTTACTAACTAGATAGATGTTTCAGTCATGGACCTGTCATTTTTGGTGCATCAAAAGTTGGACCAGTCCCAACAGACCTTCCTAATGGGCTCTTCCAGCCCATGGTTCTGCCAACTATGAAATGTGGTTAAATTAATCAGAGTTTGGGAGGCTGAGAAACATTTTGGTTTGAGAAAAATAAAGAGTATTTCAACGAGTGCTATTAGTGTCAAGAATGTTTTCAGAAAATATGTGTCACTGTTGAGTCATTTGAAAATAAGAAACTCCACCCAGGAAGATATTATAGACCAGAATAATAGAATTATAGATTTAGAGGTAGAAGAGATTGTAGAATGATTGATTAAGAGCTAGAAAAGAATTTAGAAACCATCTATTATTTACCTGATGTCACCCAGGTAATAAGTAGCAGAATTGAGATATAGTCTTGTATTTTTAGGGAAAGCAGAGAAAGGAAGTCATACTCAAGGTGATCTAGCAAAGAGGCAGTTGTTTTTTCCATTTCTAAATTTTGTTATTCCCCCAAATTGCCCTTATTTCTCTACAAGATGCCCCTGAAATTGTAGAGCTGTACTGTCTCTTTTGATGCCCTCTGAGATCCTGCTGAGTCAGCTTTTGGAAACCATGCTTCATAAATTGTGACTATACTGAGGGTACTCAGCTGTTGGGTGGTAGAAGAAGCAGGTATAGAAATGGGTAGTGGCGATATGGAGGGGAAGAAGAACTACATGGAAGTCCTTTTGTGCACAAATTGTAACAGATGAGGGAAGGAGCTATTTTATTTTGTCTTTACACTCCTAACACCTGGCACAATGCCTCATGGGTCATAGGGGCTTAAATACTTGTTGAATTGAATTGTAAGGTGACCAGATGGACTAGATGATCTCCAAAACCTTTTCCTGCTTAAACATTCTGTGTTTCTTATATAAATGCTGTATTGTCCCAAGTTCCCAGGGTACCTTGTTTCCATTTTCACCGCATATAGCATGGGAAGAACAACTAAGAAAATGGAAACTAAATATTGTTTAACAGCCTTTGGGGAAAAAAAAGAATCTCTTCTCCACCCACTCCCTAAAAAAGCTAGTGTTAACTTCAGATCTATGCTTCCCATTGTCAGAGGTTTTACAGTGATGTGAATATTGACACCCTAATGCTTCTAGAGCTCATGATTATCTAGCTCAAAGACTCAAGAGGGCGAGGGGAGATAGGTAGGCATTTAGAGGAGGAAGGACAGACAAATTTGGAGGTTTTTAACTGAGCAATTTAGCAATCATCACAAAAGAAGACCCTAAGAGAACCTTCACCTACCCCTACCACCATTGAATCTGTGGAAGTGATCAGAGGGAATCCAAATTGAGCTTTGTTTTGATTATGTGTTAAGGCACACAGAAAAAGCCAATATACTTTGCACATTATCATTTTTATTGTAATTAAGTTGAGATTTTACTTATCTTTTCCTACTTTGTGTTTTTAAGATTATATTCATGAATGTTGGGAAAAGTCCATTTTCAAATATGCAGTTATTACATCTTGGATTGAATGTGATTTTTATGATAACAAGATTTTTTTAAATGTTATGCTTTAAAAAAAAATGATAGTATTACATTAAGAATCTTAGGATATAATCTGAGTCCCAGTCCTTGTATTGATGTGATTAATGGAGATTAAGATGTGCTGGTAGAGTTTTAAAATTAGTTATTTTTTTGTGATGCCATTAGATTTTTCAGACACTCCAGAGAATATTTGGAAAATAGTCCCTAAGCAACAAGTTTATGTTTTATTTGGGCCTAGAGAAAGAGGAGCCTGGTGGTCCATGATGGCTGTCAGAAGCAATAGAATATGTCTGACTGGAAAAGAGCTTTATGATATTTTACTAAAAAGTTTATGTGTTTGCATTTTATATAGAAATAGATTGTAGGAGAAAGATTCCAAGTCAGTATTGAAGATGTTTTTATTAATCAATGACTTCAGTGATTAATCTGTCCTGGATACTTTTATTTTCTGAGTTTTATAAAATTTCCATGAAAATAGAATTTTTTAAAAAAGCAACATTAAAATTCTAGTATATTAAAAGTTTTATTTTAGTTAACAATTCAGTTAACCTGGCTAATTTGTTATGGTTTTCCTCATTATTCTTTTTTAATCAAAAATAATTTGAGATGGTTGTAGTTTGCAGCTACTTTGGTGGCC
>CM053592.1:104309673-104329788 GCA_028646515.1 Pseudochirops corinnae | reverse complement strand
ATCAGTTTATATTAGTCTCTCTGGGTTATTATGAAGTCTGTCTTCTCCTCATTTCTCATAGCACAGTAGTATTCCATTACATTCATGTACTGCAACTTGTTCAGCCATTCCCCAATTGATGGACATCCCCTTGTTTTCCAATTTTTTGCCACCACAAAAAAGAGCCGTTATAAATATTTTTGTACATACGGGTCCTCTTCCCACTTCTCTGATCTCTTTGGAATATAACCCTAAAAGTGGTATTGCTGGGTCCAAGGGTATGCACTTATTTATAGCCCTTTGGGCATAGTTCCAGATTGCTCTCCAGAATGGCTGGATCAGTTTGCAGCTCCACCAACAAGTGCATCTCCATTCTCTGACCAAGGATTTTATTAGCCGGAGTCCCGAGATTGTATCTAAAGTTTGGTTGGCCAACCGTCTGGTATAGGGCTTTTCCTACAATACTTAATTTTCCTGTGATCCAGGAAAATTTGGTTGGTATTTATTTTACCAGTCAGACATAGGGGAAGTATCAACTTCCATGAAGGAGTCATGAGTGCCATGAGAACTTCCAACCACAGGTTCCATCTCAGGGGATGTTCTGGATTCTATACCAGGAGTGGGGTAGGTAGTCATTATCCTCATAAACTAAAAGATAAAATTTTAAGTTTTTTTTTCTGTTAGAAGACATTTTTGATGTCATGGAAGAAGTATGAAAATATAACAGCTTACAACTTGTATATACACTACTTTTCTGGAGCATACATATTACATTAAATGATAGCTGTAAGGCTCATGATAGGAAATTTGGCACGTGTTTATGGGCGAAATAATAAAAAAAGATATTGTAATTATTGTGTCAATATTGAATCTTAACTCTTCTTTTCTCTACTCACTCCCTCCTCCCTGAATGATAATTTGTTTCCTTAGGTGGTTGTGTTGTTTAATGCAAATTTATGTGGAAGAGAGAGGACTGGGAATTTGAGCCACAGGTTCATTGTAGTGTATTTAAAGACAAAAGAACACTCCATCTAGAATAACCTTTCAACTAGTCACCTCTGTTATAGCCAGAATGATTTATTTATATTGCTGTTGAATTGGCAAAGAAAGCTACAAAGAGAATGATTTAAAGTATCTAGAGTTTTAGTTACTTCTATGGAGCTTATTCATAACTTTGCCTCTTTATCCCAGCTGGCATGTTAGATCATATTCTCTGCTCCTGCCCTTAAATACTGGTTTTATGGGTAAAATTTTGCATTTAGTGTTTTATTGCTCAAGTTGTGGTCATATTAGAAGATATGTCACCATTTCGTCCCATAGGTCACTTTCCTTACAATTCCTCTTTGTGTATCTGTTAAGAGATAAAATGAGACTTTGGAAATCTTGACTAGTGATATAAAACAGACGAATGTAGTGGTAATACTTGGGTTTGGTAAAGCACGATTGGAACAAAGATACAAGTGCATTTTGACCAACCTCTTTGGTGCTTTTAGTAATAGAGTTTAGTGACAATTACCTTCTCCTTTTCCCCTTTTCTTTTGCAAGTCTTAAGTTTTTGGATGAAGCAAATGTTTTATCGTGCTTTTTCTCATAGACAAAAAGTCCAGACATTCAAATGTGAATTCCTTACGAGGCCGTACTTTTAAAGCATATCTGGCTCTGATTAAATTTAAAAGTTAGAGCACTTTGAAAAATTAAAGGATTTCAGAAGTTTGTTGATTTTTCTAGAGTATCTCAATGAGCAATAAAATGTGATTTATGTTCTACAATATCCTAACAGGACTACAGCACAGACATTTTTTAAAATTAGCCTTATTGTTAAGTGCCTTTGCCCATTCCATCTACTTAAATTAGTCCCAATATGAATTGGTTCTTGCGTATTTAAGAATGAAGAATATTATGAAGAAGGCAAATATGAATTATAAGTATGTGAATCTAGGACATCTGGTCTCTGAAAATAAAGGATTTAAACAAAACACATAGGCCAAATGCCAGGTTGACCCCAAATCTGTTACAGAAGAAATAATGTAGGGCTATTGAGTCCTTGAGGGGAATTATGATAACCATAATGCATTTTAATCTGTGTAGTGTTTTTTTTTCTCATCATGCTTAAAATGCTTGATAGTAGGCCTCCTCCCTTCCCATTACAGTAGAAATATTTTTTAATTAAAGCTTTTCATGTATTTATTTCTTTTTTATTTTGTGACTTATTAATCCCTCCCCCCAACCTTTGCTTGTCTTCCTTAGTGAGACTAACAACTTCCAAATTATAAATTTGATTTTTGCCACTGTGAAGAAATAGAAAAATATAACAATACATATAGATTTCAGCCTTGATGTTTTCCTTCCCTTAGATAGCGAAATAAGGGAGACTCGTAAGTATTAGATGCTTTCCTTTTAAGAAAAATGACCACTCTAACCTTTTTTTAGTGCATTTAAAAAAAAACTGCTTCAAGAATAAAGTAAAATGTGAGGCATTGACTTTAGTTTTGCAAAACCTTTTCCTTCCATTTCCCTTAGTAATAATACAAAGCTATATACTATTTTATCTGTAGACTATGGGGTAGTGATTTGGAGGGAAAAATAAAGCCTTTATTAATGCTTCTTCATAGGTCTGATCATGTCCATCTCCTGTTTGAAAACTTTCCTTGGCTTCATTTTGCTTATAAGATAGAAAAAAAAACTCTGTTTAATGGTTTTCAAGACCTTCCAAAATGTGGCTTCAGCTCACCTTCCCAGCCTTATTTCACATTATTCCATTTCATGCCCTTTTATATATTCCTGATGACTGTACATCCTAGCGCTATATTCTTTTGGAGATTGGTATATGAATAATTAGAGGCTTATCCAACCTTTTTAACCCATCCCCAGACTTATCAGTCTATATCCTATGCATACTTTATGCATTTTATAAACTTGGCATGAGTTCAGTGCTAAAAGTATAGATAAAGGTGAGGAAGATGAGGAAGAACGACTTTTTCTTCTGGACAGAGGACCCAGTGGAGGAGTGGTGTCTTCCTTTGTTGTATATACACAAAGTTTCCTCATTGTGCCCTGATTCTCTTTTCCCCATTAAATCACTGATGATTTATAAGAATTTGAATGTGTTCCCCATTTTCCCTTGTGGCTTTTTCTAATTTATCTTCTCTTTCCCCCCCTTATATCACTGAAAATATAAGAACTCCTTTCTCCTTTAAGGCCTTTTCTAATTCCCCTAGCAGCTAGTGCCTCTACTCCAGAGCTACCTAGCATTTATTTTGCATAAAGGCATCCCAAAAGTCTCAGTGCAGTTTTAAGCTCCAATAGCTTAAAACTGATATTTATTAAAAATTGTACTTATGTTGTAGCTATTTACATGTGTGCATGTCTTTCTGATAGAAAGTAAGCTCCTTGAGGGCAAGGACTCTTTCATTTTTGTGCTTGTATCGCTAATACCTAGAGTACTCAGCACACACATAGTAGGTGTCTAGTAAATACTTTTTGATTGGTTGGTTGGTTGGTAGATCTTATGATTTTGTAGGAGCAAGTTTCCTTCTTTCAGTTGTAATGACCAAAAACATGGGAAGAATGATGCCAGATAGAATCATACTCCTGAAGAGTAGGTTTAGCTTCATTCTATTTAATGTTATTAGCTCAGAATGGGCCTAGCTAGGAAATGCCTCCTTATCCTTGGAAGCCTTTTAATCCACATCAGTTTGGACTAATCTGTACCTCACCTTCCAGAATTGCTGGTTGGGTTTATAGGTTTGTCTCAAGGTCTAAGTCTCAAGGCACTTGCATTTTTATGAAACCCAAAACCACATATATTTTTGGTGGTTTTAGATTTCCCTAATCACAGTCTGCATAATATTCAGGAGAGCTGTCGTATTTTCTTCGAGTTGACCCAAGTATTGCAGCATTGTCACTTTGTTCTGTGGTATAATATAAACTGACTTAATGTCAGTTTAAATGTCTTTTATGATTGTGCTCCTCTCCTGATATGTAATTGAATGGTTTCATATAATCAGAACTTAGTTCCTGTATCTTTTTTTCTTTTGCTTTTTGGGTAGTGAGGCACAAGTAAATAACTATTATGACATAATGCAAAATGTTTTAAAGTAATCTCAAAAGACCTTCACTGATATTTATGATGTTATAAAACTGGACTTTGGTTCCCAGCAACACTTTTTAAAAAAATCAAGCTTTCCAGAAGAGATTGGCATCTTATAGCACCCTAGAAGATCCCCCTTGACAAAGCTTTTCCATCTTCTGTATCTGTCTAATCATGGTTTGGTCAGGAAAATTTTTTCATAAACCTGACTTATGGTTCTTCAGCTTCAAGTTAACTATATATTTCTCTCCCTTTCACCTTATCAGAGCCAGAAAACAACTAGTTGTCATATTTATAAAAATGTCTCAACTCTATCCCACTCCTACTCTTTTCTTACCCTCATATAGTTTTATCACTGAATAGTAAGTAAGTAATAAGGCCAAGATTCCCAGAGAAAACCCACATTTCCGTGACTGTTGCATGAAGTGAATGTTATTGTATGTAAGTTAAAAATGGACTGAGAAAAAATTCTAAAGATTCACCCAGATCTGATAACTTTTAGACTCTGGTCATGATGGGCTAGAGCAATGATAAACTGAAACAGAAAAGATCCCTGTGTGCAGCATTTTAACTTAGAAAACCACAAATTAACATCAGGTTGTGTTGGATTTTAAGTTATTTTGTTAAAATACTTCCCAATTACATTTTAATCGTCACCTGGGGAATTTTGAGTCTCCATTGTGGCCTCAAGTTGACATTTCCAGACTGCAGCATAACTTTGGATTGTTAATCAAAAAACTCCAAAGCAAATTAATAAGGCAAGCAAGAGCCTTTTTGTGCTTTGGTACCTCAATCCTTTTGCAGTCTTGTCAATATAGGTATTTCCTCCAAGAGTCCAGATGCAGAAGTCCAGATGCACCATATGCACAATCTCTTCCAGTGAGACTCTTGTTCTTGTCCTCCCACAAATGCTGCAGAGAGTGTTCACTCAACCTCCTGGAGCCATGCTCTAGATTTTTTGACTTTGTCAGAATGCCAGTGGAATGTGAAGACTCTTCATCACTTATCTCTTCCACCTGCTACATGCCTCCTTTTCTGACTATGCATCTCTTGATGATGAAATCCTTTATACCATTTTTCCTGTGCAATTGGTAACTGATCTGTGTTTCAGATCACTCACACCTACTTCTCCATTACCCTTTAAATGATCAGCAATTTTAATTTTTCAGAGACTGTAGTGATCCATGACTCACAGCCATAAATGGAATCACTGGGAAAATATTGATGTTAAAAAGATGGGCCTGTGTTTCAGGAAGAAGTTTGGGGCCACAAAAAGTACTGCATGGTTTCCCAAATGCAATTTAGCCTGTTCTCATTCTCCTCCTCAATTATGGGTACACCATGTTGACCAGCTGTAGTGTCTTGTCTGAGAGGTGGAGTGATGAAGCTGAAAGAAGGCTGGAATTGGAGTCAGAGGACCTGGATTAGTATCCCAGATCAGCCACTTACTGTGTGCAGGACCTTGAGCAATTCACATAACCTGTCTAGTCCTCAGTTCCTCTAAGAGGGACCTTGTAATGATAATGAAATTTTAAGATCCTTTGTATTGGAAAGCTAAGAGGTACTTAGCATCTAGTTTCAAATTAAGCCTCTGTTAAAGAAACAGAAGGTATGAACCCCTGTTGCTGACATAACAGGAAGGGGCTGAACAGGTAGGAGCTATACTGTATTTAAGGAAGAGCACAAGCTGGAAAGTCAGAACTTCTTGGGATGAGCACCTGAAGGCTGGGCTGTTGCTGCTGGACCAGAACTTCCTTGGAGAAAGTGATTTTGGTTTTGAGAATGGGAGAAAGTGATTTTGATTTTGAGAATGAAGTTGCTGAAGACTTCTAAGGGCCAGCTGGAGCTGCTGAGGATTTCTGAGGGCCAGCTGGAGCTGCAGAAGACTGAAAAATGAATGTGCTTGTGGCTTTGTTAAGCCTTGTCTTCCCAGGAACAGAGAATGTGAAGGATTTGAGATGGACTGGATACTGTGAGCTCCAGTGTGGAGCTTCCAATATGGAACTGCATGGAGAGCTGGACAAGGAGCTGGGAGCTGTCTGCCTTTGAACTCAGGTGGCAGTTGGTTTGATTCGGGCAGGAGCTAGGACCATGGAAGAGGAGCCATGAAAGCTGAAAGCCTGCCCTGGGTCAAGATGAAAAGACCTCTCTGTGGATACTGAGTAGTGATGAAATTGTGATTTACTTGTGACTGGGGGTGGGATGGGTGAGTGGATGGCCTGTGTATTTCCCACCACCCCTTAAGAGGGTACTGAGTAGTGACTGATGACTGAATAGTGACTGATGATTGAGTAGTGACTGATGACTGAATAGTGACTAATTTGTAGTGTGCCCCATGGGTGGAGAACTTTGACCTTTTGTACTTTATGATTTCGTGATTGAGTTACTAAGTGATTGATTGACTAAATGATTGTATTTTGTTCAAAACTATATGACCACTTTGGTGAAAACTATGTGGCCATTTTAGTGATAAGTTATTGAGTTGTGATGTGGTGAATGCTGTATTTTGATTTTCTGTGATAAGTTGTAGCATTGTGAATGCTATACCTTGATTTTCTGTGAATGTTTTGCTCTGATTTGCTATTGAGCAGAGAGTTTACTATACTGTGTAATCAGAACCTTGAAAAGCTGCTCACAGCAGCCATCCTCTGGAAAGCTGCTTGTGCTTAGCTTTACAGACCTCTAAGTTCCTTCCACTGTAAGCCCTTACTTCATAGGTGATAGACAGTATATCATAGTCTGAGTAATACATCTGACTAATTAGACTTCAGCCTTTCTGTTTTGGAAGAATAGAAATGATTTGTTCTCAAAGTGTTTGTTGGCATTAACTTGTAAATTTTACTGACTGTGGAGTTTATCCCTTTTCAATTCATTTTTGACTTACTCATTGTCGGTTTTTAAGGTTGTATTATATACCTTATCTATTTCCCATTTTGTTAATTTGGATGTTTTATTTTTTTATGTTTTCACAAAGCAATTTCACTTTAATTTTCAGTTTTATTGGCACATAACATTTTATTGGCACATAATCAGTTTTATTGGCACACATTGGCACATAGTTTCTGATCATTTTCTTTCCTCTCTAGTTAATGCATTGGTGGAGAGAACATTGGACTTGGTAAATGGAGGACCTGGTCTCAAAACACATTTCATATATGTACTAGTTGTGTGACCTTGGGAAGATCATTTAACCTCTCTGGGCCTCAGTTTCCTCATCTGCAAAATGAGGGGAGGTTATATTCAGTGGCTTCAAAAGTGCCTTCTTGCTCTAAATTTATGTTCCTTTGTATGATTAACATAATTTCCTTTTCTCATTTATTTATTTTGGTAATTTGTTTCTCTTACATTAGATTAATCAAATTTTTTTGTTAATGTAGATTTTTTTTGGTTTTCTTTATTGATTTGATTGTCTTTGACATCTCAGTGCTGTTTAAATTGCTTTTACTTTTTTTTCCAAATTTTCTTTTGCACTCATTTTAAGTTTAATTTGTTGATTTTCTTATTTTAAAATTGCATATACAGTTAGTCTTCTCACTTTTTTTAATCTTGCAAGTTCAAAGGGCAAAAATTTATCTATGAGGATTTAGCTTTACCCTATGACTTACTAGTTTATCTTTAATTTTTTTTTCTGTGATTTAGATTTTGACTTACTTTTTAGGAAGTCATTTTTAGCTTCCATTTCAATTATATCATTATTTTGTTCTATTATGGTCTATAGATGTAATGTTTAATATTCCCCCCTTCCCTTTTTTTAATGCCCTGGCGCAGTGTTCTTTAAACAGGAAAGAGTGGGGTCAGCCCTCCTCATGTATCATGTGTCTGGACATGACACAAAAGGGACGACCACAATGACCCTAAGAGGTGTATAATAAATTACAGAGTAATAAGATAGTATTTATTCCATTCTTTCCACAATAGCCAATTGTGGGTCTTGTCACCAACATAACTATATTCACCCTTCATCTATCATAACCTTTTTTTTTTTAATTAAAGGGACCAGGGGGTGGAGCCAAGATGGTGGCATAGAAGCAGGAAAATTCCATGAACTCCCTTTATAACCACCTCAAATACCTATAAAATATAACTCTACACACATTTTAGAGCTACAGAACCCACGAACTAACAGAGAGAAAGGGAATGGGTCAACCTTACTCTCATTGAATTTGGCTTAAGGAGGGAATAAGATACACACTAAATTGGGTATCTTATCCTACAGGAAAGTAGGGAGGGCAGATTTGGGGGGGAGGGTAGTTAGAAGCACACATTTTTTAAAAGGGACAGGGTCAAAGTAGAAAATAGAACAAATAGGGGACAGGACAGGATGGAGGGAAATATAGTCAGTCTTTCATAATATATCCACTGTGGAAATACTTTGCGTAACTACACATGTACAACCTATATTGAATTACTTATCTTCCCAGTAAGGGTGAATGAGGAGGGAAGAAGGAAAAGAATCTGGAATTCAAACTTTTAAAATCAAATGTTTAAAAAAATTATTATTATTATTATTTTTTACATGTAACTGGGAAATAAGATATACAGGCACTGGGATGTGGAGATCCATCTTGCCCTACTGGAAAGTCAGAGGAGAATGGAGGAAGATATAGGAGAGGGCAGATTGGAGGGGGGGGGGTATTCAGTAGGATCACTGTTTTGGGGTGGTGGGTAGGGGACAGATGGGGAGAAAATTTGTAACTCAAAATCTTGTGGAAATGAATGTTGTAAACTAAAAATAAACATAAAATTTATTTTAAAAAATGAAAAAAATAAGTAAATAAAATATTTTTTAAAAAATTAATTAAAGGGACTCTCCCTTGACTCACCTCTTAGAGAGACATATTCACTGAATGGGTGTTACCTAACTCTAAGTGAGAACTTGAAAAAGCTTTAACCTAAAAGGGCCAGGGACTCCCATTACATCCTGAGCCATCTCTAGTCACTCTGATGAATATTTGGCTACTGGACCCAGATGGCTCTGGAGGAGAAAGTGAGGTTGCTGACCTTGCACAGCCCTCCTTCACTCAAATCAAAGTCAACTGCAAGTCATTTCATCATTTCCTTGATGTCATTCATGGTCTTCTTTGAAACCAAAGGAAAAACACAAACAATCCCCTTCTACTCACCCACACTCCAACTCTTCCTTCTAGAAATTCCCAGCATTTCTCCTTCTGTGCCAAGTATCCTACCCATAGGACAATTTTAATCTTTTAAAATATACATTTCTATTGATATATTTTGCGTTTAGATCACCAACATTTTTCCCAGTACTTCTCATCCTCCTAGAAACCTATCTTATATAACAAATAATATTTTTAAAGATAAAGAAGAGAAAAAAATCAGGAAAACTGATAAAAAAAAATTCAAAAAGTCTGAAAAAATAGTCGGTGTTTCATACCTTCCTCTTCAATTGAATAAGGTAGGGCTGTCTTCTCTTATCCCTTCTTTGAGGCTCTCTTTGCTTTTCCTTATTCTAAAATGTTTATTTTCTCTTGTTTTGTGGTGGTTGTTCTTTCCATTTTCATTGTTCTACTTATTGTGTTAATTGTTTTCTTGTTTCTGCTTATGTCATTTTGCATCAGTTTATATAAGTCTTTACCTGGTTCTCTCTTCATAATATTCGTTGTCTCTTACAGTGAAGTAATATTCCGATCCATTCGTGTACTACGATTGGTTTACCCAATCCTCACTTGATAGGTATCTACTCTTTGGGAATGATAAGTTACAAAGTTGCTCTTCTGTCTGTGTGGGGAAATATCCACAATGGGAAGTCCTTACATTAATGAAACCATGGGTCCAGATGCCTTCCACTTACAGAAAAGTATGTTTTTTTTTTTAAATTTTATCAAAAGCCTTTTTATTTATTTTTTGTTGATGTCTTTTCAAAAATTTTCTTTTTTTATTAATTTCTTTTTAGTTTTCATCATTCACTTCCAGAAGATTTTAAGTTCCAAATTTTCTCCCCATCTCTCTCTTCCCCCTCCCCTAAGAAGTTGTGCATTCTTTCCCCAATCTGCCCTCCCTTCTAAAACTCCCCTCCTTTCTTTTATCTTCTTTCCTTCTGTTTACCTGTAGGGCTAGGTAGATTTCTATACACCATTGCCTGTATATCTTAAGAAAAGTGTATTTTGTGGAATAAAAATTGACCTGGAGCTCCAGAATACAATGAACAGCACAAGGTTTGAGAAGTGAAGCAATTTCTTCCATTTTATAGTGTAAACCTGCAGTAGAATGCTCAAGGACCATTTCCCCTAAAGCCCTGTGGTATCACTTCATGTAAGCCTTTCTATGTCTTTTTGAAATCATCAATTTCCTCATTTCTTACAACATGAATATTCCATCATATCAATATACCACAACTTATTCAGCTGTTCTCCAATTGTTGGACATCCCTTTAGTTTCCAGTTTTTTGCCACAAGCAAAAGAGTTGCTATAAATATTTTTGTACATCAAAGATATTTCTCTTTCATCTGTTTTGGGTTAGCAGTGTTATAGCACGGTTAAAGTTATAATTGAACTGTGACTAGGGTACATGGGCAGGAGCTCAGGCTTTGGGCACATTCCATCCTCTCCTGCTGTCTTTCTCCTACAACTAAAAAACAACTAAAATATCCAAGCAAAAATAGAAAATTAAGATGACATCATAAGAAGACATTCTGCATTAAGCAGAACCATATAAAGAGGGATAGATTTATACTGAAAACTTCCTACTGAGTTGGAATCCAAGTCAATTCACTTTTGCTTATTTTTGTTTTTGTTTTTTGTATTGTATATGGGGAGTATCCCTACATAAAGAAACATGACTTATGCTGAATAGTTGTAGTATTCACTGATTATTATGACCTGTTATTTAATTATTGTATTTTATATCTTTTAAGAAAAGTTTCTTTAAAAATAAACTCTATTTGTCTAGTTCATTCATAAAATTAAATGAATAACTAGTAACCTGAAATTATTATTTAAATGTCTGCACTATCTCCCAAGACATACATAGACATTTTCCCAAAATAATTAAGCATATTCAGTCACATTGCTTTAAAAATATTTCACAGTAAATGAAAAAATTGTGTATTATATCTCTTACCCTTTAAAATGTATGTTGTACATTTTATAATATTTATATTTATAAATATTTATAAATTATATATTTATTATATTTATAAATAGAGTAGCATATATATAATTTGTAAGTAAATACACACACACATACATTCACATATATGGAGGTGGGTGCTCAAAAACTTTTTATTAGTGGGGATATATGAGCAAAAATAGTTGGAAACCACTGCCCTTGAACATTATTGGTTTTGTAAGTACATATTCTGTACATTTGAAAAATAAACTCTTTTGCCGTCCTATGTTTTTCAGGTATAGATAGCTAGATATAGATGCAAAATCTATTTTTATATTAATGACTTAGTAAGTATTTGAGTGACTTCTATGTGCAAGGCACTGAAGATACAAATACGGATAATGAAATAATACCCAATCCCAAAGAACTTCATTCTAATAGGGAAGATCATGAATATGTATATAAATATATATATAGCTTAGATACATAGTAAACAAAAACAAATAAATAGAAAGTAGTTGAGTACAAGGTAATTTGGGAGGAGGGCATTTGCGTGGGGGATCAGGAAAGGTTTCATATAGAAGGTGGTCCTTGGGCTACATCTAAAATGAAGAGAGGAGGGACTCTGAGGTCAGAGAAGGAGGGAATGTGTTAATAGGCATGTGTTTTAGTCACTGCATAGTCCTCTTCAAGATAATAATTTTCTTCTTGTTTATCTTTCAGTTTAACTTGTCAAGTATTGATAAAGATAAATTAAACTTCTCTAACTACTAATGCCTTGCTGTCCAAATCTTCTATTTTTGCTAACTTTTCCTGTAATTCCTAAGGCTCTGTGTCTTTTGGCTTTCATATATGTGTGTTTGGTATGGTATGGTATGGTATAGTATAGTTTATCTCTTATGCATATATATTTCATAAAATTTCATTGTATGCATAGTCTGTAAGTGTGATATAATTTTCCTATTCAAATCTCTTAAATCAGTATTGTAACTGACTCTAATGATGAACTGAGGTTGGTCTTGACTACTCACTGGAGTATCTTTCTGGAACTCTATTTCTTTAATTATTTTCTAGCCACTCTATAATGCTTTAAAAAAATCCAAGTACCTTTATGAAGTCCCACTGGTCTTTCTCTCACAATTCTAATAATTTACAGACACCTGGGAAAATAGCTTGAATTATTTAAATAGAATTCTGTTTTCTCTCTTTATTGGAACACCTTAGGTATCCAGAAGAAAGATAATAATATTTGGGTAAAAACATTTTGATTGTACCTAATGACATGGACTGAATAACAACAATTCTTCTGGAGGAAAGAGGATGCTTGAGTTAGGTTCAGAGGGCCTGAATTAAGATCTCAGTTAAAATGTCCATATGAACTTGAGCAAGTCACTTAACCTTGTTCAGCCTTAGTTTCCACATCTACGTAATTAAGTGGCTGGATTAGTTGACTTTTAGAGTTTCCCTACCAGCTTTAAATCTGTAATCTGTAATCCTATTATTGCATTCATTTTGAGCGCATATTCTAAATTAATCTTTGTTGTGCCAAAGAAGTTTAAATTGAGGAGGATCTAATTGGTTTGGAAAAAGTAGTGTTTATTTAGCCTTGACTCATTGGTTTTTCTGGTTAGCACCATTTTTGTTGACATCTTCAAGTTTGTTTTATTCCTCACTGGAACTCTTCATTAAACAATTTCTCAACTAAACAGTGTACTTTATATGCAGTTTTCAAAGTATGGGCTCCTTCTTCTGTCTAAGCCATTTGTAATTAATCATTACAGATGTTACTGGCAAACTACTCTTTATTTTGAGACTGTTACAATGAAGTCTGCCCCACCCCAAATCTATATGTGTGTGTTTCTATTTAATAATTCCAAAAAACCAATGATACTTCTACTCAAGTTTGCAGTCATCATGCTCATGGGATTTATAAATGAATAGAGCCAACATTGTGTCTGGATTCAGTTTGTCAGCATTATGAAAAGCAGTAAAGTAATGTTGAAATTCATTTTTAATAAATTGAAATCAGTAAACTATTTGCCTATCATTACTGACTCCTAACAACAGCACTAACAGTAACAAAAACTTTTTTTCCTTCATATGTTGCTACAAATGTTGAGTTTTTGGAACAGTTTTTTTAGTTGTATCTGACTCTTCATGATCCCATTTGGGGTTTTCTTGGCAAAGATACTGGAGCGGTTTGCCATTTCCTTCTTCAGCTCATTTTACAGATGAGGAAACTGAGGCAAACAGGATTAAGTGACTTACCCAGGGTCACACAGCTAGTAAATGTCTGAGGCCAGATTTGAACTTAAGTTTGCCTGACTTCAGGCCCAGTGCTGTATCCACTGAGCCACTTAGCTGTCCCAATAAAACAGTGGCTCTCATGAAAACTCAGTATAAAAGAGGAATCGTTTTTAAAGGTACTTGGCAAAACCAGTCTGGATTGACAGTTTTTTAAACCACTATGTAAATCTTCCTGATGATGTTAAAAGAAAAAACAAAGCATGAATGAAAATTTTGTCTATACTTCAATGCTCTGACTTTGTGGTTCTGTTAGTTGAAGTAGACTGAATGTTAGAAGCCTGTGTCCCAATGAGACATTGTTTTCTTGTCACTTAGTTGATTTGGGGAACTGAGTCTTTTCATTGTATTTCCTATTCAAGATAGATACATACTGATTTAAAAAAAAAATTACCAGTAGCCTGTAATTGCTTCAAGCAGCATTTTCTTTGCATACAAATTATTTATTCATAAATCCATGGGAAAAGGGAAATAAATGTTGCTTTCATGCCCCCTTTCCTCACAATTATTTTTATATGGATTTCTGTATGCTTTTTTTTTTTTGATACTACAAACCATAAAAGCAAGAGAATATTGTAGTAATGGTGAACAATTGCCAGGTTTGCTAATGAGGGTACTATTTGGATTCCTATTATGAAAGATAAACATTTGTTTCCTTAAGTAAGACCATATGTTTTAGCTGTCTGTATATGAAAGTGTTGACTAAGTCTGGATCCCACTAGTGAAATGAAACTAGAGAGGCTGCGTGATCTAGTGGAAAGCAATCAGCCAGTCAGCATCATTAAGCATCTGCTGCGTGCCACGAACTGTGCAAGGGCCTAGGATACAAAGACAAACAGCCCTGCCTTCAGTGAACTCATACTCTAGTGATGGTGTGGTGGAATCAAATAGCATACACGTATACAAAGTAAATACCAGAAAATTTAGAGCTGTTGAGGGAGTGGGCAAGCAGCTAGGGGAGGAGGTGGCACATCAGCTGTGCTTTTAAGAAAACTTGATATTTTAAGACACAGAGGTGAAGAGGGGCTGCACTTCACTTGAGGGAGACAGTGTCTGCAGAGGAATGGAGATGGGAGCTGGAATGCCATGTCCAGGGAACAGGAAATAGGCCAGATTAACTGGACCCTAGAATGTATGAAGGGAAGTAATGTGCATTCATCCTGGAATGACAGGTTTGAACCAGACTACGAATGTCTCTGCATACTAAACTGGGGGATTTATTTATATTTGCTCTAGAGGAGATAGGGCTGCTGGAGCTTTGTGACTGGGCAACTGGGATTTTGGAATATTGTTTTGACAGCTATATTCAGGAGAGAACAGAGAGGAGAAATTTTAAGGAGGTAGGCCAATTATGAGGCTTCTATGTAGTCTTAAGTCAGAAGTGATAGAGTACCTATATGAATGAAGAGGAAAGGGTGATGAAAAGATATGTAGAGGGAGTACTGGAGAAGTCTTTTGAGATACCTTGGGACAGCAAGGAGATTGAATTAGTCAATACTTAAAGATCTTAATTCAGACTATTCACTGGATGGTCAGATGCTAAAACTTAAATACTTTGACCACCCAATGAGAAGATAAGATCATTGGAAAAGACCTTAATGTTGGGAAGATTTAAGGCAGCAAGAAAAGAGGATGACAGAGGATGAGATAGATATAATGTCATAGAAACAACAAATATGAACTGGGCAGACTTTGAGAGATGGTGAAGGATAGAAGGGCTTGGTGTTCTGTGGTTCATGGGGTCACAAAGAACCAGACATGACTGAACAACAAAAAGCAACTAATGTGGGGAATAAGGGAGAGTGTGGAAGAGAGGATGACTCCTAGGTTGTGAACTTGGGTAACTGATAGGCTAGTGCTATGATAGACAGAGATTGGGAAATTAGGAAAGGAGTAGACTCTTTTGGGAAAGCTAGTGAGTTCTCTTTGGTAATATGTTGAGCTTGATGTGTATATTGGCCATTCAACTGAAAATGTTGAAGAGACACTTGGTGATACAAGGTCTAAAGCTCAAGAAGGAGAGAGAATAGGGCTGGGAGTCATCTTCATAGGCACCAAATATGAAGACCTGCATTCTCATTTGGGCTCTGCTATTTAAAAGCAATATGACAATAGGCAAATAGAGGAGATAGGACCACTGGAGCTTTGTGAGCCTAGTTTCCTTGTTTGCAAAATTGCTTGACTTTTTTCTTTTCTCTAAGGGAAGGTAAAGGTTTTGCTGGGCAAGGTATATTAAGAAATGATTGTGATACAAAAAGCTTTAAGGCATTAGCAGTTTCTTTGAAAGAACTCTTCATTAATTTATTTTTACTAACTTATGGACTAAAACTATTCTTGAATTCCTGTAGGGAATTCCTGAGATAGGAACTCCCTACGCTGAGAAGATCAGAAAATTGCCTCTGACTTGGATCCTTAAAAGAATTGTCTGGGTACAATGAGAAGTTAAATGACCTGCTTTGGTCACATAGTTAATATATATTGTGGCTATGTCTTGAACCTAGATCATCCTGATTTCAGGGCTGTCTCCCTATCAACTATGCCATATAACTTTGCAAGGAATAATAAATTCTGCCTGTATATATGGGAAAGGTTCATTGGCTGCCTTTATCTGGGTCTGAGTTGATAGCCTTCTTTAATCTAGATTAAGATGAAAGGATCATAGATTTAGAATTGGAAAGCTGTCTGATCCAACTCTTTCAGTTTTACAGATGAGAACACCTAGTCTCAAAGAGGTTAAATGACTTGAGATTTTATAGAAAATGTAGTTTTTGGGCAGTTGCAGTGTAAAAAATGTAGTTTGGCAGATGAAGAGAGGGGGAAGCTATCTCAGGCCTTTGGAATGTTACAGGCAGATGGTTTTAGATGGAGTTGGAGGCAAGGAAGGAATAAACACAATATAGAGCTTTTCTGTATAATGTCCAGGACATTGTAGGATCTTAAATATTAAGTAGATGATTGTTGCTCCAAATGTGATATGTCATCAGTGTTGATACACTTCTGGTGATTCCTCATTTTTTGTCCCCTCTTTCCAATGAAATCCTTCAACATTCCAGGCCTGTTAACCACTTATTGCCAAGGGAGAAGTGTAGTTAGTATACTGGAATCAGATTTCAGACTTTGAGCTAGAAGACTTAGGTTTCAATTCTAGTTCTGCCACTTTCTAGTTGCCTAACCAAAGGGAAATCACTTCATCTCTCTGGGCCTCAGTTTCCTAATCTGCAAAATGGGGAAAATAATAATTCTACTACCATAGATTTGTTCTAAGGAAAGCCCTTTGTGAACCCTAAAGTGCATGTATAAATGTGAGATCTTGTTCTTTCCTTTCATTATCAAATGAAACTCCTTTAATTATCAAAATGTCTTTTGATCTCACAGGAACAGTTCTTTTAAAGAAATTTTGGTGCTTTTGTGCTATTTATATTACATATATACATATACATATACATATACATATACATGCATGCATATATATGTGTGTGTGTGTATATATATATATATATATATATATATATATATATATATATATATATATATATATATATAATATTATATATTATGTCCCACCATGCCTTGACCCTCAAATCCCTGAACCTCTTTTCTACCATAGAATAAAGCAAAACTGACCAATGTGACAGGTATACCTGCCAAAGTCTGTCATTCTGTGCAATAGTCATCTGGCCTCTAGATTAAATGTGAATCTTTGTGTCTATTCCAAGGTCACTCGACATGTTGTCTAATTTTTGTTTATGTTATTGTTGTCATTGTGTAGAGTGTTCTTCTGGTTCTCTTTACTTTACTCCTTATCAGTTCATACAAGTCTTTCTAGGGTTCTCTGAATGTCTTATCCATGAATAGAGGTCCTGACCAAAGATTCTTCCTCCTGTTGTATATTTGACATTGTCACATTGCTACAATATGGAGAAAGTCTCTATGCATTGACCATGAAATGTTATTTACATAAACGCCTGGAAATATTAATTTACTACAAATTCATTCAAAATTTTGACTGAACCACTAAAGAAAACTACACTGAGAAAACAATTTTTTCTCACCCCTAGGACGAGTTACTCCTGGGCAGCTCACCTCTTATATCCAGCTTTTCAAGAAAAACTTCAAAGCCTTGGAAAGTCACTGTGGTCTCCTACAACTTGGGCTGGCCACAGTCCAGACTTTGAAACATCCCATGTCTTCAAAGTGGGACAACTTTCTGGCTTTTGAAAGGCTGCTTCTCCAGGTAAATTGCTACTTGACTTACTTACTTATTTATTTATTTGTTAGCAATTGAATTTTTGAAATAATTTTCTAATGTTCTTGTTTTAAAAATAGAATAACACCTGATATTGTTTGTGTCATCCCAGATTACTTTGGGTGTTTTATCATTGTTATTGTCTAAAAGCTTTTTTTTCTTTAAATCTCTTTCTCCCCTTGTCCCTTAGTTCTCTTCCCTTCTCCTTCTCCACTGCTAGCAAAAAAGAAACCCAGAGATTCAAGTGGAAATTTTGTTTCTATACCTTTTCAGACAATCTCTCCTTATGACATTATTGAATATTGAAGATCATTGTTGGCTGTATTTCATAACTCCTTATACACGCATTTCTTCTCTACATATACTGTTCCAGTTCCACGCCTCTTTAGAGATGAAGATGTAGGGGAGTTTGATATATGGAGTAAGGGAGAAAAGATGCTCATGGCAGATGGCCTCTATTTTCTTAGTAAATCAGATGGGAACCACAACTGCTGAAAGAGTTAGAGATAATGGAGGCTTTGAGGGCTTGAAGAAAAAAGAGAAAGAAGTTTAAAAGTAGCCACTGAAAGGAGTCGAGAAGAAAATGAGTCAGGAAAAAAAGTTTTACCATTTAGTCATGAGGGCCCAGCTGGAATTAGGTTATAGGAATCTGTGGTAGATCTAAGGGATTTCTTCCTCCGGTATCATTCAGAATCATGAGAATGTGAGCAGAGACAAGATACCTAGTCTTAGGGAGAAAACCAGATTTTTGTGTGCTCAAAAAAGATGGAAAGTGTCTGAAAAGGAGAAGTGAAGGATTCAAAGGAGTCTATTAACAATAGGATGGGATTTTAGAGGCCTCAAGGGAAGAAGATATCGGAGGAGGAGAGGGGACTAGGACATTTTAGGATTAACTTGAATGGAGACAGACGTGTGGGGAGAATTATCAGTGGAAGGGGCTTTTGTTTCAATAGATTGCAAATCTGGATTTCTGGAATAAGGGGACCAGGAGGTTTAAATTTGCTAGCTGTATCTACTAGTTGTTTTTTTCCTCTTGATTTTATAGTCTTGTAGTGCTAGAGGTTAGAGTTGGTGTAGTGTTCCCTCTCCAAACATGGAGGAAGAAGGAGGAAGGGAGAGGTAGAATGGGATAGATTACCTCACATAAAAGAGGCAGGAAAGAGCTTTTCTAGTGGAGGGGAAAATGCGGGGGTGGGGGGAGGATGTCAGACAGCACTTGAACCTTACTCTCATCAGAACTGGCTCAAAGAGGAAATGACATACACACTCAGTCAGGTATAGAAATCTATCTTTCCCTTCAGCAAAGTAGAAGGAGAAGGAGAAGAGAAGCGGGGAAGGGCTGATAGAAGGGAAAGTAGATTGGGGGAATCCATGGTCAGAAACAAAACACTTTTGAGGAGGGACAAGGTGAAAGGAGAAAGAAGGATAAACAGGAAAAATAGAAAGGAGGGAAAAACACAATCGTAACTTCGAAAAAAATTTTAAAGCAAGTTTCTCTGATAAAGGCCTCATCTCTCAAATATGAGAGCACTGAGTCAAATTTATAAGAATACAAGTCATTCCCCAACTGACAAAGGGGCAAAGGATATGAA
This sequence comes from Pseudochirops corinnae, assembly GCA_028646515.1. Taxonomy (NCBI): domain Eukaryota; kingdom Metazoa; phylum Chordata; class Mammalia; order Diprotodontia; family Pseudocheiridae; genus Pseudochirops; species Pseudochirops corinnae. The sequence continues at coordinate 104,310,508 of CM053592.1, read as the reverse complement.
CAGGCAGTTTTTAGAGGAAAAAGTTAAAGCTATCTAGAGTCATATGAAAAAAATGCTCTAAATCACTATTGGTTAGAGAAATGCAAATTAAAACAACTATGAGGTGCCACCTCACATCTATCAGAGTGACTAATATGACAAAAAAAGGAAAATAACAAATGTTGGAAGGGTTATAGGAAAATCGGGACACTAAACCATTCTTATGCCCAAAGGGCTATTGAATCCTGCATACCCTTTGACCCAGCAATACCACTTCTGTGTCTGAATCCCAAAGAGATCATAAAAAAGGGAAAAGGACCCACTGTACAAAAACATCTATAGCAGCTCTTTTTGTAATGGCTAAGAATTGGAAATTGAGGGGATGACTATCATTTGAGGAATGGCTGAATAAATTGTGGTATATGATTGTGGCATGTTGTACTATAAGAAATGACGAGTGGGAATGATTTCAAAAAAGACTAAAAAGACTTAGATGAACAGACGCAAAGTGTAGTGAGCAAAAACCAGGAGAACGTTGTACACAGTTGCAGCAATATTGTACTATGATCAACTGTGAACGACTTAGCTCTTCTCAGCAATACAGTGATCCAAGATAGCTCAAAAGGACTTATAATTTAAAAAAAAAAAGCTATCATCTCCAAAGAAAGAAATGATGGAGTCTGAATGCAGATCAAAGCATACCATTTTTCACTTTATTTTTTTCCACGGGTTTGCTTTTTTTTGTTTGTTTGTTTGTGTTTTGTTCCACAACATAGCTAATCGGTAAATGTGTTTTGCATGATTGTATACCTATATCAAATTGTTTGCCTTCCCAATGAAGGGTAAAGAAAGAAAT
>CM053592.1:104293371-104309173 GCA_028646515.1 Pseudochirops corinnae | reverse complement strand
AAATATTATAAAAAACAGAATAACTTGTGATTTTGGGAAATCCTAGAAAATTATAGTTTCTAGTTCCCAAATTCCAAAGATTAATATCTATCAGGAATTTGGACACATTTTTCTGGGATATATGTTAATGTCTCATTGTAATCCACAGCATTTAGACAACCCATAAGGACATACACATAACCTACATAGGCAACATATAATTATGCTTACATATATTTATACAAAAGATCTAACTTCACAATAAATGCTGAAGCAATAATCATCGAAATGATTTAGTATTGGTCAAAAAATAGAAAAGTCTATCAGTGGAACAGATTAGGTAAGAGGAATCAGAAAAAAAATGAACTTAACAACCTACTGTTCAATAAACTTGACATAATTAACTTAAGCAGAGTTCCCTATTTGACAAGAACTCCTGGGGGAAATGGGAGGTACTGTGACACAGATTAGGTTTTAGACCAACATCTTACATAATAGGCCATAATAAGCTCAAAATGGATAATGACCTGAATATTCAATATCATACCATAAAAAGAGATGGGGAGGGGGACAGCTAAGTGGTGCAGTGAATAGAGCACCAGCCCTGGAGTCAGGAGGACCTGAGTTCAAATCTGGCTTCAGACACTTAACACTTACTAGCTGTGTGACCTTGGGCAAGCCACTTAACCCCAATTGCCCTCCTTCCCCCTCTGAAAAGAAAAGAAAAGAAAAGGAAAGAAAAGAAAAGAAAAGGAAGGAGAGAGAGAGAGGTTGAGGGAGAGAGAGAGAGCCCAAAAAATGGGAACAGTAAATTTTGGAAAGATTGTGGAAATACAGGCACACTAGTACATGTTGGTGGACTTATGAATTGGTCTAATCACTCTGGAAAGCAATTTGGAATTATGCTAAGAAATAATAAATCACTATTTGATAGGCCAAGCCAATATAATAAAAATTATACTATCTAAATTAATTTACTTAATCAATGCCATATAAATCAAACTACTAAAAGATTACTTTATAGAACTAGAAAAAATAACAAAATTCATCTGGAAGAACAAAAGGTCAAATATATCAAAAGAATCAATAAAAAAAATGGGAAGGAAGGGGGCCTAGCAGGACCACCACCACTACTACTACAAAGCTATAATTATCAAAACAATCAGGTACTGGATAAGAAATAGAATGGTGGATCCATGGGATAGATTAGGTACACAATATACTGTAGCAAATGACCATAGTAATTTAGCATTTTGTATACCCAAAGATCTAAGCTTTGGGGACAAAAACTCATTATTTGACAAAAACTGCTGGGAAAACTAGAAAAGAGTATGACAGAAACTTGGTCTAGAGATCAACATCTTAAACTGTATACAAAGATAAGGTCAAAACGGGCACATGATTTATACAGACATAAAGGATGGTACCATAAGTGAATTAGGAGAGCATGGAATATTTTGCCAGTCAAATCCACGAATAAGCGAAAAATTTGAGATCAAACAATATAGAGAAATCATTACAAAATGTAAAATGACTAATTTTGGCTGCATAAAATTAAAAACTTTTTGCGCAAAAAAACCAAAATGAAATCAAGATTAGAAGGAGAGCAGAAAAAGCTGGGAAATACTCTTCACAGCAAGTGTCTCTGATAAAGGCCTCATTTCTCAAATACACAGAGAACTAAGTCAAATTTACAAGAAGCCAATTGACAAATAGTCGAAGGAAATGAACAGGTAGTTTTCAGACAAAGAAATCAAAGCTATCCATAGTCATATGAAAAAATGCTCTAAATCACTATTGATTAGAGAAATGCAAATCAAAATAACTCTGAGGCACCACCTCACACCTATCAGATTGGCTAATATGACAGAAAAGGAAAATGGCAAATGAAGAAGGGGTTGTAAGAAAACTGGGATACTAATGCACTATTGGGGGAGCTGTGAACTGATTTAACTATTCTAGAAAGCAATCTGGAGCTATGCCCAAAGGCCTATCAAACTATGACTACTCTTTGACCAAGCAATACCAGAATTAGATCTGTATTCCAAAAAACTTCTTTTTATTTTTTATCTTTTTTAGAATTTTTTTAACAAGGAAAAAGAATCTACTATACAAAAATATTTACAACAGCTCTTTTTGTGGTGGCAAAGAACTGGAAAATGAGGGGATGCCCATCAATTGGAGAATGACTGAACAAGTTGTGGCATGATTGTAATGGAATACTATTATGCTATTAAAAAAAAACAAGCAGGATGATTTCAGAAAAACCTGGGAAGACTTACATGAACTGATCCAAAGTGAAGTGAGCAAAACCAAAGCACTGACCACAGTAACAGCACTACTGTAGGATGATCAACTGTGAATGATTTAGAATGCAGGAATTCAATGATCCAAGACAATTCCAAAAGACACAATGAAAACTAATATCCACCTCCAGAGAAAGAACTAATGGAGTGTACATGCAGATTGAAGCACATTTATTTTTCACTTTATTTTTTGTGGGGTTCTTTTTTGGTTTATTTTTACTTTTACATGACGAATATGGAAATGTGTTTTGCATGATCGCACGTGTATAACCCATCGAATTGTTTGCTGCCTAACGGAAGAGGGAGGAGAGGGAAGAAGGGAAAGAATTTGGAACTTAAATTTTAAGTGAATGTAGAGAATTGTTTTTACGTGCAATTGGAAAAAAAAATAAAATATCTTAAAAGAGAAAATAAAATGTTCTATTTTATTATATACATATAAAATATACATATTATATACATATAAAATGTTTATGAAAATAAAATGTTCATCCTGTATGTAACAGGATGCTTTGGCATCCCATTGTTTTTTCCAATATTTGCTTTTACATGAAATCACTTCTCAACTTTCAAGTTGATTGGTAATCTATAAATATTTATGGTGTGGAAAAAAAAAAGATGGATAAAACCATAGGAGATGGAAGTAAACTTATGAGGTCATTTAATCCATCTCTTGATCTACAGCAAAACTATTTTCAACTTATCAGAGGCAGGCGACAAATTACCCTGTTTTGAAAAGACCTTGGAATGATACTCCATAATATACCTGCGAAACACACTGTCAAGTCTAAAAATCTTTATATCTAATCTAAACCTTTCAAGCTATAGTGTAAACTTATTTCTTCTTGTTTAGTCTTCAGTAGAGAAGGCCAACAGCTGGTCAGCATCTTTTGTATCATTATTTTTCACACACTTCAATAGAATTATTGGTCTTTCCTTAGCCTTCTTTTTCCCAGGCTAAAGAAATGAGGATTGTCATTGGCTTTCTGAGTTTGTATAACAACTAAAGAGGAGAAAAATAATGGTTACACTGAATACCTACAGGCAGGCCCTGACTAATATATGACTGACTTAAATATACAAACTGCTACATGCTGGGCTGCGAACCAGCAAATGAAGTATGCTCACATAAGCAAGCTTGTCAGAAGTAACATATCTGAGAGTACTCTTGCTCTTCTAAATGGGAGATCTTTGTCTAACAAATGGTTATGCTACTGGAGGAAGTGACTCCCATTCATAGTGATATTCTTACTATAAATTTCATTTGAACAGAACACATAAAGAAGCCTCAGCAAAGTCAAAAGATAGTCCACAGTTTCTCCTCAGAAAGGAAAATAAAATGATTGATTTAAACAGCAAAGGGAAGATAATGCCTATAATCATTCAGGAAGAACAGGGGCTACAGTAGAAAGGGAACTGTCCCATAGGGTGAGAGACATATTCTTGGAAGGTTGGTGCATTAGACTCCTCTTTTTCAGGGAAAAAACAACAACACTGTATCCAGAGAAAATATTTTACCACAGGAGAAGGGAAAGCTAAGCTACTGAGGGTAATCAGCACCCATACCACAAAGAGTGCAGGGTAAAAGGAAAAAATGACCACATGAAGGACAGGGGGGCAAAAATGGATTGTATGATTCAGGACAGCAGGAAATTTCTACCGGGGACAATGCTTCTCTCTTCATATACTTTCCTCAGTATTTCCCACCTAGCTACACTCTTCCTCCCTCATCAATGCTCTCTTGAATCTCAACATTTCTGCAAGATCATTCTTGAAAAATTCACATTTTCTCAGTATTCCCTGCCCCTGAGGGCCCTCCCTTCTTCAAATTGGAGAGGGCACAGGGTGGATGGTATGAGTCCCTCCCAGATCCTCCATTTAAGGAGGGGAGCCAGGACAGCCATCTCGTCATTTCCCACTCAGCTGCACTCCTCTGGACATCATTAAGCTCCCAACCCCTTTTCTGCTTCTTTTTCTGTGTCACCTATCACCATATTGTGAACAGAAGGACTGTCATTGGCTTTCTGAGTTTGTATAATAATTAAAGAGGGGAACAGAAATGGTTACACTGAAGGCAGGGACTGTCTTTTGCCTTTTTTTGGATCCCTAGCACTGAGCACAGGACTGGCACATAGTAGGACCTTAATGTTTATTCACTGGTTGATCAAATAATTATTTCTAAGAGTGAGGTATCAGAGAGATGTAACAGAGAGACCAGTAGTAGAAGTACATCCAGACAGAATCAGGAAGAGAAAATCAGTAAGAAATGCCTCCATCTAGATAAACATAGGACAGATGGATTCAGAGGGATAGTTACTCAAGGGTTTCTGCATGGGGACTCTATAAAGGGAAAAAAGACTTCCATTACCAGGAGTTGTGAAGAAAGCCAGCTTCTGGGAGTGAGATCCTCTTGTGGTGGACAGACGTGCCAGCTCTGGATCCCATAAAAGCATGGACCCTCTGAGTTCAGCAGTAAGCTGCACCCAAGAGGAGCTTCCAGAAGGCTTCTAAAGGGAGAAGGGACTTCCTCAATGGAGTTATGAGTAGCCCCATTATTAGTTGTGTGTCTCATTATCACTGTCTACTAGGTATGAGCCTACTCTCACCATATACCTGTATTTGTGGGATAGTCAGTCCCATTTTAGAGGAAATGTTTTATACTTTGTTCTTAAGGCAGCTAAGTGGTATAACAGATAGCAAGCAGAAGTTGGAGGAAGGAAACCACAGGTTCAAATCTTGCCTTGGACGCTTACTAACTGTATAATTCTAGGCAGGTGACTGCACCCCTCTGTGTCTCTATTTCCTCAACAGTAAAATGAGAATGATAATAGCACCAGTCTCACAGAGTTATTGTGAGGATCAAACGAGATAACACATGTAAACCCTTCATAAGCCTGAAAGCACCACGTAAATGCTAGCTATTGTTATTATGGTGGCTGTTGTTATTGCTATACCCTTTTGGTAAAATGTCCTCTTTAAAAGGTAATAAATTCACTAGTTGTTAATGGTATGCACATTGGTAGAGGCTTAGGAGTCATAATATTTGAAACAAAGTAGTTGGCTGGTCTATGGGGATACCAATATGGGGAAATGGTACTAGTAGGGCTGATACACAGAGAAGGTAGTTTGTAACCTAAATTATGGGGAGGTGTTAGCTTATTTGGACGATCTCAGTATTATGGGATCACAGATCTAGGGTTAGAAGGAACCTTGGAGACCATCTAGTCCAACCTCCCAATTTTACAGGAGAGAAAAAGGAGACTGGGGTAGGGAACTTAAGTGACTCACCCCAGACCACCCAAGCAGTAAGCATCAGAGGAGTGGTTTGAACTCAGGCCCTTGGCTTCCAGAGCCAGTGCTCATCCCTTTGGAAGAACAAAAATGTTTACTGAGAGTTAGATCAGCTTAGCTAACTGTAGATGGCAGTCTAATGCTGTCTACTGACAAATATCAGCAGACAAATAGCAGAGCCTATAATTATACAGTTCCTGAATTACATAGATCTCAGCAGTCCCTCAACTGGGAATAATGACCCAAAGAAAACAGAGGAACTAGAAACTGTCACCATTTGAAGGAAGCTTGGGATAAACAAATGAAAAAAGTATTTATTATTTGTTTACTTTGTGGTAAACAGTGTGCTAAGCACTGATGATTGTTAGAAAAACAAAAGCAAAGATATTCCTTACCCTCAAGGAGCTTACATTCTAATATGGGTAAGGCTATATATATCATTTATACATACACAGACACATACATATGTAGATATATACATATGTGTATGTAAACACATATGCCTTTTCTGAGGCTTACTACCTAGGTATCCTTGGGTGAGTCTCTCCTTCCCTCTCTCTCTTTCTCTCATGCACGTGTATGTGTGTGTGCGCACGCACACACATGCACACACACACACACACACACACACAGAGTGGTTGACCAAGGAGGAAAGGTATTCTGTTTTAGAAATTTTCAAGTATCATAGCAGTAGATTGACACCCCTTCTGGGTACAGAAGCAGTATGGATTTGATTATGCTTCCAGATCTGTAAAGAAAGGGAATTATCTGGTTGTCAGGGCAGGGTAGAGTGATCAGCTTGGTCTTCTCAGTTCCAAAAAAGTCAAAGAGGTCCTCACTCCTTTTAGTCCTCAAGTGACTAAGAAGTTTCTTCAAGAGAGGTAGGGGCTGATTAAGGTTATGTGATTTCTTTTTGCTTTCTACATTAAACAAATTTCTAGTGTGGGGAAATGGGGAACCTAGTCCTACCACACAGGGGAAGTTATGTGTATAGCAGCAAGGTGGCTGATGAGAGAATGACAAGGGAACAAAGAAAAACATGGGACATGAATAAGTTTTTAAGGATTTAGTCAACTACCAGACAACAGTATAGGCTTATGCAAATCCAGTCGACGCTTTTCTCTTATAAAAAGAAGTAGCTTAGAAGGTTTGAATGGGTGGAGATGGGGCTAACAGCCTCACTGTCAGAGAAGGAAGTCTAAATTGTGGGTGAAGCTGCACTGGGGAGAGTATCACCCTGAAAGAGCCCCATGTGCATCCTTGTAGGGGTAGAAGAGGCAAAGATGAGTACCTAGAGGCAGGTACTCTAGCAACAGGATGATGCTGAAGGTAAGCCAAGACAGACATGGTCTTGCTGTGCTAGGCAGGGACCTTGAGAGTGATCCTTAGATGAGGGAGCTGAGCCATAATACTCAGCATAGGCCAGTGAAGGACTGCAAGGCATAGAGATGGCAGACATCATGTGGCACGTGAACAGCAATCTCTAGACAACCCCAAGGAAGAGATGTACATCTTGGTGGAGAAAGCCCTGATAGTCCATCCATAGTTATGGCTCTGGAACATAAATGCTCCCCTCAATACTAGATATGTTTTTAAATGTGAACAATGCAACCATCATTCATCTTGTGGCATAGTGCTCCCTAGGAGGATTTTTCTTCTGTTCCAATAGTACCAGTCATTCTCTACCTTGAATTTTATAATAACTTTTCTCCTTATCCCTACTGGATTTCATTCTCTACTTATAGTCATTTATTTAATGCATTTAATTCCTTTCATATTTTTCTTTTAAAAAATCTTTTAGGCCCTTTTGAAATGCTTTAGCTTACATCAATCATTACTGAATTTACATCATTTATATCACTTAAGAATCAGAAATACTTGAAAGCACAGGTATTATTTCCATCCTTGTTCTCATTTTATCTTAATAAGACCCCTGTGAAGGAATGTCAAGCAACTTTTTACAACTAGAGATGACTACTGTTTTTTCCCAAATGGTCAAAGATCTCTTTTTCATCTTATCTTTAAAAAAATTGTATTGTTATATTGTTTTTCTATCACCATTATTTCCAAATATATTTCTCTCATCTCCCTCCCAAAGAGCGATCTCTTATAACCAAAAATTCAAAAAGAAGGGAGAAAAAGTTGAACAAAACTAATTAACCAAGTCTGACATCACAGTCAATATTCCACACTCACAGTTGTCCAACCACTATAAAAAAGCAATGGAGACAAATTTTCCTTTCTTCTTTGAGACTAAGCTTGGGTTATTTTAGCTGCAGACACTCAGTTTTTTGTTAAAAATCAGTTTTTAATTGATGACTTTTTTTTTAACCTCATCATACTTTTCCCCTCACATGGAGTCCTTCCATTTAACAAGCTGTGGTTTTAAAGACGAAAAATAAAGGAAAAAAGGGGAAAATCAGCACAACTGATCAACACCTTGAAAGAATCTTAAGTTTTGATTGTTTTGCAGTTATTCGTTCCATTTACATTGTTGAACTCCTTTTTCATGTTGTTCTTTCAGCTCTGATTCCTTCACTTTGCATCAGCTCATATAAATTCTTCCATACTTCCCTGTATTTACCATATTCATCAGAAATTATATCAACTGACAAATTTAATGGCTTTTTCTGAAGTAGCATTCTTTTTTTATATCTCTACAACATCTGATACTTCTAACAACCATCTGAAAACACTCCTCTTTTTCCCTGGGTTTTCATGACACTGAGAGCATAAGCTACACTCCCTCCTCTCCGCCCCCCACACCTTCCCTATCCTGCCCCCATACACACACTTATCTGGCAACTCCTTGGTCTCTTTTGATGGATCTTTTCTGTGCCCTAACTAGCCCCAAGGTTTGGTCCTGGGACCTTTTCTCTCTCTACAAAGACTCTTAGGAACCTCTGAAGTTTTCATGGGTCCTAGTCAGAGGACTCCCAGATAAACATTCAGCAGTCTCTCTCCCCTAATCTCCAGTTCTGCTTGGATATTCCTAATAGATGTCCAATAGGCATCTCAAAATTAATATGTCCAAAACAGAAATGATCTTTCCATTAAAATGATGTCTTTCCTGAAGATGGGCCAGAAGAAAGAATAGGATCTTGTTGTGCCAGGCAGGGACCCCCTAATTCTTTCAAGGGTACCCTCATTCTTCCAGTCTCATCCCTGGACAGCACTCCCTTCTCACTTCCACCCTGAAGAACCCCTGCCTTGTCAAAAGAAGCTCAGCTCAAATGTCTCCTCTTCCAGGAAGCCTTTCCTGATCCCCTCATATGCTGGTGGTTCTCTTCCCCTACAGCTTTATATTTGTATTCACTTATATGTGCACATAGTATTTCTCGATAGAATGTAAGTCCCTGGGTGGTAGGCACCATCTAACTAGTGTCTAACACAGTGCCTGGCACATAGTTGGTACTTAATAAATGCTCATTGATTAATGAGGCTAAGAGGATTGCTGATTACCTAACGTCACAGAACTAGTGAGTGAAGGAGGCAAAACAACCTGTTTCCTTGCTCAGAGTGAATACTCCGTGCGCCATTTTCTGTTCTGGTTGAGGATGGTTGGTTTATATCACTTTTCCTCATATTGATATTATTTCCTTTAGTGTTACATATTGTCTTTTGGGGGCAGCTACGTGGCTCTGTGGATAGAATGCTGAGCCTGGAGTAGGGAAGACTCCTCTTCCTGAGTTTAAATCTAGCCTCAGACACTTACTGGCTGTGTGACTCTGGGCAAGTCACTTAATCATGTTTGCCTCAGCTTCTTCATCTGTAAAATGAGCTGGAGAACAAAATGGCAAACCACTCCAGGATATTTGCCAAGAAAACACCAAACACAGGGCTAGACACAACTAAAGTGACTGAACAACAAGAAGAAAATTGTCTTTTTCCATAATTTAAAATATAATGAGAAATGTTAAGGCTGAGATTTAAAATAAATTGTGCTGGAAAATCAAATAATTCTGTACAAATTGTATTTTCTACAAAGGCTTCACTTTCCAAAGGGTAACTGCAATTCATTTTAACCATTAGATCTCTATTATGTCTCTAAGTTAAAATATATTCCACTTAGTGCATGACACTCAATAGAATATGACAACCATTAGAATGTTTCTTCCAGAAAAAGATAATCTTGCTATTAAGTAGCATTAGCTTCTATATTAAACTGACTATCACCTATGTAAAATTCCAAGCACAAATAATAAGTTACCTGTGTGGAAGTTTTTCATTTTGGCTCTGAATTTGCCTTAAACGTTTTGCTTTTGAACTTTCCTATTTAATGACCACTCAATACACTATAGTTCAAATAATACATCTCTCCATGAATGAAATAAAATATAAAAGCAATTAACCTGAAAAGAATATGTGATAGTTAGCAATATAACTTTCAAGTATTGGATATTTAAATTTCAATTTTATAAGGAACATCATATTGTTGAAATCTACTTCTACCAAAATGCTAAAATAACCAGCTTGGTTTTTTTCTTGATTCTAAAATAAAATAACACTATTTTGTTAAAATCAATAATTCCATACTGCTTTAAAACAGTATTTTATTCAATTGATTCTGTGCCCTCTGTCTATGTACACATATATACCCACACTTACATATGTATTCCTATGCATATATACCCTCCTATATAAACATATGTCTCCATGGGAAGGTAAAGTCATGAACCAAAACTATTTCAAATGAAATAAAAATGAATAGTTTTCTCATGAGGTGCAGTCTAAAGTTTATTCATAGGGTTTTCATTACTAGTCACAATATTTGAACCTAAATACAGTAAAAACAAACCAGAATAACTCAACAAGGGATCAATTTGTGTTAATGGTGTACATCACAAGAGCAGAATCTGTCACCAATAGTCATCTTCCTGAATTTTAAGGGCAAATGTGTAAAATCAAATCACAAGCCACTTATTAGGCATCTTTCCTCTTTGGGCTTTACCATCCTCCCTTTTCTTTTAAAGGGAGAATCACATCAGTTTTGAAAATGATTCACCTAAGTCTCCCTCAGGATAAGCAGACATAGCTAAATACAGGTAAGTGCGTGTGTACCTTCAACTCAAGCTTCATGTCTTGAAAGCTAAACTAAAGTGAGGGTGAGAAAAACAGCTGTGAAAATACAATTATCACACAGTCTGCCATTCTCAGACTGAGAATGTGCAGGAATGGGGGTGCAAGGGTAGTTAGGTGTTGTGCTCAATGGGGAGAAGATGAAGAACAAGAAGTCAGTAACTACTAGGCGAGCTATTATGAGAATATGAAGATCTTCCCTGCCCCTAGGCCCTTTGATAGGCTTAAGTGACCCTGAGAACCTTCCCTGATTTGAAAATATACTCTGCCCCCTAATAGGCTGAATGTGGTCACATGGAGCCTGTGGCAGGAAGCTTGTTCTTCAGGAACACCCACACCTCATTGCTTTGTGATTGGGCAGTTAGTTGGTCAAGAGGGTTGTAACATTCTCCAATCCAGAAGGCTATATATACCCTGATGTGAGGTTTTGCTTTGGGGCTCACTTTGTAAAGAGTTGTGTGATTTGGCCAGATGAGACTCTGGGAAGCCAGAGTTGAGCCCCGCAGCTTTGAACACCCAGATGTTGGTGCTTCCCTCCCTGGTAACTAACTAGGTATGGATATAATGGTCAGACAACTGGAAGCCCGTCTGCTGATTTGTTTCTTTGTCTGTTTGTACCTTCCGTTTGTATTCTGTTTGTATTCTCTGAAGTTCAGGGTGTTGATTTTTCCCCCTGAACTAAGTAAATGATATATGTTTGATTGATTAAAGTAAGATTGTTAACCCATTTTGCTTTCCTTTAGAAAAGCAGATCTAAGAACCTGTGCTAGCATTCATGCTTGGTATGCTAGGGTGCTTGCTGATACACGAGCCCAGAGCACCCAAACGCTAGAGAATCATGAGCAAAAGAGTTCTACTAGAGAAGAGATGAGATATGGGTAAAAGCAGTCCAGAAAGAGGTATATAGACATAAGAGCTGAAAATGGGGGCAAAATTAAAGAAGTAGCCAAAGGCTCTGAGAAAAGTATAATTCAATCAATCAAGTTTCCAATAAACCAACAGTTGGAATGAACTCAAAGTAAGCCCCCTATGCTGGGTCTTTTCAAGTTGGGTTTAGGTTGCTATACCACAGATAGCCACACTCACACTAATCATCCACTCAATACCTTCACTGACATAGGGGAGAAGTAGCCTAAATGATATTAAAAAAATGGAAAACCTCAAAACTGTTAACTTTGGGATATAAAATAAAATCATCCCTTGATATCCTTGACATAATCATTTATATTGAAAAGCCAATAGAAAGAGGCGCACTTGGGTACTCCCACACAAACATCTACATTGAATAACTTCTTTTTAATGAATTGGCTGTTACAGTGACCAGTCAAAATGTATATGCAAACACCCCCTGAACCACAATGACTTTCTGACTTTGAAGGAGACCTGTTAGCACTATTGCCTCACACAGAACTCTGTTCAGGGCAACCACCACATCTGAGCATCAAGCATTCACAATGCTGCACAAATGAAGCTTATTCTTCAGGAGGATGAAAAACATGGTCAGAGTCATTTCCAAAACTATCTTCCCACAAGTGTACAGATCTTATTGTTCTTATTTTTAAAAAAATATGAAAAATAATGGAACATAGGATTAAACATCAAAATCTGTCATACTGAATATTCATGATTCTCCTGAATTTTATGTGTGTGTGTGTGTCTTAGAATATAATCATTGAAAATGGTCAAAAAATAAAAACAAAAAGTTTTGAAGAAGAAATGAAAGATATCAATAGTTACAGAAAAATTCTGTAAATCATTAATAATGACAGAAATGAAATTTTTAAAACTCTGAGGTACCATTTCACATCTATAAAATTGACTAACTTGACAGTAAAGGAAAATGGCAAATGCTGTAAGGGATATATATAGAAAAACAAATACACCAATGAACAATTAGCAGACCTGTGAAGTGGTCCAACCATTCTGGAGAACAATTTGGAACTATGCCCAAAATACTATAAAACTGGATACACCTTCTGACCCCAAAATACCACCACTAGATTTGTATCCCAAAGAGATACAAGAAAAAGGAAAAAGACCAATGAGAGAATGAGTACCCCTTTTTCTGGTGGCAAGAATTGGAAACTAAAGGGATGCCATCACTTGGGAAATGGTTGAAGAAGTTGGGACATATGATTATGATGAAATGATACTATGCTGTAAGAAATGACATGCAGGATGGTTTCAGAAAAACCTGGGAAATTATACATACACTGATCAATACAATAACCAACTTGGATATCAGAGGACTCATGATGAAACATGCTACCCACATTCTGAAGAAAGGTGTTAGACTAAGGGTATAGAGACATATTTTTCTTTTGGGGGGGGGAAGGCCAATGTGGAAATTTGTTTTTCCTGATTATGCATATTTGTTACAAGATTTTTATTTTTCTTTCTTCTACAAAGGGGGAGGGAAGAGGTTGAAGGGAAAGGAAATATTTTTGTTAATTTAAATTAATTAACTGATTGATTTTTGTTGATTAGACTTTTTTAAAATGTCACATAATGAATTAGCGCCTGAGATGGCATTAAATGCAGGTGTCTTATTCTCTAGTCCTTTATTTCTTTTCTCTAGGCCCCACTATCACTTCTTTAAATGTCTTTACTCAATACCTATGAATGCAGAATTTAGTTTTTATTATTATATTATTTACAAGAAATGACCACATTGTTTAGAAAGGATAAGGTAACAAACCCCACTGAGGGGTTATACTAATAGATACAAATTATAGCAAAAACTTGCTAGCAATTAGACCTATCTGAAAATGAAATACATCTCCTTGAATTAGTTAAGTTTATTGTTACCAGAAATGTCTAAGCGAGGCTAGATGACAATTTGTTGAACATAGCTGTGAATTCTAATGCTGAAGACATTTAAGTAAATTTAAGTCCTCTTATTACCCACATTGTCAATATAGGGACAACACATCATTATAATAGAAACGTGTTTCACAGAATCATAAAATCATAAAATGTTATATTTGAAAAGGGTCTCAGAATAAAAATGGCTCAACTCTTACCTAAAGTATGAATCCGCCTAAAAGATGCTCAACAAATTGTCATGGGTAGTCAGGGTACCTTGGACTTGGCAGATTTCTCATGTCCTTTAACATATCCTACCCTGATGACCAGACATATTTCCATGTGACCATGAGAAGCTAATCCTCACCTGGTTGCACTCCTCCAGACATCCATCATGCCCTCTGGAATCTCATCATCCTGCAAGATCATATCAACTCTGAAAATCACATTGCCTCAGTACCCCCTGCCCCTCTAGTATCTCTGCCAAGAAAATCCCAAATGGGGTCATGAAGAGTTAGACATAATGGAAATGACTGAACGACAAAAGATGAGCATAATGGGGTTTTTTTTCAATGCACAATTAAAGGACAAATCCTTTCTTGCACACATAGTTGACATCACAGGATAGATTTTCCTTGAATTTTTAAAGATGACTTCCCTACTCTATTCCAAAGCCCTGAGCTGCTCTACTGTAGTGTTGGGCCCTAGACATTTGTCTATTTTGGCTGAGACTCAAAATATTAAGGTTCTTGTCTGATTTATGTGCCAACAGACTGGGAGATAAAGAGCTAATGACAGCCTGAGAGCTCAGAAGATCCTAGAAACAAACAGCCCTAGCTGACTGCTCCACTTTTCTCCATGAATTTATTCAGAGGGAAGAGTATCATTTCAAAATCTGCTTATCCAATTACCCTGGGGTTAGGGTACTCTGACAACAAAATCTATCATTCCATTCAGTATGACTGACTGTGTTTTATTCTCACAGACATGTGTTAAGCTTCCTAGGTACTGAACTGTAAAAAGCTTATTTTATTTCAAAATTTTAG
This sequence comes from Pseudochirops corinnae, assembly GCA_028646515.1. Lineage (NCBI taxonomy): Eukaryota > Metazoa > Chordata > Mammalia > Diprotodontia > Pseudocheiridae > Pseudochirops > Pseudochirops corinnae. The sequence goes on along the minus strand of CM053592.1, from coordinate 104,294,667 downwards.
TTTTCTTTTGACTACAACAATCCATTACTGCTTCAGCACCAAGTATAGAGTATATAAACTGTATAAAAGGTCAGTGAAAGAGACCATCCAAATGGTATTTCTGGTTTTGTTCTGGATCAAGCACAAGTACCCACAAAGGAGAAAGATTCAGCCCCAAACTAGAAGTACATGTACTACAGATTACCTTTACTGCTGAGGGAGCCATTCAGAAAAACTGGACCTATTCTAAAATAAGTGAATAATGAAACAAAGTAATGGCAGTCAAAAGATGTCTTTTTATAAAATAGGATGAAGAAGGTGAAAGGTCTTCATTTCAAAACTAATGTTTCTTAGGTAAGATGAATTATGCTATGAGATGCTACGATGGACAGAATGTTAATCTTGGAATCTCGAAAAACAGAGTTCAAATTCTGTCTCAGAGAATCAAGCATATGACCCCTGGGTAATGATAATAATAATAATATTGAACTTGACTGATCAAAGAAAGTATCAAAATCAGGGTCTTCCAAGTGTTGAACATCATCAAGCTAGAGTACAAAGAATCAACTAATATAGAGGAAGCAGGTAGAGGTGGAAACAAAGAGGAAACAATGTATATATCTGAAGAGGTTAAGAAGCCTTCTAAACTTCTAAGGGGTGAGAAAATTGGGGATTAGTGTGCGAGATGGGTTTTTAGAAAGGTATATAGATTAAGATTAGGAGGGTGGGGTGAACAGATAAGGAAAGGATTTTTAGAGGGGGGGATAAAATAAGGAATAAGAGGGTAAAAGGAGAAGATAAGGTAACAGGGATAGGTGACAAGAGAGGCTGAGAAGAAAAATCATGTGTAAAAATAAGGTAGAGGGAAATTTACAAATAGCAATTATAATGTGAATTAGAAAAAATAATAACAAACTTAATTTGGAAAAACAGAAGGTCAAGAATATCAAAGGAAATGACAAAAAAAAGTGTAAAGGAAGGAGATTTAGTACCAGATTTTAAATTGTATTATACAGCAGTAATTATCAAAACTATCTGGTGATGGATAAGAAACAGAAAGGTACATCAATGAAATAGAGAAGACATATAATTTACAGCAATAAATAAACATAATAATCTTCTTTGTGACAAGTATGAAGACTTAAGATTTTGGGATAGAAATTCATTATTTGGTAAAAATTGTTGGGAAAACTGCAGAGCAGCATGGCAGAACACTGGGCATAGACCAATATCTTACACCATTTACCAAGGTAAAGTCAAAATGGATACATAACCTAGATATAAAGAGAGATTTTACAAGAAAATTAGAAGAACACA
>CM053592.1:104215760-104293271 GCA_028646515.1 Pseudochirops corinnae | reverse complement strand
CTTTGTGGTGGCAAAAAACTGGAAATTAAGGGGATGCCCATCAATTGGGGAATGGCTAAACAAGTAGTGGTATATGAATGTAATGGAATACTATTGTGCTATAAGAAATGGGGAAGAGATGGACTTCATATTTACCTGGAGAGGCTCATACAAACTAATGCTAAGTGAGAAGAGCAAGACTAGGAAAAATTTGTACGCAATCACAGACACATCATATGTGACAATCAACCTTGATAAACTGGACTCTTCTCAGAAACGCACAGCTATAAGACAACTCTACAAGTCTCAGGATGGAAGGAGATACCTACATTCAGAGAAAGATCTAGAAAGACCAGAGTTTAAATGGAAACTGAAGCAATCTACATGCTATTGTTCTTTTCCGTGTTTGGATTTGTTTCTTTTTTCCCATTGTTCACTCCATTGTTTACAACCCTTCCATACAACCAGACTAATGTCCAATGTGAAAGTATTTGGAGATCCTATACTTGATTGCATGCCACCGTAGAGGAGTGGGGGGAAGAAGGAGAGGAGAAAATTTGAAACAAGGGATTCTGGAACTGAATCTTGTAAACTAAAAGTAAATAAACAAATCAATTTAAAAAAAGAAAAAAGTTAATCATAAAATGGATAATTTTTATTACATTAAATTAAAATGTTTTGTACAAATAAAACAAATGTGACCAAGATCAGAAGGAAAGCAGAAAACTGGGGAAAAACTTTTATATAGAGTTTATCAGTTAAAGGTATCATATCTAAAATATATAAAGAACTTTATCAAATTTATAAGAATATAAATCATTCCCCAATTGATAAGTGGTCAAAGGATATGACAGGGAATTTTTGGATGATGAAATCAAAACTAAAATTAGTCATATTAAAAAATGTTCTGAATAATTATTTACTAGAGAAATGCAAATTCATACAACCTTGAGATATCATTTTATACCTACCAGATTAGCTAAAATGATAGAAAGGGAAAGTGACAAATGTTGGAGGGGATGTGGAAAAATTGGGACACTAATTCATTGTTGGTAAAGTTGTGAACTGATCCAAAATTGAAACGCAGTTTGGAATTATACTCAAAGAGCTATTGAACTACCTATACCCTTTGACAGAGCAATACCACTACTTGGCTTATTTCTAAAGATAATTACGGAAAAAAGAAAAGAACTTATATGTTCTAAAATGTTTATGGCAACTCTCTTTGTGGTGGCAAAGAACAGGAAATTAGAGGGATGTCCATCAATTAGTGAATGGCTGAACAAGTTGTGGTACACAACTGTGATGGAACACTATTGTGCTATAAGAAATGATGAGCTCAATGCTTCTAGAAAACATGGAAATATCTGCACAATATTATGAAGGCAAAATGAGCCGAATCAAGAGAATACTGTATACAGTATCAGCAATACTATTTTAAGAACGGCTTTCAGTGAATAAGTTATTTTGACTTTTATAAATATCCAAATTAACTATAAAGGATATAGAAAGATGTTATCTACATCCAGAGAAAGAATTCATAGGTAGAAGTATGTATAGAATAATTTTTAAAATATATATATACATATATATATATGGGGGTGGGGGTGGGAGGGCATATGTGTGTATACATATATACATAATAATTATGTATGTATAGAATAATTATACATATACACACACACACCTATTTATGTCTAATGGTAGCCATCTCTAGGGCAGGGGGTAGAGGAAAGGGAAGGAAAAAAAGAAATCTGCATGATAATTGTGGTTTATATTTGAAAGGAATAGCAAGTTGTGCATAGTAGATATGCAGTTTCATGTGCAAGCTTCTTTTTTTTTGTACTATGTTATCAAAATGTTTGTTTTATTCCATAAATTAAAAAAAAAATTAAACCAAAGAATTAACTCAATCCAATATATTACTGAGCTCCAAAATATAGAATTTAGAAAAGATGAGAGCCATGAGAAAGGAATTTTCCCTAAGAAGGGGCCTAATTATATGCTAATCTTACTGAGAAACCTAGAATTAGGATACAGGGAGTATAAGCTCCCAGAGACAAGAAGGAAAGTCAGCCAGCACTCCATATGTTTGAGTTTAGAACACATCAATCAAATGATAACAGCTATATAGGAGAGAAGAGAAATATTCAAAATTTACTATTAACTACAAGGGCACTGGTCAAATTTCCCAAAAGTGGAGAAAGGCAGTAGGAGTCATTCTTTTCTGAAGTTTCACTGCATCTACAGCTATTAATATACTGATATATATGACTACCTAATATAATATAATACTAATATAATGATAACATGCATCACTAAGAATATATAAGTATGTATATATAAAAAGCATATACCATATGCAAATATACATACTCACACATATATGTATCATTTTTTCAGGCAAGTACATAAGAATCTATTTCCAGGATATGGAATACTGACTTACCTCTAGAGAGGTACTTTTTCTCCTCCCTGGACAAGGGAGAACCTGCAAATTATTTTCTCTCTTAACCATCCCGTGACTGATGAACCTTCCTGTGACCATTCTCTCTATGTCACCTTAGAGAGGAGTTAACGTAATGCAGATCCTTGATGATTCCTCTCTACCTTACCCCTATTCTCCATCCCTCATAGGCCTACGTAGGTTGCTTCTTTATGTTACAGATTAAAAATACATTTATGATGCATTTAATCCTCTTAGTCAGTGATTTCTTACCACTTCTAGATAGTGAATGTTTTTGCGGATGAACTGATCAGCACTTATATTGAGGAAACTGAGATGATAATCTTTCCTTATTAACATTTAACTTGCAACTGCTTTTGCTAACATCTAATTTATAGCTATAAGCATCTATTAAGAGCCTTGCTAATACTTAATTTCTAGGATTTAACCTGGAACAACCAGTATAAATATAATTTCATTATGAAGCTAAAGGAGTATAAAATGCCAGCTATCAAAGAAAGACATGAAAAGAGAATGAACAGTTTAGTAAAAGAGGTACAAAATTTTACTAAAGAAAATAAGTCCTTGAAAATCATAATTGGACAAATGGAATCTAATGATTCCATGAGACATCAAGAAATAATAAAACAATGGCAAAAGAATAAAAAAAAATAGAAGAAAATGAGAACTATTACATAGGAAAAAACAACTGACCTGAAAAACAGATCGAGAAGAGATAATTTAAGAATCATTGCACTACTTGAAAGCCACACATATATAGATATATATAGCCTAAACACTATATTTCAAGAAATCTTTAAAGAAAATTGCCCAGATGTCTTAGAACCAGAGGGCAAAGTAGAAATTGAAAGATTCTATTGATCACATCCTAAAAAAACACCTCAAAATTAAAACTACTAGAAATATTATTTAAAAAATCCAGAGCTCTCAGACCAAGGAAAATACTTCAATCAGCCAGGAAAAAAAAACAAAACTCAAGAACTACAAAGTCACAGTCAAGATCATATAAGATTTAGAAGCCCCAACAATAAAGGAATAAAACGTTTGAAATATGATGGATTTCGACCAAGAACAACCTACCCCAACAACACTGAATATAATTCTACAGGGCAAAAAGGGGCCTTTAATGATACAGAAGACTTTCAAGTATTTCTGATGAAAACACCAGAGTTCAGTAGAAAATCTGATATTTAAACACAAAAGTCAAAAGAGAAGCATAAAAATGAAATGAGTAAGAAATCACAATGGATAAAACAAGGCTAAACCGATCATATTCTTATGTGGGGAAATGATATAGATAATTCCTCAGAAACCTTATCACCATGGGAATCTCAGAGGGAATCTAATTAGAAAGAAAGCCTAGGTATGATTCTATTGTGTTTGGGTGATCTCAAAGGAAAAATAGAAAGGTTGAAAAGAGGAATGCACCAGAGGATAGGATGGCGGAGGAAGGGAGAGGAAGAATGGGGAAAATTATCTCATATATTATTTCCCAAATTATGTCATGGGCAAGGAAGATTTTATACAAGAGAGGGGAAAAGAAAGGGAAGCAGGTGACACTTGGATCTCACTGTTACCTGAACTGGTTAAAGAAGGGAAGAATACACAGACACAGACAGAAATGTATCTTACCCAAAAAAGAAATAAGAGAAAGATAAGGGTAATAAGAGGGACAGAGGGAAAGTTAAGTAAGGAAATGGTCAGAAGAAAAACAGATGCTTGAAGAGAGGGCAGAGGGAAAATAAGAAAGAAAAGTATAAGAGAACAGGATAGAGAGAAATACAAAATTAGCAATCACAACTGTGAATGTGAATGGGATGAACTCACCCATAAAACAGAAGAGTATAGTGGAATGGATTAGAAACCAAAGTCTAACAATATGCTGTTGCAAGAAACACATTTGAAATAGAAAAACACACATAGAGTTAAAATAAGGGGCTGAAGCAGAATCTATTGTGCTTCAGCTGAAGTAAAATAAATGTATATGCTGTGTGAATTGCCTTTTGGCTCATGACAAATGGAGAAGATACATGTAGCCAATCACTGAGACAGTGTAAGTTCTTCCTAAAATTATCTCCCAATAATTGCCTTCCTTCACAGCATTTAAAAGTATATACCATAAACCTGGAAGATTTGAGAATGAAAATATGATCAGCAGTAGGGTTACTAAACAGGAGAGACTATAGCTTTTCTACTAGAAACATATGATAACTATTTTAAGCATAACACATTCTTGGAATTTGTCCCAATCTTGGTAGTCACTAGCATTTTAGAACTTGCAATGAACCAAACATGTAAATAAATCAAGTACTGTTTAATCAGATCCCAAGTAATCAGATAAGCAGAAGGTTGTAGGGGAAGAATAGGAAAGATAATAGGGTGAAGAGAGAAAAGTATTTTCATTCAGCCTGTGCAAAGTGGAGTCTGTGCTTCTATCCCTCATAATACAGGCAAGTTTCTGCTGGGTCAGTGGAAAAGTTGATAAAGAAAAATGAGGAACCTGCTTACTGATTTTTGTAGGCACCTAAAATTTCCTTCACATCTTTAGTACAACCATAGAATCCAGAAGTAATGAGAAAAAAATATGTATCATTTTGAAATAGTAAAATAAAGCTATGACAGTTCAGGGATATTGGAAGAAGGAAATATGACACAAATTCCTGGAAGTCAAGTGAAACATCAGCGCTGGACTCATAAGCAAAGTTCTTAGAAGCCAACATAAAACAAATTTGACCAGAAAACAGATAATCATTTGTTAAGGCTGCTGTAGAGGGAATTCACTTATGAGACAAGACGTTGGACTAGAAGACCCTTAAAAATTCCTTCCATCTCTGGAAGTCTATGATTCTAAAACAACTCAAACTAAGACACAATTGAGTTCAAAAGTCTATTAAAAAGAAAGGAAATAAGATCTTAAAAACTAACAAAATATTTGAGTCTGGTAACAGTTTATGAAAAATAGGCAACTAATGGAAAAAACAATAATCCAACTCTCCAAATTCTCCAAATTTCCATACAGAAAGAAATAGATCATTTAAACTTGTATAAGAGTTCTCTCTTTCTGAAAAGAAACCTGCTATATGATGGAGTGTTATGTGTAAATGTGTCACTATAATGCATTTTGTAAATTTAGAAAAATTGCTTTGTTTGACAAATTCTTTCCCTCTCCATGTTGCAACAGAGACATTTTCAGCTTCAAATGCCTTCCCCTCTAAAGTTTCCTTCCAACTATTCTCTATGTACTTTGTACGTACCTAGCTGTGTACATATTGTCTGTCTTACGCATTAGAATGTGAGTTCTTTAAAGGGACTATTTTTGCCTTTCTTTTACAGTATTTAGTACAGTGGCTGGGACATGGGAAGAGCTTAGTAAATATTTGTTGATTGACTGATTTTCTTCACTGATATTTTCTGATGAGTAAATCCTATTAAAGACAACCAAGTACTGCTCACAGTCCATAACCATGACAGTCTTCATTATCTCAAGAGTTTTCCAAAGTTTTGAAAATCATAAAGACTTTACCTGGTAAATGGGAGTTACATTCTAGCAGAATAAAGGACACAATTTTTCCTTTCTCTAATTAATAAAAAAAATGCATAAAATATAAAAAAAAAGTATATAAAAGTTCCAACATTTACAATCAAATAAGCCCTTTACTAAGCTGGTACATAGAAAAAAATAGATACAACCATACAGAAACCATGTTGTATCAAGATATTTATTCCAAACTGTTGTTTTACAGGATAAAATTTGATCCATAGTATTTCCAAAAGAGAGACAGGAACCTTTATCTTGAATAAACACTAAATATTGATAATGATAAAGACCCATAATTGAGGAGTAGGAAGAGACTGGCTAGACTGCATTTAGTAAACTAGGGAGCCATTTTCAATGGCTGCAATCCATTCATTTTCATAAAAATCCCTCTATTTGACACGAATATCTTTCTGGTGATGGCTCTTAGTCATGGACTACCACAAGCTCAGGAGATTCAAAATTACAAGGTAGCTGGTTTTCTTTATTACAGGGGAGAATATAATTTTTGAGACAGGAGGGGATATATGTAGAAATGACTGTGATATTTTTAGAAAGGTACCAAAAACTTTTTTTTATTACAAGTAATTCAAAGGGCAATAGAAAGATACACAGGCAGATGGAAGTTTATCAACAATGATTTGTACACTAAGGAGCAATTAATATAAAAGATATCATGGAGGACAAGTATAAGTGGAAAAGGAAACTTAAGAGGCAACAGATGGGAACTGCAATTGTTACTCTGGTACCCCTGAGATACTGAAAAAATGAAATAGAGGTCTCTAGTACGTTGTGTAGCTAGCTCTTCCATGAAGAATTTATGGAACTGTCAGACATGCTTGATGTATCAGTTTCACTGAACTGCTTTTTCCCCCTCTCTCTCTTTTTTTAAATCTTTGTTATAAAATAAGAGGATGGCTTTTGGGTAGGAGAATGGGAAACAGATACAAAAACAAAAGGTAGCAATAAAAATGAGAGAAATATTTTTAAAGGATTTATGAAAAGATATGAATAAGAATTACAAGGAATGATTAAGCATGGATAGACTAGGATGCATCAGTGGAGAGAATATCCATACTAATGAAATCAAAAATTCATCAAAGTAACAAATGAAAGGGCCCACCAATCAACAACATATATAATCAACATCACAGAAAGGAGTATTCTAAGGAAACACTGGTATAAAACTCAGCAGCAAGAAGAAGCTACAAATGCCCAGCCCTAGTTCTTGGCTAAGAATCATACTATATATTGTTGCGAACTGTTCTTTAAATTTAAAATGTTCATACTGTTCTGCTTAGATAAAGCATGTGCTTTTAAAAAGCTGTGGTTAACGCATTCCCAAAGTGTGGAGCCTGACATTTTGGAAGCATGGGAGTGCTTAAAACAAACAGAACACTAAATTTACTCACAGAGCCAAGCTATAGATTATGAAATACCCTTAGAGAATTTTAGATTACTCCCTGACCAATAACAGAAGAATAATGTTAAACACTGGTATTGGGCAAGGGCAAAACCAAATGTGGCTCAGTTCTCTAGAATCCCTTTTCCCACCCCATTCCCGCTAACATAGAAAAAAAAAAGGTACTCTGCAGTTGTATAAATGGTGATTGAACTAGTTCTGTAAGATGATATTTCTCAGTTTATAACCCAGAACAAAATATGGTAGATAAAATCCCACTGAGAAGAAAAAAAAATCATCCCTATAGGGAGACCAACATTCAGTATTCTAAAAATACAGAAACATACACAATATTGGCTTAATACAATATACCAGCCTACTCTGTACTCAGTGGTAAACCCAGAAATTCATTATCTAACAGTGATATAGTGGAAATAACAATACACAAATTTATATAGTACTTTAAAAGACTGACCAAACACTTAATACATAATCACAGAATTTGAGAGTCAGAAAAGGCCTCAGAGAGGACCTAATCTAATCCATAACCAAAAGGAATTTTTATTATAACATTACAGAACAAGTGGTCAACCAGCCTCTGCTTGAAGGCCTCCAACAAGGAAGAATCATAGGAGAATGTAGAATAGTCAAACTTCCAAGAGTACAGACATCCAAATGATGTGGATTGCATTCCACTTTGGGACAACTATCTCTAATGGTGAAGAATTTTTTCCTGACATCAAGCCTCAATTTACCTCTTTGCAAACTCAACCCATTGCTCCTAGTAATGTCCTCTCAAGACAAATAAGTCTAATCTATCTTCGACATGGGTGCTATTACTACTACCCATTTTACAGATAAAGAAACTCCAAGAGGTTAAATGATCTGAGATAGGATGTGAACCTAAGGTTTCCTGACTCCAAAACCAGTGAACTATCTATTACCCCACTGAATTTGAAGTACAAGGATCTGGGTTCAAATCCGACCTCTGCCACTTCTAGTTGTGTGAATTTTTGAAAGTTATTTAATGTTACAGTATCTCAGTTTCAACTGCATACCCTTTGACCCAGTAATACCACTTCTGGGGTTGTACCCCAAAGAGATCATAAAAGTGGGAGGAAGACTCATATGTACAAAAATGTTTATTGCAGCTCTCTTTGTCATGGCAAAAAACTGGAAATTAAGGGGATGCCCATCAATTGGGGAATGGCTAAACAAGCTGTAGTATATGAACATAATAGAATACTATTGTGCTATAAGAAATGGGGAGGAGATGGACTTCATATTTACATGGAGAGGCTTATGCAAACTGATGCTAAGTGAGAAGAGCAGAACCAGGAAAAACTTGTACACAATCACAGACACATCATATGTGACGACAAACCTTGACAAAGAGGACTCTTCTAAGCAACGCACATCTATAAGACAACTCTACAAGTCTCAGGATGGAAGGAGATACCTACATTCAGGGAAAGATCTAGAAAGAACAGGGTTTAAATGGAGACTGAAGCAATCTACATGCTAGTGCTCTTTTCCATGCTTGGTTTTGGTTCCTTTTTCCCATTGTTCACTCCATTGGTTACGACCCTTCTATACAACCAGACTCATGTCCAAGGTGAAAGTCACTCGACTGCACGCTACCATGGGGGGTAGGGGGGAAGAGGGAGGGGAGAAAATTTGAAACTCAAGGGACTCTGGAACTGAATCTTGTAAACTACAAGTAAATAAACAAATCAATTTAATAAAAAAAAAAAAAGAAAAGAAAAACATAGTATCTCAGTTTCCTCATATATAAAATAAAACATAAAATAGAGATTAAATTATATTGCCTCTAGAAGTCAATATCATTTGATCAGTATTTTTGACAAGCTGCTCAGGTTTATTTATATCTCTAAGAAAACAAGTTAGGAGTGATGCTAAAACATCTTTTAAGTGACGCAGTAAAACGTCAACAGTGAAATAAAACTGTGAATTACACTAGTTTAAAGAAAACTGAGTCACGTACTCCCCCTTCCACATTTGTTTATGCTTATGCATTTTCTGTGACACTAACATTCACTAGAATCTGACAGCTGAAGGGAAAGGAGAACACAGTTTACACTTGGTAAGTATTGTCAGACATACTTAGCTACAATATCAAGAGGTTTCTTTTTAAATGTAGTATTTACATTTTTCTGATAACTATAATGGCACAGAATTCTGGATTCAGAGCTAGAGGGGACAATGGAAGCCAATTAGCCCAATTCTTTCTTCTATGGGTGACAAAACCAAGGTTTGGAGAGGTGACCGTGACTTGCCCCAAATCCCACAGGTATGAAGTTACTGCCACATGGATTCACCAAGCAGACGTGGGCACTGGGTCCCATAAAGGGAAGTTAAGAAGGTAATGAAGCTTTAGATCCATCCAAATAACAAAGAAGCTCCATCTCCTTTTATCTTCATCTTCTTGTCACTATCTTTATCTTTGTCTTCCTCCTCCTCCTTTTCCTCTTCCTCCTCTTTTTCGCCTTCCTCTTCTTTGTCTTCCTATTCCCCCTCTTATTAATACGTCTCTTCTGTCAGGCTCCTACCTCTAATGAGAAGGAAAAGCAGAATGGGGCTGGAGAGACTGTGGGTAATAGAAGGGCCAAAGAAGAGGATGCATGGTGAAGAGAAGAGAATACTATTCAAACTAAGAAGCCTGTAGGTAAACAGAAAGCCTGGGGAAAATCAAAGTCAGAAAGGCATTAAGGTTCTGTGCATTAGGCAGGAACAATGACAACAATTACAAGCATCAGCATAATTACTCTCAAACCTAAAAGGAAAATAGTTTTCATCACACTAACCCTATGAGTATGTTACACTAGTATCAGTAGTCCCACTTTACATATGCAGAGGGTAAGGTATAGGGAGGAGAAAAAGAAACTAGACCGAGGTTCTCCTTCTTCCAAGACCCACAATCTTTCCACTGCCCTAAAGCGGAACAAGGAACTGAGGATGAGAGCAAAAGGTTCAAAGCAGAACATAAGTAGGTAAAGAAAAAGCTGAGCCAAGGTCAAAGCCAGGAGCTCCCAAAGGGAGAGGGCTTACCCAGGATGATGTGAACTGAGTCTAGGGCCAGAAAGCCCAAAACCAGTGATGAGAGGTCCACACCAAAGGTCAGGAAAAATGTCATGAGATGGTGATAAAGGAAGCACAAAATGACAGTGACAGACATTTTGTCCCATTTGAGAAATAAGCCTGGGAAAGTATCTTTTCACAGCGGTGTCATGATAGTATCATTCAGCTACACCTGAATAGGTGTGGGGCAAGACAGTTTTAGCCCTAGATCAAGAAAGGGAAATATATCTGTCTGGCTACCAGAGTTCATGAACTAAGTATATTCTGATGAGGTGTAGGCTCTGGGACCCCACCTTGAGCTCTCCTTGAATCTTCCCACAGGAAGGCTTTACCCTGAGGTCATGGGCCTTAACTTGTGGCTCTCCCCAAGTCTTTAGCCCTCCTTTGTTTCAATAGTTTCCCACCCTTGAACTGGCCTGGCCCACCACTGTCTATGGTCTCCAGGTAGCCTCCAGCAACTTCCCACCCTTAATCACTCATTACTGGAGTCTGACCCCATCTCTACCCCTGAAGACCCTCCCCAAACTCCTCCTCTAGACCACCCCTAGATTCCTCCCACAACCTTTCTGTATATAGGATCCCACCTTCACTCCATGTGTGTGAGAGCGCCACAGAATGCCCTAACACAGACTTATTCTGCACTGCTTGCCCAATGCAAGCCTTACAGACACCTAGGCTCCTTAAGAGTCTACCCAATATGATGAACTTTCAATATAAACTTTGCTTTTCTTTGGCTGAGAAATTTGAGTGGAATTCTTCCACAGGACTTGGCATAATGGTATTTTAGGGTCTCAGGCAACCCTGACCCTCTTTGTGGGTACCCTCTTCATTTTTATGGTTCTCTGACCAGGAAACACGGCTAATCTCAAGCTCTTCTGCAGCCGGGACTGGAAGGTATGTCAGCCTCTCTCTTTCCCTATTGCATTGCCTTCTTGTTCTCCAAGTACCTTGGAGGTGTGGTTTTTTGCGTGCTTTTTGTGTTTTGTTTTGTTTTGTTTTTGTGAGCCTAACCTCTCAGGTCCCATTAGGTCAGACAGCTAGGTACTCAGGCTGACCTCAGGTTCTCAGTCCTGTTTGTTTATGTTCGAGAACATGGATACTTGCGCAGCTTCTGAAGAATGGAGGACAACTACAGACGCCCCATTTGGAAGTGTAAGTCAGATTCTTTCAATTCTCTCAGTGCTAGGGAACTGGGAAAACTCAAGGGTTTTTTTGGTAGGTTTTTTGCCCTGTTTTGTTTTGCTTGCTTTTCGAGGCTTACTCTCAAAACCTTCCTTTATGGTGGAAGGGACTTCCAGGCCCTATGCCTGTAGCTCCCAAAAGTTTGCCTTTGGGTTGTCTTTTACAACATTGGGAAAAATGTAGTTTCTCTGGAGACCTTAAAAAGGAAAAGCTAGTGGTTTTTTGCAACACTGTTTGGCCTAAGTATCACCTAGAAAACCATGAATCGTGGCCTGTTTTGGGGAATTTAAAAGATAATACTCTCTTGCAGTCAGAATTATACTGTCGCAGAGAAGGAAGATGGACAGAAGCTGCCTTAATGGCCTTCTTTGAACTTTCTTGGAACATGGTTCTCAGGAAAGACTGAGATGCTTGAAGCCTATAGCACTTCCACAAAGGGGCAATGGGGAGCAATTAAATGACCCCCTTCCTGTGGCTTTGGCTCCAGCCCCTCCCCCCTCAGGAACTCCTGCTCAGGTCCCAGTCACCCGTCCCACTGAGGCAGCTCCTCTAGCCCCTGCTACTGCACCCCAACCCTTTTCCACCTGGTTTCTCTTCCCTTTTCCTCTAGCCCAAAACCCCTCATTTCCTGACCCCTACACCATCCATATCTACTAACCTGCATCTCCCAGAGGGTACCCACAAAGAGGGTTAGGGGTGCCTGAGACCCCAAAACATCAACATGCCAGGTCCTACAGAAAGAATTCCGCTCAAGTCTTCTCAGCCAAAGAAAAGCAAAGTTTATTGAAAGTTCATCATATTGGGTAGACTCTTAAGGAGCCTAGGTATCTGTAAGGCTTGCATTGGGCAGGCAGTCCAGAATAAGTATATGCTAGGGCGTTCTGTGGCTCTCTCACACCACATGGAGGGAAGATGTAATCCTATATACAGAAAGGTTGTGGGAGGAATCTAGGGGTGGTCTAGAGGAGGAGTTTGTGGAGGGTCTTCAGGAGGAGTCAGATGAGGTCTGACTCCAGTAATGAGTTTGGGGAGGGTCTTCAGGGGTAGAGATGGGGTCAGACTCCAGTAATGAGTGATTAAGGGTGGGAAGTTGCTGGAGGTTACCTGGAGACCATAGACAGTGGTGGGCCAGGCCAGTTCAAGGGTGGGAAACTATTGAAACAAAGGAGGGCTAAAGACTTGGGCAGAGCCACAACTTAAGGCCTATGACCTCAGGGTAATGCCTTCCCTGGGAAGATTCAAGGAGAGCTCAAAGGGGCTCCCCGAGCCTACACCTCATCATATTCTACTTCTTGGAAGTGAATGAAGACTTCTACACAAAAAGAAACCTCTCCCACAGAACTACAGAATAGTGGGTTAGAGCTGTCTCAGTCTGCTCACCCCTGCTCCTCTGGTCCCCAAAAGGGTTCCAATGTTAGTGGTAGTTTGAGACTACAATGCTACAGTAGCAAGGAGATACTATTGCCTTCTCAGCTATAGAAAATATAAACAATATACTTCATATTCACATCATGAAAATCAGTGTTCCAATTACCAAAAAAAAAAGTTAAAATATCATTTATTCATTCTCATGGAATATGTAGGAAGTCACTGAGAAAATCTACCAGTTTTCTTGCCACAAGTAGATGTTTCCCCTTAATGTGAAGGCTAGTGGCAAGTCTGATACATCACATGATGCTTCCCAAAGTCAGAGGGCCATTGCCTGGGTATTCAACAAAGGTCTAAAACAGAGGTTCTCAACCTGTGGGTCGCAACCCCTTTGGGAGTCGAAAACCCTTTCACAGGGGTTGCCTAAGATCATCGGATAGGAACCGAGACACCTCTTAGGAACCGAGATATCGCTCCTCTATCCATCCCCAGACAGGTACGCCCACATGCAGATACACCCACATACAAGTGTTAAAGGATCACGGCATTAGGAAGGTTGAGAACCACTGGTCTAAAAGCATCAACAGAAGTAATAAAGGCACACTTTTTGGAGGAAAAACCTGAATTGAGTTCCACAGATCACCTCCCTGCTTGTCTTCTTGCCTCAAGCACAGCCAAAACTTTTCTTTTTGTCAGTAGCATTTTTCAGAAGCCACAATTCATTACGGACTTTAGCTATTCCAGCATTAGTCCACAGCCATGCCAGTCTTGTCTTTGATTATGTAATCTTGCTTCCATCTTTTGTCCTTGTCCTTTTAAAATCAGAAATTATCCCATTATCTCCTTAGGTGACTCTCCTTTTCTTCATTACTGTGAAAATTTGTTCCAATCCTTGGAATTTAATATTTGAGACCCTCTCATTCTTCTTTAGCCTTCTCTCAGGTCACTGGATCACTACTGTTTTCTTGAGCTTACAAAAAGCAACTTTCCTAAAACCTAGAGTACATATTAATGCACAGTAGTTCCCTCCTTGTTTTTCACAAACCCTAAATGACAGTCATTTTCTCTTCATTTCCCCTCACTTCTACTACCTGTCAGTTCCTACTTCTTAGTCAGAATTAAGTTCCCCTCCTCACTTGTTTGACCTTGTAGAAGAGGAAAATTTTAGCAAGGCAACTCAAGGTTTTATCAGATGGTCTGCTTTTAATAAAATAAAACCTCTAATAAATGTCTGAATACCCAAAGTCCCACATAATTACCATATTATATATCCCTGCCAGTTTCACGATCTGAGTCAGAAACTCCTTATGCATTACTCCCATCTAGCCAGGCAGCCCATGGTAATTTGTTTGCTTCTCCCTTTATCTGTACCTCATCACTCATCATCATGTTCCATTTTGGCATAGTACAGCTAGTTGGGTATAACTGAAAGAAAAACGGACTAGAGATCAGAAGATCTGGGTCCAGGTCTAGGCTTCGCCATTGAGTAGCTCCGTGACCCTGGGCAAGTCACTATTTCCCTAAACCTAAATTTCCCCAACTATAAAATGGAGCAAATAACAAATGCTTAGTTCACAGAATACCACTGTAAACTTTACAGTTCTAGAAAGGGGTGGTTTGCTATGATTTGCTACCTACCAAGTCTTATGAAAGAAGAATTTCTTCCTTGTGCCAAAAATCACAAGTTCTCTCTTGCCTACTCTCTAGTCATCGGTTATTAATATGTGAACCATCAAATAACATTCTTGACTTTCTTACCAGTTATTTTTCCCTATGGACAGCTTCACTATTATTATTCTTATTTCTACATTATAGCCAATGTCTTCCATATTATCCAGATTTAGTCTTATCAGCATTCTTCTCTCTCTTCTTCTATTTTCAATTATGTCCTTAACGTAGGCATTCTCTAACAATAAGGATATGGAACTGGTAGCATCCAACTAATGAAAAGATTATCCAATAAATTATGTTGATAGTTGGGAGGTAAAGCTTCTTCAGTTGGTTTTAGCTGACTACTGACATCAAGCACAGTTTTTGTTTAAGAAATGGATTTCAATTTACTGTACATAGGACTTTCCCACTTCAATTTCACCAACAGTATTCTCTCAAATGAACATGCCTAACAAATTTAAATGATATTATATATCAAATAGTCTAAAATCATGACCATTTCAAACAATAATGAAGAGGAGAGCTTTTCTAGACTGCTTCCACAGACACCATTCCTGACAGTCTGGGGGGGCTCTATTATTATACCCCATTACCATCAAACACTCCCTCTGAGGCTTTCCAGCTCCATGACCTTGGCCAAGTTATTACATCAATCTGAGCCTCAGTTTCTTCTTCATTGTGGTGAATGAAGATCAAAGGAAATAACGTGGGTAAAGCATTCTGCAAACCTTAAAGCACTATATAAATGTCAATGGTGCAGTGAGACTGCAAAGTTTTGAACTGTTTGTTTTTACGAATATAACTTAAGGTGACTTAATTATTCTAATCTATGTAAAAATGTCTAAGAACCTTAGATGATATTATCAAGTGAATTCCTATGGGTAAAAATTCTAAATATTAAATGTTTTCACTGTTCCAAACATTTTCATTAAGAAAAACAAGTATTTTAAAGTAGCTAATTGCTAGTTAAATGTTATTTAAACTGTTTTAAAATACATGTCTCATTTTAAAATGTATGTTCAATGTTTGAGTTGTATTTTACCAAAATACCATACTGTTCCAAACTATATACACAGGAGAAAAGTAAAACCTTCCAAGAATGCAAAAGAAAAATAAACTGAATCCAGGAAGCCATCAAAATATAAATCAACCTGCTAAAATATATGTGATTAAGAAAAGAAAAGATGTTGTAAGAGGGGAATTGAAAATGCACTGCAAAGAACATAGCTAAAAAGCAAAAATGCTGGGTTTTTTAAAAAAAAGTATTTACAAATTAATCTAATTTACTTTTCTTTATTCAATTCAGTACCCTAAAAGGGAGTTCATTGTCTTCATAAGCTAACACTTTCCCTTCCCAACTCTTCTCTTCAAAGCATGGTTGTTCATTTTACATTCATTTTAGAGTACATGAGGAAGATGGGAGGGGGATAGAGATGCACTGGCATGGGAAAATGGGTAGGCAGTAAGTACCTTGGCTGAAAAGGCAAAGGGTGATGGAATAGACTTTCCCTAAAGGATTATACAGAGAAAGGGGTAGAAAAGGAGGAAGCAGAGTAGGAGAACAAGTAAGAGAGGAAGAGGTAGAAGAGGAGGGAAAAAAGATGAAGAGAGGACGAGGAAAAAGAAAATGAAGAAAGAGGAGAAGATGGTGGTGGTGGTGGTGGTGGTGGTGAAGATGAAGAAGACAGAATAGAGTGATAGTGGCTATTTGGCTTCATTGAGTCAAATGTTCAAGAGTTAGCTCATGTGCCATCTCCAATGTCTTTCCTGATCAGATCAAAGCACTTGCTAATTTTTCTTTCTCCTCTTCAAATTACTGTGCACATTCTGATTTGTTTAAATGTTACACCTCTCTAAAAGAATGTAACACTCCTTTCCCTAAGAAGGGAAATCTTTCTATGTGTATTTAGGATCACTAAATTATATCATAAAGTGCAAAAAAACCAAAAATATGCTCAAACAAACATCAAAAATGCCAAGTTCTTTCAGATCCTGCCTCTGCTATTTAGTAGCTTAGTAATCTTGAATAACTCACTTAACTTTTCTAAGTCTCAAATACCCCAATTTGATAAGTAGTAAAATAATGCTTAATCTGTTTGTCACACAATAGTTTTGAGGCTCAAATGAGATAATGTATAAAAACTGTAAAATGCCATACAAATGAAAGGTATTATTATCTTCAGCACTATCTTATACTCTGATCTCTTCCTGGACCAGGTTAAACCAAAGGCTCCCTGACCCCTGTGTGAACCTCCTTAAGAGTCTCCAGACCTTTGGACCTCCCAAAACCAAGGCCATTGATTCTATACACATCCCCAGATCTCTATTGATCCTGCCTCTTGCCCAAACAACTTTTTCTACAGCCCATATCTCAGCACAGTACATGTAGTAATAAGGAAAAGACATATTGACTATAATTATGGCAGTGAAGCAAAAAAGGAAGAGCAAGTGGTCCACGAAAGGAGCTATAAACATCAAAAATACAAGGAAAGTCTGGCTTCCTGAAACCTACCTACATTACAGTCTGTAATATACACATGTATGCCTCAACACACCAGTTTAGAAACACTGTACTTCCTTAACTTGAGATCTTGACTTCCTTATCATTGACAAACATTCCTATATCCACACAAAATCTGGACTTAGTATTGGCCTTTAAAAAATAATGACAAAAGCCAAATGATAAAATCCTAGAAGCAGCATCCAAAGGGACTGAGCCACCTCCAGTGCCCACTTTGCTTCTTTAAGGAACTCCAGAGAATTCTAAATTTTGTTTGAATGAATAATTGTTTCCACTTAAATTATGTGCACTCTTACCATACTGATCCAGTTCAGGCCCTTCACAACTTAGACACCATAAGCCATTTCAAATCTTTAAATGAGAAAAAGATTCTATGGCTCCCTTCAACATTTCTTGCCAAGCAGAGATCCGTGACAGGGCAGCAATGTGTAAGCAATTACACAACCAGAATGACTACCTTTCAATTCTTTTTCTCTAAATTTCTGTAGACCAATGAAAAAGAATTTTTATGAAAAAAAATATCTTTTAAACTTTTCAATCCTTTATCAAGATACAGAACTTAAGCAACATCTGGCATGTAAAATTTTCATTTAAATCTTTCAAGTGGTTCATTTTTCCTCAGCTTTAAGAAAAGAACCCTGCTTTACTTCACCACGCCAGGCATAAATTATTCATTAATTCTGTTTGCTAAACCCATAACTGAGCCCAGATGTTTCTTCTGGAAAGCTATATCTCAAAAATACAGCAATCTGTGAGGGGTGGAGGTACAGGTCTTTCTCCCAAATAAGATGCAGTGTTTATCTGAAAAGAACAATGCAGTGCTTTTTTTTTCAGGGATGGAGCAAAGAGGTAATTAAAGGGACTGAAACATCTCCAGTACTATGGGACTAATACCAACTTCATCTCCAGAGCATTGCTCTCCTACTACACTGAAATGCACCAGTGGAGATTGGAGATTCTATCCTAAAGCATTTAACGGAAAACAATCTCCACTTGCCACAAAATGAGTAAATATTTATATGATGTTTAAAGACACATCTTAACAAGAAAAAGCCAAAAAATGACATTTGTAGTTGAATTTTAATTCAAATCAGCATTTCTGAACCTAAATCAAGAAAAGTCACTTTTCAAAAAAGAGGGTACTATTTATATTAATAGTTGAGGTTTTATAAAATTTAAATGCCAGTGAACTTGGAGTAAACAGATTGCTATGAACAGCAATTCTTTTGGGCTAAAAGGATCTATTTAGTAAAGGAATTAATTCAGATTATGGTTTATTTTCTGTAACACTGTAAAAATTGATCTCTCTGTCAAAGGAAAACAACTAACACTATCCTCACTCATCAAATGGGAGCCACTGATATATGTTTCTTGATTAACTGCTGCAGCATAATAGAATACTATTGTTTTATAACAAATTATCGAAAGAATGGTTTCTGAGAAACCAGGGAAGATTTATATGAACTGATGCATTATGATGTGAACAGAACCAGGAGAACAACTTCTATTACAACATTGTAAAGACAAATAGCTTTGAAAGACTTAAGAACTCTGATCAATGAAATGACCAGAGGGCTGAAAATAAAATATGCTACCTACTTCCTTACAGAGAAGGAAAGAAGGAAATGAGTACTTATTAATTATCTACCATGTGCCAGGCAGTGTGTCTAGTGCAGTGGTTCTCAATCTTCCTAATGTCATGATCCTTTAATATTCGTATGTGGGTGTGTCTGTATGTGGGCAGACCTGCCTGGAGACAGATAGAGGAGCAGTGTCTTGGTTCCTAAGACCATCAGAAATATGTGTTTTCAGATGGTCTTAGGCGACCCCCAAAGGGGTCGCGACCCACAGGTTGAGAACTGCTGGTCTAGTGCTTCACAATATCCCCTCCTTTGATCCTCACAATAACCTTGGAAGGTAGGTGGTATTATTATCCTCACTTTACAGTTGAGGAAACTGAGGCAGATAGAGGTTAAGTGACTTAGCCAAGTAGTAACTGAACATCTACAGTCTATAGAAGCATCATGAGAAGTATACAGGAGCACAGAAAAGGAATATGACATAGTCCCTGACCTAAAGAAGCTTATAAGATCACTGCAAACATAAGCCATAAGAATGGTTGTCCTTTGGATGGTCGTCGTCGTCGTCATTGTCATCATCATCATCATCAGAACAGTGGACGATGTAAAAGAGACACCTGAGCTGTAGTGGAAAGGAATCTGAAATAGAAGCTAGGAAAGCCTGTGGAGTCTGAGTCATGGGTCTCTCATATTTACTAGCTGGGAATCCACAGGCAAGTCACTTAACTTCTGGACCTTAGTTTCTGTTTAAAATGGAAATGAGAGGCAGTAGAGTATAATGGATAGTGAGATAGGCTTGAAATTAGGAGGATGGAGGGACAGGTCCCCTCTCTGACACACACTAGTTGTGTGACTGAACAAAGCCCTCTCAGTGCCCCACACAACCCTCCAGGACTTAAAGTGGCAAAGAAGATGCTGCTGGGCTCTGATAGAGGAAGTTCCTCCTTTGAACCTTCTTCAAATCAATGAAATCACAGGACTAGTAAAGCAAATAGACAAATCTGGATGACACTGGTGCCACCAACCTTGAGGGGAAAGGGCTTTTTAAACCCTAAAGTGTCATGGAAGCATGGGCAATTATTATTTCTATTATTACTTCCATTCATCTCCCACATCCCCCTCCCATTATCCTGAGTCTGACTGGGGGGTTGGGGAGGGGGGTGGAGGGAGACACATTCTAACTGCTTTAAAATACATGAAGGTCTATCCCCTGGAAAAAGGACCGATCTGAGAGCAATGGGTAGACACTGTAAAGAGGCAGATTCAGACTTAATGTAAGGAAAAACTTTCTACCAATCAGAGCCATCCAAAAGTGGGATGGGCTGCCTCAAAAGGCAGGGTTACCCTTCATTAGAGGACTTCAAAGAAAGGCTGCCTGACTACTTCTTAGAGATGTGAGAGCAGAATTCCTATAGAGGTACAAGGTGGGCTAGGCAGCCTTTTTGATACCTTTCTATGACTCCTTTGGGCACTGATCAGCTCCCCGACCCTATTCACTGTCTCTGGACCAACTGGCATGCCAGCTTAATGACTCAGGGTAGGTGGAGCAAGTGGACCTTAGTGTTATGACAAGCAATGAGAGTACCTTAACTAGGTTGAAAAGCAGCCTATAGGACTGTCTGCAGAAGTAGGGAGCATAGCTATGGAGTCAGAATGGGTCCAAGTCCAATCAAGAATGGAAAGCAGGGACAAAGAGAGCAGAGATGAGGCAGGGAATAGGGCCAATCCCACGCTAAGAGGCCACATGGGACAGAGGGATGGCTGCTTTCAGTACAGGCTCCAAATACTCTAGATAAGCCAGAGATCCAGATGGAGCAGAGATACCTAGTTCATTGTTCCATTTTATTTTCATTCTTATCTTTTCATTTTGGTTGTCCAGTTAGTTTTTTAAAACTGCTTTGTGTAGAGGGTATTTATTACAAGGATTACATTAGGGATAATTTTAAACTACCAGTGTTTATATCACAATTGGAGACTTACTTCGTTAAGCTGTTTTCACAGACAAGCATATCACTCTCCGGCAGTAGTATCCATCTGTTTTTCATCTCAATGCATTTTCTTCTCCCTGTACCACATTTTCTTAAAGGGTTTCTCATTTTTTTACAGAAGTATATGCAAAGAAAGTTGTGATTTTCTCCCCTAATTTATCACCCCTTTCCTAACAGGCATATTACCAATGGTGGTAATCACCAACAATAGTGCCACTCTCTTTGGATTCCCCAAAGTTGAAACTTGAGTCTTCTTTGATGGAAAATAAGAAACTTTTCATTATAAACCAGAAAAAATAAAAAGGAAAAAAAAACAATTGAAGAGAAAGCAGAGACACAGAAGAACCTCATTAGTCTGGATATGTTCCCTTGAAGCTCTTCCTGGACAGAGAGGACCAAGGAAGGCTCATGCCAGTATTATTAAAGATCACTTCAGTTTTAGGATACTTTAGGGTCTATGAGAGACCCTAAAAGCTTCTAAGGAGTCAGTTTTCTTTCAGCAAAGCAAAATTCTATACCTACATTCCAAAAAGTCAATTGTATTAATACAGAAAGAACAAACGAAGAGAGCCATTCACGTGGAAAAGACCTGGCGTCTTGGCAAATACCAAGCTCAATATGCATTATTGAATAATACATGATAGCTAAAAAAGGTGAAAAAAAAACCTAATAAGACTGCTAATTAGGGTGCATTAATAGAAGCATAGTATTCAGCATGAGGGTGACAACACTTCTGATTTCTTAAGCTATGATAGTCAGATTACATCGGAAATATTATATCTGATTCTGGCCACCACAATGCCACACTGAAACATTTCCATAGGAGGGTGTCCAGGA
Source organism: Pseudochirops corinnae (assembly GCA_028646515.1). Taxonomy (NCBI): domain Eukaryota; kingdom Metazoa; phylum Chordata; class Mammalia; order Diprotodontia; family Pseudocheiridae; genus Pseudochirops; species Pseudochirops corinnae. Next base: position 104,271,642 of record CM053592.1, on the reverse strand, counting down.
TGGTGAGAAGACTAGAATCCATAACATACAAGGCTAAATTGAAGAACATGAGTGTGAAATATGTGAAGAATTGGGGACTTTTCCAGTATACAGTATTTCTGGTTTGGCAACTTCTTCTAGTAATACAGATCCATCTAAGAATTACTGATAAGTTGCAAGGAGTAACCTAAGACTCAGAGGTTAAGTGACTTGCCCAGGGTCCCACAGGCTATAAGTAGCAGAGGTAGAATTTGATTCTAGGTGTTCCTGACTCCAGACCTAGCATTCTACCCAATGAGACTGTTACTATCAGTTAAAGAAAAAGGGCATCTTCAGCCAGGAGAGAAGCTCCAATGGAGGAATCTAATAGTATCAAGCGTGTGAAGAACTACTACATGGAAGAAGAAAGAAGCTGATTCTGATTGGCCCCAGAGGACAAAACTCAAAGTAAAAATCAAAAGTGCAGAGGTAGATACTGGCAGAGGTAGATACTGGCTCAATATAAGGAAGTACTTCCTAGCAATGATGATGTGAAAAATAGTATGGGGTTCACTTCCCCCATCACCAAAGGTCTCCAGGATGACCACTAGTCATGATGTTGTAAAAAATTATTTCTGTTTAGTTATAAGATAAACACAACAGTTCTGAGAATGGCAGCATTTTCCAGAGTAGGAGCCCTGTTTCCATCCCAGTTCTCACAGGCAGCATCTAGGGAAGCAACTTCTTAGGAAAAGAGGCCAGCCATCTCCACTAAAACTCAATCATCACCCACAGAAAGGTCAAGTCAGCCTAGATAAAGCAGTAAGAGACCCTGAGAGACAGGGGCAGCCCATACCAGGTCAGCCAAACCACAACTACCACCTTGACCATTTCCCCTCAGATCTTGATAGACACAACTCAGGACCCTGAACCCAAAAGCCTTGAGAACAGCAATGCTTCCAGGTCAATAACTTCAGATATCGGTCTTAGAAGCAACCCCTGACAAGACACAGCACAGAAGCTGCTTCTGCAGGGGGTAGAGCCACAGCTATTGAAGACTCAGAGTAGAAAGTCCTTACCACCAAAGTCTTTGACATTGTTAAATGGCTCAGCATCAGAAGATAAGATTTTGTCTATGGAAATGAGATTAAAGAAGAGGCACGATTACTTGGTTTTCCATTGTACCCTAAACTTTGAATATGTGCTGCCTTACCCAAGAGACTGCCTTACTTTTTCTATTTGTATCCCCACACCTTAGTACAGTGCTTTGCACTTATTAAATGCTTAATAAATATATTTTTCATTCATTCATTTGTTCAGGTTGGTCTGTCGCAACCCATAGTTCAAGAAGTCCCAAAGGAGTCGCAAGTAGAAAAAGTTTAAGAAGCCCTGGTCTAGATGGCCTCTAAGGTTCTTTCCAGGTCTTTGATTCTGACTCCTCACTGTGTCCCCCTTCAGCAAGTACAATCACCAAATCCTTTTGCTTCTTTCATAAAATTTCTCAGATCTATCACTTCTTTTCCACTCCCATGAACAAAACCTTATCTAAAACTCTAACTACTTTGAGCCTACAAACCATTATTCTAATAGTTTCTAAATTCTACTATTTTCAGTGGTATTAATCTAATCTACTATAGAAATAAGAACCCTTGTCCTTAGACACTGATTTAATTCCCTACTAAAAACAAAAGTGACTGTAAATTGTTTTTCATATAAAAGCAAAATTATGGATCATATCATTCAGGATATTCCACAAACTATCCAGGTCACTTGCAGTAGGAGATAAGCAAGAAAGAGATCAAAATGAGACAAGAAGGTGGTAAGAATACTTGAATGTATTTTCTTTACTATCTTTCAAAGACCTAGAAATGATCTGGAGATTAGCTATCATTTGGTATTGTGTCTCTTTATCAATAATATGGACAATCAAATTCTGTCTCTCTTTACAAACCACTAGTTTCTTCAGGTCATTCCCTGACGAAGAACCCATAATGACTTCCCATTGCCTATATGATCAAGTAGAACCAGCTTAAAGGCCCTTGGTAATCTGGCCCCACTTTCTCTGACTCACCAATATGAAACATGAATCTCCTGTTCCACTGGAACTCCTTCCTTCCTCATCTTTATACCTTTCTTGGTCTTTGCTTCTGCTGCTCCTTTCCCCTACCCCACCCCCCTTCCCTAACTGACATTTCCCTCACTCTTAAGTGAAGTTATAAATAAAGTTACACCTTCCACAAGCTCTGGCCAAAGTCTAGTAGTACAGGGTGTATTTGGCAGGGGTCTTAAACATCATCTAGATAAGCTCCTTCAATTGTAAACATGAGGATTCACCAAGAGGCATGACTTGACCAAATGCACACAGCAAAGGTGGAGATGGGTTGAGATTTGAACCATAGTCTTTTAAATTCAAATCCAGGATTCCTATGATATTTGAAGGCACTTGAAACATGTCATGTTTCTTTTCTATTCCTCCAAAGCATCTAGCCCAGTATAAGGTACACATTGGACATTCATCAAAGCCCTGCTTACTCTCCGGTACAGCTATAATCACTCACCCTTGTTTCTGTTGTATATATAGACTCTTTCAAAGCAAGGACCCCTCTGAAAGATCCTCAGAGGCTTAAATGATCACTTTCAGGGTATATAATACTGGAATTTCCTTTCAGGTATGGTTTGACTAGAAAGTTACTAAAATCCCTTTCAACTGTCAAAGTTTGCAATTCTGTTTCTTCCCTTCTTTTGTATCTCCCCATGATGCTCATATATCTATAGCAGGCACTCAAATGCAGCTAATTCTTTCCACAAAATAGTTATACATGTTAGTAGATCAAAATTAACTGACAACTACATTGGTATTATTGCTTACTAGGTTATAAAGCTTTCAGTGACTGAAAGACAAAATTACAATTGGAAGAATTCAACATTTTATTTAAAATATAAAAAAATTACCATAAAGGAAGAGGTCTAAATATATTTTTTTGAATTCAGAAATAATACTTCTACAATGAAGAAGGTCAAGAAGCTAATTTGACTCTTCTTACATCTATATCATTTCTGGTCATAATTTATTTGAGAGGAAAGGGGATGGAAAAATAAGATTCTCCCCCTTCAAAACTATGAATTCTCCAAATATGTAACCTCTTTCCATGGCTCCCAAGTAAGTGGGCACATTTATAAGTTAAAAAAGAAGAACACATCATTTATACATAAAATTGTGACAGAACCATGTGGACTGTGAATAAGAGGAGAAAGACGAAGAAAACCTACACTCCATGTGAAATTCCATGTCTGAGAAATGGAGAGTCATAGATTGACTCCCTTAAGTGTTCTTGAGAACAATCTTATATTACACCTAAATGGTACCTCTAGGAAATTCTACACTTTGATTTATTTGAATGTTTATAGGATATACTTATTACAATGTTAGAGAAAACTATTTTAGAGGCTACTCACTAAGATTTTGTCAGCCAAAGAATAACTTTGTTTCATGTTTCCATCGCACAGAAACATTCCTTTGGGAAAAAAACAAAAGCAAGATACATATCTTACTTGGATTGGGCTAAGCAGCCAGGTGCTATCATAGTATAATTCTCTTCTATTGTCCGGAGTGCAGTGAGTTCCACCATGTTAACCACCACATCATTTGTGTGGCCTGGAAGTTTGGGAAGAAATGAAATCATCTTCTCTACTAAATTGTCTCCATGGTGTCCAACTGCTCCTATTGAAACAAAAATTTGGATGAAAATGGTCAGAGGAAAAAACAGGTAAAAAACAGTTCTTGGGGAAAAAAACAAGCAGCTTCAGAAGTAAGACAAACACTATACCAGGTTTCACTGCCAACTAAGAAGTAATGCCATGTAATTTTGGAGCCAGAAGGAACTTTAGAGGTCACCTAATTTATTCATGCTACAGATACAGAAATAAATGAGTGAATGAAGCATTTATTAAGTGATTACTAGGTGTAAAGCACTGGGAATAGAAATAGAAAAGTAATACCATCCCTGCTCACATTCTAATGAGGAAGATCAAAGGTTTTAGCTGCAGATCAGATGGAAAAGTTCCATGGACCTTTGGGCACAGCAGCAAAGCCAATGGTAATGCCTCTTTAAGGCCACTTCCACTGAAAAAAATCATATCATTGTCTGATGTTGAACCATCTGACAGTGTCAAAAACTCCAGTATTAATAACTTTCCCTTCTGGGTCTTCAGCAGCTATGGTCATAGCACCTGCACAAACAACTGCCAGACTCCATCTTAACAGTAGTTAATTCTCAGGATGTCATCTGAGGGTGCTGTGCTAGAAGCAATACTATTCCCAAGGCTGTTGGGTTCAAGGTCCTGGGCAGTCTCCTTCAGGGTCTAAGTGGTGGTTTGAGTAGATTGGCACACACTGCCATGCTGCCTCCTATCTTTCTCGGACTCTCTCTGTCTCTGTCTCTATCTCTATCTGCCTTTCTTTCTCTTGGTGCCCTGCTGCTTCAGTTAGGCTGATTTGCTTGCCCTGTATGTGGTTGACAGTTGATAAGAAATAAGTCTTGGTTGGTTTAAATGAGCTCTCCAAGGCCATACTGTTAATAAAAGCAGAACAATGGACTAGAACAGAAATTTCTTATTTCTAGTCTAGTCTTAGGACCTTTCCATGATACCATAATGCCTTCTGAACCATCACTGCTCAGAAAAGTGAATGTAGTGGAAGGAGTGAAATTCTGGGTCAGTCCTCAAGCTATGGGTATCCCCTTAGTATCCTGGTGTTTTTTGCCATCGCAAAAAGAGTTGCAAGAAGTATTTCTGCACATGTAGGGCTGTTTGCTCTTTCTTTGATCTCCTTTAGGTCTAGGTCTTAGAAGCAGAATAGTTGGGTCAAAGGGATGCATTCACTGTTTGGTAACTTTTTATGTACAATTACAAATTACTTTCCAGGATGGTTGAACCCTGATTTCTGACAGACATTCCAACATTTATCATTATCTTTTCATAAGCCGATGAAGAATGAAATGAGAAGAAGCAGGAGAACAATTTTAAAATAGCTACAAAACTATGAAAACAAACACGCTATATATTCTTCTCCAGGTTGCACTTCTGATTTTCTTTTCATTACTCAGTTCTGCAGCCTGAACCCTCCACCTCTACAGCCTCTGCCTCAGGTGGATGGCTCCTAACAGAACTTCCACTCAAGGAGGTCACCCAGGCCAGCCATGTCTCATTCCTTGCCAAATTACACTCAGCTTCCTCAACCATTCTCTAGCTTTCCCCCATAACTTTGTTTTCTTCCCCTCCCCCCATCCTTTTCAGCTTCCTTTTCTGGTGTTGTTTTCTCCCATTAGAATGTAAGTTCCTCGAGGGAAGAGACAGCTGTTTCTTTGGACTGGGATTTAAGTTCTCAGGATTTAGCACAATGCATAGCATGTAGTGAGCATTTAATAAATCCTTGACTTACTAAATGACAGAGAAGTGATGAATTTAACATGCATATGAGACATATATTTTTATATTGCTTGACTACACATATTTGTTATAAGGAACTTTGAAGAATCCATCAAATCCTTGAGCTAAATTTCACAGGCATTCAGGAGATCTCGATTTGTGTGGAGCCCCCAGGGGCCTCTGGAGAAGACACTTCTGCCCAAGATCTGAGGTGCCAGACAGTGAGACTCAAGCAAATGAACATGAAAAAGAAAGCAAGGAGTGAGAGGAGAGTGACACAGTCAGTCTTGAGCACTTCAGGAAGCACTTCAGTTTTTCTGTCAAGTATATGGAAGAATTAGAAAATGAAAACTGGATACATGCAGACCAATTAAAAGGCTATTATAATAGGCCATATAAGAAGTGATAAAAGCCTGGATTATAGTTTTGGAGAAAATAGGATGGATACAAGAGGAGATGGAATTGGAAAGAAAAGATGGAATTGACAAGACTTGGCAATTGATTGGATATTGAGGATATTCAACAATTCTCACGGTGTATGCCTTGGTAACCTCAGTTTTGCTTTCCAAGATATAGGGATATAAGAGCTATTCTTCAAAGAGGTAAGTAGACAGAGAATATGAACATGCTGCCACTAGTAAGAAAAATACAAATCAAAGCAACTCTGAAGTTTCACTTCACATTCCAGTTGGCAAAGATGATAATAGCAAATATCAGAGGAAGTATGGGAAGACAACAATACTTATGCATTGTTGCTGAAGCTGTCAATTTGTCCAACTATTCTGAAAAAAAATTGCAAGTCTTTATGAAAAGTTACTACACTATCCATACTCACTGACCCCATAATGCTATCAGTGGGCATATGCTACAAAGGAGTAAAAACCAGAAGAAAGGTCCATATATGCAAACATATTCACCAAGGGACTTCCTTTGGTAGCAAAACAAAAAAAAAATCTGTAATGAGTAGATACCCGTGGAATGGAACAGCTGAACAAACTACAGTACAAGAATACCATAAGAAATTACTAGAATGAGAATTTCAGAAAAACTCGGGAAGCCTTTAAGAACTAATACAGAGTAAAGAACACAGACCAAGAGAAAATTAGATAAATTATTATCCAATTAGACAAACAAAACCAAACATTAAAAGGTAGCTGAAATTTGACTGAATGCAAGACCCATCGCTGTCTCAGAAAGAAGATGATGAAAAATATTTCCTTTCTCTCCTGAGTTGAGAAGTGAGGGGTTAGGGGCATAGAATATTGCATGTACTGTTAGATCTAGTCACTGTTTCATTACATTTTACATAATTATTTTTCTTTGTTACAAAGCGGTCTATACTCTGGTATGGAGCGGAATATCAAGAAATGACCAGTACCCAAAAAAAGTTACCTAAAACATTTTTCAGAAAAATGAAATGAGGAGATGTACTAACAACCTTTTATTTTTGCCTAATTCTTGCTTCTTACAAAGAAGGTTAACATGTAGGAAAGCAGTTTTACTTTCTATGATGCTATTAACAAGTTATGCTTGTGATTTTTATTGTCATGGTATAACGCTTAGAATGGAAAATAATGTTTTAAATGTAGCAAATACTAAAAAATCACAGCTGCTTATTTTTATCAAATGTATCACAAATCTGGGATTACTTTAGGTAGTAATGATAATAGCTCACATTCATATTGTACTTAAAAATTTGCAAAACATTACATATATTTACTTATTTGATTCTCACAATAACTCTGGGAGAAAGACACTCTTATAGTGACAATTTTACAGGTGAGTAAATTGAGTTTTAGATTAAATGACTTGGTCAGGATCACATAGATAGTAAGTGTCTGAGAGAAGATCTGAATTCAGGTTTTCTTGTCTCCATTTCCAGCATTCTATCTACCGCTTCACACTGCCTCACATAATACTTCGAAATATAGATTGTTGTAGCAAAGTTTTCTCTCTGTGAGGAAAGTGTTTGAATGTGCTGCCATATTAGCAAGTTAAAAAAAAAAGTATTGGTTTTGGCCATTGAAATCATAAGGAAGTCCAATGGCTATTCTGAGTTTTACAATAATGGATTTAATGGATAAACCTTAAGTCTCTGGAACTGCTTATTCAGACATTTAATCCTTCCAAGATATCAACATTCCCTCTATCTTTTAAGAGTCAGTCCTTAGTCTGCTGGATTTAACCCAAGAGAAAATTTTTCATCCTTCTAAAATCTAGAAGAGTCAAACCAATAATGGAAAAAATCAATTCTGAGTTCTCTGCCAAATCCCAACCTTAGAATTTAAACATGAAGACCATTAGTAAAACCTTCTGGCTGATGTCAGATGTCATCTGGGAAAAGAAGAGGAAACCAAGGCTCAAGCCACTTAGGTGATCATAAATCAAATCTAACCTCTTAATTATTCTTGGAAGCCAATCAGCAGGCAAAGTTACCTATGAAACACACTTATTAAATGATCTGTGTAACAATAGCTGAAGCAGCTGGCCCATGACCTCAGGAAGCAGAACTTCCCGGGTGGTCTCCACGAAGAACAAAAATCTGCTCTGCAAGGCACAAGCAGGATCTGCCAGTCACATCTCATGAAAGAAACTAAACTTCCTGTGCGTTTAAAAAGTTTACAAAATGAGCAAGTGAACTTGATGATTATAATCACCTATCAAGGGAGGCAGATAAGGCCTAAGAGCTCTAAAGAAGATCAATGATCAGTGCTTTTAGTAAAATCACCACTAAAAGATGACACACAAAAGTGAATTTCTAGCAAATGAAAGTCATTGGTCAAAATCCCTCTTTTAATAGCAATATTATTGCTGACATACCACATGTTTACAGATCACATAATACCATAGTTTGGGAAGAATTTAAATAAGTGAATGAAAAAGCATTTATTAAGCCCTTACTTTGTTTTTTCCCCATTTTTCTTTTTTTAATTAATTGATTTATTTTTAGTTTTCAACATTCACTTTTATTAAGATTTTGAGTTCTAAATTTTCTCCCTTCCTTCCTTTCTCCCCACCCCAATACAGCATACCATCTCATATAAGCTATACATGTACAATCATATTAAACATGTTTCCACAGTAGTCATGTTATAAAGAAGAATGAGAACCAAAGGGAGTAACAATGAAAAAAAAAAAAGAAAGAGAAAATAATATGCTGAGATTTACATTCAGACTCTCCATAATTCTTTCTCTGGATACAGATAATGGAATTGTCTTAGATCACTACATTACTGAGAGAAGTTAAGTCTATCAAAGTTGGTCATTGCACCATGTTGCTGTTACTGTGTACAATGTTCTTCTGGTTCTGCTCACTTAACTTAGTATCAGTCCATGTAAGTCCTTATAGGTTTTTCTGTAATCAGACTCATCATTTCTTATGGAACAATAGTATTCTATTACATTCATATACTTGTTCAGTCAATCTCCAATTGATGGGCATCCCCTCAATTTCCAATTCTTTTAAGCCTTTACTTTGTTGCATGCGCACACACACACACACACACACACACACACACACACACACACACACACACACACACACTGTGAACTAATATGAACAGTCACCAAAGAAGGTTCATGGTGGGTAGAAGTAGGTTGAAATACATTATCTGGGAACTACTTCACAAGAAAACCTATACAAAGGATGTCATGAGAGCAATGTAGGAACAGAACAGAATGTGAGCCAGTCATGTCAAGTGAGTAAGGGATAACAAATGGACAGTCTGTGCACTCCACTGGTAATTATGAAATGTCTAGAAATATAGAGAAAGTATCATGGTTAAAACCACTGAATTTGCAGGAGAACATGGACAAGAATGTCCCAGAGACAGGAGGTATTGATTGTAATCTGCATCACTACAAAATGAGATCAATGAGTTTACAGGCCTATTTAAATATCAATGAAGTTCATAAACTGTCTTCCAGTTTTCCCATTCAGGCAAAAGAAGTAAGATAAAGGCCAATATACCACGATGCCAATTTACTGACACAGAATCATCATGAAACTTTTCTGTAATATCTCTACAAAGAATGAACTGACTTTTTATCCAAATTCTCTAAATGGTAGCTAAAGTATACAAGTGCTAGGTGCAGAAGCCTATCAATTGAAAAGGAAAGAACGATTGGAGAACTATTCAAGTCAATCCAACCTGTATTCCATCAGACAGGATCAAACGTAATGTTAATTGAAGCATTTTTACCTGTTACCAATCTATAAAGCTAACTATAACATATCTGAGAATCTGTCATAATTTAAATAACAAGAAATCCCACTTATAATAGACTACATACCAAAAGGTTGATCATTACACCAGTGAGATAAGTGTCACAGTTGAGTACAAATGCACTAGAAAAACTGAAAGTACCAGCCCTGGAGTCAGGAGGACCTGAATTCAAATGTAACCTCAGAACTTAATACTTACTAGCCATGTGACCTTGGGCAAGTCACTTAACTCCAACTTCCCCTCAAAAAAAAAGCACAAGAAAGTTTGAAGAATGGAGGGCTTTCTCAGAGTAGGGAATTGGCCATAAGTGCCACCACTCTATTAGCACTCTCACTCAATTACTTGAGGGTAATTGGAGTGAAAAGGATAAACTTTTACTACTTATCACTTTACCTCCTGAGCTCCCACCAGTGTGCTTCCCATTTATATAAAACTGGTCACAATGATCCATTGACTCTTAAACATGAAACATTTGTTAAATGATAAAGCAAAAATCTAGATTCAAATAATCATAGCATATACTCAATAGAAAGGAAAAACAGCAAGATTAATAGTCCACTCACAAACCTAAATTACACTCTTCTACCACCCTGTGTGCATTGAAAGAAACTAAGAGAAACCAAGTGATAAGGTGTGTGAATAGAGAAACCCATGTGCCACAGACAACTCCCAACTCAGAACTAAAGCCCTATATATTAGTGGTTTCTTTTAGGGAACAATCTGTACCTATGTCACTGGTACCTCTTCTGAGCTTCTTCCTGGATAAAGTTGCTTCTCTGCTACTTTGGGGCCACTTAGGTAGTATTAAATTCTTTCAGTAAACAGTAACACTACATTCTCTCAGTAAAAGAGAAGTCCTAATGATCCTCCAACATTATGTTTCCACTATCTCCTGCCCAATATTTCATATTAGATGTCTCTCACCAATAAATGAGCTATTTCTTTTTCTGCCAAACTTGTCCCCACTGTGTGATTTCTCTACAGCAATCAATGGTGCTGTTAAAAGCAGAAAAGTTCAGTCTTCTTGGACTCCTCATTCCATTCCATCCTTTGCTACTTCCTGTTCTGGAGAAGTACCTTTGTGTAGAGGAAAGCTCACAAGACCCACCTTATACTAAAAGATAACATTAAGAAAATTGATAAGATCGTGACTAGTAAGGCTAACAATACAATATTAAGAACTCACGTGAATATAGTGGTTTAAGATCTGAGCACTTTTATCGTAAGGGAAGTGCCGGTAGGTAGTACAGTTATTATTTTCCCCATTTTACAGATGAGAAAGCTGAGTTAGTAAGATTTGTGATTTCTTTAATGTCACACAACTACGAAGTATTCAATGCCATTCTCTTCTGAGTCCATATATAAATAACATATAATCTGATATAATATATCAACAATCCTTTCTCAGTACTGGCCAGAAAAAACCCCGATGTTTCAGAAAATTCATCTTTGGTGTTTGCTCCCTTTCTTTTCTTCTGAAACTCTATCATTTTTGTTTTTGTATCTCCCGTGCCTAGTATACAATAAACGATTAATAATTATTTGCTATTTCATTGATTCAAGGTAGACAGATAGCCCCCAGAAATTTGCATTTTGAAAAGGAAAGTTAAATGTATGCCCAGTTGACAATCAGTGTACAAAGCTACTCTCTTCTTCTGTGTACACATTTTTGTTTTCTGCATCACTATAGTCTATTTTTCATTGTAAGTTCCTAGAGGACAGGAGTGACAACTCTGTTCTGCATGTGCAAATCACAGGCGCATGCATAGGAACTGTGTGGCAAATAGTGCTCCAACTATGAAAATAGCTGTAAAGCAAGAAAGCAATTATCTATTTTTCCAGATAGAAAAATTGCCAGGAAAACAATGTTTGTCTAACTGGAAACGACAAAAAAATGAGATGAATGATCAATTTAACGATGAAATATATTAATAAAATCACACATTTTTACCCTGTGGAAAAATATTTTTAAAAACCATTTTACATGGTATCTTTCATGGAAAAGTTAAATATGCTAGAAACGTTTCCTTCCAAAATGTTTACTTCAGAAAAAGTGAGTGTTACTTATAACAAAGTTGGACAAAGATGAAATAGCGGTCAAGTGATTCTCTGCAGCTACAATGTGTTAAACAGTGAGATACAAGATGCCAATTTCTTATCAATAAAGCTAGAAATTAAATTCCCATACTCTTACAGTAGTTCTCTTTATTAAATCCATGAATCTCAAACAACCTTATCAGTTTCTCAATAGTTTCTAAATGTTTATTTCTGAACCAATGAAGGAAATGCTTATCAATGTCTGTTTGTTGGTGTTAACTGAAGCCAATTTACCTAGGCATTTTGTCTGGTGGCCTAATTTGGACATTACTGCCGTCCTCTGAAGGTAACAATGAAGAAAAAAGTCAGGAAGTTCCTCTACTTAGAAGACTCTTTGCTTCTTGGATGTACAAACGACTTCAACACCATAATTTTGGTTGTTAATTTTCTGTCCAGGATTAAATTATACAACTTACTTTAGAAATGAATCAAACTATGGCTGAAAGTCCTAATTAGCATAAAGGTTATTATCGCTTTTCAACTCCCACCTATTGTTTTGATCTTTAACATTCAACCCAAAAACAAAAGATTAAGCTAATTAAAGTTTGCCCTTTTTCCTTTCTCCATAATCTAACTCAAAGCACAAGTTTTCTAGTCGCTTTTTTTTTTTTTAAGTATCCGCACTAATGCCTAACTGGCAAGCATTCTCCAAATAAGGTTGAAATAAAAAGTTCTCTCTTTTGGTGTTAGTAGGGGCATGGACACCTACCTATTCGAAGTTGTTGAATGAAGAGTGCTATTTACACAGGACTTCTCAGACCATAAAACCACTAAACTTTTCTGGTTTCTGGAAGTTTCATCACCTCAGAAAATGGCTGGGAAATTGTCAAGCAATAACAGCGCTGCTCACCTGTAAGATCCAAGGTCCGGTCCACAAAGATGACCGATGCCCTGCCCGTAGCGGCCTTTCTCCTGTTCTTGGCAGGTGCATAGTTGGCCAGGTCAGCGGCGATAATGCGGCTGAGGGTCCCAACGGAGAAACATTCCTCCCGGACGCCGAGATGCTCACAAAAGGAGCTGAGGCTGGACACCAGGCACCTGATTTGCAGGAGGAGCTCAGGGGTCAGGGTGGAGGCGTCCACCTCGGCCAGACTTCCAAGCTTCCTCTTGTCAGGCCGGGCGCTGTTGAGGAACTTCAGATCCCGGGGCAGAAGGGGAAAAAGAGAGGTGAAGGCCGGGGTTAAGGCTAGATGTGGCGCAACCGGAGCAAGCAACAAAGGGGCGTGAAGTACCTCGGCCGTGTAGTTCATGTTGCCCATCCACTCACAAAGCTTCTCCTCCAGCTGCTCAAACACCGGCTGCTGTCCTTCCAACTCGGCCACTGCCCCGGCCGGCAGATGGCTGGCAGTAAGGTGGGCGGGGTGGCCCACGGCAGTGACCACTACGCAGTACTGGAAGTGGCTCCGGCCAAGGATGTCCCTCAGGGTTTCCACAGTCCGGCCCTTGAGCAGACAGCTCAGCACGAACACGGCTTTGGGCTGTCCGGGTCCCCCTCCGGCCGCCTGCGGCCCGAACTCCCGCAGGTCACAAGCAGGACCTCCCACTGCCTCGAGCAGCCGCCGGGAGCCGCAGCTCCAATGCAGGCTCTCGGCGCAGGCGGCGTCCAGGTAGACCAGAGCCCGCTTCGCTTTGGCTAACACCTGCTCCCAAGCTTGCTGGGTAAAAGACAACGCGCCCAGGGCGCTCATCGCGGCGGGGAAGTGGCCTCAGGCCGACGTGAACACACCGAATTCCCCGGGTCCAGGAACCGCAGCCCACTGGTGGAAGTGACAGTCAACACATAGTACACGTGGTACGGCCTCTGAGACGCGTCGGCTGCGGGCGCCGAATGATGACGTAAGAACTAAGTTGCACGCTGATTGGCAGACCCTAGAAAAGGCGAGACAGGACAAAGTGGGTGTGGCTCCCCTGCTACGCTGTGGGACTGGGGATGAGAAAGGGTAAGGGTCCGGCTGGTGGGTTCGGAAAAGCCAAGCATTAGAAGGGACTGGGTTACCTAGGTACATTCTTTTTGACCAATTAAAAAGAAAAAAAGAAAAGTAATCTGAGATCCCTTGACCCTCCTTCTTTCATTTAAACGACTTTCTTTCAGGTTACAGCCCCATCCCTACCCTTTGTTCAGATCTATCCCCACAGAAGGGGATCAACCATTAGCATGTGAGCTCCTATGGAGCAGCGACTCTTAATTTTTGTGTTTGAATCTGCAGTGCTCGTAGCTAGCGCTGAGGTGATGTCTTTTCATTCATTCATTCCCGCGTCCACGGAGGTCCCCTCACCTGCTCGTTCTTCCAGTATCTTCCAAACCAACCAGCCCCTTTACCTATAGATAATTCTTTCTCTTCGTTAGAATGCAGATTCCTTGAAGACAAGGAGTAACATTGTTTTTCTGTATCAGTATCCCAAGTGTTTAGCACATAGTAGACGCTTAATAATTACTTTTTCATTCATTCACAAAACTGCTTATCACAACCTACTGGTTCTAGGACACTTCCTTAACATCTAGAGAAACAGGAGAACTCTCCAGGCTATGAATTGTAGCTGTTGGGTAGAAATCCATTTATATGGATTTCAATACGCAGCCTTAACACAGGATTGTTACTATTCTGCTTAGAAACATTCAGTAGTTAACCATGGCCTGCCTGGTTTTCAATTCTCAGCTGAACACATTTACTGAGTACTGCTGTGTGCTTATAGGATCATAAATTTAGGGCTGGAAGGAGGGACCCTGAAGCCATCTCCACCAACCCCTTCATTTTACAAATGAGGAAACTGAAGCCAAGGGAGCTTAAATTACTGGTCCTAAATCACACAAGGAATAAGGCACAGAGAAGGAATTTGAACCTGGATTTTGTGGCTCCAAAAATCCAGCATTCTTTCCACCATATTGCACTTGCATATGCCTGCTATTATGGCAAATATAGAGTTACATAAGACATATTTCCTGCTTTCAAGGAATTTGTTTCTATCTACTATATTTGCATTTTTAGTACCTGTCCCCTATGCCTGGAGTTCTTTCCTTCCTCAGCTCTATTTCCAGGCTTCCCTGACTTTTTAAAGTCTTAACCAAAATCCTACCCTCTTCAAGAAGCCTTTCTTGCTGCCCTTTAATATGAGTACCATCCCTTTTAGGTCATCTCCAGTGTATATTGATATATATTATACATGTATTTGTTTGTATGTTGTCTCCCCTATTAGACTGAGCCCTTGAGAAGAGGTCCTCTTTTTGCTTTTCTTTATATCCTGACTTTTAGCACTTTGCCTGGAATATAATAGGCACTTGATAAATTCTTCTTGACTTGACTGACCCCTTTTTCTATGAAGTCTTTACACATTATGCCAGTGATCATGGATTTAGGGTTGGATGAGGTCTTTGCATCAGTTCCTATGGATTCAATTACCATCTCTCTGAACATGATTCTCAGATCTATTTTTCCAGTTGTAACCTCTCTCCTGACTTCTACTCTCATATTTCCAACTGTCTTTCGGACATCTCAAATTGGATGTTCCATAGACTTCTTAAACTCAACATGTCAAAACACTGAACTCATTATCTTTCCCCCCAAATCTTCCACCTTCACAATTTCCTTTTTACTCTCATGAGTGCCACCATCTTCCCATTGGCTAGCCAATGAGTTCAGCTGAGAATTGAAAACCAGGCAGGCCATGGTTAACTACTGAATGTTTCTAAGCAGAATAGTAACAATCCTGTGTTAAGGCTGCGTATTGAAATCCATATAAATGGATTTCTATCCAACAGCTACAATTCATAGCCTGGAGAGTTCTCCTGTTTCTCTAGATGTTAAGGAAGACAAGATTATCAAGGAGAAGAGAGTGATCAAAAGTTATAAATGGTCAGGAAGGATGAGAATTGAGAAGAGGCCATTATATTTATCAATTGGTAACAGAGAACAATTTCAACTGAAGCCAGACAGAAGAGAGTTAAGAAAGTGAGAAGGAAGGTGGTTAGCCATGAACAAGGGATGATGATACAGGAAATGGAAGGGTCAAGTAAAGATATCCTTTTCCCACAATAGGTGAGATATGGCTATGTTTGTAGGATCCAGGGAAGTAGCCAGTAGTCAGGGAGAGATTGAGGTTTACTAAGAGATTTGGCAATATGGTGGTGAACCCAGGACAGAATGGGATGACTTGTACATGTAGAGGGATTTCACCTCAGTAAGAAGAAAGGCCACTTTCTTCATGTGAGACTGGTAAAAGAAAAGATAGGAAGAAGCATCTGAGTGAGGTGGAATGAGGAGAAAGGGAAAAGAGGGAGCTCTCTGCAAATCTCCCCTGAGATTGTGGGGAGAAAAGAACATGAGACTTTGGAGGAGGAATGAAAAGGTTTGGAAAAACTATTGGGGTAAGTGGGATCATTATGAAGGTATAAAAAGGTCTCCTTGCTCCAGTGAGGGCTAACTTGAGATTATGTACCATAAATTTGTTTTGGACCCAGTCTGCACAGTTTTGTGATTTCCTTCAGCTCTATTCAAAAGCATGTGAACAGGAGTGAAGGATAGTGAGATTAATTCGAGGCTGGAGTCTGGCAAGGGCAAGACAGGCCACAGGATATGGGGATTTAAGAAAAGAAACAATATGGTGGAGTTGTAAACTAATTAAACCATTCTGGAGAGCAATCTGGAACTATGCCTAAAGGGTTATAGATAAGTACGTACCCTTTGACCCAGCAATACCACTTCTAGGGTTGTATCCCAAAGAGATCACAGAAGTGAAAAAAAAAACCTGTGTGTACAAAAATATTTGTAACAGCTCTTTTTGTGGTGGCAAAGAATTGGAAATCAAGGGGATGTCCATCAGTCGGGGAATGGCTAAACAAGTTGTGGTATATGAATGTAATGGAATAGTATTATGCTATAAGAAATAAGGAACAGACATACTTCATAATAACTTGGAGAGACTTACATAAACTGATGCTGAGTGAGAAGAGCAGAACCAGGAGAAATTTTTATACAAATACAGACACAATGTATGTGTGACTGTTGTGCTGAAAGAATCGAGTGAGACCCCAAGTGCAAATTTTAGAAAGGGATTTTATTTAGTGCATGCTGTTCATGCTGTTCGGGGATACATCTTACCTTGCCCAAATCGAACAGGCCTGACCAAGGGCAGATCACTGATATATATATATATATATATAGGGTCCCCCTGACTCTTAATGGTCAGGGATAGTGTAATAAGAGGTTTACAGCAGGGATTGGCTAGTACACATTTTGATTTTCGCGAGCACAGGAAAACCTTTGGGGGGTCCTGCAGCCAACTAGTCTATTTCCATGAAAAAGAACAGGAAGAAGATAGCTGGCTACAGCTGAATAGGGGAAAGGGGAAGGGGTCAGGAGAGGCAGGTGAGGTCAAGTACAGCATTACGACTAACTTTAATGGACTGGGCTCCTCTCAGTAATGCAAGATTAGAAGACAACTCCAAAAGACTCATGATGGACGTGATATCCACATCCAGAGAAAGAACTACAGAGTCTGAATGCAGATTGAAGCAAACTACTTGCTCTCTTTTTTTTTGTTTTGTTCCTTCTTTCTCACTGTTCACACCTTTGGTTATAATCCTTCTTTATAACTTGACTAATGTTTAATGTGAAGCTATTTGGAGATTCTATATTTGATTGCATGCCACAATGGGGGTGAAGGGGGAGGAGGAGAGGGAATTGGAAACTCAAGGGATTGTGGAACTGAATGTTGTAAACTAAAAGTAAATAAATTCATTTAAATTAAAAAAGAAAAGAAAAGAAACAATATGGAATCATCTGATTCATAAAGGTCAGAATGTATATGGGAAGAGAATGTAACCAGTGCAAGCGTTATGGTCTGGGGAAGCACTGAGGGATAGAGGAAGTGGAGGCCTTGGTAGGATGCTAATAAAACTATTATCATTTAGCTCAAAGGAAAATCAAAAAACAAACAAAAAACAAAAGAAATCCTACTTCAATTAACATCACACATTTGTATGTAAAAGAAAAAAATGACTTCTTTTTGAAGTTTTTTGACATCTGTTGTCTCATTTGCTATTTGCAACAATCCTGTTAGGTAGTTAAATATTATCTTCTTTTTACAAATTTAGTACTTGAAGCTCAAAGATTTTAAAAAGTGTATTATGAGGTGACAGTTATCTTTTACTAACAAAGCTAAAAGGAGGTAGCAATGTTAATGTGTTGAGACCAGAGATGAAATCACAAGATTTGAGTTGGAGTTTTGGCTGCACTACCTTAAAAGAGTCTCCTAATCCAAATTTGCTTACCTATAAAATGGGTATTAACTTCATCATAGAACTCTTGTGTGCAAGTGTTTTCTAACCTATAATGTACTATATCAATGTGAATTACTATTACCAATAATAAAATTGTACGTAAGTGACATTAAATAAAGCATGAGTACTGAAAACAATATGATCTTTCTTTATAAGAAAAAAATTCACAATTCAAGAAAATGAAAAGATTTTTTAAAAATTCTAATAACCCAGAAGCAGTGCTTTAAATATGATTTGTCATTAATCTTAGAACCAGGTATGCTGATTTCCCCTTATTCGGTAAATAACCTATATGTGGAACATCATCTGGAACATCATATTTTGTGAATGATTTGAAGTTTGATCAAATAAAGCTATTTTATTTGACACATCAGAAAAAGATAGCTAGCAGCAAGAAGGCCTAGTTATATATTGTTATTGTTGTTCAATTGATTCAGTCATATCCAACTCTTCATGGTCTCATTTGGATTTTTCTCAACTCTCAGTGACCCCACTAGAGGTATTCTTGGCAATGATACTGGATAGGTTTGCCATTTCCTACTCCAGCTCATTTTACAGATGAAGAAGCTGAGGCAAACAGGGCAAAGGGACTTGCCTGGGGTCATACAGGTAATAAGTATCTGAGGACATATTTTAACCCTGGTCTTCCTAACTCTAGGCCCAGCACTCTATCCACTGGGCCATCTAGCTGCCCTTGCTGTGCTGTAATCATCCATTGCTCCACCCTGTTAGGTGCTTTCGTTTCCTTAGCCTGAGAAGTTTGTCTGAGCCTATTCAGCTATTGGCATAGCCAGAATTAGAACCCATTCTCCTGGATGTTTTTCCTTCTCATCCATCACACCATGCTTTATTTTGCTTTATTTATTTTGTATACACCTGGATTTACAAAGATCAGCAGTCATTGTCCCTCTCATCATTAAATAGTAAAATAGTGGCTTTCTAGTCACTCCACAATTTGTTTATTGTCTATATGTTTCATAGAGTCTTAAGTGTATGAAGTAGATAAAACTAGCATGAACCAATAATAGACACCATCTGAAGAATGAAAACCAAATGTAAAAGTGTAAAGTATACTCCATTAGGGTGTAACACAAAAGAACTTGATGGAAAATGAGGTTTGGAGTTGTCTTCATGAAAAGGAAGGAAAAGGGGCATCTTAGAGTATTGTGAATAATAATAAAGTGGAAAAAAAAAACTAGTTTTGGACTTAGAAGACTTAAGTTCAAATCCCAGTTTATTTACCACTCAGGCAAATGATTTTATCTATCTGGGTCTCAGTTTCCTCCTGTGAATGATGTGTGTGAATGATCTAGAAGCCCTTTCCAGTTCAAACGTCCTACAAAACTACTAATAGTTCATGTTTAAGGTTTTCTTTCCTCACTATTATTCTGAGATGGGTCATGCAAGTAGATAAACTGAGGCTCTGAGAAACTGAGACTTGCCATGAGACACAATGAATAAGACTCTAGGATTTGAACACAAACCCTTTTAAATTGAAGTCTAGAACTCTTATGCATACCACATTATCTCTCTGAAGGTAGGGATAACTGGAAGGTTGGGGTCAGGGGCCAACACAATCTTAAAACAAGCCCTTTTTTTGTATACCTACGAATAAGCTGGGCAGCTAGGGGGCAAAAGGGATAGAGAGTTGAGGCTGGAGTCAGGAAGATACGACTGAACAAGAAAAAGTATAAGAATTTCCTTTTAAGAAATTATTTAAAAACACTTTTTGACGCTACGATGTGCTCCCATTCATTAGCATGCAGGAGAACGTCTGATTTCCTTCTACTAGGAGCAGCTAAGACCTTTTATTGGGAAAGGGGGTACCTCCTCAAAAGTCTAGCATTGGTTACTGAATTAAAATTGAACTGATTGCTCTGAGCCAAAAAGACAAGGGGTTAATGCACTGGGGCAGGGAACTAATGCTGTATCCTTTATAAAACAGGATGTTTTTCTAAAGATTGAGCGGAAAAAATATAGAGGGGAAAAAAATAAACCTGTGGACCTATGGAAAGTATGAATGTATGGTAGAAACACACCTAAGCCAGAGAATTCAAATGCTGTCAAGGCCAGGAAAATGGTAGAGACGAAGGATGCCCAAGGAGGTAGGAAATTGAGATTCAGAAAGAACCACCCTCCATCAGGAGCGTGCAGGGGAGGGGCAAACGCTGGCCAAGCATTCGCGCAAGCGCGCACGCAGGCGCAGGCGTACCTGGCCGGGCTGTCCTCACGTCGCGCCGCTTAGGTCGGGCTGCGCTTGCGCGAGCGGACCTGTGCCGGGGGGCTCGTCGTCGTGACCGCCCCCTCTGTCCGCTCTTGTGCGTTTCCCGGTCCCGCGCATTTAGGGAAGCGGAGGTTAGAGGAAAGGCCCAGCTTGTAGTCCGGGCATCTGTTCTCGGTCGTAGCCCCGGCGGCCATGTCGGCCGGGGAGGTGGAGCGGCTGGTGTCGGAGCTGAGCAGCGGGACCGGTGGAGATGAGGAGGAAGAGTGGCTCTATGGCGGTACGCATTTGGTGTCGCTTCTTTTCCCCTTCCCCTCCCCCTACTCCGCCGGTTTGCTCCGGGCCTCTTCTCCTTTCCGCGTCCCGCGGCATGGGCGGGGGGGGGGGGGGTTTGTGCCTCGGGCCACGGGCCTCCCTGCACCGGCTGGGACGCTAGGCCCGAGCGCTACGCGCGTAAACCATTCGGGAGCTCCTTCCCCACCCGCAACTCATGCTCCCTGTGGCCTGGGTCCTAGCTCCCTGCCTGGCACCTGGGGGCCCCCAGCGGCCTGCCCGCCACCTTGTGGGTGCAAATCCCTGACCCTTTGAGCCGTGTGAGTTGACGCCTTTATTCTCCCCGACCGGGTGCTGAAGAGTTGGACGCTAATGCCTTTCCTTTTTAGAAACAGCCTCCACATCAAATAAATAAAAAGTGCAAACCCGTGGGCTTGTTTGCTGCTTTGCTTTTTGCATGTTCATCACGTAACATACGAAGTTGCTTTTAGGACCATCATTAGAGCCCGACTTTCTTCTTTATTTTTGTCTTTTTTCATTAGCGACTTCATAGTAACTCCCTGAATGTAGCCAGTAAAACATTTGCGTATTACCCTAATTAACGTGAAGTATAGTAGCGTGGGAAGTTTTGCGTCCCCCTACCCCCACCCACTGAATCACCAGCCAGTTAATAAATGTTTGTGGAGTAAATGGGTTTGGCCTCGCTCACTCTCCTACTGACATCTCTTTAAGCCTTTTAAGTTCATATTCACTGAAGTTACATTTCATGGGCTTATTTCTAAAAGAGAATTTAACCTTGTGTTTGATGCTTCTTTGCCTCTATCAAGCAGCCAGGTGTTTGAAGTTTCAACAAGTGTAGTGGCATCCAGGTGTCTTCTGGATACTGTCATGTTTTTGGAATTGCATAGTTAAGAAAATACAAGTCTGTACCATGCATACCTTTGATGGAACTAAAATTAAAACTTTGGCAGGAACAGTTTATCAATAGCATTAAATAAATTTTAAATTATGAGATTTAAAGAGCCTGACACTTGAAAAACTTAAATTTAACTTAAATATAGACATAAAGTCCGATTTTCTATTTTTAAGAAATCTGAAAACCATAGGTTTTTAGATATTTGTAAGAAAGAACATATCTGTATATGATACACAGGGTGAATTTTGGAAGATTTGGGTTAGTATTTGGGCTTCCAGTTTTAAAGTAAAGATTCATTGACAGTTCACTTGTTTTGTTTGGTTTTTTTTTTCTTGACAGATGAAAATGAAGTTGAAAGGCCAGAAGAAGAAAATGCCAGGTTAGTGAAACTGCCAATTGATACCTGTACTGATCATGTAGTGGTGCCAATCTCACACTTCTTAACAGTTAAGAATGGATTTTATATGAGATTATCAAATTGATATCAAACTGAAATTTGCAGTTGATTAAAGTTTTAAGGACCTGTTCATAAAATATAGAAAAGAATTTTATAGTTTCTGTCAGCAGCTTAGGGATAGAGACTAAACCTTTGATTTCATTGGTATTGGGAACTTTTGTGTGAGGAAGCTCCTGCTGAGACAGGCTCCAATCTTCTCTACAACTTACAGTCTTAGAGTTTCCTAGAGTAAGGAGAAAAATTAACTGAGCTCCCAAGAGTCACACAACCATTATGTGTCAAGTCACATTGGCTGTGAGGTCAACTTTTGATCCCCTATGCCAGGCTACCTCTCATGCTAAAAACTTAAGACATAATATCTTTTGTTATTTTCACAATTTTTTTTTTTTACTATTTACTACCCTACAGTGAATTCAGTAAATGTATATGCAAACAGGAAATTTTTTAAGCTTATACATTCATTAGGCTTTTTAAAAATTCTAACTAATGTAATGAAAATTAATAACACAGTGGCCAAGAAAATTACCTCTTAACCAATTTGTTTAAATGGCTTAGTGCTTTGTTAGATGAGTCTATCTTTGTTTGATGTGCTAGGGTGAATATGTGGCTACCTTTTATTGAGTTAATATACAAGAAATCTCCAGTATTTTAAAAATTCAATTTACCAACACACCATATAAACAAATTGCCAACTATATACTGCCCTGCCTCTTCACTACTAAGCCCATAGACCAGTGTGAAAGAATTTCAGTTTATAGACAATTTCTAGATAAAGAAGAGACCACTGAGAAGATTTAGGAGACTTTGGTTCGTGTACTGCCTTTACCACTTATAAGCCTTCCTAGACGGTTCAGTTTATAACTTTATAGTAGAAAGAGCAAGATATCTGAGTTGGAAGACCTTGGTTGAAAGTATCCAGTACTTCTAGTTCTGTTACCTTGGGCAAGACGTTTAACCTCCCTGAACCTTTGGTTTCCTTAACTGTAGAATGAGGGTATGAGTACTAATACTTCCAATTTCAGAGAGATTTTTTGGAAAAAGTACTTCACTACATAAAAGTGGAGTCCAATTCCTTTAAATTTTGAGACAAGTAGATTTTTGTGAGCAAGACTTGGAATCTAATCAATTTTAAATTTCTATGTGAAAATGTATTCCAGCTTTTTTTTATAAGTTTTTAAAAGGCAACTCATTCTTAAGTTAAAGACTACCCATATCA
The DNA here is from genome assembly GCA_028646515.1 of Pseudochirops corinnae. NCBI lineage: Eukaryota > Metazoa > Chordata > Mammalia > Diprotodontia > Pseudocheiridae > Pseudochirops > Pseudochirops corinnae. The sequence continues at coordinate 104,248,574 of CM053592.1, read as the reverse complement.
GTTCTGAATAATTTAGACTAAATTGTTTTCAATCTTTGCTTATTATCATTGCAGTAGTCTTATATTTTGAGAGAGGATTTCTGAGTTACAGTCTTTTAACATTAGATTAGTGTTAGAAAGTTTGTAAGTCTGATTATACTATATGATAAAGGTGGTCATTGTTGGTTTATGCCCCTGAAAGACTGAAATTCTTAGTTTTGAAGTTTTCATCTCGTCATCTGAATCCTTAAAATTACAATCAGCAACAATAACTTATTTCATGAGTTTTATTTGAGTTAACTTAATGTTTTTTTAAATTAACACCATATAAGTACTGCTTTTCATTTTGCATTTTGACGAAATTTCAAAAATTCACCTTTAATGATTAATGGATTATTATGATGATTGGTAGTGATGGACTTAACATACCAGTTTTTGTTCCCATTCTAACACATTTCTCGTGCTATTTGTGTACTGCAGTTATCTTTGTTTCTTAGTCTTGACTCTTAAGTTGCATAAGAGCGGGAATCATGATGTAATTAAATTTTATTTTATTTTTTTTGCTTGGGTTTTTTTTGGAGGGCAATTGGGGTTAAGTGACTTGCCCAAGATCACAACGGCTCATTTTTTGTGTTAAGTGTCTGAGTTCAGATTTGAACTCAGGTCCTCCTGACTCCAAGGCTGGTGCTCTATTCACTGCGTCACCTAGCCGCTCCTGTAATTAAATTTTATACCATCCTTCATCCTAATGCAGTAAGTGGCCTGCAGGTACTAAATAAATGTTTGATGAGTGAATAAGGGAAAAATTGTTGAGGATAAAGGGAAGAAAGGCTTTGTGGAAAAGGGATGGTTTTAGTTGTGTTCATAGATTTAGAGCCAGAGTGTATGTTGAGTTATGTAGTCAAATTGTCTCATTTTACACATGAAGAACCTGAAGCCCAGAGAGGTTTAAGTGAATTGCTCAGGGTCACACAGGTAATAAGTGACAGAGCCGGAATGTGAACCAAACTCTTCTGACCTGAAATCCATCATTCTTTCCAGTGCATCCCTAAAGTTTTAAAGGATGGGTAGGAACCCAACAAACTATCAGGAGTGAGGACAGCTCAGGCAGTATTTTTACAGGAATGGAAGGCTTTTGTTATCAAAGAAATATCATTACTCTGAAATTTCTTTATCTGATCATAATTGTTCATATTCCTACCTTGGAGCCCCTGACCCTGTTCTTCATCCTTACTATGACTTATAATTCTTCTACCTCTCAGGTCTTTCCCAGGCCGTCATTCCTGCACTGGCTACACTCTTCTTCTCCTTTACCCATCTTGACACTTTCATGAACCAGGCCTTATCCCATCAACTATCTTGCCCTAAGCCCCAGCCTTGAATTACTCTCATCATCCACAGCCTTCACTCCATTCATATGCTATTCAACAAAGCTAGATAAAATTGTAAAATTGTGCTGATAGTGTCAGCTAAAATATATGTTACGTAATTTCAACTGAGCCCTCTTTGGGATAAGGCAACCTTTTATACCTCCATCACTGATTCACTATTGCACTCACCTTAGCACTTTTTCATTCCTCGTTAGTCCTTCTGCTCCCTCCTCTTGTCCTCCCAGCTGAGAACCTTGCCTCATTTTTAACTGAAAAAAAATGAGGCCATTTGTTAAGAACTGCCTTTTCTCCATCACACCTCAATCATATGTCTTGTGCCACTATCTCCTCTTTCACTCCTGTCCCCCAGGAAAAGGTAGCCTTGCTCTTTGTCAAGACAAACACCTTTATATGCACAAGTGATCTTGTTCTATACAGAATTCTCTAGTAGATTGACAGCTTTCTAACTACTTCTCAATGTCTTCCTATCTGCTGGCTGTTTTCTGCTCCCTATAAACAGGGCCATGTCTTCTTAGTCTCAGAAAAATCCTCTTTATTTTTTCATTCCATCTAAATTGCATCCTATATATCTCCTTGCTTTCATGACTAAATTCCTTGTGTAGGGTGTTCCTCTACTTCTTTTCGTTTCACTCTCTTAACTCTCCACAGTCTGACTTCCAACCTTATTTAACTGAAACTTCTCTCTTCGTTGTATTGCCAGTGACCTCTTAGTTGACAAATCTAATGGCCTTTTTTCAATAGACATCCTTCTTGATTTCTCTGTACCCTCTTAATTCATTTCTTCACTTTCTTGACCTTGGTATTCTCTTCTCCAAAATTTTTTGTAACATTGCTTTCTCCTGGTTATTCTACAAACACTCCTCTATTTCCCTTGCTGGATCTTTATCCAGGTTATATCTGTTCTTTTGGGCCCTCTTCTCCATCTATATTTTTTTCTTCATGATCTCATCAACTCCCATAGATTCAGTTATCATCTCTATGCAGATGATTCTTAGATTTTTTTATTCAGCCTTAACTTCACTGCTGAATTCCAGTCTTGCATTTCCAACTACCTTTTGTATTGAATGTCCCATATACCTCTTAAACACAACACTTCCAAATTTCCAAAAGTGAATTTTCTCCCTAAATTCTTCCTTTTCCAGACTTCCCTGTTATCGTCATGGACACCACTGTCCTCCCAGTCATCCAGGCTTACAGCCTTGGTGTCATCCTTGAGTCCTCACTCTTTTTTTTCACTCAAACACCCCCTTCCACCATCATCCCTCCTCCCCCCTCCCTCAGTCACAAACGTACTAACTGCTCCATTCTACCTTTGAAACATCTCTTTCATTTGACACTGACATTATGACTGGATTACTACAATAGACTTCCAGTTGGTCTTTTGCTTGCTCTTTCCCCATTCCAGTCCATTCTCCACTCAGCTGTCAAAATGATCTTCTGAAAGTGTGGTTCAAACCTTATCACCCAGTGACTCCATATTACTTCCATAATCAAATATAAAATACTCATCTCAGGGCTTTCAGAGCCCCTCATAACCCACCACATTTTCCAGTCATTATCTTCTTCCAGCCTTACCTCTTCATGTATTCTAAGATTCAGTGCTGCTAGCCTCCTAGGTTTTCTTCTTTTGTGACTCTTCATCTCCTGTTTCTATGCATTTTCACTGGTGGTCCCCCATACCTGAGGTTCTCTCCCTCTTCCCCCATGTCTCCTGGCTTCTCTGGCTTTTTTCATGTTTCAGCTAAAATCCTAACTTTTGCAAGAAACCTTTCTAGATTCTCCTTAATTCAAGTGCCTTTCCTCTTAGTTTATTTTTAATTTATCCTGAATGTCCATGGTTTCTTCTGTTACTCTCCCCACTCCATTAGATTCTGAGCTCCTTGAGAGTAAATACCGTTTTTACTTTTCTTTATATGTCTAAAACTTAGCACACTGCTGGTCACATAAGAAGTGCTTAATAAATATTTGTTTATTCAAAAGTCCTTACTTATTCCTTACTTTATGTAATTTATTTCCTAAAAAGAATCTTCATAAATTGCTGCAATTGAAACAAATTATACTTCATAACTAGCAAATTGGCAGATAACACGAGGAGTAGATACTTCATTTTGGAGGTGTTGGGGGAAGACAGGCACACGAATAACCTATTGATACAGCTGTTAATTTCTCCAACTATTATGGAAACAATTTTTGAATTGTTTTTTTTTTTAAGTGACTAAAATGTCCGTGCTCTTTGATCCAGAGATCCCGTGATCCCCTTGCTAAATATATACCTTAAGGAGGTTTCTGTCAAAAATAGAAAGGTTCCATATGTCTGTCTGTCTGTACACACACACACACACACACACACACACACACACACACACAAATGTAGAAGCAAAAGATACTGTGCGTGTTTGTATGTGCCAAAATATTCATTGCAGTACTTTTAAAAAAGTAAATAAAACTCAAGTGGTATCGTTTTCTTTGTATTACATGCATTTGCTGCTGCATCATCCTTCCTTTATAAAAGGGAAATCTTCCCAGAAAGCCATCTCTTATTTAAAAAAAAAAGTTCTGGAGTACTGGCATGAAAAAAAGTTTGACATTTCATAATATATTCCACAGCCATGAATCCTCACTTTCTTCAAAGAAGCAAGGGGGAAATAATCTCATTACAGCACTTTCTCTGGTAACAAAGAATTGGAAACAAAATCAATAGGAATAGGGAATGACTAAATAAATAATGGTCTGTAAATATAATAGCATAGTATTGTGCCATAGAAAACAAGGAATATAAAGAATTCGTTAAAACATGAAAAGACAAACTGATGTAGAGTTTACTGAAGCAATGTAAATGGAAAGAATAATAAATAAAATTGAGTAATGTGTAAATTATAGTGACCAAGAAAAATTCAGAAAACTTTACCTCCTCTTGAAGAGGTGGAGGATCAGGGATGTGGGGAGATAAATATGCTGTCAGGTGATGATCTCTGTTCATTGTGCTTAATTTTTTAAAAATCCTTTTGTTTCTTGGAGTGATCTATATTTGAAAATAAATGATTTTAAAAAACAAAAAATATTGACAAAACAAGAACATCATACATTTTAAATCTATTTCAGAGAACGATGGATTTAATATTGAAAATATGAGGCTTTTCCTGAACCATGACACCAAATATTTAAAAGGTTTTTGATAGGCCATCTAGTTGGTTTGTTCCTCACAATCTTTTTCGGTTATGTGTGTTTATCTTCTTGTTTTTTTTAATAAATTTTTCTTGGGATGGCTAGGTGGCGCAGTGAATAGAGCACTGGCCCTGGAGTCAGGAGGACTTGAGTTCAAATCCGGCTTCAGACACTTAGCACTTACTAGCCTTGTGACCTTGGGCAAGTCATTTAGCCCCAATTGCCCTGCCCTCTCCCCTCCATAAAAAAAAGCAAAATGAATAAATAAATAAAATTTATAAATAAAATATGGTTTTCTTGATTTTTTTTTTAGTATTACCTTAATTTGTTCCAGTAGCCTTCTCCCTCGCCCTCACAGAGCTATCGCTTAAAATACATATTTTCTTTTTTTAAAATTAATATTGTTTATTTTTGGTTTACATCATTCATTTCCACAAGATTTTGAGTTACAAATTTTCTCCCCGTCTTAACCCCTACCCACCACCCCAAAACAGTGATCCCACTGTATACCCCCTCCCCCAATCCACTCTCCTCTGTATCCCTCCCCCCATCACCTCTCTGACTTTCCAGTAGGGCAAGAAGGATCTCCTTACCCCAGTGCCTGTATATCTTACTTCCCAATTGCATGTAAATAATAATAGTTATATGTATACATATTTTTTTTAACATTTGATTTTAAAACTTTAAATTCTATATTCTTTCCCTTCTTCCCTCACCACCCACCCCCACTGGGAAGACAAGGAATTCAGTACAGGCCGTATATGTGTAGTTAGGCAAAACATCTCCACAGTGGACATATTGTAAAAGACTGACTATATTTCCCTCCATCCTATCCCACCCCCCACTTGTTTTATTCTCTACTTTGTCCCTGTCCCTTTACAAAAATGTGTGCTTCTAACAATCCTCCCTAACTTGCCCTCTCCTCCATCATCCCCCCTCTCATCCCCTTCCCTACTCACCTTTAGGGCAAGATACCCAATTTAGAGTGTATGTCATTTCCTCCCTAAGCCAAATTCAATGACAGTAAGGTTGATCCATTCCCTTTTGCTTTCCTGTTCTTCTCCTGCATTGTAACAGTTACCCCTTGCCTCTTCTATATGAGATAATTAACCTCATTTTGTCTCTCCCTGTCTCCTCTCATTATATTCCTTTCCCACCTCTCAATTTCACCTTTTAAATATCATCCCTTCCTATTAAATTGATCCTGTGCCCTCTGTCTAGGTATACCTGTACTCATATATACACACACTCACATATGTATTCATACACATATATACCCTCCTATGTAGACATGTGTATGTATACATATATACACATTTATATTCCCTTCAACTATCCTCATACTGAGAAAAGTTTCATAAGTTACAATTATCGTTTTTCCACGTAGGCATGTAAATAGTTCAACTTTGATAAGTTTGTTATGATTTCTTTTCCCTGTTTGCCTTCTTGTATTTGAATGTCAGACTTTAATAAGCTCTGGTTTTTTCATCAAGAATGCTTGAAAGTCCTCCACTTCATGGAATGACCATATTTTTCCCCTGGAACATTATACTCAGTTTTGCTGTGTAGGTGATTCTTGGTTTTAATCCTTGCTCCCTTGATCTCCAGAATATCATATTCCAGGTCCTTCGATCCCTTAATCTCTTAACAGCTGCGAGATCTTGTGTTATCCTGATTGTGTTTCCACAGTATTCAAATTGTTTGGTTTTGACGCTTGTAATATTTTGTCCTTGATCTTGGAACTCTGGAATCTGACTATAACATTCCCAGGAGTTTTCTTTTTGGGATCTTTTTCAAGAGGTGATTGGTGGATTCTTTCCATTTCTATTTTGCCCTCTGGTTCTAAAATATCAGGGCAGTTTACCTTGAGAATTTCTTGAAGGATGATTTCTAGGTTCTTTTTTTGGATCATGGCTTTTAGGTAGTCCAATAATTTTTAAATTGTTTCTCCTGCATCTATTTTCCTGATTTTTCCAATGAGATATTTCACATTGCCTTCTATTTTTTCATTTGTTAGGATCTGTTTAAAAGTATCTTGATTTCTCATAAAGTCATTTGCTTCCATTTCCCCCTATCTAATTCTGAAGGAATTATTCTCTTCAGTAAGCTTTTGAGATTTCTTTTTCCATCTGGCAGATTCGGCTTTTTAAGGCATTCTCCTCATTTACTTTTTGGGCCTCTTTTGCCATTTGAGTTATTCTGTTTTTTAAGGTGTTATTTTCTTCAGTCTGGTTGTTGGCTCTCTTTTCATGATTTTCTTGCATCATTCTCATTTCTCTTCCCAATTTTTCCTCCACTTCTCTTATTTGGTTTTCAAAATCCTTCATGAACTCCTCCATGGCTTGTAACCAATTCATATTTTTCTTGGAAGCTTTTGGTGCAGGAGTTCTGATTGTGTTGTCTTCCTCCCATTCCATGCTTTGATCTTTTTTGTTCCCAAAAAAGGAGTCTAAAGTTGGATGGCTGTGCTTGCTTTGCTTCTTTTGCCTGCTCATGTTGCCACTCAATTACTTGACTTTTGAGCTCTTCGCCACAGCAGAGCTTTGCTTCCAGAGGGGAGAGCTTTGTCCCAAATCACTGGAGTTTTCACATCTGCCAGAGCTGTTAGGAGGCCACCGTCTCTGCAGCCCCACCAGCTTTGGCTCACCAGTCACATACTTCAAGACCACCACCAAAGACCATGATCCCCATCCAGGCAGGTTAAGGCAAGAGCACTTAGCTTCTGAAGGGTCGCTTCGCCCCCCTGTAATCTGCAGGCCGGGAGCTCTGAAGCAGCCACATGGAGGTGGCTGCAAGGCCATGGCTTTTGGCTCTGGGGGCAGAGGGCTGGACCTGCTCCTCTGTCCCCCCCAAATTCAGCGGAGTTCCACTGACCTTTTACTTTGTCTTTGGTATTTATGGGTTGATAATTCTGGAAACCACCACAGCTGCCAGTGTATATTATATCTTCTTTTTTTTTAATATTAAATAAATAAATTTATTTATTTTCTTGTTTATATCACTCATTTCCGTGAGATTTTGAGTTACAAATTTTCTCCCTATCTTTCTCCTACCCACCACCCCAAAACAGCCGTCCCACTCCCCCAATCTGTTCTCTCCTGTGTCCTCTCCCATTACCCCTCTGACTTTGCTGTAGCGCAGGATGGGTCTCCCTACCACGGTGCCTGTATATCTTGATTCCCAGTTGCATGTAGTTAATAATAATAATAATGATATATATATATACATATATATATTTTTAACATTTGATTACAGAACTTTGAATTCTAGATTCTTTCCCTTCTTCTCTTGTCACCTACTCCCACTGGAAGGACAAGCAATTTAATACAGGCTGTGCATGTGTAATTACGCAGAACATCTCCACAGTGGACATACTGTGAGAGACTGATTATGTTTCCCTCCTTCTTATCCCTCCCCCCCTCCTTGTTCTATTCTCTACCCTGTCCCTGTCCCTTTACAGAAGTGTGTGCTTCCAGCAACCCTTCCCCCAACCCTGCCCTCCCCTCCATCATCCCACCTCTCATCCTCATCCCCCCTACTCTCCTGTGTGGCAAGATACTCAGTTTAGGGTTTATGTCAATCCTTCCCTAAGCCAAATTCAATGAGAGTTAAGGTTGACCCACATATTATGTTTTCAAAGACAAAAATAAGGAAAAGGAGAGGAAATCCAAAAATATTTGTAATATACAATACTTGCGAACCACCCACCTCTGCAAAAGGATAATATGGTGATATCTTCTCATATCTCTTCCTTCAAATTATGCTAGTTCTTTATTATTTTGATGACTCAATTTTTTTGTCGGTCATTTCATTTACGTTGTTGTATAGGCATTGTGCATATTGTTTTCTTGGCTTTACTTTTACTCTTTCATTTCATGTTTCAGTTCATATAGATCTTTTCATGTAGATTTTTTCATTGTATTCATCACATTCATCATTTCTTACAACATGAGGTTGTTAATGATTCCCACTCTACAACTCATATAGATATTGGAAACTTCTTTCTGGCAAAGGCTTAGTATAGTACCAGGTATCTTTACTCAGAAAATACATTTTGGTCATAATATAAACATTAGTATTTTTTTTTAAACTCTTATGTAAGGTGCTGTGATGGTGCTAGTTATATTAATCATGTAAGGAAAAGAGGGAAAGGAAAGGAGCTATTGGAGCTGATCTCAGATTATAGGAATTTTAAGGTTAAAATTGGGCATAGTAGTTTTTGCTAAATCAGAGGACACTTTTCTATATAATCACTTAAAATAGTATCCTGATTCTTGCCGTTTTAAACTTCTTGTTAATTGGCAATTAAATTATAGGCCATTGATTTAGAAAATGGAGTTGGCTAGCATAAGTACTTCTCAACAGCCAAAAATAATCTCTATTTGCATTTGAACTCTGATAACTGCATGATATGGTAAGAAGAGCACTTAGATTGGGGTCAAGAGACCCATTTTGGATTCTGACTCACTTAGTTGTGTAATGATCAGCTATTTGTTTTACTTGCCTGAAGAGGTGTCCTCATCTGTAAAGTACGTACAAGAAAAGGTTTTGTAAACCTTAAATTATCTATCTACTTATTTATTTTGGTATCGTCTAATGTCGGTTTTTTTGGTTCCTTTCACTAACTAATCACATTCCCTTGTATTTTTACTTGCATATGTTCCTTATCTTAACCCTCACAACCCCAACTTCTCCTTACCCCAAGTAAGACTATAAGTGGTTGGAAGCCAGGTACCATTATCCGATTTGTGCTAGTCGGTTATATTTTTTTGAATAAATGACCTTAAAAATGCTAATGTGGTATATGATAGTGTTTAATACATTAGTTATATAATAACTTACTTGAGGGTGTTTTATTTTTTAAGTGCTAATCCTCCATCTGCAATTGAAGATGAAACTGCAGAAAATGGGATATCAAAACCGGTGAGTTTAATTATGTCTATTATCAGACTAGCATAATTCTTATATACTTTAAGGTGTTTTTTAGAGAAATGTTTTCCTTTGCTTAAAGTAAGCCTTTATGAGTATAGAACTTGATATTATCAAAACCGCATTGGATTTGTAATCTAAAGATTTAGGAACCAATTAATAGTGATTGAGATTAAACAAGTCACTTAGTCTCTATTAACTTCAGTACCCTTATTGGGGTTAATATATTTCTAATTATCTACTGCACAAGACAGCTTTAAGGAAAATGCTTTCTAAACTCCAGAAAACTATGTAAATTCAGGTTTTTATTACTCTTATTTTGTTCTGCTTTCTCAGAATATTACATCTTTAGTAGAATCATAGCCAGAGTAGTTTGCTCATAATGGATAGTCATAAATAATTATCTTCTCAATTTGATTAGGTTTTTCCAGTGCCTACTAAGTCAAAGAATCATAACATTTTGACCACTGAGTTACAAAGTCCTTGTGTCACATCTAAACCATGAAATTGCTCTGTAATTGTCAAAATGTTCCCTGACTTTGAGCCAGGATGGACAGCTGTTCTGCTGTCGTGACTGGGTCTACATAGGAATTCTTCTTCCCTGCTTTTTGCTACCAGGAATCTTTCCTCTTCAATCCTCTCCCTCTCCCCCTGTTCCTATACAGTTTACCCTCGTGTCACTCTCTATCCATCTCAGGCTAGTCCAGCATCTGAGGGTAATGACAAGAGAAAAGGGGAATATGTAAACCCTGCCATTTCCCTACCCCATCTCCTTTTCACACATTCCCATCTTTCCACTTCCTTAGGAAGCTAAGTGTTTAGGTTTTATGTTCATCTAACCCCAATTCTTTTGATAAGATGGTTAGGATAGTTTGAATCTTATTTTCTTCTGAAATATTTTTTAAAAATTTATCTTAATTTTTTTTTGGTTCAGCATTCAGTTGAAAAAAGAAAATTGGGAAAACAGGCATATTAAAGGAACCTTTTTACTCCCTACATATTTCTTCTTCCATTTTAGCATGTAAAATCCTTTGAACCTTAAAACGTCTATACATTTTAAGGACAGGAAAATTCATTCAAAGCTATGAAACTAGACTCCCTTGTATTTGATTTTCCAGAACCTGGCATAGTGTCTGTCATGTAGTAGGCATTTAATAAATGCTCATTAATCAATTGATTGATTCCACATTAGGCTTGAGAGGAAATCCTGTTGAAAAACAGTTGGTACAATAGAAAAGGAAGTACTCATGTGTATATACATGCATCCTTAAATAAGGTTTGTGGGGAGAGAGTTATTAAAGCAAAATGGTGATAGAGGTAGGGATGTAGTTGAGTAGAAAAAAAGAACAGCTAAAGCCAACCCAAGCAGTGATCTCCGTATTTTAGCGCCGGCCCTTATAATTCCATATCTGAATCTTTACATTCCCCTTCTAGCTTCTCACAAAAGTAGAACACCATTCTCTCCAAGTAGCCTGGGTCTAGCTGAGGGAGTTTCTGTTCTCACTATATTTAGGCAGGGATGTTATGTGACCCTGGCAAACCAAGAACTATAAAGGTATTTTCACATGGGAACATTGTGGCACAAAATGTTTACATTCTATATTTGTGTTATAAGTTAATTTAACTTAGAGGAATTATACTAAAGACTTTACTATTAGTAACATTTCCTTAAGAATATTGTTCAAGTTAAGCAACTTAAGAAAAGACCCTCTTGGACACAGTATCCTAAGTTAGGTACTGTTTATGTTTAAAGACCATGGATTTAGAGCCAGAACAGACTTTATTAAAGTCATTAAGGTCAACCAACCCACCCCCTTCACCCTCCTGTTACTTTCCCTTCTATAGATCAGAAAGTTGAGGCCCAATGAAGCTGTGGTACATGGGTAATAGGTGTAAGAGCCAGAACTCAAACCCAGGTTCAATGGGATAGCATTAGGAAAATATTTTTATAAAAATCCTGGTCACTTGCAGATACCATACTTGCTATATGGGGCAATGTTTCTACCCAGAATTCTGTCAGTAAGATAAATATTTTCACCTTTTCCCAGGAAAGGCAAGACCAGTGAATTGCCCAACTTGAACTTTTATATGGAACCATACTCCAACAGTGTTACTCTAGACTTTTTTGTGTTTGGACGCAAAACTGACAATTGGAAGCAAAAAGATAGCTCCCTCACAAATAACTCATGTCTTCACCTCAAAGAAGAGAGGTATATAGATATAGCTACTCAAACATTTATATATTGATGTGCTGCACACATATGCTAAGCATCACGTTACTTACTGAGAAAAATTGCCAGAATTTTTTTCTTCTCCTTCACATGTAATATTAAGCTCAGAGTTGGAAATGATAAAACCAACTGATCATCTATTGAAGGAAGATTGTCATCCCAAGATAATTAAGGAATTTGTGATTCAGTACCACAGTTAACTTTTTATCTCTTCCAAACCTTGTGAAGTTTTGATAATAAATTAGATTACTGAAGAATCTTTTAAATTATTCTCTATGTAGAAGGTGACTGAGACCGAAGATGACAGTGAGAGTGACAGTGATGATGATGAAGATGATGTTCATGTCACCATTGGTGATATTAAAACTGGAGCACCACAGTATGGGTGAGTTAACTTTTAAGAGTAAACTAAAAGCCTCTTGAGACATAGAGTGTACATATCAAACCAAAATAGTTGTTGGTATATTCTTTTTCTATTTCTCTCTCATTCCTTAAGCTAGGAAACCAAGTAAATCTGCATTAAGTTTTTACTACAAAAAGTGTTACATTGTTTTACTGAAGTTAAAGGGGAAAAATATTTGTTGAATTAAATGGAAAGAGTTTCTTTTTCATAAATATATATAGCCTACCTAATATCAGTTGTTTCCATGAAAACGTTAAATTAGGTAAAACATTACATGGAGGCAATTCCATAGAGATAATGCTCATCTACAAACCAATATGGTGTAATTGTAAGCAGTTTTACATGGAGAGAAATTAATACTGTTGAGGATCGAGTACTGTTTTGAATTGTCCCCCATCGTCCAGTTTGCATCCTCAACAGTTGATTAAAATAAGGTTACAATGAAGTTTTAAGGCATTGAGTGAGTCATAACATATTCAGGATAAAACAAACACTAGTCAGGAATATGATAGTAGGGTATACTTGTATCTCTCCTTTTACCACAGTTTCTTATTGATTGGCTTACCCAAACTAGAGTTCAGATTAAAATTTTTTTTTGTCAGCCAAAACAGTATCAAAAACAATTTCATGGGATTAGTGTCCATATTGTTGTAATCTCCTCCCTTTTTTATTTAGTATTTACAGTTTAAGGAAAAAAAACACAATTAAATGTTTCACTATATGTTCTTCCATTTTGCTGTATTGATTCATATCCTCTGTATATTGTTAGGTATAATTTAACTTTCATTATAGCACATAAATTATTGTACATCGATTCTATCATTAGAAGAGAAATATATTATATTAGAGATTTTAGTTTTTGCAGAGAAAATAAATTGTTTTTTATTTGTGAATCCTACCATGAAATTATAGATCTATAAGGACCTTGGGAATTTAACCAATATCTTGACATAGCCACTACATATCTCAAAGTTGGGTCTTTCCAAAATAAAAAAAAATGGCAAAATGTAGGTTTTTAACTTCATACAATAACACCATGTAAGTCATATTGTCCTAAAAGTCTGCCTAATAGCAGAATACCCTGCCCTTTATTTTAAACCTGTTTTCTTCCTTTTCTTTTCTCATCTGTAGAGAACATCTCATTCTGTGTCTAATGACTTTAAATTAAATAGCATGAGTAGTTAACAAGGTTTCCAAAACTATATCAGCCCACATCTTTTTTATAATCACATAATTGACTAAAATATTAAATTCTTGTGTACTTACTGTTCTGATGTAAAAAAGCATTTTATTCTATAGAACAAAATGGCATCAAAAACAAGACGCCTCTAATTCAAACATTAAAAATTATAAATGGTTCCTGAAAGGACGTAACACTACAAATAGCTTTGTTTAGTCTTCTGACTATTAAAATCACACAAGACATGATTTTATGTCTTGTTATATAGGATATGTATGCACACTACATAACCTGTATCTAAAAGGGATTCTCTGTAGGTGGTAAGGTACTCCATGTGCTCATATTTACAAAGAACACTGTGCTTGATTGCAGTAATCCCCAGAACATTGCACTCTATTTGATGAAATCACTATTCAAACTAAAAAGTTTGAATAACTGTCCACAAAGGAAACAAATGAAGAATTGTTTTTCAGATGTGCAGTTGGAGGACAATTGCTAGAACTTGTCCAGTAGTACATATATCTTAAGCAGATACTATGAACAAAGAACTGAACCCAGAATTGAATAAGAGGAAAAGAGCAGCTTCACTGGAAGTTAAGAAACTACTTTGTTTTAATGACCTCCAGCCTTTTTTCTTCTGGAATTGTGCTTGGTTATTTTGTTGAGGTCTTAATTCTTTCAGATGTGTTTGTCTTTACGATGTTGTTGTAATTAATATAAAATGTTTTCCTGGTTCTGCTTGTTTCACTCTGCATCAGTTTGAATTTGTCTTCCTATGTTTTTATCAAACTATTTCATCATTTTTTTCTTTTCATCATGTCTTTGGCACAGTAATATTCCATTGCATTTGTATTTGTTCAGCTATTCCTCAATTGATGAACACTTCCCTTAGTTTAAAAAGCAACTATAAGTATTTTTGTACGTATTTGTTCCTTTTTCTTTTTAGCTTCATTGTGCTATAGTCCTGGGAGTGATATCACTGTGTCACAGTTTATTAAGCACATTATTGATGATAGTCCTATGGAATACCAAAATCTTAAGTGACTTGAAACTTTTTAAGTCTTCGTACTTAAAGTTTGTGTTCCCCCAAAGAGTGATGGAAAGGTTCAAAGTTAAGTCTTTTTTTGTTAAAAGCTAGGGTCAGATTTTTCTTATAGGAATACCTTGCTAAAATGAAGGAAGTTTGTAGGGAGACACGTTTTGATGAAAGAATTTCCTTTGGACTCAACTTTTACCCCCCCTCAAGACTGTGCATAAAGCATAAAGTGAGTTTAATCTGTAATGTTAAACTTAAAATGTTTGAGGAAATCACAAAATAGTTACCATAGGAAGGAAATAAAATGCATAATAGAAAAATAATTTTACGAAGTTGTTTTCTTTTTTTTTTGGAGGGTAGGAGGCAGGACAAATGGGGTTAAGTAACTTGCCCAAGGTCACACAACTACTAAGTGTGTCAAGTGTCTGAGGCCAGATTTTAACTCGGGTCCTCCTGACTGCAGGGCTGCTCTATTCACTGTGCTACCTACCTGCCCCTCAAATGTTGTTTTCAAAATAAAATCATACAGTTAGGCAAGCTCATCTTAAGATAGGATTATACCTAGTACAGTATTGACCATGTTTATCTTTTACTTTCAAGCTACATTTTTGAATCTTTAAATGAAAGTATCTTTTAATGTAAATTTATCTTGATGAGTACACAATAATTCATTCAGATGTTATATTGTGTAATTTATTTGAACGTATTGGAATTTTTGCTGACTTATTTTGATTAAGCTTCTTACTATAATTTTTACTTTCAGGAGTTATGGAACAGCACCTGTAAATCTTAATATCAAGACAGGAGGAAGAGTTTATGGAGCCTCAGGTAAATTTGTATATTGGCATGAGTAGAGATTAATGAAAATATTATTGGTAAAAGTTATAATTCAGAAGTTAAAAATCAGGTGTTAAATATTACTGACATACAAAAAAGTTAGGAATTTTATTTACTAAACCTGCCATTAACCTTTTTATATGACATTTCCAGTAAATTGTTTTTGTTCTGATTTATGTAACATATTGGCAAAATCCCAATATTTATTTTGTACAAATATCTTCTACTACAGTGATACTCAGGTATCTTAGTCTGTCACACCACCCAAGTATACCCTTGGAGGACATCCTTCATGATAGTGGCAAATACATTTTGCCATTATATGTCTCCTTATTTGCTTTTCTTTTCTCTTTTTGGGAGGGGAGAAGGCAAAGCAATTGGGGTTAAGCAACTTGCTGAAGCTCTCACAACTAGTAAGTATGTCAAGTGTCTGAGGCTGAATTTGAACTCAGGTCCTCCTGACTCCAGGGCAAGTGCTCCAGTCACTACACCACCTACACCACCCAGCTGTCCCGTGCTTACACTTTTCTTAAAGGAAGTTTTCATGTTTGTTAAACATGAGGCTGTTGTGTACTCATTTGTCCTTTCTCATTTTACTTATGAATTATATTTTTCAACTTTTTTTGTACACCTTTGCATTGAAGACATTCAGTATCAATATTTAATTTGGAAAAGTATTATTGAGTCCTTCATAGAGTTTCTGCAACTTTTTTCCTTGGCACATAATCTATAATCATGTTTATGATATTTTTTACAAATGGGTATTTTAAGCGTTACATTTCAAGATGAACAAATAGCCTTTGAAACATTTCTGGTGGCCTTAAAACAAAAATTCACTCCTTTATTTGTATTTCCAAGGAGAACATGTTTAGCTTTAAGTTTAACTTGCTTTTGTTTTTGAGTTTTACTATGAATATCCAATTTGATCTAATTCAGTTCTGTCAGTAGTATGTCCACTTGCTGGTCATTGACTAAGGATCTCCTACTTAGAGTACCAATAGCTCAGTCGATATTTGTAAGTAGTCTAAAGGCTGATCATTTTAGTGCTCTCACTGCCCTTTTCCCACTCTTCCACCATCACCACAGGACAGATGCCAAGTGACTTCACACAGAACTTTGCATAATTTAATGGTTTTGTTTGTTTCATGGATTTCCATAGCTGAAAAAGTTATTAGTCTTCTGGAAGATAAGACTCCTTATATTCAGTTTGATATTTCTTGGAGAATAGACACGATTTAATGCTGGGACTGAAGTCAAAGCTTTTCCAACATGGAATACTACTAAAGCTTGCTTTGTGCTGCTATATTCTCTTGACAACCTAGGATCTTCTAGCTGTGTTAAGGCATGGGAGTAGAACTTGTGACTGTTATTTAATTTGCATACTTGTTAAATTTTCTTTTCTTGGCTTTTTTTTAAAGGAAGGGAAATTTACCCTTTTAACATTTACAGCATTTGAAATTGGTTCTCATTTTTCTCATCTGTAATTGAAGGATTTGGACTCAACTTCTGGGATGCCATGAGCTCCAACTTCTGAGTCAGATATTTTATTGTGAATTTTCAGTCTCCTTTCCACTTCCTCCCCTTTCTACTCTCTCCCCTTTCCACTCCCTCCCCTTTTCCATCCAGTGCTGTTCCTTTCTTGCCCTCAATAGGATAAAGTACAAACTTATCCTGGAATTTTCTGAATCCAGCCTCTCTTTCCAGTTTTATTTCATGGTACTACTCTTTGTAAATGTTTTCTTGAACAAATTAAATTCAGAGATCAAACTAAAGCATTATAAATTGGTATTTTGAAGTCAGAAATGCAGTGTACTGTAGTTGATAGAGGGCTGCCTTGGACAGATACTGACTGGTTGTGTCGTCATGTTGTAAGTCACAACCTCTTATTGCCCACTCTTAAAACTATAGGTTATTGACTAGTTGCCATTCAGGATCAGTGTAGGGAATCCTTACACATACTGATAAAAACATAGATCCAGATCAAAATCTAAATTCTTTTTATAGCAAATGCCTTAATTCAGTTTAATCCTGTCTGTGTTTCTAGATTTTCCCCTTGGCAAATAAACAAACACATAAATAAAGGGGGGGCTACTGCTCATCTTTTTTTGTTTCCCCACATACAAATCTGATTTTTTTTTTTTTACCTCACTTGTTCCTCCTTAGCATAAGCTAGCTAGGAATGTCCCATATATGCCATATGGATTGACCACTTTTTGTTTACATAGCTAAATAGCTGTTAACGTAATTTTTCCTAATAGGTACAAAAGTCAAAGGTGTAGACCTTGATGCACCTGGAAGCATTAATGGAGTTCCACTGTTGGAAGTAGATTTGGATTCTTTTGAAGATAAACCATGGCGGAAACCAGGTAATATTACTCATTTTTAACACAGTACACAATGCTTGGGGTAAAGCAGGCATATGTTTTATTGAGTGAATCACAATGAAGTATTTTAGATTTTATTTCTTTTCCTAGTCAGATATTTTAATTCAAACAGTTGTGTTTAAGTGGTTCATTTTAAAATTTTTTCTTCAGTAATATCTGAAAAGTTAGATCTGGGCACTGTATTTGAATATACTTAGTTCTAATTATATGCTGATGACGTTTCTCAAATATAGTTAATTAAATGATATCAGAGATTGAATTATCTCAAACAAGAAAGAGTATTATTTTAGTGAATTGGAAATATTAGTCATTGCTCTAGAAAGGAAATATGTGTATCTGTATATAATTTTCATACATACACAGATAATGTGTAAAAACATTTGTTTCCCAGTAATTTATTAACACTAGGAAAAAGTATAACAAGTATTCAGAATTAGTGTAGCTTTACCATGGTCTATTTTTACAGTTTATTTTTTGTGTTAGTTTGCTGTATAAAAGTAATTAAAACTGGGGAGAACCAGAATGTACTTGTGCATTAAAAAGTGTGTTTAATTTATAGGTGCTGATCTCTCTGATTACTTTAATTATGGTTTTAATGAAGATACATGGAAAGCTTACTGTGAAAAACAAAAGAGGATACGAATGGGACTTGAATTAATACCAAATAAAATTACGGTAATTAGTAAATATTGTATCATTCCTCTTTTTTCCCTGCCCATACCCCAGTCACTTTTTCCCCCCAAAAGGTGGTTAACTGCAATATTACTGCAGTATAGAATGCCATTCTTTCTCCTTTGTTAATGAATTTGTCCTTTCTCCCTTCCCTTCCAGAGTCTCTCAGTAATGTTTCTCAAAATTGTTCTTACTTTCATGTGACAGACTAGCTACAACTAGTAGCTAATTCAAAATTGTGTGGTATCTTAATGGGGAATATGTTATTTAACTTAGGCCGAAGACTATACTATGGAAGTTACACCAGGTGCAGAGATCCAAGATGGCAGATACAATCTTTTTAAGGTGAATTTTAGTAAATTATCCTTGGTTGCTCTCATTTTTGTTCTTGAGTATGCTTCCCATACCACTACTTATAGTGACAAGATTGAAGTGGAAGTAGCTACTTTTTTCAAACTCTCAGCTTCCTGGTGACTTACAAATTTGCTGAATTGTTTTGTCTCCACTGCTGCAAGCATGTGAGTTATTGGTAGCCTACTATACTAACAAATGCCAGGTGAAACTGTTTGTACTTTATTACCTTATTTTAAATTATATCAATTTAGGATATTAAAATTACATGCCAATATTCTAGGCAAATGCTGTATATGTTTATATAGGTCATGGCATTATCTTTTAATAATGAAGTTGTAGTATTTAATTTTTTACACTTCTCAGAGGTACTCTAAAGGAAAATAGAACTTATCTATTTTCATTTGATACTTATTTTATTGATGAAAAGCCCTTTCATAATTTAGTCTAATGAAAACATATTAGCCATCCAGTGAATGTCCAATATTCAGTGGAGTGGCATAAAGCATTGTAATTTTCTATTTATGAACTATTTAGAAGTAGGTTTGTATAAAGGGCATCAAGACTGGCCCAGTCCTTGTCCTCAATCTAATTAGAAGAAATAATAGTACAGTTACATCTCACCCCAACTGAATTTATACACTCCTATCCACATTTGCATATATACACATACATACTTGATAGTGGATTCAAGCAGTAGTTATTATTGTACATACATTTCTTTTTTGAGACCTGTTCTTCATGGAGACTGACACTGGGGAAAAGGTTAAAAGTAGTTAAGTATGTTGATATTGTACTCTTGTGACCTCTATGGACTGGATGTGAAGTTTTATGCCCACTTCTGAACTGTAACCCTCCCCCTAAAATTGCCATCTTATGGATATGCTGCATGGATAATTTCTCCAGGAGTGCCAGCTCTGCTGGAACTTAGTTCTCTTAATGCTGAATTTAATCTCAGTTTACTTTTTGCATGTGGTAAGTATCTGGTCTTTGCTGCAGATATTTTTATTGTAGTAGATTATTTCTCTCATATTCTGAATTTGTTGGGGGGTTTTTTGCATACATTCTTAATTGGATCCACCTCTTCACATAACTGAATATTTTCTTATCAGTGCTCAGTTAAAATAGAAGGCTTGTTTTAATGATGGAAAACAATTCTCTTATATATTTTTTTCCCATTCTTCTTTTCTGTACCCCAAATGAATACTCTTTTTCTAAACAACTGCATCTGTTGCTTTACTTCCTTTCTTCCACAGTGGACTCTTCTAAGCCAGGAGAGAGAAAAGGGGCTTGGTTTCCCATTGTAGGCAACCATAAGAGTGAGTTATATATGGGAAGTACTATTCTAGAAATTAGTCTAAAGTTGCTTTCAAATGCGGAGAAATCTCTGAGTGCTTCATTCTATGTCTGGTATCTTAAATGAACTAAGATTTAAAATTTTGATGTGTTACCTAATGGCTTATCTGGCAGGGTAATAATATCCCAAACTTATGTGTTGATCTACTAGAGAGTTTAATTTGAGAATTAATATTCTTTATATAACAGATTTATTTTTTTTAAATCTTGGAAAAAATTTTAAGAAAAATTTTTTAAAATCTTTTTTTTTCAAGGTCTAGATAAAATTTTACTACTTGATAGGTTTTTTTTAAAGTAACAAAAGGATGTTTGACATCTTTAATCCTTATTATTGTTTTAAATTTCTATATAAAAAATTATACTATAGTAATTCCCTAACGTAACTTAAAGATCCCTTCATTTTCATATCACTACCTATAGGTGTGACTACCTGCTTTTTATCCAACGTTACACAGAATTTACTATGTCATCACCCATTAAGTGAGGTCTTAGAAAGAACGTAATAGAATTGTAACTTGTGGTCTCAGCCATCAGAGAATATGTTATCTAGTTTAATTAAAAAAAAAAAAGACATTTGTCTACTACTTGTATGCAGAGCACTCTTAAGTTATGAAGGTCCCTGCCCAGGAATTCACTTTCTAGAAGAAAATGAAGCACTAAAGTAACTCTTGTGTACATTAGCATATAAGTGGGAGAGATACATTGTGCCTTGAGCATTTTGAGGAAGAAGTGACTTTGATCTGGAATAATCAGAAGACTTCTCCCTCCCAGGTTCAGCAGACTGTTAAACAGAAGTCAGGGAGGTAGGAAAATATGGGAAGAGTTCAAGGAAGAGTGAGTAGTCTGATCTGCCTAAAATGGGAGTTTTGTGAAGAATTGTAATTTGAGATATAGAAGAGGCTAAGATCATAAGAATTGTAGATAGAAGGGATCCAAGAGATTACCTTGTCTAACCCCTTCATTTTACAGATAAAATAATTGAGGCCTAGCAAGGCTGTGATTTATATAGGCACTTAGGTAGTAAGAAGCAGAGCCAGGAATTGTAACTGGGTCCTTTGAGTCTAGATTCCAAAGACAAACACAGTTATGCAGTAGGAAGTGCACAGAATTTGGAATTAAAGGACCTATGTTCGCTTCTCAGCTGTGGTATTTTATGACTTTTATGTCCTTAGGCAAGTCATGAACTCTTTGGGCCTCAGGTTTCTTATCTGAATAGTGAAATGTTTAGACTTGGCTCACAACTGAGGCCTTTGAGAATTATAGCAAGCTGCACATTTGATCTTATATGCAAATACAGACATGTTCCTAAGTATCCATGCCTCTAAGCCCATACCCTTTTCTAGGGCTTGAAAATACTCTTCCCATCCTTTGCCTTTCCTCACCCCCTCACCTTTTTATTTCTTTATTTCTCGCAATTTAGCCTCCCTTACTGCTTCTAAGGATACAGGTGCAATTGTAACCCTTCAAATTACTAAGCCTAGAAGAAGCTGGCAACAAATTGCAACTGAGGAGTAGGGAGAGAAATATGAAAGTCTTGAGGTGTGGGGAGGAAAAATGCCCAGGGTTGAGATGACCAATTGGCAGCACACCTAGAGAAGCCGGGCACATCCTTTGAAAACCACTGCACTGCATGGCCTCTGAAATCTCTGCCAGCTCAAAATCACTTCGCTTCTATAAATTTAGTATTCTTTCTGTAATATCACACTGGAGTGACACTAAGAATTTTGACCTTTATTTGGGAGGCAGAGGAGGAGCCTTTGGATTTCTTTGAGCAGGGTATATAAAGTGATAACTTGATATATTGAAAAGAAAGAGAATGGAAGGAAAGAGACTGATTGAGAATTCATTGCAGTTATCCATGTGACAGCTAATGAGAACCTGAACTAGGACACTAGTATTGGCACTGAAGACGTAGAGAAATAGTGGAAAGCAATATTTGGTGGAATTGAATGTAGCAGAGAGACAGGAATTGTTGATAAACATATTTCTACACTATCTAATTAACAGGTAGAGCAGCTTTTGCAGGGAGGTAGGGTTGAATGGTCTCAGGGCAAGTAAAAGTTCAGTTTGAAGTCAGTGAAACACCTTTAGAAAGTTAGAAATCTGTGTCTGGAACTTGAAAGAAAGCTCAGGGAAGAGTCGGGGAGGATAGAAATTAAACCCTGGACAGTGTCTAAGTTTAAGAGATGGAAGGAAGAAGAATAACTAACAAAAGCAGACACAGAAGAAGCCAACAAAGAGCTAGAAAGAATGGGCAGTGTTACAGAAACTTAAGGATGAGCAAATTTCAAAAATGGACAAGTTCAGCAATGCCAAATGTAAAAAGTCAGTGAGGATCAGATTTGAGGAAGAAGAATTGAATAGCAATTAGGAATTCCTTAATAATCTTTGAAAAAGTATTGTTAGTAAAGTAATAGGGGTGGATCTCAGATTTCAAGGTGTGGAGGAATGAGTTGTGAGAGGCAACAATTAAAAGACTGCTCTTGAAAATTGGGAAAGGAAAAGATATTCAAGATGGGTAGCAAGGTTCTTTTTATAATAAAAAGAACTGAGCATGTTGAAAATAGAAAGGAAGTAGCTATCAGGGGAGGAAAGAAAGGAAATGTGAGAAAAGGGGGAGATAATTGATGGAGCAAGATCTCTGAAGAGGCACAAGGAGTGTGGATCCCAGACCCAAGCTGAAATGGATTTTATTTATTTTATTTTTCATTTTTAGCATTCACTTTTATAAGATTCTGAGTTCCAGTTTTCCCCCTCCCCAAGATGGCATGCAATCTGATACAGGCTATACATGTACAGTAATATTAAGCATATTTCCACAAACTTAGCCACGTTGTGAAAAATGAATCACAACAAAAAGGAAAACCCATGAGAAAAAAAAATAGTATGCTTCAATCTGGATTCAGACTCCGTAGTTCTTTTTTTGGATGGATGAAGTGTTAATCTCTGAAAAAAAGGTAGGACATTTCTTTGTCTAACAGGGGGAAAAGAAAAAGCTAATGGGTAAAATACATAGCTGTTTGAAAAAAGCTCAGGAGGCTTGCATCTCCTTAAAGTAGAAATCACATACTAAATTAGAAGAAACCTCAAAATCACCTATGCAGTAAGTGATCTAGCCTCCCTCTGAACATGTCCAGGGCCAGATAAGTGATGAGAAAGAAGCAAAATTAAGGGACAGAAGGAAGGTGGCTTTTTGGTGAATGAAAATATTATGAAATAAACAGCTGTAAGAGAGTAGTCCCCAAAGTGAGTTAGGCATTGAACCCTCAAGACAATGAAACCCTTCCTGCAATGGTTATATCAGTATCATTGGAGAAATTGCCCACAAACTTCCAACACATCAACCAGGAAAAAAGTGTTAGTAGGAGTACTCAGTAAAAAAATTTTGGAGGCCACTACTATGTAACAGTAAATCCACTAAAGATGGATAAAATTTTGGTCTATCCCTGAGGACTTTGCCAAGTTTGGGGAGCATGAATTTGTAGAAGTGCAAGTGTTTAACTTGGGCTTTCTATAGCTACACTTGGAAGGCTATACGCAGGAAAAGAGAGAGCAAATGAATGAGTGAATGAGAGTGTAGGCTGTCAGTTCTCCAGAGCCATGTCAATGTAGAACTAAAACTAGGCAAAATATACAGGATCCAATGAGAGAGTGAATTCCTGACTCTTTCATGACATACTCTAATTTATCCAGATTACATTGTTTAATAATGGCACATGTGGCTTTATTATTAATTTCTCTTCATAATTGCCACCTCAGGTGTTTTTTTCTTTTGTCTGTCTAGGTTTTTATTTTTACTTATGTAGTGTTTTAGATTCATCAGTCTACTACTTGACATTTGCTCATAACTTCTTGATGTAAAATAGTTTTCCTTACAATCTTTGTACTCCCATCAAACTTAATAAAAATTTGTCATTTTTATGAGCTAAAGTTGTCATTTAGAAGACTGTGAGTGTCCAATTAAGCAATAAGAAAATTAACTCTGGACTCATGAAGTCCCCCTGGGACTCTTGAAATGCACCCACCCCTCACCTAAGCCTGACTCTGTCATTGGGAACTACTTTTAGGGTGGAAATCTTCTGTGAATGTGTCTAACATCAGTGTAATTCAGACAGTTAACCTTCTTCATTTGTTAATTAGAAATTTGTCTGGGGTGTGACTCACATTTATGTAGTTAAAGTGACAGCCCCCTGAAGTGGAGAGTGCAGTTTCCCTCCCCCTACCCACTCCTACCCTCATTTTTTAGAGGACGAAACAGGTTTGTAAAAGGGTGAAATGATTCTTGGCCCTACCCCACCCCCCCGGGCTGGTAAGTGTCAGAAACAGGATTTGAACCCATGTTTCCTGACTCCTTAAGTCCTCTTTCTGCACTAACACTTTGCCTTGTGCTGTCTTGGGACACCATCAGAGACTTAGCTTATACTTAATATTAATTGAAAATATCGCTCAAGGAGTTTTGGATCTTTGAAGAAACAGCACAGCAAACTAACCAAATGGCAGGTATTAAAAGCTGGTCATGTTTATTAAGAGTGTTCATTAAAATTACGTTGAGTAAATTGACACTGACTTTAAGTAAATTTATTGAATGTCTGTTACATGCAAGATACTGTTAGATACCTAAACCTAACATAAGTACAACAAAAGAGTATAAAAATACCTTCAGTCCAGTGATGAAGCAAGATATAATAAATATGTGAAAACTTATCCCATAACAAAAATAAAATCTTAAACAATAATAGTGGATATAATCTTAGAACTTTGGAAATTGGAAGATACATTAGAGATCACTTAGGCTTAACTCTCTTGTCCTAGAGGTGAGAAAACAAAGATGTTGTTACTTGCCCAGAGATGTTGTTACTTGCCCAGGTCAGAAAGCTAATTAGTGGCAGAATTGAGACTAGCATCCTAAAAGTCATAAGGTGTGATGAAAACTTTAATCCTTGTTGCAACAGTCATCAGAAACATTGACTTCTAGCAAAATTGGTTCACTGGTCCTAAAGTATGCTGCTTCCATGTCATTTGTATAGATTTCATAGAATAGTAGACCTTTTTGACAACTATTGGCAGTCAGGTGTGTAAACCCATAAATCATATAAACACATAAAAGAGTGTAAAAATGTAGAAAGAAACCTACAGAGGGCTAAGCAGAGTTTACTTCCAGCTGATAGCATATGTGAAGGCTTCACAGGTTTGGTGGTACTTGAACTGGCTTGAAGAAAGTCTGGGAATTGAATAAGACAATTGAGAGAGGAAGAAGATTCTAGGATGGAACAATGCAAGCAAAGTCAAAATAATGGAGGTTGGAAAACATGAATTCTCTTTAGGCAGTGGTGAACATTCCAACTTGCCTGAAGAAGTGTCTGAAATGATGTTGCAAACTAAAAGTTAGGTTAAATCCCTTCACAGACCCTCGAATCCAGAATTCTAGGGATTTTATATTTCAAGAATCTATTGTAATAGTTCAGGCAGTTAGTAGTAAGGATGTAAAAAAGGGTATGGACAGTAGGAATGGGAAGGAAGGTAGGAATAGCGATTTAATAACAACCTGGTTTGGAGGGGAGGGGGCAAATTTTTTAAAAATATGGCTTCTCTAAGCTCTGAAGCTAAGGCAATCAAGTGGATAATGGTGCTATTAATAAAAAAATATATACAAGATGGAGGGAAGGGCTTGAAATTATACTTTTTATTTTGAGATACGAGTTTTGGCAGAACATCTGCAGATCACGTGGAAACTTTTTATGTGCTCTGTGAATTGTTCAAGTTACCTAGATTTATAATATGCTCCAAGAGTCCCAGAATAGTGAGAAAAGAAGCAGTTCCTTCTGTAATTCTAGCTATGTCAAGTAGAGTGATGGTCTAGACGTACTGATAGTCAAGATGTTTCCCTGTTGTGAAGGATAAGTTATATTTATTCTGTTGTACACAACCCCAGTTTTTAAAGTACTCAGTTAAAAAGCTCCCAATAAGACTTGTTTAGCTATTGGGTTGAAAAAAATTGTTGACGTAGGCAAAACATTGATATTCAAAGTAGTTGGATATCATCTCCTCTTTATACTAGTATAATACTTTATACTAGTATAATAATGACTTTATCCTAGTAAAACCTCACAATTTTGATATATTAGATAAAGGGAAAAGTTTGTTTTCAATAATGCTAAAGTTCTGATTTGCCAAATCTGGTGGTTGGTTACTTCATTTGTTTTTTAAATCTTCTTCGGGTTTTCTCCAAAGAATAAATTATTCCTTGATTCAGTAAGTGAGCATTTCTGAGAGAAGAAATTTTGTGTTTGTGTAGTTTTTGTATGCTTTAATATTTCATTGAAAACAAAAAAACAATGAACTTTTAATGCCTATGGAACACTTGATATCCCACAAGCAGTTTTTTTGTATTTTTCATCCTGTTTTGAAATACTTCATTTTATTAGATATTCATTAAAATCTCTGATATAATATATGTTAAATGAAATTATAATCTAACTTGAAGAGCTAATATAAGGAAACGTTATTTTGAAGGTACAGCAGGGCAGAACTGGAAATGCAGAGAAGGAAACAGCACTACAGTCTGCCAAAGCTGAGTTTACATCTCCTCCTTCTCTATTCAAAACAGGACTTCCTCCAAGCAGGTTAGTTGAACATTTGTAATCAGCAAATCATTATAAGGCATCAGTAACTTTTTGTTGTGCTAATACTGTGTGAAATGTGGGGAAGGTCAAATGTTCATAAACAAAAGTGTAATATCTTATTTGGCTTAACTACCAATCCTAGGGCAATATGAAAGATTCTTCCAGTATATTGTCCTTTCAGTGTATATAATAAATGAAGTAAAATGTGGGGATGCGGTGGCCTTGTCATTTTAATTTTTATTGGTCATTTTTCCACAAAGAATTATGTTGACTTTGAAGCCTGTGGGCTGAATAATTTCTTAATACTAATAATATAATTTGTGGAAGAGTACATATTAAGAAGTCTTCCCAAGTAAAATAAGATTTTCATATTTCTGGTTTGCATTAGCTGTAATAATAGTGTTTCCCACCAAGTACCAGTTATAATGGGACAGATGTCTGGTTAATAGTTTCTTAACATAAACCAGTAAATGGCCAGTCCCAATTTGGAGGCCAGTCTAATTATAATTCAAGATTTAAGATATACCCAGATTGCAAGTTATTTAGGGAATTCTTTCTGTTATGTGTTAAATCCAGGAAAGTTTTTTGGGGGGTCTTTCTATAGGTATTTATTATCTATTCTTGGGTTGGTCCAGAATGACCCAGATCAAAACTATATTCTAGCATATTTTTGAAACTTAGCTTTAAGGTCTTGTTTGTATATGATTCTGTAATACAGTACTTATACATTACATTGCAGATTAAGTATTCTGTTAAAACTAGAATTGTAAAGAACCTCAGGGTCATCTCATTTAGCACCCTATATCCAGGTACATATCTAAGCCATGCAGATGGTTTGTGTTTGGACACAAATGACTGTTGTTAAAGATACAGGAATGGAGCTTACTACCATCATCAAAATTAAACATATTCCTTTAAAAAGTCTGACAAATACTTTAGTTAGCAAAAAAAATTACTTCTTTGTATTTTGATAATCTTATACTCCAGATACAAGCATTGACTTAAACCCTCCCCCGCAAAAAAAGATACTATTTTAGTGTCTCTTAGTTTATAATAGTCAAGTTAAGTTTGTATAGTGAAAATACCATAATATATTTTTCAATTTAGTTTTGCTGTGGTTCTTTTCAACTTTTTAAATTAACTTATTTTTAAAATGTTACTGTATTTAAAAGCAAGAAAGATACTCTTTTGAGGATTAATGTTTAATAGGTCGAATTCATATTAAATTGTGTTTGTTAAAATAATTAACTTAAATCAAATTTTATTGTGTTCTCAGTTCACATGTTATCACTGTTCCACATACAGCAGGGTTTTATATGGCAGTGTTTCTTAAGGTTTTATTACTGAAAATGGGAGGTTCTTGACCTTATGTTTGTAGGAGAAACAAGGCCAAACCAAAATGTTATGTTTCAGTATAAGTATAGATCAGAATGTTTTGCCGCATTAATCTTCAAAAGTTTAACAAATTATTGGTTGGAACCTTTTTATCCTTTAGTAATTCTTGAAAAGAATAGCAGAAAGATAAATAGCTGAACTTTGCAAAAGGATGAATAGCTGAACTTCCTGCATGTTGTATGTAATTATAGGTGATACTAACTTTTCTTCATAAGTAGCTTTCTTAAAATGTACTTTGAAGGCATTAAATTGAAGTTATTTTATATAATGAATACTATTTTATCATAAAGTATTGTTGACATAGGATTTTAATGATTGATTTCATTAAAATCTCTTAATTCTTTTGAATGAAAAGGGAAAGAATATAAAGTCTTAGTACAATTTTATGAACCCACAAAAATTAAAGTAATGTTATTTGCTCACAAAAGCAGGAAATTTGTTCATGACATCCTTTCTGTTCATATGTTATAATCCAAAGTGAGGTTTGGATAATGCTCTTCCTGTTTTAACATTTGACATAATGCGGCACTATCTTAGAAAATATTTCCAAAAGTACTCCTGGTGTTAAAACTAGTGGATAGTACTTTTCTATTTAAATGCTAGCAGAAATTTTAGTATTAAGTGTGATGTATTCTTTGTGAGATACAAAGAGGAGTATATAGGGACATGAAAAAGAATTTGTCAAGGAATGAAAATTGTGAGAAAGAAACCTAACATAATAGTAGTAAAGATACAGGAAAAGACATAGAAAATTTATCTCGCCAGAAACAGCGCCTCTTCTCAGTCTCAGACAAGTTCTGCCTCCAGAAAAGCCAATTCAGGCATCGGAAAGTGGCAGGATCGATATGGGAGGGCCGAATCACCTGACTTAAGGTAAGACTAACCTAAAGAATGTTGTGCAAGCCCTTCCTCTTGAGATGATTACCACTGTTTTGTTTTGTTTATTGGGACAGCAAATTTTGATTAAACTTGCCACATCTATGCCTTGATATTGCAACACATATCTTTTTGTCTGATAAGTGATACCTTTAATTATTAAATATAAAAAAAATTTCTGGGACTAATGGTACCTTTCACAGTAAATGTTATTAGTACAACGTTCCATATTGTATTCTTAGAGGCCCTGCCTGTCTTTATCATCTCACACCAAGACTACTTCTGTAGTGTTATGACTTTTATCCCTCTCCATAATATTTCCCTCTTCCAATCAGTGTTTTATCCTGGTCATAGCTTTTAACCTTCATGTGCCCTTCTCAAAGAAACTTTCCAACTGCACCTCAGTCCCAAATGTTTTAGCCTATTTAATAAATTTCATAAACAGCTTTCATTTGTTCCTCAAGATCTTAAAAACTAGACTAAATAATATTTTTCCAATCTTACCTGGTTTTCGCCCTGTAAATTGTCCACTGTAATCAAAAGGAAACTAATTATTTTCTATAATGATAGTTAATGTTTGCAAAGCACTTTACATATGTTACTTCATTTGTTCCTCGTGACAGCCCTGTGAGGTAGGTGCTGTTATTACCCTCATTTTGCAGGTGACAGAACTGAGGCAGAGAGGGGTGAAATGATGTGTTTAAGAGCATACCTAGCAAGGGCCCGAAGTGGATTTGAACTCGTGTCTTGCCTTCTATCAAACATGCCTTTATGTTATCTGTCTCTGGGCCTTTTTAAATTCTGTTTTGTAGCTTATTCCTCAGTTATTATCTAGACCTCATTCTACCTGCCTCTAAAACCCATCATATCCTGCCTCTTCCACGAATCATCTCCAGCTACTCCCGCTCATCGTGACCAATGTTATCGAGTTCATGGTACTTAGAGTTTGTTTCACTTCTTTAGTACCAATAGAATGTTGCCTCCCTTTGCTAGTTATGTTCTTAATCTTTCTTTAAGCAAAAATTGGTGTAGCTACTAGGGAGGCAGTATAGTATAATAGGAAGCGCACTTGATTAAAGTCAGACCCTGAGTGCAAATCTGAGATCCAGTGGAAAAAGCATTAACTCTGGAGTCAGAAAACTTGGGTTCAAATTCTGCCTCTGCCATCTGTAACCTATGTGACTTTTGAATAAGACGTATAACCTCCCCTAGTCTGTTTCCTCATCTCTCTGAGCCTTGGTTAGCTCATCTATAAAATGAGATTACTACATCTGTTACCTATTTTTCAGGGTTGTTTGGCAGAAAGCATTTAGTAAATCTTAAAATCTATGTAAATATGAAATATTTTTAATATGAGTTCTTTTTTATACCATACAATATTATCCACTCTTTTTCATTTTTCTGGTTTGTACAAAATATACAAATAAGTCAATAAAACATTATTCCTTATGAACCAAAAAGAGCCAGGACTTAACAGACCTAACAGACTGGTCCATAAACAGTGCGTTTCAAAATCATCTACAAAAGCTTAATGATTCTGCACAAACAAACTTCTCCTTCGGGCTTTACCTTAACTTCATCCCAAATGAACACA
The DNA here is from genome assembly GCA_028646515.1 of Pseudochirops corinnae. NCBI lineage: Eukaryota > Metazoa > Chordata > Mammalia > Diprotodontia > Pseudocheiridae > Pseudochirops > Pseudochirops corinnae. The sequence continues at coordinate 104,218,172 of CM053592.1, read as the reverse complement.
AAGGCATAGGAAGGGGATCCTAGGGTGGAGTGTATGTATTATGGTGAGGGATGGTCAGGAGATGACAGTTGCTAATGGGTTTTTGCTGAATGGACCTCTAAGTGGTAGGGAGATGAAATGTTAGCATCTGGACTTGAGGGGTCTCAGATCTTCTTCTATGAGCCATTACTACCAGGTGCTTTGTACACTGAAGTATACTAAGATGCCTTAAATCTGATCCCTGTTATTGTGCAATTTTAGGTCAAGTAGTCTATATAAAATTGACTAAAAACTGTAGAATGTGAAAATGCAATACAAGAGGTACCAAAGAGTATGAGAGCTATCTCCAAAACTATATTGTGAGTTTCTCAAAGACGGGATATGCAATACTTTCCTGTAATGCTTAGCATGGTGCCATACGCAGAAAACATTCAGTATGTTCTAAGTATGCCAGTAGTTTGCAACTTTTCCCATGACGTGATCATAGCCTATGCAGGAAAGATATTTTGAAATGGAATTGGTAGATATACTTTACATCTGATTTTAACCTTTTTAAATTTCCTGAATTTTTCTTAAAATTGAAACTTAAATTATCATTTTCCTCTTCAAGGTATTTTAATATTGTTCACAAACTGTTTTTCGCTTGATGATCAATAATAATAATTTATTGTGGAATGAAACTTTAAAAATTCCCCTAGGCCAGTGGTGTCAAAATCAAATAGAAATAGATCCCTGGGGGCATACTGAATTAGGAAACCACAAAGTAACATTTATGTTCTATTTTATTTTTATTGTCAGACATTTCCCAAATTACATTTTATCCTGTTCTAACTTCAGCTCTGTGGACAGTGCATTGACACCTCTACCATAGACTCTTAACTTAGATGAAGATAACTTAAGCCACTAAAATTTAAAAAATTTTGTTCATGTTGAAAAAAGAAATCCACTCTGATGCTTTAAAAACTATAAATTTGATTTTTAAAACAATCCTTTAAAGTCTTTAGGGCAGATATCCCCATTTTATAAAAAGGAAAACCAAAACATTTAAAGAGAATTAAGAGACTTATTCCTCTCCTCACTCTCCAGATCTCACAATTAGATAAGGATTAAATTGGATTCGGAACATTGTTTTTACAGATCATACTTTAATGAGAAAGTTGCTTTTATTGTCAAGAGATATATCACCTAATTTCATAGTGTTAGATTATGCATTTAACTGACCAGCTATCAGCTCAAATTCAAGATCCCAAGAAGATCAGGACAGGAGAGGATAGATTATTTCACAAGAGTGGCTGGGGGTGGGAAGGTCCTCAATTTATGTGTCTTACTGATAATCTATATTAGTCAACAGAATCATTGTTGCAAACAAAAAAGTAGCAAATAATTTAATTTTTTTATGATTTTTAAAAAATTAGTCATTTTTGAGTGATGCTTTGACGTTATAGAAAAAGTAGCAGTCTTTAAGCCAAGAGGTCTAGTTTCTCGTTCTGGCCTGCTAGCTATGGCTCCACACAAGTCACTTTAACCTCTCTGGGAGTCTTCTTTCTTTTCTCTAGAGGATGGTAAAATATGATCTCAAAAGTTTTCTGATCCTAGGATTAATTTTTTGTCTGATTATCTTCCAAGTCCTCTTTTGGGTACTAGATTTTTTTTTATTTGTTTACTATAACTTTCAGTTTGCTAGAGTGTTTAAATAATGTATTGACAGTTGTGATTACCATATACTCTTCAAAATAACGTCTTCCTTTAAACACAGAAAAGATATTCACACCTCTTGTGTGGTTACTTTGGGTTATTTAGGCCCAAGTTTACTATAAAATTTTAGTATGCATTTTGTGGTTTGAAAATTTGGAAATTTTAGAAAGTAAATGTGAACAGAAAACTATTAGTATTATGGTTATTTGGTGTTTTTGATGGTGGCATTTGTTGGTATTTTGGTAGTATTTTAGTTACTTAATTTAGTAAAATAGACTAAAACTCTTTCTAAAAGAGATCTTATGGTTTTTTTTGTTTGTTTGTTTTAAATTTTATTATAGTTTGCATCATTCATTTCCACAAGATTTTGAGTTACATATTTTCTCCCCCTCTTTCTCCCACCCACCGCCCCAAAACAGCCATCCCAGTGTTTCCCCCCTCCCCCAGTCTATTCTCTCCTATGTCACTTTTTGGTAGGGCAGGATGGATCTCCCAACCGCAGTGCCTGTGTATCTCAAGTTCCAGTTGGATGTAGTCAATAATAATAATAATAATTGCATATATAGATAGATAGATAGATACACATTCATAACAATTGATTATGGAACTCCAGATTCCAGATTCTGCTCCTCCCTCACCAGCCATCCCCACTGGAAGGACAAGCAAACAAATACAGGCTGAACATGTGAAATTATGCAGAACCTCTCCATAGTGAGCACACTGTGAGAGTCTGATTAA
>CM053592.1:104196481-104215260 GCA_028646515.1 Pseudochirops corinnae | reverse complement strand
TGACCAATGTTTGTAACAAGCAGTACCTTTGTCGAGGTTATAATCAGTTAATTTATACAAACCCAATTTCTCAACAAACTTCTATTAAAGAATTAGCAGAAAGGGATGGAAAAAAATGTTAGGGCATTATGTCAGAAAGGCATTATACACCTTTCAACCTATCAAATATATTTCCTGAACTTCATTTAAAAATAAGCATTTTCTACTGGCAAAAATTCCCAAAACCGAAGCATAATTGTACTTTTTAAGTAGTACATAAGAAAAACATATATGTACAATAAATCAATAATATTCAAGCTATAAAACATATAAAAAGCTAAAATGGAAAACAGCAAAAGCTGTCACGCCTGCCATGTAAAATTCTGGCATAGTAAGAAAAAGGAAGTCTTGCCTTACTCTGAGAAATAATCATCTTGATTCTTTAGGTTTTATTACTCAACAGAAGAGTTGAATAAACAAAGGACATACTCTGTCTATAGTTAGGGTAGACTAACTCTGTCTTATCTCTTTTTTCATTTATATCCCCCGAGCAGTCCAATATCTGACGCACAGTAGACCCTGTCAAGTGCCTTGACAAGTGTCAGACCTTGAGTTTTCTTTTTGGGATCTTTTTCAAGAGGTGATCAGTGGATTCTTTCCATTTCTATTTTGCCCTCTGGTTCTAAAACATCAGGACAATTTTCCTTGAGAATTTCTTGAATTATGATTTCTAGGTTCTTTTTTTGATCATGGCTTTCAGGTAGTCCAATAATTTTTAAATTGTGTCTCCTGGATCTATATTCCAGGTCAGTGGTTTTTCCAATGAGATATTTCACATTGCCTTCTATTTTTTCATTTGTTTGGATCTGTTTAATAGTATCTTGATTTCTCATAAGGTCATTAGCTTCCATTTGCTCTAATCTAATTCTGAAGAAATTATTCTCTTCAATGAGCTTTTGGAATTCTTTTCCCATTTGGCAAATTTGGCTTTTTAAGTCATTCTTCTCGTCATTGGCTTTTTGGGACTCTTTTGCCATTTGAGTTAGTCTACTTTTTAAGGCATTATTTTTTTCAGTCAGGTTGTTGACTCTCTTTTCATGATTTTCTTGCATCATTTCTCTTCCCAATTTTTCCTCCATTTCTCTTACTTAATTTTCAAAATCCTTCTTGAACTCCTCCATGGCATGTAACCAGTTTATATTTTTCTTGGAAGCTTTTGGTGCAGGAGTTCTGACAGTGTTGTCTTCCTGCCATTCCATGCTTTGACCCTATTTGTCCCCAGAAAAGGAGTCTAAAGTTGGATGGCTGCACTTGCTTTGCTTCCTCATGTTGCCACTCAATTACTTGACTTTTGAGCTCTTTGCCACAGCAGTACTTTGCTTGAGGGAAAAGCTTTGTTTTTGTAGCTGCTGGAGCTATTAGGAGGGCGCCTTCTCTACAGGCCCCACCAGCTTTGGCTCACTGGTCACACACCTCAAGACCATCAGCCAAGACCTCAATCCCAATCCAGGCAGGTTAAGGCAAGAGCTCTTAGCCTCTGAATGGTCACTTGGTCCCCCTATAATCTGTAGGCTGGGAGCTCTGACTCAGTCACTTAGAGGTGGTGGCCCTGCTGCACCTCTGCCGCTTCTCATTCTGGGGCAGAGGCAGGACGGCACTCCATGCCCCCTCCTGATTCAGCAGAGTTCTACTGACCTTTTACTTTGTCTTTGGCATTTATGGGTTGATAATTCGGGAAACTGCCATAGCTGCTGGTGATCCATTCTCCCCAATGTGGCTGGTCCAGGCTGCCCTGGGGCTAAAACTGAGGGCTAACTTGGGGCTGGGCTCAGCCCCTAGAGCACTGTGATGAACCCTTCCTGTCTGTCTGCCGGGATACCTTCAGCAAGAGATTTGCTTCTTTGTCAGTTTGTGGGTTCTGTAGCTCTAAAGTTTGTTTAGAGTCATATTTTATAGGTATTTGAGGTGGTTATGGGGGGAGCCACAGAGTTTTCCGGCTTTTATGCTGCCATCTTGACTCCGCCCCCAAGAATGAAAAATTTAAGTCTGATAATTTATATCACTGAACTTAAGAAATTTATATCACTAAACTTGTAGTCAAACATTTTACAAGATAGTCCTACTCTGATACTTCAACATGGTATAAAAAGTACATTTCCAAAGGCTATGCTAACAAATCAAAAATTCCTGAGGATCCTTCGAAGCTATAAAGTCTCTTGGTATGGGCTGGAGACTATGCTGGTTATCTGAGAGTGAAAACAGGCAAACTAAGAGAGTGTCACTAACAGAACACAGACTACCTGGTGATTTTTAATTTTCTTTTGGTCACAGAAACTCATGAAAAGTTTAGCAAATATCCACATTGATAGCATCACTGTTTTCTAAGTAACAGATACTGAATTATATAACAAGGGTCAGTCAGACAGTAGGACTAGGAGTATATGTGTTGAAATCACAGTCCAGGAGTTGGGGTAGAAAAATAAAGGCTCTTTTTAAGGGACAAGGTTGATGCTTTCTTTTTTAATTCTCCCCCAAATGAAAAGTGTCCTTTACACAATGAAGGCTTAATAAATGCTAATAAATCACGTTCTCAGTCATAATACATATCCTTAGTTTTGGTCAAAATGAACCAGAACTTCTGAGTGAATCTCAAAGATACACCTCTTATAATTATCAATATCCTCAACTTCTCAAACTCAATGTTACTATTATGATGACTGGCAGTCAAGCCTATTCATATACTAAAAACTTTGGAAAGGGTCAAAGTTTTACTGTTCTCAAAAAGACCTTATAGCTATCAAGTCCAGAAATACAAGGGTTTACACATAACACTACTGAAAACAAGGACTAATAACTTGAATTATACTTTTGCATATCATATTAAATATTTTTTAACTGAACTAAAAAATCACTTTCCAGTAGAACTGCTTATAATAATAATGGTGCTTTTCAAATGTAACACACAAGCCAAATCTACCAAACGTCTATGTTTGAGAAAGAGCTAAGAGGAAAGAATACAAAGGGTACTGCTTTATAATTCAAGAAATAAGCTAGTAACATTTCAGTTTTCTTGCCTCGTTTTCAAAAAGCAGGAAGAAAACTCAATTAATTTAATCAGTAAAAAGTTTAAGACAGTACAGTATAATTTTAAGAATAAGACAATTAGATGTCTGCTTCTGCAATTAGCACTGATACCTATCTTAAATTCTTTTCTTATGTAGTCACTCAAGTAATGACAGAATTATTTTATATTAAAGTGGACGTCTATAGATTCTCACATACCAAAGACTCTAAATTCTATAATTATTTTTCTAAAATTAGCTTAGGAATAAAGTAATCAAAAATCCTTTCTTGAATTCTAGCTACCATTATATTTCTACAGATCTCTCTATAAGATATCTCTTTCACGTAACCACATTCTATAATAGGATCACTGATGAATATAAAAGAATTAAATTGTTGAAATAAAGGCATCTATGGCCCTGGGAAATTAAATTCCTTTGCTTAGTTAAAAAGAGAGAAATGTGACAGAAAAATTCTTAAGTATTCAAAACCAACATCTGAAGAATTCTAAACTAATGAAACCATAATTTTTTCCCACTGCTACCTACAACAGATAGCAAATATAGATTCCTATAAGTAATGAAATAAAGTCTCAAGGAAAAGAGATAGTACTTTTTTGTTATTGTGCCTAGGAAGGCACAAAAGAATTTAAATCTGAAAAAGAAAACTTCAAAGCAACACCCATTTTAAAAGGGGTTTTAAAGGATGTTTTATATATTAAATACTTAAATTTTTTTCTGTACCAGTTAATATGAGGTATGAACAGCACATCTGTCTCTTCTATTGAAAGCAACATGGATGGCCAATTCAATTTTACTAACGGCTTTGAAGAGCTTAAAGTAACACAATTAGAAGGTGCCAAAACCCCAGTCCTCAATGTTCCTTTGAGATTTATTAGAAGCATAGGATTATAGTTATTCTTTCTGAACAAGAGCATGCCATAAGCCCATCTATTAAACAAAAGGCTAAAATGAACATGTACTTTCTTGAAAACATATTTTTTGTATATGCCTATATAGGAATATATAGGCAAATATGTTTCAAGAGGTGAATTTTATGCATATCACAAATGCAAAACATTTTCACCAAATTACAGTATCTTAAATAGTAGTTTGATTAGATTATTTCTTTCAGGAAATAGCACCCCTTCATATATAGCAGTTGCTACTTTGGTTCTACCAGGTCAGTTATACAAACCTTCCTAAAGATCAGTAAACTTCCTAATGGTTTAATCTGGACTGTTTCCTCTTCTTTCCTAGACTACATTTTAACGATCAAGATAAAGTGACCACTATAAATACCTTAGTCTTTTTAAAATATTAACTGAGTGAACACAAAAGATGAATTTTATACATAACATAGTCGGCACAGACATAAGAAATGGTTTATCAAAAACACCAAGCCCCAACAACTAGATCCCTTCCTTAGACAGAAAAAGTCCAAACCATCCAGAGTTTGTCCTTGCCCTGATTACAATTCCCCCACTTTCTACCTATTATATAATCTAGTATTACTTGAAAGAAACATTCTAAGGCAGAAACACTTTTATTTACCATGACATGAAACATTTTTAACTTCAAACCTTATCTGTAATATAAGTAAAACCTTAACTGTCACACGACTAACTGCTTCTCTCAAATAACCATATTCTTTTTGCCTCCATACTCTACTCCTAAGATGTGAATCACAAACAAAACAGAAAGCTGCTAAGGGATTTATCCAAAACCAACTTCCAGAGCTTGTAACTTGGGGACAACAAATATTTAACCTAACTTTCTATAGCTATACAACTATGCAGTAAGTTAGAATGTTCAAAATGATGAATGCAAGGCACTGTAAGATCCTCAAAAAATTTTTAATTCTGTTCATCATACTTTACTTAAGGGAGAACATACTAATAATATTTTTTAAAATTTTTTTCAAGAGAAAAAACAAAAGAGGAGTTCTACTTAATAAAAACAAGCCATTCTGCAAACATTATGGTTACAGTTTAACTTATAATTTTATTCTAATACAATGCTAGCCAACTAAATCACATGATTTTCTATGTAAGAATTATGATACAATTTGATAGCTACGCCATCAACTTCAGTGTCAAGACTATCCTATGGTTACTCTGATCCTGACACACTGGATTTGGGATAGGGCTGTGGGTCTCATTTCTTCTTGCTTCCTTTACTTCCATATTTACCATCTTTGCTCACTTCCCTTGACAATTCCTTCTTTCTCCTTCTACCTCTCTTCTCAGACCACACTGTTATGATTGTTGGTCTGAGAAACATATATAGATGTTGGGTACTGTTGGCCAAGGGGAATAAAGGTTACTTGGAGGGAATACAGAAAAAGAACCAGAAGCCATGTTAAATATCAAGATATTGGGCCATTAAGCAGCAATTTCTTCTGTCTACGCACAGACCTCTGTGAAAGAATAGTTACAAACCATAAATTATTGGGGTTTTCTTTTTTAAAGAGCAATGTTTTATGATATACATTGTTTTAGTTTTATTAAAAATTGCCTGAATACATATATTCCAGTCTCAATGACCACAAAAGCAAAACTGGAATATAAAACTAATCCTTTAACAATGCTTTGCATTACTTTTCTCCTTGCTTTTGCACGTGATAAATGGAAAAAATGCAGAAAACCTTTAATTGTTCAAAGAGATAAGGCATAGTGTCTTAATACTTCAATTGAAGCCTATAGCTCTCCAGGGCTCCTAATTTCTGAAAGACTATTAGGAATAAAGATTCAGAATTGAAAGGGATGTTTAAAATCATCTAGTCCACTTCATTTTAAATAGGAAGAACCTGAGGCCCGGAGAGGTTAAATAACTTGCCCAGAGTCACAAAAACAGTAGGTGGACAGAGCTGGGATGTGAACTCATTTCATTTCATTCCAAATTCTGCCCATTTTCCACAGTAACATGCTGCTGTCCTCTATAACAGACCCCAAAAGGTATAGTAGACATATGGCTTCTTTGATGAAGTGTCAAAAATTTTACTTGAGTCACATAACTGTCCTACGGCTATTTAGATAAAGTATAAAAACAGACAGCCAACTCTCAATTACTTACGCTAACAAAATCTAGTTGTTGAGACAATCTAAAATTAACACTTTTGAACTGCATTATACAAATTTCTCTATATTACATATTTATACTTCAATATTTTTAGTTATATCAGTAAAGCACAGAGTGGCACTAAAACTACCTTACAATATTCTGATAAGTACTGACTATACAGAAGGTGATGGCAGTTAGGGAGCTTTCAGGACTATAATTTTCAAAAAAATCTAAAACAGATATAATCGATAGTTGACAATACAGAGTGAGGAAGAGGATTAGCTGACTTTTGCAAGGTGGCATCATATTTGTACTAACAAGACAGGAGTTGGCTCTAGCAGACATCTGGAGGCTAAGAACACAATATTTAGGACATTTATGCTTTTGCCAAGTAATATCATTCTCCATCTTATAGAGACCCTAGGCATTGCACAACCACAGGATGAGCACTTCTCTTCCCAGAAGTATGGTGTACCACACCACCCTCTCTTACAAACAACCAAAAGTGAAGAAAAACAAACAAACTGGGCTAATGTGCAGCCTATGGCAGGAGTGCCAATACTCTTTAAATAGTGTGCTTTTATTCTCAAATACAATTTAGGCATTTTAAATAAAGCTTGCTTACCATACAAGGGCTTAATAAATATACCTGTCATCCTTATTCCTAATTCTTCTAAAATTTTTAAAATTACTTTTAAAGCTAATTAGTTAAAAGTTATAAAGCTAAAGTAACAGGATCAGAGGCTAATAAAGCAGTTTATAAATTATATATGTCATCGTATCTTTCTTTTGTCATTTTATCAATTTGTAGTATATTCAAGAGGTCAAAGTTATGGGTTAACAATGCCTACGTAGGTAGTTTCCAATTGATGAATGGGTTATGTTCCAAAAGTTCCCTTTAAGCTAGTTGGTTTGGAAGAAGCATTTTCCCTTATAAACAGTATTATAAATGCTAGTTAAGAGAAAGAACATGTTCTACACATTGAACTCACATAAGGCAAAACTAAAGTTCATTTCTGGCATCCTTTCTCCTCCTTGTGCTTGCTATTTCCCAGGCCTCTGGTCCTCCACTCTGGCCTCCCACTCAAGTCTGCTTTACTGTCCAAAATGACTTACCCCTTCTCCCTCCCCAATCAAAATCCCTATTTTCCAGTGCAATTGCTTTTATCTGGGTATTTCAAAGAAAGCAATCTGAACTAACTTAAGGGATGATTAGATGGTTACACTTAATCTTCTCAGAGGTATTTTGCTGACTCCAAAGGTACTTTAATTGGTGGAATTTCAGAAAGGATGAGTGAAACAATAGTTTAAAACATCGAAGAGAAGATATTTTGAAGCAACACATATACCATAAACAGGTCAGCTGTGTCACCATGGTCAACCTCCTGAAACAATCCTGCTTTTTCATAACTGTTTCTCTCTATACTTCTAAGCCCACCAGAGTTTCTTTTAATTCCCCATTAAAAACAAAACAAAAATAACCTGGTCTCATCCAGCAGAGGTGCAGTACTATGGAAAGATGGGACAGCTATTTATGAGTCATTTCTATATACTGAATTTTAGGATCCTAGCTAGTTGTCTTACAAAGGTACAAGAGGAAATAAATGGGAGTTCACTCAATTTTACAGTACTGGAAAAAAAAACTCAACACTTGCAGCAGATATGTATAGTATCATTTTGATAATATAAAGTGCAGCATACAATTACATAAGGATTACCACCTCCCTTACAATGAACAAGAGGGTTAAGAAAGGAAGTAAAACTTTAATCCACCAATCTTGTTACTTGTTAGTAGCTTTAATCAGAAGTTTATTGGGGAGTTGTACTGGTAGTGCAAATAGAGGTGCTTAATTATTTGTGTACTTCAATGATCAGTGTTATTCTCGATGTCCATTTCTATAAATCAAGAATGGACTTGAACCCATTAAAAAACAGAACATCTTTTTGCTGTCCTATTTTTAAAAATTGGATAAGAGTTTAGTAGAATATAGGAGAAGCCCCACAAAGTAAATAAGTAAGTAGTACAAAAGAACAAACTCTGAAATTTTTACAGAGGTTCTATAAAAAGAATATAATCATCTTTTGCCTCACTCAGATTATAAAAATGTCTAATGAAAAGATTTTTAAAACAACTTTAAAAGTGTATCTTGTTTGTTACATAAACATTTATAGACATAGGATTAAATATATTTGGGGAAATTCATGGATGAATTTAAGATTACAATTACAGTATATTTTCTAATAACATCATTTTCTCTATTATAACATATAATGTTGCTGTGCTGAAATGACATGAAACTGTGCATATGTATACATGAAAATCAGTATGATATAATGAAGGGAAAGTTGGACCTTAAGTCAGGAAGTCCTAAGTTCAGGTTCAGCTATTTATATATGCTGACTGAGTGACCAAGTCACTCAACCCCTAATAACCCAAGCAACTCTTTAATAGCATAGGTGATAGTTGAATTGTCAATACGAAACTCTGTAGGGAGTTTCCACACTATGAGGCTCTCTTAAGCTGACTAAATCACAGGTAAGTGCTCAAATCTCCCAAAATATGAATGTATAATATATATACACTTACATAAATTTAAATATTAACAAATATACATACACACATGCATACAGGCATAGGTGCATATATATGAATATAGGCAAAAGACTTAGGTCTTTTTAAAATCAATTTCACATGCATGATATGTTGCACCATTACCAAAATCACTACTGAAATAATGGCACATTTTATATTCTCCTTGGAAGAAATAAAAAGCAGCACTTTTCATTCTGCTTTTCTTTTCATATAAGTTGTATGTACTACTTACCTGGGGGGGGAATTAGAGGTGGAGCAGTGCTGACAGTTGGAGGAGGAGGAAGAAATGGAGGTGGTGGGAGATGAGTAGGAGGAGCTCCTGGAGGGAAAAATGGAGGTGGTTTGCTAAAATTGTTGTCTACTTCAGCAGCAGATCGTTCCGAAAGAACCTACAGAAAGTAAGAATATTTGTACATATCTATTTAATTTATATTTTCTAAAGATTAACTGTAATTAAAGTTTTATTTATTCTAGAAAGAAATGGAAAAAAGACAACTAAATATTGCATAAAACTGAGTTAAGAGATAACTTTTGGAACCAAGTTTAAAACATTCAGGCTAAAATTCCTTTTTTAAGCATTAATTCTCGATTAGAATGCGTGTGCATGCGTGTGCGCGCATGCGCACACACACACACACACACCCTTTATTATTAGGTTCTAATGCTTAAAAAAAAGTAAAGTCAGCAAGTATTATTTATAAGAAATTACAAACTTAGAAGGAAAAGTCCATGTAATATGTTAGTACCACGTAAGTACTAATGGTGTTAGGCACCAATTGTATGCTCATAATACATTTACTGAAAAGAATTGTTTTAGGAAAAGTATAGGCTATAACTGGGAGATAAGAGACCGTTCTACATTTCTGACAATATTCAACATCCCAGTAAAATGTAAGCTGTCCAGTAGAATGCAAACTCCTAGAAGGCATGAACTATTTTCTCTGTGAATGTGCAACATAGTGCCTGGGGTAGAGGAGGAACTTAATAAGTCTTTCTGGAAGGCCAGGAGAAGAAAGGAATAAGCATTTCTATAGCAGCTGCTATGTGCCATGCACTGTATGAAGAGCTTTACAAATGTTTTCTCATTGGATTCTCAGTACAATCCTGCAAAGTACCACAGGTTTTCCTGGCTCTAGGCCCAGCACTCTCTCCACTGCTCCACTAGCTCCCTCTATGGCACAGTCACTAAGCCCAATCAGAACAAGTCACAGAGTCACTCACTCCAAGCTGTATTCCCAGTAACATACTTATATTTAACTGTGTTATTTATAATAATTAATTTATCTTAATGCTTTTAAGTTTTTAAAAATAAGGACAAGTCTCATTTGCCTCAGATACACAGTAAGGAGTAAGTAGTATGTGCATTCAAATATCATTTAGATTCCGAGTATCAAATTTGCCTACAAAAATCCCTCGTCCATGAAACCAGATTAAAATGTAACTGAGAAATGTCTAAACAAAATAAGCAAAAACAAGATACAAAATAGATAGTGTTAATTTACCTACAGTGATCCATTTTTATTTGAGTTTGCCACTAATAATTAGAACAACTTTCTCATCTCACTGATGAAGAAACTGAGGTGCTGAGGTATGAAGTAAGATGTGTCTGACGTCCCAGAGACAAAATCAGAATCAAGAATGAGACTTCTGACTCCAAACAAATTTGAAAATTAGTGAGAATGTATTTATTAAGCACCAGGACTGACTGTGCTAAGCACTTGGGATAAAAATACAAATTCCTGTCCTCAAGGAACATATGTTCTACATCAAAGAGCTAACGTCGTTTCCCCAGAACAACACTTATTTAGAAAATGACAGAGACAAGCATGGCTGTTAGAGGATTTGACAATCTTTTCAAATATCTGTATTATTTTTATATGATTTCTTTATTTCCCTTTCTTTTGTGTGTGTATGGGGGGAAGGAGGCAACTGGGGTTAAGTGACTTGCCCAGAGTCACACACAGTATCATTTAATGGTTACTTTTTTGGGCCCTAGTAGTTCAGAGTGAATGTAAATAGTAACTGTTTCTCTTTTGACCAAAACCAACTCTGAAGGTCTCCCCTTCCAGTTTTATATATTTATTCTTTTATTAAAGGGACCATCCTTTGGCTCACTTTAAAAAAAAAATTTTATTTAGTATTTCATATTCACCCAGTTACATGTAAAAACAATCTTTCACAGGAATTTTTTAAACTGTGAATTCTAAATTCTCCACCCCACCCCTGAGAAGGAAAGCAATTCAATGTAGTTATACATGTGTAGTCATGCAAAACATTTCCCTAACAGTCATATTGTAAAAGAAAAGATACCAAAAAAAAACCTTCACGAAAAATAAAGTAAAAATAAATTTATGTTTCAATCTGTATTCAGACACCATCAGTTCTTTCTCTGGGGATGGATAGAATTTTTCATTTTAAGTCCTTCAGAGTTGTCTTAGATCGTTCTATTTCCGAGAATTGCCAGGTCATTCATAGCTGATCATCTTACAATATTGCTGTACCTTTGTACACAGTACATTCACTGTATATCTGCCTTAGCTCACTTCTTAAACAGCCTTAATAACTGAATGGGTTTTGCCCAAAGTGAAAATCCAGAAAAAATCTTAGCTTAAAAAGCTAAGTCTCCCACTGCATCCTGGGCCGTCTCTAGTTGTTCTGATCTATATATGGCCACTGGATCCAGATGACTCAGGAGGAGAAAGTGAGGCTGGTGACCTCCAACAGCCCTCCCTCAATGTAATCCACTTCATTTGGAAGTCATGGCACCATTTTCCTGATGTCATAGTCCTCCTCAGGAATGAAGGACAACACACAACAATGACTGAGGTTGTATTTGAACTCAGGTCTTCCTGTCTCCAGGGCCAGTGCTCTTCCCTCTGTGCCTGTATGATTTCTTTAAAAAGTTAAGATATGCATATGTACTGCAAATTAACACAAAATTATATTACTCTCAATGTAGCTGAAAAGATTACTTGTATAACTGTATAACCAACACTCTTTTATACTGGGAAAACTATTCAACCAAAGCAGATCATTATCTCTGAATTTCTCACAGTATTCTTAGGCTTAGTTTCTCCAAAGTACTTTGTTGTATTTTCATGATCAGGGCAGCTTGGTGATGCTGTAGATAAAGAGCTGGATCTGGAATCAGGAAGATGTAAGTATAAATACCACCTCAGGCACTTATTAACAGTATGACCTTGGGCAAGTCACTTAACCTGTCTGACTCAGTCTCGTTTACAAAATGGGGTAATAACAGCATATACCTCCTAGAGTTGTTATGAGGATAAAATGAGGTATCTGTAAAGCTCTTTGAAAATCTTAAGAGCTCTATGTAAATTCTCAGTAACCACATGTACACACATGCAAACTTATCAGTGTGAAAGTGAATAACTAGTACTCTATATTATTATATAAACATCATTTATTCACTGGTGTTAGAATACTGCTGGACTCTTTAGAGTGTTCAAATCTGCTCAAAACTACCAGGGCTGGTTTAAAAAAAAAAATTACCAACTTTACAGATACTTAAAACTTCCAACAATTGATAATCAAAAGTCAGGATGTACCAAGATAAAGTCAAAGTGGATATATGACCTATCGAGAGTGGGGAATCTGTGACCTTGAGGCTATATGTGATTTTCTAGGTCCTCAGGATTCAGTCAAAGGGCCACACTTGAGGACCCAAAGTGTCATATATGACCTCAAGAATGCAGGTTCCCCACTCTTGAAAAGGGAAACCTAAGAAAATTAGAAGAATATGGAACATTATATCAGACTTATGGATGAGAGAAAAATTTATTACTAAAAAAGAGATGAAGAGCATTATGAGGTATAAAATGGATAATTGTGATTACAATAAAAAGTTCTATACAAATAAAACCAACATGGGCAGGACTGGAACTAAAGCAAAAAATTGTGGGTAAAAAATTTATAGACAGTTTCTCAGATGAAACCTCTGCTTCATTATCTCAAATATATAGAGAAATGTCAAATTTATAAGACTACAAGTCTTATAAATTGATAAATGGTCAAAGGATATGACTGGAAAAACACAAATAAAAGCAATTTTGAGATATCATCTTATACCTATCAGATTGGTCAAAATGACAGAAGTAGAAAATGACAAATGCTAGATGGGACACTAATACACTGTTGGTGCAACTGTGAACTGGTGGTCCGACCATTTTGGAGAACAATCTGGAATCATGCCCAAAGAGTTATAAAACTACTATTAGATCTGTTTCCCAAGGTGGTCAGGGAAAAAAGAAAGAACTTATATGTTCTAAAATATTTATAGCAGCTCTCTTTGTGGTGACAAAAAACTGGAAATTGAAGGGATGCCCATCAATTGAGGAATGGCTGAACAAGTTGTGGTATACAAGCCTAATGGAATACTACTGTTCTGTAAGAAATGGTTAGAAGGATGATTTTAGAAAAACATGGACTGACTTCCATGAAATAACAAAGAGTAAAATGAGCAGAAAGAAAATGTTGTATACAAGTAACAACAATATTATGTGAACAAGTATGAATGAAGTTGTTTTGAGTATTTTAAATACTCAAATCAACTACAAAGAACGTATGAAAGAAGATAGTACACAGACATGGGTAATGGCAGTCTTCTCTAAGGGGAGGTGGGGAGGAAAGAAATAAAAAGTGCAGAGCAGAAAACAAAAGAAAATGCAGAAGGAAGCACATAAAAAAAGGGTAGCTTTGAAAACAATGGGTAGTGTTTATCACACAGTTTTAAAAAAGTGTGAAATGGAGATGTGTGGTTTTCATATTGAATCCTTTTTTTTTTTTTTTGGCCTTTTAGAGGGCAATTGGGGTTAAGTGACTTGCCCAAGGTCACAAGGCTAGTAAGTGTTAAGGGTCTGAGGCCAGATTTGAACTCAGGTGCTCCTGACTCCAGGGCTGATGTTCTATTCACTGGGCCACCTAGCTGCCCCTGAATCCTCGTTTTATGTTGTGCTGTGTATCTGTGA
This sequence comes from Pseudochirops corinnae, assembly GCA_028646515.1. Classification (NCBI taxonomy): domain Eukaryota; kingdom Metazoa; phylum Chordata; class Mammalia; order Diprotodontia; family Pseudocheiridae; genus Pseudochirops; species Pseudochirops corinnae. Next base: position 104,201,575 of record CM053592.1, on the reverse strand, counting down.
AAACGGTTTGGGTTTTTTGGTGGTTGAGAATGAGAAAAATAATCTGTTGATCAGAAAAAGAAGCATTAAATTTGAAAATACTTGACCTGGATGTTGCTATTTTCATTTGCACGCCGTCTTCCTTCTACTCGGCTGATAGTAATAGTCTGACCAATTACATCTATTGTGCCAGATAATCTCCTGTAACATAAATCATATTAATTCAATATCATACCTTGAGACTTTTCTAAAACCCATTTCAAAATAAAATTGAAAAACAAGCATATTTAGACCCTGGTTATCATTCTAGAATAAGATCATATCATAATATTGGTCCAACTATAGGCCATCTCCTTAAAAGGCAAACTTTTAGGGAAAAAAAGGTACATTATATAAAATAACACTGATTAAATGCCTCACTGAGTTTAATATGGTACTTAATCAAGAAAACCTTTATTTACTGAATGAGTGAGATTTGTTAACAAGCTAGACAACCAGCGTTATCTTTACTTCACAAAGTTGATCACGTTAAAATAATGTTATAGGAATACTACAAAAGCCAGGAAATTCACTTAAAACTGTACAACTAATTCATAACTGAATGTGTTGAACTAGGTAGATCATTAGAATAATGAGAATAACTAGTACCATGGGGCCATTATATATTGCAGCACATATGTTTCTAGAATAGACTATTTTAATGTAAGAAAAATATTTTAATGAAATATTTTTTCATATTTTACTGACTCTATTAAGAAAGCATAAAAATAAATAACATAAAGTCAGCTTTCTACTCATGAAAACTACAGATTTTAGAGAATAAAACTAGAACATTTAATGCCAATTTTATGTCTGACTACTTAAGTTCCTTTAGACTTTAGTTAAGTTCTTTTAGAACTACAGAAAGTTATAAGGCCATGTAAGCAATGATACAACAGCAAAATAAAAATTCAAATATCTCATATGAAAAGCAAAAAATAAATGTGGAAAATATTTATGGTAAAAAAAAAATATTAGTAGTAGTAGATATTTACTGAGGGTTCCTAGATTTGTTCAATTGTGTCGTTTGTGTACAACCCCATTTGGGGTTTTCTTGGCAAAGATACTGGAGAGGTTTGCCATTTCCTTTTCCAACTCATTTTACAGATGAGAAAACTGAGGCAAACAGGGGTAAGTGACTTGCCCAGAAGCACAGAGTAATAGTAAGCGTTGGAAGCCAGATTTGAACTCAGGAAGATGAGACTCACTTCCTGACTTCAGACCTGGCACTCTTATCTACAAAGCCATCTAGATGCCAATATAGTAGGTAATTTATGTAAACTTCTTTAAATTTGTATCTGAATGCATGAAAAGAGCATATTGTATTTACATTACTGAACTATGGAACCTTTACATAGTTAAAGGTAAAGATAAAACATACATAAAGTTATACTATGTTATACTGAGAAAGGAAATTGAAAATATTATTAATGGAAAACAGAAGACTCCCTTGTACTCTGCTGAACTGCACACCTAGTACTAAACTTTAAAAACTTTTAAAAGTATATGTAAAACTGTCAAAAATTATAAATTATAATATATCCATGTAAGGATATAGTAACATATAAATCAGGTATAACAAAAAGTTATAATAAATATTGTATAATCCCCACCATAGCCCAGAGTATTTATTTATCTTGTATCACTACTGACTAAACCACAAAAGTGGAATCCTTAAGTAGTGAAACCAGAAATAGCAGACAGAAGAGATAAGAAGCCTAAGGAGATACTAAAATTTCAATTATCTCAAGCTCTTTTGAGCATCCCAAATTCTTAGTTCTTCATATATCCCATAACCTCTGGCTATTTTCACTATCCAAAATCATTAACAACAGCACTCCATTCAAGCTTGACCCTCTGAGTCATGCTGCAATATCAAAACCTCTCTCCCTTCTCCCCCTTCAAAACAAATGGTCTCCCAGCAAAAGTACCAAGTAGAAATTAATATAATTAAAGTAACTGCCTCTAAGGCATGAAGGATAAACTAGTTGGCTAAAATGCTAATGTAACAAAATAAATTCCTAATTGGTTGAATATCTGTTGTAAAATAGAATCATAGGCAGGAAAGGTAGTTGTAAGAAGGACAAAGGCACAGAGAAAATTTGCCTACTTGGGACCACTTCTGCATTAGGGGCTCTCATTCTAATTCTGAAAAGCTGACAATCCTTATTTTATTTCTTTATTTTAGTTTTTGACATTCATTTCCACAAGATTTTGAGTTTCAAATTTTCTCCCCATCTCTCCCCTATCATTCACCCCAAGATGGAAAGCATACCGATTACCCCTTCCCCCAGTCTTTCCTTTCCTTTATCCCCCTTATCCCCTCCTTACCCTAACCCTTTCCCTTACTTTCTTGTAGGGCAACATGGATTTCTATATCCTACTGCTTGTATATCTTATTTCCTGGTTGCATGTAGGAATAATTTTATATTAATATTTGTTTTTAAAACTTTTTGAGTTCCAGAGTCTATCCCCTCTTCCCTCCTCATCCATCCCCGCTGAAAAGACAAGCAATTCAATGTAGGTTATACATGTGTAGTTATGTACATTTCCATAGTAGTCATATTGGAAAAGACTGTATTTCCCTATATCCTATCTTGCCCCCCATTAATTCTATTTTCTCCTTTGACTCTGTCCCCTTTCAAAAGTGTTTGCTTTTGACTACCCCCTCCCAAATCTGCCCTCCCTTTTATACCTTTCTCCCCTATTTTGTTGTAGGGTAAAGATACCCAATTGAGTGAGTATGTTATTCCTTCCTTAAGCCAAATCCAATGAGAATAAGAATAAGAGGTTGACTCTTTCCCTTTCACCTCCCTGCTGTTCCCCTCCATTAAAGAGCTTTCTCTGCCTCTTTTACATGATAATTTATCCTATGCTGTCTCTCCATCTTTCTCCCAACAGATTCCTCTCTCACCTCTTAAATTTATTTTTTAGATAGCATCCCTTCATATTCAACTCATCCTGTGCCCTCCATGTACATGTATACACATATATACATACACACATATATACATATATATATGTATATTCCCCTCAACTATCCTTATACTGAAAAAACTCTCATGAGTCTTTCCATGTAGGAATGTAAACAGTTTAACTTTTAATAAGTTCCTCATGACTTCTCTTTCCTGTTTACCTTTTCATGCTTCTCTTGATTTCTATATTTGAAAGTCATATTTTCTGTTCAGTTCTGGTCTTTTCATCAAGAATACTTGAAAGTTCTTTATTTCTTTGAATGTCCATATTTTCCCCTGAAGTATTATACTCAATTTTGCTGGGTAGGTGATTCTTGCTTTTAATCCTAGCTCCTTTGACTTCTGGAATATCATATTCCAAGCTCTTCAATCCCTTAATGCAGAAACTGCTAGATCTTGTGTTATTTTGACTGTTTCCACAATACTCAAATTATTTCTTCCCGACTTCTTGTAACATTTTCTCCTTGACCTGGGGACTCTGAAATTTGGCTATAATATTACTAGGAGTTTTCTTTTAGGGATCTTTTTCAACAGGTGATCGGTAGATTCTTTCCATTTCTATTTTACCCTCTGGTTGTAGAATATCAGGGTTGTCTTCCTTGAGAATTTCTTTAAAGATGATGTCTAGCTCTCTTTTTGATTCTCTCCTGAATCTATTTTCCAGGTCAGAGGTTTTTCCAATGAGAAATTTTATACTGCCTTCTTTTTTTAAATTCTTTTGGTTCTGTTTCATAATATCTTGATTTCTCATAAAGTCATTAGCTTCCATTTGCTCCACTATAATTCTGAAGGAATTATTCTCTTTAGTGAGCTTCTAGACTTCCTTTTCCATCTGGCCAATTCTGCTTTTTAAGGCATTCTTCTCATTGGCTTTTTGGATTTCTTTTGCCATTTGAGTTAGTCTACTTTTTAAGGTGTTATTTTCCTCAGTGGTTTTGGGGGTCTCCTTAAGCAAGTTGCTGACTTGTTTTTCATGATTTTCTTACATCACTCTCATTTCTCTTCCCAATTTTTCTTCTACTTCTCTTACGTGACTTTCAAAATCCTTCTTAAATTCCTCTATCGCCTGTGACCGATTCATACTTTTCTTGGACACTTGATGCATGAGTTTTGACTTTGTTGCCTTCTTCTGGGTCTATGTTTAGATCTTCTTTGTCACCAAAGAACAATTCTATAGTCTGATTTCTCTTCCTCTGTTTGCTCATTTTGCCAGCCTATTACTTGACTTTTGAGCTCTTTGCCATGATAGAACTCTGCTTCTAGAGTGGAGCATGCTGTGTCCCAAATTTCTGGGGTTTTGTGCAGCTATTGTCAGAGGTACTTCTGGGTACCTGCCTCAGAACTGTGAAAAGGATTCCCCCTCTACAAGCCAGCACAAGCTCTGCCACACCAGCACACCCCAGGACTGTCATCCAAGACTGCAACCCAGAATCAGGCAAAGCAAAGCAAGAGAATCTTGCCTCAGCACCAGGAAAGAGATTCCTACATTGCCTTATGGTATTTAAGGGTTGAGTCTGGAAACTGCCACAGTTTCCAGTGATTAAGACACCTGGGGTCTGTTCCAGCTGGTCTGTGGTACGTGCGGCCCACATGGGACTCTACTCTGCTCCCAGCCCAGTGCAATAGACCCTTCCTTTTGGCTTGCCAGGCTGACTTTAACTGGAGTCACTCTGTCATTTTGTGGGTTGTATATCTCTAAAATTTGTTTAGTCATTTTTTACAGGTATTGGAGGTGGTTGGGGCATGAGCTCAAGGAAGTTCCTGCTTTTAGCCGGCAATCTTGGCTCCACCCCCCCCCCCCCATCCTTATATTACAGCAAGACGCCAATGTATAATCTAACAATGGTCTATGATTACAAGGAGGGCAAAAAAATAACATTCTATCACAAAAACGTCTCTTATATGTATTGCAATAAAGTTTAGAAATATAGTTTATATAGCCACATAAGAAGCAGAAAAATCTGAAACTGAAACAATGATGAATTTAGAATTCTGGGAACTGGAGACTTTTGTGTATAATACTATATACAGTTAGCCTCTGTGCATAATATATATCAAGAAACAATTAACTAGTTAACTTTTAGAGATTTCAAAACTGAAG
>CM053592.1:104174471-104195981 GCA_028646515.1 Pseudochirops corinnae | reverse complement strand
TCCTTTTTGTCCCCAAAAAAGGAATCTAAAGTTGGCTTGCTGGGCTTGCTTTGCTTCCTATACCTGCTCATGTTGCCAGTCAGTTACTTGGCTTTTGGGCTCAGTAGCAAAACTCTGCTTTCAGAGGGGAGAGCTCTGTCCCAAATCACTGGGGTTTTCACAGCTGCCAGAGCTATTAGGAGGCCACCGTTTTCTGCAGCCCCCACCAGCTTAGGCTCACTGAAAATGCACCTCAGGACCACCACCCAAGACCATGATCTGATCCAGGCAGCTCTAGGCAAGAGCACTTAGCCTCTGAATGATCACTGGGCCGCCGCTTCAGACTGCTCCTAGCTCTGGAGGAAATTTGGCCAGACCCTCTTCCCCAAATTTAGCCGAGTTCCACTGACCTTTTCTCTTTGTCCTTGGCTCTTGTGGGTTCATGATTCTGGAAATTTCCACAGCTGCTGATGATCCGCTCTCTTGAATGCTACAGCCATGGCTTCTACTGGAGGCCCTGGGGCTGAAACCGCATGGGGCTGGGCTCTGCTTTCAGCACACTTCAATGACCACCTGCTGGGCTGCCTCCAGCTGGAGCTTTGTTATTCCATCATTTTTTGAAGTCTGGAGCTCTAAAATTTGTTTAGAGTCATTTTTTATAGGTTTTTGAGGTGGTATTGGGAGGAGCTCGCGGAGTTCTAGTGTTTCTACACAGCCATCTTGACTCTGCCTCTGTTAATGTTCTCATCATAATGTTCTTGCACCACTCTCATGTCTTTTCTCTACTTCTCATCTATTTGATTCTTCCAGGAGTTGTTCGGCTTGAGTCCAATTACCATTTTTCTTTGAGGCTTTAGTTGTAGCTGACACATTGCTTTCTTCCAAGTTTGTGTCTTGGTTTTCCCTGCCACTTTAGTAACTTTATGGTCAGGTTCTTTTTTTGTTATTTGCTCATTTTTCAAGCCTATTTTTTTACTTTGCTCTGCCACTCCAAAATTTTATTTGAGGCATTATTTTAGTTTTTTGGAGGGGAATATTGAGAGAGTTCAGCTAGGCTGCCTCTAATCTACCATCTCTTACTTTATTTTAAAGTTAATAAACTCCAACAGAATAAGAAATAAAATTATAAACTTCAAATAATTGAAGTTCAAAAAAGTAAAATTTATATTAAATCTATGAGTGTAACATATTGCCATATGTTTGCTTTACGAAGCATTCAAGGAACAGATAGAACCATTTATTACATTGCTTGCAGGAAACATTGAATACCTATAGTAACAGCTAAATTAAATGTGTGTTTCATTCCTTTTATGCTGCTCACCCTCAGTTTTTTTATATTCATCTTTTTATCCTGGTCATAATTGCTAAGCTTTTATTTAATTTTTACTTTTGTAAAGTAACTTAATATTAAGTAACATAATTTAGGTTATTTTCATAATTTTTAAATGTTTAAATAAACTCCTCCTTTGGATTTTATTATTAAGTTAGCCAATTAGCTAACATTTTGCAGCTGATTAGACCAAATAATTGCTCAAAGTTCTTTCCAGTCTTAGGATTTTATAGTTTTATCATTCTACTATATCGTCTTACAGGGCAATTTTAATTCCCATTTGCCCTCTCTTTTATTTGAGTTGAGGATTTAGGCAGAGGATACACAGTGCATATCTTCTGTGCACGTGCATATGCACCTACAATACCCTTGGGCAGATGATGACTAATTTTAATATACTGTCTGAAACCAGCAGTTATTCCCTTATGCCTACTATATTCAGAAGAAAGTGTTATAAGGATTCCAGTATTTAAGTGATTCCAAGAAATATTTCCAAGTTCATGCTTAGATTATAAAATTAAAAGAAAGGTTCATATGAGAGTGGGTTTTACTTTTTTTTCATGGCTATGATCATGATAAATGTAAATGTCTGGCACATAATAGTTGCTTAATTGCAAATTCATTATGATCCAGTTTGGATGTGGAAATTACATAACAGTAGTGGAGTTATACGTCCTGGTGCTTCTACTCAACTTTAACCTCACCAGTCTACCACTTTCTCCCCACCTGCACCAGACTGTAGTTCCAGCTTGTCTCCTGGGGTGAAAGCTCTTTCCAAAGAGAGAGGGGAACGTAACCCGGATGGGTTCGGTCTGGCCACAGCGTTAAGCTTCTCTGTACCTTAGCTTCCCCGAGTATAAAGGGGCGAGAAAGCCTCAAAAAGCCATTTCAACTCTGAATTGATGATACAATTTTAATCATAGATGCCCTAGTCTGTTAGAAAATGTCCATCTCATTGGAAGATTGAAACCTAATTTATTAATATAAGTGATTTACTTTTCCTTTCTGTAAGTTTATATACAGCATATAGCACAATGCCTGGCATATAGTAGATATGTAAGATATATTTGTTGATTAATTATATGCATTTATTTTTGGTGTGTTTTATGTTGTTATCATCAAACAGGTAAATGGACATTCCTGTAAAGTTCAATATTTATGTTTCTAGGAGGATTATTACTTTAACTTTGATTTGGTGATAATTCCCATTAAGTTACTAATTTAGAAATAAATCCATTCTCTGAAATGTGCATGTTCATAAGCAGAAAGCTTAACCTTAATATAATAAGCAGAAATCAACCATTTTTCCATGGAGTTACATTTTTTCAGTGTGTATGAATAATGCAGATATTTGCAGAGTTTTGACTTTGCATTGGTGAGGAAGAGGACTTTAAAAAAAATCTTAAGTGCTATTTAATTTTCAGTGAAAGAACATTTGTTAACAATTATATTAAGCCAATTTAGGTTCCTGAGGTGCAGTACTAGCAATCATTGTTTACCTTTATCTAAGACTTTGGGGCATGATTGGAAAAAAAAAAACGTTTTAAAGCTGCAGAAGGAGAAATGTGGGAGTATTGTGTAGGTCTGAATGGTCTCCAGCATATAAAACATACTTTAAAGATCCAAATAAAGTATAAGAAAATGCAGTTCTTTCTGAAAGCAGACATTATATTGCTAGGGCATATAGTGTGTGTGTTGTATTACAAATTACAGGGTCAGTGTTTTAAGAAGTCCAGACCACTTGTAACATCTGTTTTTCAGGCAGCTAAATTGAGGGCCAGAAAGAAGACTGGTCATTCTAGGGTGCTTGAAATGAGCTGTAATGACTTCCAGGCCCAGAGAAACCTCTGTGTGGCTGCCAGAGTTATCAGTAACAGGGATGGGAGAAGAGGTCTTGGGTTTTGTGTGTGGGACTAAATTGTCTACCATCTGCAGTAAAGCTGCTGCCATATGGCTACATTTAGAAACTAAAGGACCTTACGCTAACAGAAGTTGGTTTTAGGGTAAGAGGGAGGTTTAAAAATGACAAATCATGAAGTAATTGGCATGTGTTTAAATAAAGAGGAAAAAAGTTTTCCAGTTTAAATCATTTAAAAGAGAACTTTTTTCTTTAAAAAAAAAAAAGTTTACTAGCATCATGTGTTTGCTACTGTAACAATACTGTTTCATTCTGAAGATTTGGTCATAACCAGTCTACTCTTCCCTTTGCCCCCACTTCTCACAGAAAGTATATTAGATGAGGTTATCAAAATTGAATGCTACTGGTGGTAAAATTACTACCATTAATATTGCCTCTTTTTAAAGAGATCAGTAGTATTCTAATTTTATTGTTCTCACTTTTGCTCCCAACATCTTTCCTTTCTTTTACCAACATTTTACCAGCTCAGTCAGTTGTCTAACGTTGAAGTGTTGGAGGATAAATGAAGGAGTATAAGAGATAGGTACCACAAAGAGACATGTAGGAAAAGGAATCACAGGTTAGTGATGTATGTCTTAGAAGAGAAGCAAAAAGAAGATGGAAGCAACATAATTGATTTTTCTATGGGTTATTTTGACCCTTTGTTGGAAAAGTTTTCAACCAATGTTTTAGAAGTTCAACCCGAGAATTCTGCTTTTCAGGATATTTTAATTTGGGTGAAATTGCCATCCTAGATGCCAATTTACTGCTCTCACATTTGGACTTCTGGAGAGTTGGTGGTAGTTTATCAATATTTAGTTTAATTAATTTTTAAATTTTATTTTATCAGTATACTATTTATTAATACTTAATATTGTTTCCAAGTTAGTATTCCATCTTCATTTACCTAAGGTCAGAAGTTTACCACAAGTCCATTTTTCTTCATCCAGACTCACTTCCTCTTCTCCCCTCATGAAGCCACAATGTTTTTGGTGACCCATTTCAAACTTTTCTGAGTTGCAACTTGCTACCATGATATGCAAAAAGTATTGGCCAAATTGTTTTTTTCATTCAGTTGGTTAGAAAAGGTGTTAAATTAAGAGTTTTGTTATTTTGGGAGATATAAGGTAAGCATAATAACTTAATGTCAGTGCATAATTTCATTTATGAACTGCTTAAAAGTACTTCCTCTGAAATATATAGCACAGTGTCTAGTTTGGAAACCACTATTAATCATATATGATTTGCTCAGTTTTTTCCCTGGAGCTTTTTCTTTTCTGTGTTGTACAATTCATAAAACCACTGGTTTTGAACCTTCAGCAAGTCATTTGCCCTTCCGCATCTCAGATTCCATAGTTATAAAATGGAAAGGTTGAACTAGATGATATCACAAGTTCTTTCTAGTCCTAACTCTGATCTCTAGGGTCTTTTTTTACCTTGTGTTTCAGATGGTGAAATTTTAAGGTATTTAAATACTTTTATATAAGCTAAAAAATAATTATCAAGTATTATTCATTGGAAACTCAACTTTAGTTCTATATGTTGTAGGATCACTTGTTTAGAGCTTGAAGAAATATTAGAGGTCATCTAAGTCAAAACATATTTTATAGATGAGGAAAATGAGATCCAAAGAGATAACTTGGCTTAAGGTCAATAAGTATAGAGTTGAGTTTGCAATCACCAGTTATGGAAACAAATTATTATTTCCTTAAATTTCAGCAGATGGTACTCCCATGTTTTTGAGAATGTTTCTTTTTGAATTGATAATGGAAGAAATGTTAGATATAAGTTGAAACCAAGTATTCTGGTATATACGTTAGGTTTTATCTTCAGAAATGGTATACCATTTCTCATCTATTTCTCCTTAACCCAGTGTAATTGCTGCTAAGGTTGAGTATCCTTCAGAACTGAAGTCGTATGCTTAGACTTGTTCTGATAACACAAAGCAGTATGAAGAAAAGGGCCCATTGTAATTAGAGAAAGTAATATAATTTTTTCCAAATCAAAAAAAAAAGTAAATTTGCATGTTCAGTTTTGTGACTTTTGGATTGTACAGATTTCTGATAAAAGTTCTTTGTCATTTCAAGCCACTATTCTGGCTTTTTGAATAAATTAAAAGATGAGGAAAATTGCTTTTCCTTGGATCTAGGATTGTTAGGCAGAATTGTGTGTGTGTGTGTGTGTGTGTGTGTGTGTGTGTGTGTGTGTGTGTGTGTAGTATTTTTTCCATAAATAGGCAGGTGTTATTTCTTGCATGTGAAGAGAAAAACTATTGTTAATTTAGTTATCAGAAATAATTGTGGAGCTAGAGCCTAGCTAATTATTCTACTTGCAAGAAAACAACTAGGTTATTATGCTATCTAAAATAGATGATACTGTATTGAAGGAAGTAGAGCCCCATCTCTTCACTCAAACCCTCATCCAAATTCAGCTCCCTCTTCGTCAAACCTGTTGCTTGTTACATTGACCCCTAGAAATTATATAGGTCAAGAAATAGGGGCAGCCAGATGGCGCAGTGAATAGAGCACCCACCCTGGAATCAGGAGGACCTGAATTCAAATGTGGACTCAAGACACTTGACACTAGCTGTGTGATCTTTGGCAAGTCACATAATCCCGATTGCCTCGCCTTCTCACCTACAACAAAGAAACAAAACACCTCACTTGCTATTTTAACATCACACATTGGGGGGGAGGGGAAGAGGAGGGAAGGCAGGAATTGGGGTTAAGTGACTTGCCCAAAGTCACATAGCTAGTAAGTATGTCAAGTGTCTGAGGCTGGATTTGAACTCAGGTTCTCCGGCCTCCAGGGCCGGTGCACTATTCACTGCACCACCTAACTGCCACTACGTCAGACTTTTTGCTGTTTCATATTTATAGTATGTTCACTTGTATTTGGGTATGAAATCAGGAGGCATCAGACCCACTTATTCTTAATTGGCAATATTTGCTTATAAGTGCTATGTAATGACAACTATGTATTATTTAATATATCTGCCCTTACTTATGTCTCATAGTTTCCCAGCTAACTTTGCCCTTCAATTCCAGCGACGAAGAACGATACAGATACAGAGAATATACAGAAAGAGGCTATGAGCGTCATAGAGCAAGTCGAGAAAAAGAAGAGCGACATAGAGAAAGAAGACACAGAGAAAAAGAGGAGACAAGACACAAGTCATCTAGAAGGTTTGTTCTTTAATTTAGAAAATGAATATGAAACTAGAAATTCACTTGACTTGAAATATTAGAAAACTCATATAAATACTTCCAGTAATCAGTAGTAAACATGCTGCTCTCATGCTGCTCATTGTGAAACACAAAACTCACTTGTAGTCATTAGATAGCATTCAAGCTTTCACTGTCCACAAATTTGGAATGGTGTATTATTTAAAGAGTTAAGCAACCCAAAATATTTTCTGTTTTTATGCTTGTGACTTCTATAATTTAGGTTACATAAATAAGTATAATGCAAGTTAAAGAGGTTTGATTCTGGGGTTACCTAGTAAAAATGTACATGTCTAAAGGTCATCTAGAAAAATTTTTTCTTCAAAATTATGATCCGATCAGTGTTTTTTCCTTCATTCTCAAAGCGCACAGAAACATTTAAGATTTCATATACAAGGAGATCTGATTTCAAAACTCATCAGGTTCCAGTATAAAAAATATGAACATCAGTTACTGTACAATAGCCCTGAATGGTTTTCCTTTTTTCTTTAGTAATAGCAGACGACGCCATGAAAGTGAAGAAGGGGACAGTCACAGGAGACACAAACACAAAAAATCAAAAAGGAGCAAAGAAGGAAAAGAAGCTGGCAGTGAACCTGCCCCAGAGCAGGAGAGCACTGAGGCTACCCCTGCTGAATAGGCCTGGAATGCTTACATTAATGCCAGAAACTGGCTGCTTTAAATCTTGTTATTTTTCTGGATAATGTTTAAGAAATTTCTGCTTAATCTTGTTCTGTTAGTCTAAAGAGAAAAGGTTAATTTTTTTCCCCAAAAATAAAGTGCATTTTTCATGTCAGGTTTAGATTTGCTTGAATTTGTCATTATCTTGTAATATTTGAGGGATCAAATCACTAGAGAGTACAACAAAATAAATTTAAAGAGGATGTTCCTCTCAAGCAAGAGACAAAGTTGACTATCACTGTTAATTAACATAGGTACACAGACTAGCTAATGGAAGGTCAGGCTCTTTCCCAAGCCATAGTTTTCATGAGCGAATCAGTTGCCTGTCATTTGCCCTTCAAAAGTATCAAAGGCATACTTATATGAGCTTCAAGAGGACTTCCTGAAAGCAGGAACATGTTATTTTCAGGTAAGTTTTTTTTCCTTATTAGAATAGAGACATACTCATTTTGGCATCATCACTATTCAACAAAAGATAATTGGTAGAAATTTGGGAGAATATTCGATGTTCCCTTGTATTTCCAAATCAGGAACATCTATTTTTAAGGCAATCTGGTAATATTGTTGGAAATTACTTGACCTACATAATTCCTAGCAAGCACATACACAGTAGTAACTTGTCACTTTGGCACAAGTTTGGACCTCCTCATAGCCATCCAGAAGAGCAAGGATTAAATGGGTTTTCTGTTACCAGTTGCTTTTGGTGATTTTTCAAGACCCCTTGGCCTACCCATTTGTACAGTTTTTCATTGCTGCTACTACCTATCCTATAAAAATAACCTTTATTTTCTAGTAAATTGATCATTTATTTATAAAGACTTAAAGGCAAACTCATAATTCTGAGTACTTACAGGTTGGTCCTAAAGTTAATATTGGTAGTATTTGAAACAAATAACATGGTATTACAAAGAATGAGTTACAGTTTATTTTTTAATGATAACAAATTAAGTTCAATTTATCATCATAAATAAGACAAAATAAATTTGAAAAATATTTGCTGTCCAGCTGATCATGAAATGAAAACCTTGCTGTGATGTGCACTTAAGCTATTTGGGGTTGAAACCATAAATTTAATCATCAAATTATTTCTGTGGTGTTTTACAACTGCCAGTTCTTTTTCTTTGTTGATTTCTTAATCAAATTGCATATAAATTTGAATACAATAATAAGGGGCACACAAGTAGTTCCAGCTAAAGGATTTTTATTACATTATTACATAGAAAAATATAAACTTAGAGACACGAAATAATGAGTCTTCCACTTTGATGAAAAACTACTAACAGTTTTCAGGTTTTTTGAGAAGCATTTTTCTTGAGACTCTACTTTTCCTGACATGCAAGTTTACATTTTTCTTAATGTATCCTTTAAAAGGTAAAGTTGAAAAAAAAAGGCCAAAATCACACATCAAATTTTAAATAGCTTGTTTATGTTCTGTTCTCCACACAATATCACTTCTATAAAAAAGTTCCAGGCCAAGAGACAATAGTGAGGGTAATTCTTCCTTTCAGTTCTTTCAGCATCCTTGCCAAACAAGCATGCATCATTCCTGACGTACTTCTACCATTGACAGCAAGAAGAATATCACCACATCTAGAAATACAGAGGCACAATATGTTCATATTATTTTATTTTCTCATTAAGGTTATTTGATAGTCTCAGGCCTTCTCCATACTTCCTGTATTTAAAGTATTGTTTAAAAAAAATTGGAGCTAAAAATTATATAACTTATCAGAAAGGATGGTTATGCCCTTATTTTTCTGTTCAAATGTATTTATTTGTCTTTATTACTTAAATTCACATATGGTGGAAAGAAGTCGTTTACTGGTTAACACATAAACCTGAAAATCTACAGAGCTTTTTTAAGTAGTATGGGAACAAAGTATACTTCCTCCCCCTATCTTTAATATAATAAACCTGTGTATTTATAAAGAAACTGAAGGGAAATTCTGCCAAAACAGAACCCCCTTCAATTACCCATTCATCCTTACCTAATTCTTCCATCATTATATGCTGGTGTTCCTTCAACAATAGATTTAATAAAAAATGGTTTGTTCCCGCTGTATTCTTCATAACCTCCTACAATGCTGAAACCTAGACTTCCAGCTGTATTCCTTCGTAATATTACATCTTTGCAGCTGTACAAATACCTGAAACATCAATGTGATTAATGTACATATACACACAGAAAGTTAAGCTTAATTACTGATAAGTCACCCTTCATATTTTTTAGATTAGTAATACCTGAGGTTCACTCAAAAGACAAACAATCTTAGCTTATTAATGAAAGACCTTTATTATCTGGCTTTCTCTAAATCACTGCCTCACAAGTTTTATATGATAGAGCATTATAAAAAGCTAAGGGTGATAAACACCAATTAGTCCATGTTAGTAGGATGGTGACAATGGAAAAGTGTCAAATAGGATTCTGGCTATTCTTATATTGTTAGGATAATGATTTGTTAAGTAAGGTTTAAATAAAATAGCACCTTGTGAACAAGTATTTAAATGTTGAATTGTCTCAAAATAGTGACATGTAAATGCATCTCTATGTGTGTGCACTAATGTGGGATTCATTAAAGCAGGTATAAAGATGAATATAAATCTAGATATAGATAAAGATGTATGCATTTGTATACACACACACAGAATAATTCATCTGCAAAATATAAATTGAAGATGGAGAACAAACAAAAAAGGTGGAGAAAGGGAGGACCAAGTAATGATTTGTGTTAAAATGGGAAATTTGATTAAATTTAATTTGAATTAAATGGAGACATTCCTTATCCAATTCTTTAGTTCAGTAAATATTAATAACCCACACATTGTGTTAATCACTTAAATTACAAAGAAAGAAATGATGAATCCCTCCCTCTCAGTCTGTTATATTTACATTTGACTGGGCAAACTGCTGTATGCAGGTAAGTATATATACCAAGCAATTTGAGGAGTAATGATTGTGGTAATACCTAAAATGAGCCTTAAAATAAGGTAAATATTCTGAGAAGTAGAGCACGAGGCATATATTTCAGATGCTGGAGGTAGCTAAAATAAGTCTTAAAAGGTAGATGGTGGCTAGATTGTGTCAGACTAAGGAGTTTTATCTTGGAGGCAAAAGGTAGCCACTGAAGATTTTTGAGCATGGTCTGATACGTTCCTTAGAAGATTACTTTGGCGGGTGTGTGGAGGATCAGTTGGGGAATTGGAAGCAGTGATACCAATTTTATTGCATTAGTACAGATAAGAGATAAAGACCTGAACTTGAGAATCACATAAATGGAGAAGAGGTTAAACAGATGCAATCAACAAGATTGAAATGGCCATGAGGAAGAAAGGAATCCAGAGTGACTGAAGCTGGAAAAACCTGGCCGACTGGAAAAATGGTGTGCCTCTCAGTAGAAATAAAGAGCTTTGGAGGGAGGCCCAGGGGAGAGAGAGGATTTTGGGGTTTTTTCCCGTTTGGGGCATGTTCAGGCCATTGATAATGTGAAACGAATTCAGAAAAGAGACGAGGGCTAGATAAATAGTTTTTGGAGCCATCCGTGTAGAAATTCTACAAGGATCCAAAAGACTTGATCACTGAGAAAGAAAAAAGATGCCTTGGGTCAGAACCTTGGCGTAGACCCATACCTAATAGATGAGATCAGCCAGAGAAGGTTGGTCAGACAAGTAAGAGGAGAATCAGCAGAGAGCTTAAAACTAAGGGGGTGGGGAGTTTGACTGTCACCATCAGCATAGAAGTCAAGTAGATGAGGGCTAGGAAAAGGCCGTGCTTTAGCAGTTAAGGTGACTGGTAATGGAGAGAATTTCAGGCAAGTGGTGGGATTGGAATTGAGATGGAAATCAATTGAAAATGGAATCAGTAGTGAGAAAATGAAGGAAGTTAGTGTTTCTGAGATTGGATTGTGACAAGGAGGAGGACATAGGATTGGGGAACCATTTTCCAGTCTCCTCTTATTCTATACATATTGATGATTCTGTCTCTACAAAGCATTTCCCACCATCACCATTCCTTACCCACCAGACCACTTCTAGTGTAGGCCCTCAACACATCTCAACTGGTGAAATGACCTTCTAATTGTTCTCTTTGATTCAAGTCTCTTCCCCCTCTCCAATCAATCAAAAGGCACAGATCTTCATTTCGTAGGGTATAAGGTAGCTTGAGAGTATAACAGGATCAGATGAAGGTTTTTGAAGGGTGGAAGAGACATTTTATCTTAATACCCACTGGCTTCTGGATCAACAAGTTCCTGTTAATAGACTAAACACAGAAATTGTCGCTCTTAAGAAATTATACATATTGGCAACTAATCTTAACTGTGCTAAAAATGTCTACAGATTCCACCTTATTAGTCCAGAAAGCCTGTTTGAATTAGTGTATCATAAAATTTAAAGTATTGATAAAGTTTGTATTTTAATTACCACCACTGTTCATTGCTTTTGCAATTCAATCTCTTCTCTAAATGTTTCTAACTCCCAGATAAAATGAGATTTGAAATAAAAGCCTTTTGATTATTCAGATTTTAAAACTTAAGTCTAGTGTTTATTTTAGTTAATCGTGCATCCAGATTTTCAGGTTTATTTTTAATGTATTTTAATATACTCATTTTTAGGACATTGCCAATTTTGTTTTTTCAAAATACGTAATCCAGGCATTCAGCAAAAACAGGGTAGCTTAAAAGCATGAATTTCAATAAACAAGAATCCATATCCTATTTTTGATGTAAAATAATATTCTTTTGCTCTATTTCGCAGCAGGACTTTATGGTTGTAGTAGATTCATCCCAGAGGAACTACAAATATTCACCTGCTGCTAGGATGTTAGATACCATGTTTACACAACAGTTCACTGGCTGCTAATGGTAAAAACAGACAATTTGGGGATTTTCTCCAGAAACCAAAGAATATTACTTTCCCATCTGGGTGGTTGTACACCAAATTACTTTGGGAGAGGAGTTGGAGATTTTGGTCAATACTTAACCAAGGTCACAGTCAACTGTCAGTCTTAGCTAACAGTGTTAATATATTATTTTTTAAATTGGCATACAGACTAGGGTTTTAGTATTTCCTTTCATAATAATAGTCTTGTCATTTAACATCTCCTATTCCATTTTTGGTATGTGGCAAATACTGGTTTAATATGGCTACAAAAATACAAATACAGGAAAAAAATTTAATAACATTTAAAAAAAATCTTTTTCTTTCTTTTTTTTTTGTTGCTACCTACCACATACCAGAAATACAAGTCTTGTAAAATTAAGTTCCTGTGACCCATTGTGATTTAGGAGACAAAATTCCAAGATAGAGAATGCCATTCTGTATCTCATGTTAAGTCATAAAGGTAAGCTTAGTTTTCACTTAATCATAAAGTCATAGATCTTTAATTTTTTTTCCTTTTTATTTGTTTATTTGTTCGTTTGTTTATTTTTTAAATTTTATTTTAGTTTGCATCATTCATTTCCAGGTCATAGATCTTTAGCTAGAAGAAAATAGGATCCAAGATTTAGAGCTTGGAAGAGACCTCAATAGAACCCTTTCATTTTACAAATGAAGAAACTAAAACTAAAGCCCAAAGACTTGGCCAAGGTCACATAGAATCTGTAAATCTTCAGAGGTGGGATTTGAAACCACTTTGCAAACTTCAAAAGCAACAGGTAAATGTCAACTACTGTGATTTTGGAAAGATAACAAAAATCACTTAACTGTGCTGGCTAATCAGATTAATCAAAAATAAATTTTTTTCCTGAATGTTTTCATTGATGTTAGGTAAAAGCCTAGCGTTTGAAGTAATGTTTTCAAATCTTAGTCCTCATACACAAACTCCTGCTCTTTAAATATTTAGATCAAGATTGCATCCTGGAGATTTTAAAAAGAAGAGGCCATCTAGAATCATCTATAGCAATTCTTTTAAGTAGGTCGGTGCTGTGGTCCGCAGAAATGGATAATTAATGAAGAGCCTGTCTGTTAATGGTATAGTTTTCATCCTCCCCCTAACTTAAGATATATTCATTTCTGGGGTACAATGTTATAATTTATATACTGCACATCAGCTGAACCTACCAGTGAGTTCATGAGTTCCCTAATACACTTAGTTATCTTTTGAAATTTGATTCCCTATTATAAACAAGTAAAAAGTTGAGCAAAACTAGTAAGTGCCTGTGATACAGTGACTTATGAAGCCACTAAGGGATGGATGGATGGACCAAAAAAAAGGTAAATCTTTCCCCTGCTTTGATCATTTTTCTTTAGTATGTGTGCGTGTATGTACATATATGAACTATGAATATGTATATATTAGTATAATATATGTATGTGTATGTTACATATATGTATATATTAGTACCATATGTTCAGTTAAAGCTATATTATTACTATTAAAAGACAGAGACATGGTATATTTGTTTTAGTTAGGATGTGAAGAAATAAGAACATGGGCAGTCTGGGAAAAGATCTTTGATTGTCATACAATTTAGGAGATAGTATATACAGCTCATAGAGGTTCTTAACTACCTGAACACAAAGGAAAATGTCTGCAGGCTAAAATCTACCCTTAAAATTCTTTTAATGCAGGGACTAATTCCTGTGTCAAAAATAACACAAGCTCTAATTTAGAGAGTGATCATTTATAACTGCAAAAAAGACCAATTATCTCATCAAAACTCCTTGTTTTGCAGATTAGAAAACAGTTTCAGGAAACCTAAGTACTTGTTTAAAATCACTGGGTTAGTAAGTATTAGAGCCGGTTACAGGACCAGGTTTTAAAACCTAGTAGCATTGGAAAATCTGCAAGTACCCAGTTCAGGCAATGACAATAGAAACTTGGTGGTAAAAATACCACCAAAGTATAGCATGAGATCACAGATTTAGAGTAGGAAGGGATCCAAAAGGTCATGTAGTCCCATCTCCTTCAGTTTACAGATGAGGGAACTGAGAACTAATGATGTCATTTTCCCAAATTCCCACAGCTAGGAAATAGCAGAGGGAGGATTTGAACCCAGGCACTTAAAACACCATGTTTCTTTTTACTGGACCTCACAGAAGATGCACTAGTGTTTGCTACAAATACTGCCATTTCCTGGAATAATGATTTTTCATGGTTTCTAAGGTACAGAGCTGGGAAGAAGTAGAGAAATGATATCACTAATTTAAGCTGAAATTTGCCATGAATTGGATGCCTGGTAATGTGCCACATGGAATGGGAATGTGGTCACAGTAATCACACATGTGTCACAGTACCAGAGGGACCAAAGACATGAAAAATAAAAGTGCTTAATGCTCAATTTGGACAAGTGGGTAGGATTTTTGCCCAAGTGAGAATCTTCTCTGCAGTTCCCACTTTTCTTTTTGGTTTGCAGCTATATCAATCTTTATGAATTCTTTATGTAAAGAACAGCTACATTCCACAAGCAGGGGCTGAATATCAGACATGCCCTACTGTGTCACATCCTGGAGAAAATAGTTTAGCTCAAAATTGTGTTTTGTTTTGCTCTTTAAGCCCGGGGGTTGGGGGAAGGAAGGGGAAGCTTTCTAAATGGCAGAAAGATAGGAAAAAAAAAAACTGGAACTTTAGGAGCAACTTTTCTTTTCCTCAATTCTTTTACCATCTGTGGGATAGGTTGGGGAAGTCACAACTTCCATTCTTCTACATGTTTGCTCTACTTATAATGGGGGGGGGGGAGTAGCATTTGTGGGTTTTTTCCTCCAAAATATATGTAAACACTGACTTGATAAGGGCACACACTCAAAAAATAATCATGATCCAATGTGTCCAAAACTCTGGAAAATACCTCTGATTCAGTGACTGCAAATTCATTTCAGTGAAATTCATAATTTGACATTTCCTAGAATATTTGGTTTCTTTCCAATACCTTAAATGGTTTGCTCCTTTGTGGTCCAAGGGGGAACCTGCCCTGGTGGCTAGTCAAAGCAGTAGGAGCCAGGGTTTGAAGATGCTTTTCATCCTCTGAGAGTTAGTGAACCACCTTAGATAGCCTCATGTTGTGAAATGGCCTGAGACTAGAGACCATAGCAGGTGTGCAATAAAGAGAAAGACCACCCCTGATTTTCCTTCTCCTGGATCTCTCTCTCCTTACTCTAGACTCCCCATTTAATTCAGAATGTGGGTTCCAAGTCACAGGCCTTGCTTTTTCACTTGATAATTCCTTCTGCTCTTCTGTTCCTTACTATCATCTTAGATGTGAATGGACTTGTCCTTGTATTTGTGTTAGCTGAACTCCTCCCTTACTCAAGTCACTGAATCACTCTTTGTTATCTAAAAAACTCCTTACCACAAAATATTACTGTTCAGATCATACAAAGCATCACAATGGTGCTACAAATAAGGAAGCTGTGTCTAAATTTGAGTGTGTTATGCTACTAACATCCATCACATGGCATGACCAATAATATATGAATTTTTCTTAGATTCCACTCCCAGAGTTTGCTGAGCAAAAGGATCACATGAAGGTACTGAATAGCTGGATTCACACTCTTAAAGTGCTTTCCCAACACCAAATCTATGATGAGTCTAGAGTGGGAGAAGTATCTGAGTTCTTCTAGGAGTGTTATGAAAAGTGTTTTGAAAGAAAAAAAAATCTTTTATAAGGAAAACTTTGCCCAAAACACTTAAGAATTCAGGCTAGGAAAAGGTTAAATTCTTAGGGAGGAAGGGAAATGATTTAATGTGTATTAATGTGATACATGTCCTGATGAGAGAATTTGTTGAAGGACTTCCAGATGCTAAGAAGAGGCCCTCAAGAGCTAGCAGAATAATGGTCATAAGTATTCACTGAGTCAACTCCAGTTAAATGGCATCTGATAACCTGTATGACTAAGTGACATCTGAAGCTTGTGTCCTGGAGTCTAGCCTGGCATACAATCAAGCATTAAGAAGGGTGAGACACAGCTCTGTTCATTCATTTGAAGCCACTTTTACTCATCCTACCCATTGCTTGAGCCCGAATCTAAGAGGATGGGCCCCCACTGGATCAGCATACTAATGCCCGGGCCTTCATGCTCACTTGGGCCCTTTTTGTGTGAATTCAGTTGCAGCTGGGGATGTAATTACAATGAATTTCCTGTTTCTAGACCTGATGATATGTGGTGTAATTTTTCTTCATTGGAGGCAAAGAGGGGTGGGTTGGTGTGGCATGAGGGGAAATAGGCCTAACTGATCATCACAAGAATCTGAAGGAAGATTTGATGTCCCAGATCTAAATGGGGGTGAGATTTCTTTTTCAAAATATCTTGCCCTGTTTGTGACCACCTAGGGCTTTCACAGCTCACCAGAATGTCTTTCACAAAGGGTTGTAGAGTAGCCTGAAACTCACCCACTTGAGCACTCAAGATAGGTACCCAGAGACATCCCCTTGTAATGGGGCCAAAAGTCTAATGAATTCACGTCCATATCAAGGAAAGACTGGTTTCAGGAGTCCCCTAGGGACTCCATACTAGCAGAAACAGAAAAAGTTAAAGATAAGAATGTTCAGCGTCCAAGTGAAAGCAAAGTGTTCTAGGGAGGAACTGGATCCTGGCATTGCCCAAGTGGCTGATGCAGCCCTGAAGATGGAAGATTCCCTAAGAATACCAAGGCAACTGAAAACCAGTGATTTGTTGGCCAGGAACACTTCAGGACACTCCCTCACTCTTCCCTTAGAGGGCACTCAGGAAAAGCTCATGTTTCTCTCCCACCAAAGAGATAGGTTACATCGTTCCCTCAGTCAAATGAAAGGCAAAATGCAAAGGAGGGTGAAGTGAAAATCTTGTCATTTGATTTCAATGCTATGGAAGGAAGGGAAGTTTGCATCTGCTATTATTTGTGATTGCATTGCGGTCCCCAAGTCAGGAGGACCTGGGTTCCTATCCTTCCTCTGTATACTGGTTCTGTGACCTTCCCAAGTCAGCACTGTATGAAATGTTCCCTAAGAGCCCTTGCATCCCTAAATCCTATTATTATCAGAAATGAATTTCCAATGTCAACTTTTCATAGCTTAATTTCCACAGGCAGATCTGTTTGGTAGAGCTACTCGGACACCTTTCTCCCTGGGGAATATGTGTATGAGAAAAGTAAATGTCTCAACTTAGGCCTAATTACATTTTGCCAGAATTACAACTGAGCCGCTTCCTGGGTTTTGCACATGAACTTTTCAATTGTACGGGGTGAAGAGAAGAAAAGGCTAAGCAGTTCAGCTACAGCTGACTTATAGCAGATTCAGTATCCCAGGAGAGCTGTATGGGTTAAATTGGAGGACAGAATGCACTAACCCAGCACTGAACAGACTTTCAGGTCCTTTCCTTGGCCTCCTTCATTTTAAAGAATAGGTCACAGGCACAAGCCTTTTAACCACGAATTAATATCGTCCCTTTCTGCATATTCAGACCCAAAGGGGAAGACAGAAGTAGTTAAAAAAAATAAAGTCCCACAAGCAAGCCTGGTTCCAATTAAGATGTGAGTATAATGAATGAGCCCAAGTAATGTGAAAGAATTGTCTAAGAAACATAAATCCTTGTCTGCACTCCTCTACCAGGATATCATTCGTAGACTTACCGTGGCAATTCCAGCCACATGACCCAGGCTGGTGACCATTCGCTAGGCTGGGCTGGGCTTTGGTCGGACTCCAGGGCCAGCCCATTGCTGCCGTTCTCCAGGGACTCACATTCTCTCAGTTCCAGGGCTTTGAGCACCACAGTTGAGGAGGTGTTTTTCAATAGAGCAACTGCTTCCCCACGGCTGGCCCCTGTCAGGTCAATCCCGTTTACATTCAGCAGAATGTCACCTAATAGCCAAAGATCATAAACTGTCTTTAAAGGGAGTGAAAAGGACAGTTGCTTTTGTTTAACAGGGGAAGGTGAGGGTGGGGGAGGGGACTGGGGTTCTGTGGTTTTTGTGTTTGGTTCATGCTTGGACCACACATCTTCAGAAAGGATAGATTTAAAATGTCACATAGGAGTCTAGGTCAGTTTACATTGTTCACCCCCTTAAATGCAGCAGCCTTTTTGGTGACCTCACTTAAAAATTAGACGAACTGTCTTGAATCTTACTTAAAAATTTTCCCCCTTTGCTTTCTCTTATTTTTCCTCTCCTCTCAACAGCGAGGGGAAAGCACAAATTGAAGGACTATCACAGAATCATCCAGAAACCTTCTTACTATCAGATAAAGCCTATAACTATAGTTAAAAGTGGAGGATCGCCTTGGACCCTTATTTCTCTCTGCTGGTGCAGAGAGGAATGAATGTAGTTAAGTAACAGGTTCACCATGGGACAGCTCTTGTAGCATTAAATGGCTAATGTCCATACTAGCACATAGTAGGAACTCAAGAAATGCTTCTGCCTCTTGGGCAGCTTGTTTCCCCTCCACCATCAGGAATTTGCTGAAAACAGAGAGGATGATCTGACCTGTTTGGAAATCAGAGGGACTTCAGAGGTCATTTAGTCTTAAGTCCCTCCTTTTGTATGTGAGGAAACTGAGGCAGAGAACGATGAAATTACTTGTCCAAGGTCACAAGGATAGGAGATGGCCTGGCCAGTATTTGAACTCCAGTCTTTTGGCTCCCCCAAATCCAGTATCATTTCCACGATAATACTACTCAGCCTCTCTTCCCTTCCTTGAGATTGAGTCCTGTCTATCACAGAGAAACCCAAACAGTAGAGGAGGAGGGAGAAGAAAGAGAGAAACGTCCAGGAGAGGTGGAGCGCCCTGTGTCTTCACTAAAGCACCAACAAGCAGCTGGGGCACCAGGAAAACACCTGTGCTGAGCAACTAATGAGCTAACTGATCTCAGGCTGAGTCCTGCTGCTCCTAGGGGGAGAGAGAGTTCATGTTCTCATCATGGGGGGAGGGAGGAGACAGAGAGAATGCTGAACAAATTGGGATACCCAAATGCAGGGGCATCTTAGTGTGCTACACCAAAGAAAGATCACAAGGCATTCAGGGGAACACAGAAGAAGCTGCAGTTACATAAGCAGACCCAAGTGAACAATGTACACAAGTGATAAAATGTATAAACTAAAACAACAGTAAAAGGCAAAATCTGATTAATTTGTAATGGCCCATTTCAACCTCAGGTATTGGAGATCTAATGATGGAATCCACTTTTTTCATCACAGGGGTGGAGAATGACAGATAAAGACTGAAGTGTGCATGTCAGATACAATCCTATTGAATTAATTTTGCTTCATTGTTTTTCTTTAATGCCAGAGAAGGTTTAATGGGGGGTAGAGGTTTAAATGACTGGTTAATATAAAAACAAAAAGTGACAATAAATCTTCAAAAAAAATTGTTTTTGGAACCAGCCCTACGATTTCCCGTTTTATAGGGACATTCCATTCAAGAAACTCCTTTTGCTAATGCAGATGGACACCTGCTAGGTGGGGGCCACTGTAGTGAGTCACATGGCCAGTATGTGTCAGAGGTGGGGCAGGAACCCAGATCTTCTTGATGGAGGCTACTGTGCTACCCTGTCTTCCCCAAGACCTTTTTCTTGAAAATGAATGCCACCTCTGAGAAAATAGGTTCATGCTTTCAAGTCTTCACCTATCCACTTAGACCAGTGGTTCTCAACTTTCCTAATGCTGTGACCCTTTAAAACTTGTATGTGGGCGTATCTGCATGTGGGCGATCCCGCCTGGAGATAGATAGAGGAGAGGTGTCTTGGTTCCTAAGACCATCGGAAATATGTATTTTCCGATGGTCTTAGGTGACCCTGTGGCTCGCGACTCACAGTTTGAAAACCGCTGACTTAGATAGTAA
The DNA here is from genome assembly GCA_028646515.1 of Pseudochirops corinnae. Classification (NCBI taxonomy): domain Eukaryota; kingdom Metazoa; phylum Chordata; class Mammalia; order Diprotodontia; family Pseudocheiridae; genus Pseudochirops; species Pseudochirops corinnae. The sequence continues at coordinate 104,176,124 of CM053592.1, read as the reverse complement.
TGTTAAGCTACTAAGTATCTAAATCCCTCTGCCAGTTGCATCACATCTTTTCAAGTCAGTCAACTGGACTGATTCCCTCAGCTTCCTACTTCATCATTTGAACCCAAAGTCTAACTCTTCCCTACCTGCCCTTTGAATGAAGGGGAAATGCAGTGAGAGGCACTGATTAATGGACAGAGAGCTGAGCCTGGAATCAACAGTCTGTGTTCAAGTCCCACTTCTTTGTGTGACCCCCAGTTGCAAATGACAACTTCTCAGAACTCTGGATAGCTCTCCAAGATTCCAACTTTAAAGACAAGCTAACTGCAATTGGTGGAAGAAACTTCCTACATGGGCACAGCTGAAATCCCAGGTCCCTCCAAACCAAAAATAATAAAAGCAGAAAAAACCCTGAACATAATGGATCAGATTTAGAACTTTGGTCACAGAGGGAATTGATGAAATTAATTTTACATACCTCTATAAAATAGTACAGGCAATTAATAACCTTGTCCTTTCCTATCTGTCTCTAGAGTAAGGACAGATTATGGTAACAGAACACAGAAATTTTTACCAGGTCATTTTACCTACAGAAGATGCAATACCTCACAGAGAGAAAAAACTATTTACTATTTGCCTGTTTACACTTTATATGTATCTCTCTGCCTTGATCACATTATTGTATTACACCTAAGTGCATGCTACATTGAAGAAGGAAATGGCAAACCACTACAGTATCTCCACCAAGAAAACCTCAAATGGGGTTGCGAAGAGTCAAACATGCCTAGTGCGATGTGGAATAATCCCCCTCGTAAAAGGTAAGCATCTGGAGGGAAGTGACTATCTATGCTCTGAGCCAACATATAAGAAACTATCATAAATGTCTCTGGAATATAAGTAATATTATAGTTATTTCAAAGATTAAGAAAACCTAAATCTCTTTCAGCTCCAAATCCTATGGGTCTGTCATCTCCCCATGGTCCTAAAACAAAGAAGTATGAGAACTTGAGCCTAGGACTTCTGACTCCAAACTCTGAGCTCTTTCCTCTTATATTATACTGCCTAATCAGTTAGGCAAATAATCATATTCCATTATTGGGGCACCTCGGTGCTGGGACTGGAGTCAGGAAGACCTGAGTTCAAAGCCAACCTCTGACACTTGTTAGTTGTGTGACACTGAGGAAGTAATTTGATCTGCTTGCCTCAGTTTCCTCATCTGTAAAATGGGCATAATAATAGCACCTGAGGACCAATTATTTGGTAATAATTATAAAGCACTTAGCACAGTGCCTGGAACATAGTAAGTGCTATATACATGTGAGTCACTACTGTTATTATTGTTACTGAAATAATAGGCATCTAGGTGGCTAAGTGAACAGAGCAGTGAGTCTGGAGTCGGGGAGACTTCTTCAAATATGGCCTCCAATGCTTAATAACCATGTGGCCTTAGGCAAGGCACTTACCTATTTTTGCCTCACTTTCCTCAACTTTAAAATGGGAATAATAATGGTACCTACCTCCCAGGGTTGTTGTGAAGAACAAGTGAAATAATATTTGTAAAGTGATGAGCACAGTGCCTGGCAGATAGTAGGCAACTGACATGGGTAAATGCTGATCGGTTGTTGTGGTTGTCACTACTACTACTGCTACTGCTACCACTATCACTACTACTAC
>CM053592.1:104158274-104173971 GCA_028646515.1 Pseudochirops corinnae | reverse complement strand
TAGGTAAATGATATATGTTTGATTGATTAAAGTGAAACCGTTAACCCATTTTGAGTTGCTTTCCTTTAGAAAAGCAGATCTAAGAACCTGTGCTAGTAGCCGCCCTAGGCATGCTAGGGTGCTTGCTGTTACACCCTGTCTCTAAACCACCTGCCACACAAATGCCAAACTGATATTCCTAAAGCTCAAGTCAGACTACTTCTCTCTCCTACTCAAGAAACATCAGTGCTTCCCTGTTGCTCCTAGGATAAAATACAGACACTTTTGGTCAGGCTTGAAATGCCTCCAACCTATTTTCCCACACTTATTTCAGATTCTTTCCTCTGTACTCAGAACTACATTCCACTCCATCTGACCTACTTGCAATTCCCTACATGACAGCCCATCTCCTCCCACTTTGCCTTTGTCTGGCTGTCCCCTATACCTGGTTCACTTCCTCTCCACCTCTACCTCACACAATGCCTAGCTTCCTTCAAGTTTCAATGCAGGTGTCACCTCACATGGGATAAAAAGGTCATAAGGCTACATACAATGAACTCTTCTTTAGAGGAAACAGTTTCCAAGGTACTGTTTAATGCATTTTGTTACACTTTTCATTTAATTTTTATTTTTTTCCTCAATTACATGTAAAAACAATTTTTTTTTTTAACATTTTCATACACTTTACTAAATAAATGTCCTTTTGTAATCGACTTGGAGACTTGGCAGTGAATATATTCCAGGTTTCTTTCTAGGTCAAAGAAAGTTAAGTATTTACAAGAGATGGTCACAGCCTTAACATTTTGCCTAGGTCACCAAAGCTCAGTTCACAAACATGTCTACAAGAGACAATTATCTTCCTAAGCTGTATAGTTGTAAGGGCCCCTTAGAGCTACCTAGATGTCTGACCTCAGTGTGTCCTTGCTAACAAGGAAAACCTGAGGCGAGTAAGAGGCATCCAGGTGTGTACTCTGCCTCGATGACTGCACATCAAACACGGGGGCATTGAGCATGCACCATCAATGGAGGAGCACTCCCCGCCTATCAGGATCCTGTTGCTGGGACACCTGACAAAAGGGCAGACAGAAAGGGAATAAAAGGGGCAGGCGAATAATGCTGGGGGGGGCAGCAGCAAGAGGAGATTTGTAAGACAATAAAGATGCTTGGCCATTCCACTGAGGTGTGTTGGACTATTCTGTCCACATCCGCAGTTTTCCTCCGAAGAGTCCTTGGGGCGACTGAGAGCACCTGCAGGGTCGTTGGGGCAACCAGACGCAACTGCGGGGCTATGGTAGGTACTTTGGGACCCCTGGAATCCCCGAGTCCGGCTGGCCCCGACAGATAGTTAGTACTATTCATGGAGCACAGTGGCCATTTAGAATGCCTGGGATGGAATTTAGATAAACTCTAAAAAAAAGACTAACATTTAGCTATCAAAACTGACTTACTAGGCTACTTTTGGAAGAACCCAATGGGCTGTTGTTTAGTGTTGCCCATAGCGAGCTTTCAGAACAAAACACTAAACCAACTGGCTGGCCGGTGTAAATGTAGCTCTGCCCAAGGCGAGAAGGTATGGATTAGACCAACATTTTCCAAATTAATTTCAGTTGTACACTTTGAACTGTAAGAGGTATTACCAAAAATTCATCACTGTTGATCTGAGGGAGCAGAAAACCTTAGGAACAGAGAGAGGAAAGGGTGGAAAAATTTTTAAATATGTTAAAGGAAATGAAATACATCTAATGTGTATATGTGTAATTTATTATTTAACATTTTAGTAGCAAAAAATATTGTTAGCATTATTTTTTTTTCTCAGAGCCTCTAAATATGTACCAGGTTGATATAATGTCAGCTGGTTCCTTGTTGCTATTTGAGAATTCCACTCTACCCTTATTCACTCCTGATCATATTCTCCATAGCAACTATTTCACTTTTCCTCGTCTCCTCTCCATACCACGATAGCTCTACTACCCCCCCCCAACATTTATACCTCCTACTTTACTGAGAAATCTATCAAATTACCAACTTATATCAACTATCTATCAGAATCTATCAACTTTAAATTCCCTCCTAGCTCTATTCTTCAAAATTTCTCAGCATGGTGACCCATTCTATTACTTCTTACTAAGTGTAGCCTTGATCCCATTCCCTCTCACTACTATCGCTTCAGTTGTCATCCTCTCTCCCTCTTTTGCGTCTTCAATATCTCACCTTACACTGACTAGGCTTCTATCTTTTCAATCCTAAAAAAAAAAAAAAAAGCCTTTCCTGGGTCTCTTCTTCCAATTTCTTGTCTTCTCCCCCTTCAACCTGCTAAACTTGTTGAAAAAGTTGTCTATAGTAGATGTATTCCTCAGCATTCACTCTCTAGTCAACCCTTTGCAATATATCACCTGTCTCCCTACCACTTGATTCAAACTATTCTAAGGTCACCAATGACCAAACCCAGTGTTCTTCTCTCTAGACATCATAATCCTTGAACTTCTTAGAACTTGAAGTATCAAGTCCTTAAGATTAGACTTTTTAAGTGCCTTATACTAAATCTTTTCTTCTCTCTTGGTTTCAGAGACACCAAATGGTCCTGATTCTCCACCTACCACTCTAACTGTTCCTTCTTCAACCATCTACCTCCTGATCTTTTGACAGAGGATTTTCTAAGGATCTATCCATGACCTTCTTCTCTCTATATAGTCTTTCCTCTGACAAACTCATTCTCTTCCATGGCTATAGCTCCCACTATTATATAAATGACTCCCAAGCTATATCTTCAATCCTGGTCTCTCTTCTGAACTCTGAACCCGTATCTCCAATTGCCTATCTGACTTCTCTCCTTGAAAGTACCAACAATGATTCAATCTATACAAACAAGTAAAAAACTGGCCTTATCGTTTTTATCCTTAAACCTAATCTTCCTTCTGATTTTACTGTTTCTATAGCAGAAGCTTTCATCTGCTCTCCCATATTAAAAATTTTGGAATTATCAAAATTTAATTAGCTTCCAAATCCTGTTGCTTCTGTCTCCTTTTACTATCACCACCACAGTAGACATCCTCCTTGTCATTTGTATGGATCTCCAAACAAGTTTTTCTGACTCTACTTTCTCTTTTGGAAATAATCCAGCATTTTGTTTTGTAATAACTGCCTAGCAGTTATGAAATAGTGTGCATGATGGATTTCTGGTTTTACTGTTTGCAAGTGGTGTGGCATTATTTTATTATTAATTAGGGATCAATGTAGATTGTGCAAGAAAAACAGTGAAGACTGTAATTATTTTTTATTGTTGATTGCTTTGGGATTAATGTGGATTATGCAAGGAAAGAGTGAAGACTGTACATTACTGCAGCCCATAAAAATTTAGGACCTGCCAAACACCTACCAAGACATGACATGGGAGCTAGAATTATACATCAGAAAGTCACCATCTTTCATGGACTGACAGATAACAACACCCCATACTACAAATAAAATCTGGAGAACTAAATTAAAAAAAAAAACTGTACTAAAAACTGAATCTAAATCACAGATTGAAATATTGTCCACAATCCACCAGAAACAACATTGATTCATTAAAAATTAAGAATAGTGGTTTGAATAGAAATCACCATCCCAAATATTCACTCTCCAAATCACATGGAACAAAAAGCTTTCAAAATGTAGATGGGGAATTGGAGGAGATACATATCATCCCCAAAGTTCTATATCCTCTTAGAAATGTACTGAGAATCCTTTCAATGAGCTTCAGAAGATAAACATATTGTAATCCTTTTTTTTTTTCCCAGCAAAAAAAAAAAGCATTGCTCTTTGTGTGGTGGCAAAGAATTGGGAATTGAGAGGGTGATCAATTGGGAAATAGCTGAACAAGTTGTGACATGTGAATGCAATGGAATGCTACTGTGCTGTAAGAAATGATGAAAGGGATAGTTTCAGAAAAGCCTGAGAAGATTTGTGTCAACTGAATGCTACTGTGCTGTAAGAAATGATGAAAGGGATAGTTTCAGAAAAGCCTAAGAAGATTGTGTCAACTGATGCAAAATGAAATGAGCAGAACCAAGAGAACAATCTACACAATAACAGCAATATTGTAAAGTTAATCAGCGTTGAAAGACTTGGTGTGATCAGCACAATGACCCACCACAATTCCAAAAGTTTTACAGTGAAACATGCTATCTACTTCCAGATAGAGAACTGATTGATTCAGAGCACAGACAACCATATTTTTTTCTCATTCTTTCTTTTTCTTCTTTATTTTTTCCTTGGGGAGGGAGAAGGGAACATAGCTAATATAAACATTTGTTTGGCAAGACAATATTTGAAATAGGTTTTGTTTTTCTTGCCTTCTCATTAGGTGGGGAAGGGGGTAAAAGGAGAGAGAATTTGGAACTAAAAGAAATAGAATAAAAAACTCTCTGGACTTAAAAAAAAAACTTTTAAAAATGATTTTGTCTACCTATGCAAAAATACATAGAACATTGACTATAAAGGAATAATACTGGGATAGTGACATGTCCCAGGAAAATTTCTAGCTGAACCCCACTGAAAAAGATCAAATTATAATAGCTTACATTTGGATAGCACCTTAAGGTCTGTGAAGAACTTAACATATAATAATCTCATTGATTATCACCTCTGAGGCTTACTAGCTATAGCAAGTCCCTCCATTTTTCTGAGCCTCAGTTTCCTGACCCAGGGATAATAATACCTGTAGTACCTACTTCACAGGATCAAATAAGAAATTATATAAAGTGTCTCAAAAGTCTTAGTGCAGTTTTAAGCTACTGAAGCTGTTTAGCACTCTTTAGCTGGCAGTGTCTCTGTCTCTCAGTTTCTTTTTTCGTCCCTCTGCCTGTTGCTCTCCCTCTTTCCCCCTTCCCTGTCAGTGTTTTATGACTTTTCAAGAGACCAGTGAACTGTCTTTTCATTTTTGCTTGGCCTTTTTTAGTATATTCAGCCTCTGAAGATGGTACATTTGCAGAGGTGAATTTCAACATAAACAGAAAATCAAAGCTAGGGAGAGAGCTGAAAAGGTGAGTGATCAAAGAGTCAGAGATGCTTCTTGGTTCCATTCTGAATATAATTTTCTATCTTTTGTCAAGGGAGGGGTACAGGGAATTCCTCGCAGGGAAAAATGAAAGGTTAAATGAGTGAACCAGAGACACACAATCATATGTCTCAAAAGCAGAGTTTAAACCTACATCTTTCTAACTCAAAAGTCAGCTTTCTATCCACTATAGCAGGCTGCCTCTCCTCTGTACCTTCATCCATCCATCCCTCCACACAGAGATACAAAGACACACACACAAAAGTTCCATCACCTAAGCTTCTTGAAACCTCACTTCCTTAAAGACAACACATCTCTCTGCACCCTGGACGAGGCTATTTCCTGTCTCCCTCCCACCCCTGTCATCCACAGCCAGGCAGTGGCTGGCATCTTCCTTGCTCCTCACTACCTCTTTTGAACTTTCCCTCTACCACTATCACACAGCAATCACCTCTCTTCCTTTAAAATTCCCTCTCACATTTCCAGATCCTTCTCTCTCTCATTTGTGGACTTTTAGGTCACTCCCTCTTCTCTGTCCCTTCAGTACCCAGCTGACAGTCACTGCCTCTGCCTCAACCCCTGTCCTTTCCAGCACTCTTGCCTCCAAATTCCTCAGCCTGTATGACCTCTCTCTATAATTGCCTCAACATTACAGGCAGGTAGTCAGGCAACAAACATTTCTTGAGAGCTTACAATGTGCCAAGGATTGTTAAGAGAAGCAGTCATGCTTTAGACTCTCCCCTTCAATCTCTTCTCCGCAATTCAGCTGAATTTGCCCCAAACGGGAAAATTCCTATTTATGGTTCTACTTCCTTACCAGAGGAGTTTCTAATAAGGAAATGGGGGAGGCAGGTGCTTAGTGGAGTCATTAGGAAATGACAGTGATATAAAATGGTCACAGACCAAAGTACAAGCTGTACCTACTGAATCACTCCAACTCTGCCCCTTAGGAAACAAAGAACAAACATCACGAATGCCATCATTATGATAATCTTCAGCCAGAAAGAGAATTTCCAAAACTCAAATCTAGTCAAACTTCTTGCTTTATTCTCCAGTCTTTTTTTTTTTTTTAATCGGTCTAAAAGAATTTTCACTAGGGAACATTGCACTTGATTGTCAGATGGAAAAGCAGGTTTGTCTGTAGTGTAGTGTCAGAGGAGGAGACTGGGTGTCACTTTCATCACGCAACTTCCTCTTTCCCTAGCCTGGATATAAGATACTGTAGCAATAAAGAAACATGGGCTTTTGACATTTGTAATTTAAAGCCAGCAGAGCCCTTCCTAGAGATGACATCCTGAGGTGACACCCAGAGATTTTAAAAGGTTAAGGCAGCAAAACAGTCCCTATTTCTGTAGCGTCAAGAGCCAAGATGGCTCCAGTCCAGCTCCAGTCCTCAGACTCACCTTGTGGCCATTCCTCCTCTCACTGCGGCGCAAGGCGGGGCTGCCACTGACATTCCAGCCTCCCTCCTGCAAGATGTCAGGACCCTGCTGTCGAGTCTGCCGGGACACAACGAAGTGGACACGCCTTTCACTGGCCTGTGTGATGAGACACAAATGTAAACCCTGGCTATTAGCTTCAATAAATCCTGTACCAGAGGGCAGATTACAGAATTACAGAAGGTTAGCATTGGAAGGGACTTTGGAGATTGTCTTGGCCCCACTCCTTGATTTCACAGAGCAAGAAACTGAGACCCACAGAGTTTAAGTAGGTTTTGCCTAAGATCATACAACTATTTACCAGCAAAACCAAAACTAGAATCCAGTTTACAATTGCCAACCAGGGCTCTTCCCTCTGTAGGATGGCTCACTTGCATAAGACTTTGAGAATCTCTCTATTCTTAAAAAAGGTCATCTAAAAAATGTTAGTGTTATCAGCATCAATAAATACAATGTTTTTTTTAAAAATACAATGTTTTTCAACCTTTGTTCCAAAGAGCTCAGAGTACTTTAATAAATAGTCATGTTTTCACTCACTGCCTTCGACAACAATGTTTCAGAGCATTCCAGGAGTGTTATGTACCATATTATCTATCTACCAGGGAAAAAAAATTCTTATAAAGGAAGATGAAGAAAAAAATGTGGGGAGATAAGAGTGAGAAACAGAAAAAATGAGAGATTATCTTGATCTATCCCTAAAATAACTTAAATTTCTAGTAGAGAATTAAAAATAAGCGCACCTGGAAAATTCCAACAAGTACTCCAAAATAATAAGTAACTGACACATACAGCACTTGAAGGTTTACAAGGAATATTATACATGTTAACTAATTTGAACCTCACATCAACCCTGTGGATAGGGTACTTCATGTGTTAGTACCCTGATTATACACATGAGGGAACAGAAGTTGATGTAAATTTTAACTGGCTCATGTCGCACAGCTAATAATTATTACAAGTTGAATCTGAATGCAGAGCTTCCTGACTCCAACTCCAGAACTCTATCTACTATGAAACACAGAAGCCTATAAACAATCTAAAGGTACACAGTGAAAACCATAGAGAAGTCATTTCCCAGAGTATGTGAAATGTTAGGACTAGAGTCCATTAAAAAAAAAAATTCTTGCATTTTTAATAAGATGCTGATCTTACACTTTATGAACCACTATCGATAGCTAGATATTACTATTACAAATTACAATTACGAATATTACAACTGTACAGTGCTTTAAGGTTTGCAAAGTGCTTTATTAAGTTCTATTTCATTTGATCTTCACAACAATCCTGGGAGGTAGGTGCTACCATTATCCGCAGGAAGAAACTGAGGCAAACAAGGTTAAATGGCTTGACCAGGGCCAACCAATTAGTATCTAGAGCAAGATTTTAACTTGTCTCCCCAACTGCAGGCACAGGGTCCCATCTACCGTGCAACAACCCTTAGAAATAGGTCAGACAAGTAGGATCATCCCCTTTTACAGGTAAGGAAAGAGGTCAAGCTGGCTGAGCTCACTGAGCTAATTAGTGACAGCACTCAGAATCCATGCCTCCTGAATTTTTCTGCTACAGTATATTTACTCTACTAAAGATGGGGGCGGGGGGAGGGAAGGGAAATCAGGAATGGACTTAGTTGCTGCATGAAGGATACAGAGTAGAAATAAAGAAGAATGTCCAAAATGTAAAAATTCTTATCATCTGGGAAAGTTATAGAGTCTTTCCTTATAAAAACATTTCATAAACATTCACCAGCATCTTTCTGTTGCTCTTTGGATCACCCACTGTTCTCATTTTTCAGAGATCATGGTGTTCCTTGGTTCATAACCACATAATATCAACAGAAGAATTTTGATTTTAAAAAGCTGGGTTTGTGTTTCAAGGACAGCGAATGGAAACGTGATTCCTCCCATTTAGGAAATGCCCAGATGTACTTTGGCCCCTTTTCCATCCTCAAAGCATTGCCTAGGTCTTTGCAAAGTTAAGTGACTTGCCCAGGGCATAGCCAGTCTATATCAGAGACCGGACTTGAATTTGGGTCTTCCTGACTTTGAGGCTAGTCATTATATCACACTGCTTTTCTATGTCAAAGATACTTAAGATAATTAAAAGCATTGTGTAATTTCCCAAAATAATCCAATTTACTTTTTTCTCCTATTCTATTCTTAAGTCAGCTCCCTGTTTAGGAAACAGAGACTCAGGGACTAATTCCACAAGCTGCCCATCTACATGCACGTTATAGTCTGGGAAATAGTCACACTTCACATATTTGGTTCTTCTTATGCGGACTGTTACATGGATCTCTTTTGAGTGGCCTTGGATCTCAATGAAGATTGCTGTATTGTGACACTTGAAGTTATCAATACATCATCATCCACAAACAGTGTTTTGTGCCCATGAAGGTTTTTAAAAGAGGTTATGAAGCAAAGAACAGAAGAGGGGGTATGCTGTTCACATAGTGTAAAAAAGGGATAACAAATGGGGTTGCACTGTATTTATAAAATGTTAAAAGACCTAGTAGATGGGGTCTGGCACAGAATTTATGGAAGGATGTAGACAAAAGTCACCCAGACTGAGAAGGCATGAATAAGCTGCAATCTGTACCAAAGGAAAGAATACTCGCATCGGTGAGTTCACAGGTCCATTAAAGTTTATGCAGCTTCACTCATACCTCCCATGTTAGAGACAAAGGAAGGTACTGCAGAGGGATATCAGAGACATAATCCGATGGCATACCGTGAGTTAATTTCTGGACTAAGAATTATGATATTAATGATACGAGGAAACCAACTCCAGTATGACTCGTACTATTTTGATGAAAAAGCTGACGTGGAAAATAGCAGCACAGAGCATGGAGATCAAACTCAAATAGAAAAGGATCCCTGTGGGCCAAATATGACCAAAAAAACCCACAAATCAACATTATCTATGTCGTATTGCATTTTCATGTACTTAGTTAAACGTTTCCCGATTACATTTTTATCCGGTTTGGGGCAGAACTGGGAAGTGGCCCACAAAGCCATGAATTTGACTTGTATGAAGACTAAAGTGAGCAGAAGCAGGAGAACAATTTACACTACATCAACATTGTTAAAATAATCTTGAAAGGCCTAAGGACTCTGATTAATGAAATCAGTACTGGAGATCTGGTTCCAGAGAATGAATGATGTAGAATGCTACTCTACCACCCAACAAGAGTTGATGGACTCAGAGACCAGAAGGAACCACCGGAGGAGGAGGGAGGAAGGTGGGGAGAAGGAGAGTACAGAACGTGCTGAAGGTGGGATTGACTCCTGGGCACAAAACTTTCTGCCAAGACAAAGAAGGGTTACAATCTGCATTGGTGGAGGCGTTGTACACACCGATGAAATCATGGATCCTTGAGACATGTTACCATGACTACTGACTGGATTGGTTTTGGATATTCTAGCGTAATAGCATTTGGAGGCATTTTGAGATATCATTGCAAAGGAAACATTGTATCTTTGGTTGCTGGTCTTTTCTTTGGCTTGTTGGTGGGTTATGGAGCTTACTGTATCTCCCATGACCTCCCAGATGTCAAAATGTCACCTTCTTTCTGGCCACTATCATGGGCATAAGATTCAAGAGATCAAAAAAGCTAACATCAGCAAGGATTGTGGCTGGCCTAAGCCTCTTGATGATTTTGAGACTCATCTTGATGCTCATGTGAGAATCCCCAGCTACCAAGGACATAATTCCCAAGCTTCCACCACAGCAGATTAAATATGTTCTTTGCACTTAAAAGGTGAGTTTCAACAAAAAATGTCAAGCATCTATAAGGAAAAAAATAACAGCTAACAAAGTGACACTTCTCACATTAACATTAGTTTGCTAGCTTTTTTTTTTAAACCAAAAAAGTTTCCACCTTCTTTCTAGTTGACAATTATTGTCTTCTAAAGGGTACTTAATGAATTAGGCCTCACTGACCCTCATTTCCTCTCCTTCTATTTATCACTATAGAAGGTGCAAAGTCATTGTCCACCATTATAAATTTTCAAAGTCTTTTTATTTGTTTACTGAAAAATCCAAATACGGATGTCACCAAACAAAAGTTTTCATGACAATACTCATCAGTTAATAGGATGCCTTATGTGTGGTTTGACTGGAATACTGATAGTCCTAGTCTCTGTTTGTCTTACAAGCTGCAGAGTAAATACTTGTGTTCTGAAATTTAAATTTTATTCCACCCTGTGCAGACACTGGAGGTAAGAGCAGAGTGTATTCAAATAAAAATGCTTTTATTTTTTTTTTTTAAAAAGAGTTGATGGACTAATATGCACAATAAGATACGTATTTTTTTATATGACCAATATGGTCATTTGTTTTGCTGAACTGTGAACAGAAATCTCTGCAGCATGAATGGGACTAGTCATATATAAGAAGCCTTCCCCAAAATGACATCCTACAGTGGAATTTGAAGCTAGTTTACTGATGAGATGAAGGCACCTCCCTATATGTCATCTGGAAGCAGTCAAGCTAAAATGCAATGCATGAATTGCTACCTATGTGATTGGGAATTATAATATTCTATGGAAACATGTTGCAATGAAGTTAGGCATACAATGAAAACGTAGACACAAAAGTCTCAGTCCTAATGGAGTATAGAAAAAGGAAAGTAGAGAATAAACATCTGCCTGTGTTTCTCCAGCACTCTTCAAGGGAGAGGGACACTACAGTTCCCATCTACCCCGTCTGTAGCTTCCCTGTTCACAGGTGTTTGCATGTTATTTCCCTCATTAGAATGGGGGCGGCTCTTAAGGGCCCAGTACTGGAGATCTGTTTTTTGCCTTTTAATCCTTGGTTCTTAGCACAGTGCCAGGTACATAATAAGCACTAAATAAATGCTTGTTAACCAACTTTCTTGGGTGGATGTGAACATTCCAAAACACAGGAAAGAGGGAGACTTCAATAGATGGAACTAGATAGAGGTCAGGTGAAGCATTCCTCGAGACTGCCCAACTCCATTTGGGCTGATTCTGTGCTTTCCAAGAGACTTTCTGGTTACTCATCACTTCTCAGGTAATTCAATTCTGGGGAGTCAGTATCCTGAAGGACAATGAAGAATAATTCCAACTTTCCAGCATAACTCGAGTCTCTTATGAGTTGGGGCAGAGTGAGCCAATTATCTTATGGAAACTCAGGCATTAGTTGGGGGTTTCTCTGTGCTCTCCCTTGCATAGCCCCACCTCCACCAAAGTCATTATCCAAGGCAGTGGAAATTAAACAGATTTGGTACCTGCTTACCCTTCTATTCTTTTCTTTCCCTCCACTCAGAGGTGATAGGGAGAAGGGGAAAGAGCACTATTGTATGAAATAGAAAAAAAAAAAAAGATAGATTGATTTGGAGTAGCTTACTGCCTGTGTGACCCTGGGCAAGGTACTGAATCTTTCCGAGACTCAGTTTCCTCATCAGTAAAATTATGAGATTGGAGATGACCTCTAAGATCCTGGTTTGAGTTTAAAATACAGCTCTTCTACTTAGTGTCTGCAAAACCTCAGACAAGCTAGTTTGCCTCTCTGGCCTCAGTTTACCTCAACTGTAAAATAAGGTTGGGTTACTAGGTGATCTCTAAGGCCCAATTCTAAATCACTGATCCAGGAGACCTGGCTTCTGATCTCGGTGCTGTTGCTCACTTCAATTTTCGTCCTCTGTAATATCCCTGCCTCCTTTTACTGCACTCTGTAAGCCCTGTACAAATTTCTACTGTTTATTGTCCTCCACTGCCAGTGAGGTGGTCACATGTTTAGAGACAATAAACAGAAACTCCATCCCTGAAATTGATAGAGTCCTGCTCATTACACCTTCATCTCCATCTCCTTTCCTCATCAGAGCAGTACCAATTCTACTATTTAGCCTTCATCCAGGTAGTGTTTTTCTTGCATTATATCACATCTTAGCACAGAAATTACCTGTATAATATCAATATTGTAAAACAATTTTGGGGCAGCCAGGTGGCACACTGAATAGAGCACTGGCCCTGGAGTCAGGAGATCCTGAGTTCAAATACAGCTTCAGACACTTAACACTCACTAGCTGTGTGACCTCATGCAAGTCATTTAACCCCAATTGCCCTGCCTTTCCCCCCCCCCCCCAAAATTGTAAAACAATTTCTTGGCTTTATTTATTTTTTCTTTTTATGAGAAATTTGTCCTCAGGGCTCCCCATTCTGATTACAATTGCAAACTGATTATTTTTTGTGATGGTTGTTCGGTTGTTTCATTTGTGTCTGATTCTTGATGACCCCACTTAGGGTTTTCTTTGCAACAAGAATGGAATGGTTTGCCAGTTCCTTCTCCAGCTCATTTTACAAATGAGGAAACTGAGGCAAACAGGGTTAAGTGACTTGCTCAGGGTCACACAGCTCATAAATGTATGAGCCTGGATTTGAACTCATGTCTTCCTGACTCCAGGCTGGGTGCTCTATCCACCATATCACCTAGCTGATTGATTAGTTACAAGAAAATTACAAAAGCAATGAATTCCACATTAAGACACACAGCAGCTGGAAGTTTCAAAGGAGCCTAAAGATGAGTAGAGCCTGTGAATTCAGAAAACTGAATCCAACTGTCCTAAACTACTTTCTCGTGTATAAAAAGCCCAATAATCTCTGCCGATCAGAGCAGTCACTGCTTTTTCTTTCCCTGGTGTTTCTCATCAGATAGAAAGCAAAGATGTTCAAGTCAGGTTCAGAACACCACATAAATAGCTCATCCAGGAAGCAGGAATTAAGAAACCTGACACAAAGATCTATGGCATTACTAGCTAAATGCACTTCTTGGAAAAGGATTTTGTAATAACTGTGTCCACCTCTTTGTACTGCTGGCATCAATTATCCCAATGAGGTTATCTCTGAAGGAGAAACATTCCCTAAGATAAGTTGGGGTAAACATTAGGGATGAATCAAGATGAGCCCAAGTTGGTCGGTCTCTGTCTCTCTGTCTCTCTGTCTCTCTGTCTCTCTGTCTCTCAAACTTCAGGCTTCTGCAGCATGCTGGCATGACTTCCCACTCTGGGCCTGTGTTTCATGTTGAGTTAGTCTTGGAAGAGGAGAAGACACCAGATCTACTCACCTCATAAAGGATCAAGAGTGTTTTAGGCTCATACATCACATCAAGTGGCCAGACAAAGCCCAAATGCCAAGGAGCAGTCTGCAACAGTTATTTAATTCACATTTTCAGGCTCAGACTTCTCACTGGATTCTCATGTGCTGTGTCTAGCATTAAATTATTGGCAGGAAGGCTCCCCTAATAAATAACTGCTCTCCATGTACATGGAAATCCTTACTTGCGATGTTAAATTCTCAGCTCATACCAGCCACCTAATAAAAAATGCACACCAAGTCTGCATGTAAAGGGGCTTCTCTTCCAGAGTATCTGGGTCGGTCAGATGGGACTCTTGATAACTGGCAAAATGCCAATTATTTTGTGCAGGTGAATCCATTGTACTGTACCCTTGTGCGTTGCGCTGGACTTGGAACCAAGAGAATGGAGGTCCGATGTAACCTTACTAGTTGTGTGGAACCCAAACAAATCTCAATCTCTAACTGAGCAAAAACTCTTTGAGACCAGGGACTACTTCATTTCTGTCTTTGCATCTCCAGCTTTACCCAATGCCTGGCACCTAGTCAGTAATTAATAAACATTTAATTGATTTGTTGTAAATAAATATTTAATTGATCTGTAAACTGAAGATACTAATACTTGTACTACCTGCCTCATGAGATTCAGCAAGCATTTCTTAAGTTGCTACTATGTGGGAGGCACTCAGGATAAGGAATAGAGACTGGACCTGTCATCTTATTGATATAGGGAACTCTCAGCTAAGGAAAATCCCTCTACTAAGGCAGGCCTCATCATCTCTGCAATATAAAGACCTAAAACAGTTTCTTGGCTCACTGAGAGGTTAAGTGACTTAAGTAGGGCCACATAGCCAATGTGTGTCAGAGGTGAGACTTGAACTCATGTCTTTCTAGAACCAAGGACAGCTCTCTATCCAGTATACCAGGATCCAAGAAGCAGAGAATAAAAAGAAAAAATAAAACATTCCTTACCCTCAAGGAGCTTAAATTCTTCTGGAAGGAAACAACGGACATAGGAAAGTATTTTGCCAATCTTATGGAGCATCTAGGTGGTACAGTGGATAGAGTGCCAGGCCTGGAGTCAGGAAGATGTGAGTTCAAATTTGACCTCAGACATTTACAAACTGTGTGACCTTGGACAAGCTACTTTCTCCTCTTTACCTCAGTTTCCTCATCTGTAAAATGAGCTAGAGAAGAAAATGGCACACTGCTCCAGTATCTTTGCCGAGAAAATCCTAAATGGCATCAGAGAAAGTCATGTATCACTGAACAGCAACAAACTTTGCAAACCTTATAGCATTATGTTAGAGCATTAGTTATTATAGCTAGTGACAGAAAGTAAATACGTTGGAGCACGTGGCACAAAGGATTGTTTCCTTCTGCTAGCAGAGGTGCAAGAGCTAGTGCTTGTTGGCTATTTTCTTTACTTTCCGTATGTGCCATGGGAATGGATGACTAAAGAGGAAAAAAACCGACACAGAACTTGTCAGTAAGAGGAGTCACTCATCACGGAAGTTTGCCCATGAGGCAATAGGATAACAGAGTATTTCCACGTGATTTTGCTCCACTAAAGCCCTCCTCAGACAGCTTATCACTGTGTGGAAGTGACCCAGTGCATGTGATGCCAATGCTGTGCGAGCTATGATACAGCCAAAGACATGACGGTCGGGTACTGTGGGAAGAGCTCTGGATTGAGGCCCATCTTCACTATTTCCTACCTGGGTAAATCACTTAACCTCTCTGGCCTCATCTTCTGTATCTGTAAAATGAGGAGCTTGGGCTAAATGACCTCTAAGCTCCCTCCCAGCCTTCAATTTACAATCCTATGATCTTACCAAGATGGAAAGACTAGGTCTAGGTCCTAGCAACTGTCAGCTGAGGACCAATCTAGCCAGATTTGGAGAGGCTCGGACTCTCCAGAAGCTGTTGGAAAGCCACAAGGTAACGGATTTTTTGGCCATAGCAACTCACGAACTGGCTCTAAGATATCTTTAAGATATTTATGGTATACTGTTGGGATTATATCCCAAAGAGATTACAGAAGTGGGAAAAGGTCCCATATGTGCAAAAATATTTATTGCAGCTCTCTTTGTGGTTGCAAAAAACTGGAAATGTAGGGGATGCCCATCAATTGGGGAATGGCTGAACAA
>CM053592.1:104108906-104157774 GCA_028646515.1 Pseudochirops corinnae | reverse complement strand
GGGAGGGGAGAAAATCTGAAACTCAAGTGATTGTGGAACTGAATCTTGTAAATTAAAAGTAAATGAGTAAATAAAAAAAATTTTTAAAAAAAGATATTTATGGTATTATGATAGTAGTATCTTATAGACAGGGATACTCTGGCAGAGGGGCTGCAACCTTCAATCATGCATCGAGTGGCCATGTGAATAAAATTACAAATACTTTGAAGTTTTTCTTTACCTTTGTTGCATCATGGACTCCACTGGGGGTCTGGGGAAGCCTGTGGACCCCTCTCTGGAATGATGTTTTTGAATGCATACAATGCATAGGATTACAAAAGAAAACATTTATATCAAAATATAATTATCAAACTTTTTTTTAAGTTCAAGATTCCTCATGTTAAGACTCACTGTTGTAAAGAGAAGGAATGTGTAGAAATTTTATCAGTTGGAGTTACAAAGTTATATAATTTTAATTAAGGTGTCCTCTCCTCTGAATCTTGACTTTCCCAAGTCAGATAAGGAAACTGACTCTGAGAGCTGAAA
This sequence comes from Pseudochirops corinnae, assembly GCA_028646515.1. Lineage (NCBI taxonomy): Eukaryota > Metazoa > Chordata > Mammalia > Diprotodontia > Pseudocheiridae > Pseudochirops > Pseudochirops corinnae. Next base: position 104,157,249 of record CM053592.1, on the reverse strand, counting down.
TATTATTCCTCTCTCTTCCCACCCCAACTTCCATCTCCTTTACACTCATTGCCCCTTGTGCCCAAAGACCTAGATTCACATCTTGGTTCCAATACTTATGATTCTGAGTAAAGCACTTCATAAACCTACAGTTTTCCACAAATGTGAGCTGTCATTATTATTTTAGTTATAACATTAAGGTCAAAACCAATAACCTAATTTCCTGTATGTTAAATGAAAGGATTGAATTTGATGGCTTATAGTCCTACTAAGTGCTTACTATGGTAAGGCACTGTGCTAAGCATGAAGATACAAAGGCAAAAATCACACAACTGCTGTAGGGAACACAGGATGGGATCATAGATGGGATCACAGATTTAAAGCTCCAAGGAACCTTGCAACCATCAAAACCCCTTCATTTTACTGATGAGGAAACTGAGGTAAAGGGAGCTTAAATATTTTGCCCAGGATCACACAGCTAGTAAGTATCTGACCAGGATCTGAATTCAGATTTCTGGACTCCATGCCCAGGGCTCAATCCATACACAGTACTGACTTCAGAGAGTCACTTCAAAAAGAACTCTCCCTTTGTCGATGCAGACACCAAGAGCATTCACCTCTTTCACACAATGCTAGTGAGAAAAGTTATTAAAACAGATCCTCAGTCCATATATTCTTTGCAGCATTATACAAAAGAGAAAAGCATACCACACAGAGAGTCTGCATTTCACTTTGAATTCTGACTCCAGGGGACTTGATTCTTCCCCAGTATCCATCCTTTCTCCAGATTTTCTCTACCATGTCACAGAAGCCTCCTCCCCAGAGAAGCTCTCTTTCACCCCTGGACTTCTCATACTCTCTGCCCCTGTGACCTCCTTCTTCTGATTGGCTGGTTCCTCCCAAAACCTCCACTTTAAGAAAACTGCACAGGCCAGTCACAGTCATTTGTCTCCAGGCTTCACTCCTGATCCTCCAGACAATTTTCTACCCTGCCCCTAGGTATGTCCTCCTCCTTTTCAGCCTCCTTTAAAATTCTGTCTCCCTTCAATGACATTGAAGAGGGCACAGTCTATCTTTTTTTCTGCTTGCATTCGTATTTCCAGCCCTTGGTATAAGGCCTGTTACACAGTAAGCATTTGATAAATGCTTGTTGACTTGATTTCTAAACAGCTGTCTCAGAGCTCCAGGTATTCAGCAGCACTCACTGGGTAACCAGAAGGAAAGAAATAGATTACTTGTTCTTTGATGGTCTCTAAAGCTATGTCCTATACACAATATTACAAAAGTCTTAGTGTAGTTTTAAACTATCAAGATATAGCTTTATGTGTGTACATGTACATTACATAAATATACATACACACATATTCACATGTATACATGTACATACACACAAATATACTATACAGGAGTGTTTCAAATGTTTTAATATAGTTTTAAGTTAAGATATATGGGATACTCTGAATCTATACAATATATAGTGTATACATTTAAAATCACCTGTAGAAATTCCTTATTTATTAGTTATCCTTTGCTGAAATAACTTAAATAGCTATGGCTATTTTTTCTCAGAAGGTACTAATGTGGTCACTTAAATGACACCTTTCCTATCCTGTGGCAGTGCACAGTGAGAAGTCTTCAAGACAAGATAGTGCCTGAAAAAACCTGGCAATTACATATCTATAAGATACCTAGCTTTGTCATCCACATTGCTAAATCTTTCATTGGATAAATCTGAAATTGCCAAAAGAAAAATATATTGGAAAATCAGGAAAGCTTTTGTTAAGTCTAGCCTTGATAACTAGTTGTATCACTGTAGGCCGGTCATTTAACCAATCTCTAGCTGATTTCAGACTTCTTAAACTGGATATCCAATAGATATCTTAAATTCAACATCTAAAACATGGCTTTCCCCCTGAACTCCCCACTCACAAAACCTTCCCTATTACTGTAGAGGGCCACACCAATCTCCCAGTCTCTCAGACTCAAGCAAGGGTCACCCTCAACTCCCCACTATCTCTGTGTCCTTCCCTTCCCACCCCCACCCCATGCCCCCTAGTCCATATCGAAGCTGTTGTCAAGGCTTGTCGAATTCCCCTTTGTAACATCTCTTCAATGTGGCCCCTTTTCTCCTGATATGCCACCATTCTACTGCAGGCTCCATCACTTCACACCTGGTGTGTGTGTGATCATTAGCCCACTAGTGGGTCTGCCTGCCTCAAGCCTCTTCGCTGCTGTAAACCATCCTGCATTTAGTCACTAAAGTGCTTTTCCTTAAGGGCAGGTCTGCCCACATCACGCCCCTTATATCCTCCCCCTGCACCCCCATCAACTCCAGTGGTTCCATATAACCTCAAGGATCAAATACAAAATCTTCTGACATTCAAAGCCCCTCATAACCTACCTACCTCCTCCCTTTCCAGTCTTCTTACTCCTCACTCCCCAACACATCTCTTTTGACCCAGTGACACTGGACTCCTGACTTTTCCACAAATAAGATACTCCATCTCTTGGCTCTGGGTATTTCCTCTAGCTGTCCTCCATGCCCAAAAGGATCTCCTTCTCCATCTTTGCCTACTGGCTTCTCTGGCTAAGTCCCAATTAAAATCTTCTGCAAAAAGCCTTCCTTAACCCGTCTTAATTCTAGCGCCTTCTCTCTTAATTATTTCCAATTTATCTTGTACAAAGTTTGGTTTGCATAAACATGTTTGCATGTTGTCTCCCCCATTAGATTTTGAGTTCCTTAAGGGTAGGGACTGTTTTTGCCTCTTTTTGTATCCCTGGCTCTTAATACGGTGCCTGGCACACACAGAGCACTGAATACATGTTTATTTGTTGATTTAAATTCTAAGAGCCCCTGGGGAGCTCTTATAAGACTATTATTGACAAATGAGTTGCTGATCTGCTTGGTGGAGGGGGTTTCTGCATTTGATGAAATTATAAGTCCAGACCAAAACACTTTGGTGACAGAATTTCATAATAAGCATGATTCTCACCACAACCCCACCCATTCTCATCACTTGTATATAAGATAATGTGTTTTTATTAACTGCTCAGTACCCATTGACACCTCAAAGTTCAATACATTGAGCTCTTTGCTGGATTTATCACAGGACGTAAGTTTAAATAATGGTTCTGCTATTTACTGCTACCTATGCATCCTGAAGTCAGACTTTTGGGGCCTTAGTTTCCCGATCTGTAAAATGAAAGGGTTGGAACTGACCTCAAAGATCCCTTAAAACAGAGGCGGCTAGGTGGCGCAGTAAATAAAGCACCAGCCCTGGAGTCAGGAGGACCTGAGTTCAAATATGACCTCAGACACTTAACACAAAAATCAGCCATGTGACCTTGGGCAAGTCACTTAACCCCGATTGCCCTACTTTCCCTCCTCCAAAAAGCAAAAAAAAAAAAAAAAAAAAAAAAAAGGTCTCTTAAAACTAAATCTGAGGCTATCACCTTTCATCTTTCTCTTCCTTATTTTTGATACATCCATTTCAGGCATAATCCTGAAGATTTCAGCAATTCTACCATTACATTCATTTAAGCTGATCACACGACTGCTGTTTTCAAAGTTATTAGGAAACTGACACTGGCGGGAAAGCACAATTACGTCCAAGTTGCTAAGGAAATGATTTTCACATAACCTGAAACTCTTGGTTCTCTCGTGATGGGGCTCTGTTTTACCCTGGGCCCAACATTTGGGGTCTGGCAAACCGAGGACTGCTGTTGAGTAAGCAGAGGTTAAGACCCAACATTTGTAAAGTCTGTCCAATTCAAAACATTTGTGGCTTCTTCTGTAATAACTCTTCCCTGAAATCATGTGGAAAGACCCAGAGTGCGTGGTACCTTAAGAGAAAACATGACCAAAAAAACATGCTGTCTGGGAATTCTTCTGCTAGGCAAATGTGATTCATGGAGTACGCACATCAGGCCACGGCTGGCTGCAGACGGGGTGGAAATCTGACCTTCTCCCTTTGATGGGGGGCAGTCTGTTTAATTCTATCCCCCTCTCTCCCACCTCCAGCCTGGCCTGGTGCATATTACAAGAATCATAGAAATACACACATTTTAGAATTAACAAGGGCTTTGTTTTTTTTTCAAGAGTGTTTCATTTTTTCCATTTCTTCCCCAACCAGTTTTTTGGTGGGATCTTCCCCAGCCCACTCGCCTCCTGCTTATAAAGCAAACTGGTTCTGTTGAGTAAGCAAAAGGAAATGTTTTTAGAAATTCCCATTGTTAGGCAAAATTTCATTTCATAAATGAACCTCCCTGAAATAAAGTAGGTTGTTTTTTTTTGCCTCTCTGTTAACAAGAGGAAAAATCCTGAATTCAATTATGATCTTTTCAACTGACACAGATAGTTGTCTCAGCAAACTCAGTTGTCTGAGTATTATATCTGAGATGTGCTTTTTTTCCTCCTAAAATTTAAAACACACTGTATGTAGTGCAGAGGAAGCTCAAAGACCTAAAACAGATTCTAACAACTAAAAGACCTAGAGATAGCTGCTGGTGATATGGTTCTTTCACTTAATCTAACATCAGAACATATGTGACCCTAACTAACATAAAGACAATCAGAATGCCTTCCTCCTTTTCCATGAGGGAGTATTTTCATGCATTTGGCCTATGTTATGTGCCTGTGGAATGGTACCAACATTTGAGATGCCCATCCTCATCACATGCAAATAGGCCTTTATTTCAAAGATGTTTAGCCAGCTGTGTTAAAGGCTTTCCAAGGAGCCTTCAAAGCCTTGGGGCCTCAGACAAGAAGGGAAAAGCCGCAGGCTGCCATGGGGACAAATGGCATTTAAAAGAGGATTCACAGCTGATACTCTTGGCAAATGACTTCATGAGGAATCCCTGGGCGGTGGAGCTGACATGGGACAGTTTCATTACTGCCTGAATAAACCATTTGCCATCAGAAAGGGAACAATTCTGGCTTCACTCTGTTTGTCCCACAGTGTGAGCATCTGTCACGGCACACAGAGCAGGGAGAGAATTGTACTGAGACAGTGAGAAGATGAGCAGCATGCTCAGGTTGGTCCCTCCTTAATGCAAGGGCAGGAAAGAGTGAGCCATGTGGTACCATTCCTTGACTACATTTCCCCATCACTAAAATAGAACTATCACCAAATATTCCTTATTTGTCCTGAACCATGAGTTCAGATGAGCTAATATAAATGAAACACCATTAATACCTCAGAAGAGAGCAGGGGTCTTTCTGTGACATAATTAATGGAAAGACACCTTCAGGACAGGGATTTTGTCCTGCCATAACTCGTCATAGCATACTGATCTCTCAATAAATGATGCCAAATTACTGACAATCTTCTCAGGCTCTTCTATGATTTTTTAAACTCAATATATTACTAAACACAACTTAAAAATCCAAGCCCCTAGACTGGATTTCCTATGCAAAACTTTATGGAATGCCTTTGTACAAAGTCTACAAAAGGATAACAGTATCAACACAACTAGAAAGGGTAGATGCATATGGTAAAAAGGTAGAAAGAGCAAACAGCCCTCACAATACCCTCAGCTCTATTCCATCCCACACAGGCTCAAGGATGTGAATTCTGAGCAGATATGATGAAGCCAACAACTGTTTCAGTGCTGCTCTGGGCATCCTGGTGGTGTGGGTGGGGTGGGAACAGAGGAGTGAAGAGAGGGAATGACATACTCAGGAGGCTCCCATCTGCCCCAGGGAAGGCTCATCCCAAGGGAAGCTAAGAGCTTAGTCCTGCCCTAGAGCAGGCTTGGGCTCTAGCACCTCAGGGAGAGGTAGCATAGTGTTATTTTGCCTCAGATGTTCCAAAAATGGGCTGGAATATTTAGGGACCCTGGAGCACACAGGTAAGTGTGTGTTGTCTCTTTATTGTCACTAAGATAAATGCCAGGCCTCCCTGAACTCAGCAATGTGAACATGTGAACGCCTCTGTATTGTGATACACCTTCCAGGTGCTAATACGGTCCATTAGAGCACCTTGTAGTGGATAGAGAGCCGGTCTGGGAGTCAAGAAGACCCAGGTTCAAGTTCTTCCCTTGGCACATACAGACTGGCTGACTCTGGACAAGTCACATAAGCTCTCAGTATCTCAAGTCAACTTTCTAACACTAGTAATTTCAGAACAGGTGCCAATTTACCTTGGCGGAGAGAGAATCCTTATGAGAAGTTGTCTATCCCAATGAAATCACAGGCCCAGTTAGAAATAATAACAATTATACTAATAACTCACCTTTCTATAATACTTTATAATTGACAAAACACTTCCCTCACAGCATCCCTATGAGGTATACAGTACAAACAGTGTTATCCTCAATTCACAGGTGAGAAAATCGAGTTTCAAAGAAGTGACTTGTTCATAACATGTAGCTAAAGTTAGATCCGGGATCTGAACCCACATCCTTTTCAAGGACACAACACAGCCCAATATCCATTATCAGATGAACTGATTGTTGTGATAACTGGGCCATTTCTGGCACTTGTATGAGTAACATTCACAGCAACGCTACTTGGACGAAAGCTGTATAAATGCTAGCCTGTCAACCTTTTCTCCCCTACAGAGTCACAACAAATTATGTGTGGCGGTAACAGGGATGGGCTTGGGGTGGAAGGCTATTGATGACAGGTTCACAGAGTGATCTGGGACCACCACAACTCACCTGGATCAGCTGGGCAGCCCTTTCTGGACTGCCATACCGAAGGTCATGTCCGTTAATGGCTAACACCCGGTCATTCTCCTCCAGCTGCCCGTGCCGATCAGCAACACCACCATCTAGCAAGTTGAAAATGAACACCCCGGGTTCGTCCACCCTGCGTACTAGTTTGATCCCGAGCTGCTCTTCGGGGCTGCTTTTGTTCAGGATAACGTGAAAGCTATCATCACGGTGGCTCTGAGTCTCAAGGGCCAGTCCGCTGGTCCTGCTGCGGTATCTCTGCTCCCTCAGGATTGTCAGCCGGAGCACCTGGCAAGGCTGTCTCAGGAGGCTCAGGGCGTAGCTGTGAGGCACACTGCTGATGTCCATACCATTGACCTAAGGGGGAAGGAACCAGAGGCAGGGCAGGGCCCACAGGGCACGGCTTGTTTTCTTTTCTTTCCTTTTTTTATGCAAGTATCACTCATACATGGGCATGGGCATACAGAAATCCCCATCCCACCCTACACACAAGTGTCAGCGCTTTTTTCTCAACCCAGATCATGTTGTCTTCATTTCATTTCATGTTCCTCAGTGGAAAACAATTCTGACAGCAGAAACTGTTCCTTGTTTGCATCTCTCTACCTCTAAAGCCTGTCATACTGGCACCTTACTCCTTGTTGTTGTTGTTCTTACTCTTTGTGACCTTATTTAGGGTTTTCTTTGGCGGGGGGAAGGAAAGGCAATTGGTGTTAAGTGACTTGCCCAAGGTCAGACAGTTTTGTGTTAAGTGTCTGAGGCCGCATTTGAACTCAGGTCCTCCTGACTCCAGGGCCTGTGCTCTATTCACTGCGCCACCTGGCTGCCCCTATTTAGGTTTTTCTTGACAAAGACATTGGAGTGGTTTGTCCTGTCCTTCTCTAGCTCATTTTACAGAGGGGGAAACGGAGGCAAGAAAGGTTAAATGACTTGCCTAAGGTCACCCAGCTACTAAGGGTCTGAACTTAGAACTTCCTGACTACAGGTCCAGTACTCTATACTCTCACCATACCACCTAGCTGCCGTGAGTTTGCAATTTTTACGCATTTCAGTGAAACTCTATGCTGAATCTAAAGAAACATGATGTCTTCCTTCCTCACCTTTTTTTTTCTTCTACTCACAGAGAAATTTTTGCAAGGTTTAAATCAAGCTGAGGTAAATAAGTGCTTCTATCCATATTCCACACAACATTAGAGCATTTGGAAATGCCATTTAAAGGGACTAAAAATATGACCAGCCCAGCAGTACAACAATAACGCTCTATGGGGCTTTCTGGTTTGAATTACTCTTTTCCAAACAGTCCCTGACTGAGAGGTTGCACCCCTGAAAGTTCCTCATGACTCTGGAAGAAAACAATTTCACAGCAGCTCTGTAGTTCAATTCTCCCAAAGTTGAAACCGTGACAAAGGAAAAACAAGTGGCCTGGATTTCCCTAATACTGGTGAGATTTCTTTGCCTGGCAGCTATTCATTAGGGGAAGATTATAAAACCAATTCTGCCCAGACAGAGAGACAGAGAGAGACAGAGACAGAGAGAGAGACAGAGAGAGAGAGAGAGAGAGAGAGAGAGAGAGAGAGAGAGAGAAAGAGAGAGAGAGAGAGAGAGTGAGTGTGTGTGTGTGTCCTCAGGGAACATCTTCTGCGAATGAGGGTGGGTGGTGGATCAATAGGGTGAGGTTGGCCCTGGTTTACTACCCTGCCATCCATTCTATGAGTTCAGCATGGTTTATTAAAAAGCAGAGAACCTTTCTGTCTCCAAACTCTCTAGCCAAAACTCTCAAGAAGCTACACAGCGTGTGGCATAGTACTCAAGGAAACATCTTCATATTGTTTCTTCTAGGACTTCTAAAACTGGGGAGGTGGTGAATCCCAAGAATGCCAAGGTTGAGTCACCTGGAACGAATTCACACATTCAAGCCATCTTGGAGGCATTGGGAATTCCTTATCAGATGAGACAGATGATTAGCCCTTGAGTTTAACTGGGCTAGTCAAGAGAAAAGTCACACTTTCTGAGATAGTTCCTGTGATAAAAGATGCTACTATACATACATTTTTTCATCAAAAAATTAATTGTAATCCAATTAAGACCAAGACTCATGCCTCTTATAAAGGTCAAGGAAATGATATTTGACAAAGTGACAATGAGTTCTAGAATATTTTTTGCATAGTGTTCCCTGCTAACATTGTACCTTAGCATTTATTTATGCATTTTAAATTTATTTCCATTTATTTTCTCTCCCTCCTACCAACACTGTAAAAATGAATAACTCTGAAAAGCTTTGAGAAGCATGTAGACATTTCAAACTACTCTCCTCTCATCCTTACTTCTCCTTCCCCTAAATTCCTATGAACTTACACATAGGTACAAGTATTTGTAACTATAAAGTAGCATCTCAGGTTTGACAGGTCTAACCATAGCTCTCACGCACTTAACAAGTTCTGTCTTTGTTCCAAGACAGCAGTGTGCATGTACCTCTAACCTGCTCAACAGATTCTCCTCACCTGCTGGCCTTCCCTAGATTAAGGATGGGGACTGGGTCTTATTCATCTTCACACCCACATTACCCAGCACAGCCACAGCTGGCCCAAAGGGGATGCTCAATAAGTATTCACTGATGCATGCATGCAACCTAATTTAAAAACAACCAACTCTTAATGAAAGGATGATGATAGTAACAATACCAACAATAATATTGGTTAGCATTTATATAGCCCTTGCAAAAGACTTCACAAATAGTAGCTCATTTTTATCCTCAGAACAACCCCGGGAAGAAGGTGCTATTATTATACCCATTTTATAGGCTGGTTGTTGTCCTTGGTTTTGGAAGAGAACCAAAATGACATCATTATTTTGGGGTCAAGGTACAGTGTGTCTGACGGAGGCTGATCAGACCAGTACAAACTTGAAAGTCTACCACAAGTAGGGCACAAATAGTACATATGAACTTCTGGAGTGGCGATGTCTCTGAATTTGCACGTCTCATGTTTCTTTTGAGTTTCTGTAGTTCTGCTTTGCTCATGGAGAACAGCCCCTTCTTTGATATGGGCACACCATGCTGGGTGGTCAGTGCCAACATCTCCCATGTCTCACAATTGAGGGTGTCCCTATAATGTTTCTTCTGACCTCCATGTGAGCACTGGCCTTTTTTTTATGGGCAGAGGTTAAGTGACTTGCCCACGGTCACAGCTAGTAAGTGCCTGAGGCTATAGCTGAACTCGGGGTTTTCATGACTACATATCCATTGTGCTACCCAGCTGCCTCTAATTAAAACAACAAATGGGGAAAAAAGTATTGCAGCTAATTAAAGGAAGAGAAGGGAAATGAAGAAGGAAAACTTCTTAACAATTAAGAGGTGTCCAAAAGTGGAATAAGAATGCTGGCTCAGGAAGTTGGGAGTTTCCTGACCCTGAAGGTATTCAAACAGAATCTAGATTACCTGTTGTTAGAGATGTTGCACAGACAATCCATGCTCAGGACAAAAGTGGAACTGGATGATCCCTATCTGTCTCTGGAATTTAGTAGTTCTGTAATAACTCTATCATAGACACCCAGAAAGAAAAGCAGAGAAGGAAAAACCAAGAAGTAGGGGGAGGGACAAGGATATGCACATAGAGGAACCATGTACAAGCTATAATTTGCAGAGCTGTACAGAAATACACAGGAAAATTTAAGTTCATTAATTTAACCCTGCAGCAACTGATTTCTATACCTTTAATATCATGTCCCCTGGTAGCAATCTTCCATCTCTGGCAATCACTCCATCTCTATAAATATGCTGTATAATAATATGGACCAAGGGAGTTTCACTGCCTCCCACGACCCGGATAGCCAGGTTCTCATTAGGATCCACTCGAGTGATCTTGATGCTGGTAATTTCACCATCTGGAATCAGGTGATACAACCTTGGGAAAACTAAGACACACACACACACACACACACACACACACACACACACACACACACACACACACACACACACCCCACACACACACAAAAAGAGAGAGAGAGAGAAAAGACAAAAAGATTTACTGAACAGCAATCACTCATCTTTCTAGAACAGTTTTAATTCCAAGGCTTCCAAACCCATTAAAATATGTTTTGTCGCTTGGTTATTGAAAGGACTGGTAGGCGTTTGCCCATTTTCTTGCCCTCCAATCCATTTCATACGTTTCTTTCTTGTACTTCTAGGTTTAGTGCTATGACAATTATTCCTTCTCTCTAAAAGTGAGCACCAGCATAATAATAACTGGCATTTGTATGGTACATTAAGATGCACAAAGGGTTTTATATATATATTACTTCATTTGATCATAACAAAAAGCCTGTGAGGTCAATGCTATATTTCCCATTTTATAGAAGAGAAAACTGAGATTCAAAGTATGAAGTGACTTGCCCAGGGTCACACATCCAAGTCACTGTCTGAGGCAGAACTTGAACTCCTCTCTTTTCCTCTTTATTCCCTCCTTTCCTCAGCAGAATCTTTGTTGGCATGAGAGCTAAAGCAGTTTCAGACAGCTGACACCCAAGAGAAGAGTCAGAGGATTTTCTAGCTTAAAATACTAACTTTGCAACTTGCTACCTGTGTTACCTTGAACAAGTCACTTGCCATCTCTGTACCTAAACTATAAAAGGAGGGGGTGTGACTAAATAACCTGGAAGGTCTCTTCCCACTCTAAATCTATTATTATGTAAAGAAATTTGCCTTGAAAATATCCAATTTCTTATTGTCATTGTTATTCAGTCATTTTAGACTTGTCTGATTGACCCTTCCTGACCCCATTTTGGGTTTTCTTGACAAAAGACAGTAGCGTGGTTCGCCATTTCCTTCTCCAGATCATTTTACAGATGAGGAAACTGAGGCAAACAGGGTTAAGGGACTTGGCCAACTAGTAAACTTCAGAGATTGTCCATTCCCAACTAGTAAGTGTCAGAGGCTGGGTTTGACCTCACAAAGATGAGTCTTCCTGACTCCAGGCCTGGCACTCTATCCACAATGCAACCCTAGCTGCCCAAGTTTCTTAAGAGATAATAGTGGGTGAACAGTAATGATAACAATAAACACCTTTTAAAAATATGTGTGTGCATATGCATATATATATGTATATATATAATAATGTCTATGTATATGTGTACATACATATACATATATACACATATATGGGGAGGTGTCTGTGTGTATGCCTTCAGAAGTGAAGTAGGTCATGATGGTGGATAGTGGCAGCTCTGAATTCAAGACTTTCTGATGCCCAATCTGGTACTACCTAACTGCTTCCATTCAAAGTCTCCTGAGTACTGTGGTCCCATAGTCTTGAACCAAAGATCCATAGATAGTACCAAATAGCACATTACAATTAAAGCTAGAAGAGAATTTTAAGGTTAAATGACATTGACTTCTATGTCCAAGGAAGGGCTCTCTGGGAGCTGCTTCAGGCCTCGGGATTTCAGGAGGACAGGCTAGGCTGCCTGCTGTAGCTGATCTAAGCACTGAGTACCCAGAGTCACATTGAAAGGGGAAAGGGTTCCAACTCACAGGGTATGACTGCCTCTGCCCTGCCAGGATTGACTAATTATGTCAATTGGAAAGGTCACAACAATGGGTCTGGGATCTTTGTAACCTACTCCTCTGTCTGTCACTATTTCCAAAACCCATGACCTCAATCCATTTTCTCTAATAGGATAACAAGTGGGTTGCTCTCTTCGGAAAACAGAGAGGAGCTAAGGTTCCTTAAAGTTAGTAAGGATTTACCATTCAGTGCCTCAAAGAAGACTGAGTCTCAGAAAATCTGCACTCCAAACTGAGTCTCTGAGCCAATTTAATTAACCAGTGCTGTAAAACTTGAGACAGTAACTTAACTTCTCTGCTCTTCAGCTTCTTTATTTGGTACAAAACTTAGGCAATTTAAACTTAAATCTTCAAATCACTTTGAAGATGAAAAGTGACATATTTGATTATTCTATCGCCTCCCACATTTTGTTGTTATTGTAAAATTGTTTTGAGAAATTTCTGTTTGTCAGTTGGAATAAGGAAAGTTGAAGTGTTCTAGTCCAGAGCAGCCTATTTCCCCCTGGCTTTGTCCTTAGACTGCCTCCGATTGTAAAAGAAAGACTACTGGACTTTGAGTGAGAAGATCTAGGGTGGAGTCCTGTCTGGCACTATCTCTGTGACCTTGGGCAAGTCAATCACTTTTCCCCAACGCAATCCAGGGTGTAAAACTAGATTATCTCAGTTGTTTCCAGCCCTAAATCCTAATGCCCCAGCTTTTATTTAGTTTCATATTTGGTTGGCGCCATTAAATCTGCCCCTGGTCAACTTGTACTTATTGCTTTTAGGTCTGTCCTTTGGGAACAAGCAGCACCACCCTTCTATCACATAGCAATGTCAAACATTTGAAGGCCATCATTCTATGTCTTCCCTTCTCCAGATTAAACATGCACAGTTCCTCGTTTTTTGTCTTTGTACTTCCAAAGTCTAGCCCAGTGTCTTGCATATGACATACACTCTTGTTGAATGTTGAATGGAATTGCATTGAATATGGCATCATCTGGACACTGAGTCCTCTTGTCCGGGGTCACACAACCATTAAGTGTCAGAGGCAGGATTTGAACCTGGGTCTGATGGGGATGGAATCTGAACCCCTAAAAGGAAAAGACCATGTCTTTGGGACCTGGGCCATGTGAGAAAGTCTAGGGCCTTCTCCTTTTAGGGGTTCAGATCCCAAAGACAGTCTTTTCCTTTCAGGGGTTCAGATCCCATCCCCATCAGGTCTTCCTGACTCCTGGGCCAGATCTTGATGTACTATACCACACTGTAAACATGTATTTTGTGGGTATCCCTTAGGAAACAAACCCAAGCAGACCTCTCCGGCTAAGTAACAAGTACAATTTGGAGGCCTCTGATTGGGTAGGCTTGGGGTTAGAGAAGAGAGGAGATTAATTTTTCCTAATTCTGCCCTTTATTTTTCACTTCTTTCTATGTACAAGTGTCTCCCACCTTGATTCTACAGGATGATCAGCCCAGAACAAAGCCACTGATTACTCTTTAGTTGCTAGAGTTACCTCTGATAGGAAGCCTTTGAGCAGAATTGATTGCCTAAGTTGGGGTGGGAATGGAGCTAGATGCTACCCAGGTTCCTCCCAACTCTAAAATTGTGTGTCTTGGTCATTGGATGGTTCATCCATCCCTGGCAACTTGGTGGTGTGGGGAAAATAGTCTCCTCCCTGGAACAGGATATGTTTGGACTGCCTCGGATCGAGCCCTACTGCCTTAGTAATAATGAATGAAAGCAACCTCCCAGGTAGAGGGAAGCTGACCATAGGCACTGCTCCATATCAAGAGAAGTTAAATCAGTGGAAAACATAAAGGATGTGATTTTTATACCTTGCTTTTATATGTATTAGACTAACATGTGGAGGAAGAGATCCCAGCCCTTTTTGCTTTTTTTCCCCCATATCCATAAAATGGACATAATAATTCTTGTCTCTCTCTACTTCAAAGGAAGTTTTGAGGAACAAGATAATAGGCATATTAGTTCTTTATACACTTACAAACAGGTGTGGTAACTGAATTATAAACTAATATTATTATTCTTGGGCAGGTAGGTGGCACAGGGAATAGAATGTCAGGCCCAGAATCAAGAGGATTCATCTTCCTAAGTTGAAATCTGGCCTCAGATACTTACTAGCTGTGTGACCCTGGGCAAGTCATGTAACCCTGCTTGCCTCAGTTTCTTCAGCTATAAAATGAGCTAGAGAAGGAAATGGCAAACCACTCCAGTATCTTGCCAAGAAAACCCCAGACTCATGAAGAGCCAGACACAACTCAAAAATGACTGAAAAAAATTATTATTCTTATTACCAGAGATTGAATTGCAAAATTTATCTTGAGTGCCCACCCAAATCCAGCTGGGAATGTAGGTGAACATATTTACCTTCCGTGGCAATAGCATTCTCAGGACTTTCCCTTGGTTGGTCAGCTTGGTGGGCCACTGCACTTCCACTTTTTGTCCTCCGAAGAACACTCAAAGCTCTGTTTATCTTTTTAAAAGACCTACTTCTGATGGTGGATCGCTCAAAGGCTAGTGTAAGAGAAAAGAGAGAATCAAAAAGGCTGGAAAAACCACGAGTTATATCCAAATGGTGATCATGGCACTATTTTATTCCCACATTCAGGACCCTTGGTGGTTCCCCAGTGTCTCAGCATCTCATGGCAGCTGGGCATTGGTGCTAAGTGGTTCTCAGAGCTCTGGCCCCAGAGCCCTGAGCATTCCATAAATTTCACCACTTGCCCATTCAAGAAAGCTGCGCCTTTCCATAGGCAGCTGTTCCATAGTTAAACCCCACATAGTTCTCCTCATATCCATGACTAATCTGTAAATAGTTCTAGATATATCCATATGGCTTTGGATTTGGAGCTAGAAGACCTGAATTCAAATCCCTCGGCTTACCTTCACTTTTTTTCATCAATAAAATGAGGGAGTTGAACTAGGAGGCCTCTGAAGCCCCTCTTGCTCTAACTCTGTGATTCTGTTAGAAGGGAGATGATGCCAAGTCAAGGACCCTGTTTCCCAGAGTCCCATTCTTTTCTTTTCCACTCACCTCTGTTGGCTCGGCCAGATTCTACTGGGCTGTTTGCTGACTGGCCATCATCTGTGGCAGAGACATAAGCAGGGTTGTCCAGGCCCGGCTCATCTGTCATCAAGGCAATGGTTGCTGCTGCAGAGATATCTGGAGAGAGTGCTGCTGACGTCAAGCTGGCACAGCCTTCTGGGCTGCCATCTTGGGAGCGCCTCTTGCGGTCTTTGGTAAGGCCATAATGGGAGGCACCTTTACAGCTGAGGCCAGAAAAGAGAAGAGAAGGCTTAGTTTGAGGGGTAAACATTCCGTTAAACCCATGCTTAAAACTGGCAAAATAAATTGATGTCTATTTAACTTCGAAGGCCATGTCCCACAAAAGTGTGCGTTGCTCAAGGCTATGATGAGGCTTCTGGGGTCGGGGCATGGTTAGGTATCTTGTGCCTGCTGCCAGCTGGCCATCTCTTTTTTTATGTTTTTAAACCACTAAGGTCCTGAACACAACTGATCCCATGCCAGTTATTGCAAGTTCCTAATTCTGGCACATCTCATTGTGCCTCATAACACTAAATACAAACAAGGCACTTCCTGGGATTCCTTATTTAATCTCCTTCTGATGCCAAATGACACAACAACCACAAAACCAATGTGGTCTGATGAGTTTTCCCCAGAGTCACTCTTGGTTACCGCCTGTGTCTTGGTATTCCCAATCATAAATACTTGGCTAGTGGATTTGCTGTGTTTACTACTACTGTTACCAGGTTCATTGGGACCATCCATTTACCATTTATGCATTCTGTACTCAAAATCCTACAGAATCATCTCGGGGCCACCTCCTCCATGAAGCCTTCCCTGATCCTCCTCAGCGGAAAATACATCCTCTCCCAACTCAAAAGATACCCAGAGCAAATGCCTCCAGAGCTCTTCTTTGCTCTGATTACCTTTTATCTGCTATTATATTCATCTGTTTGCATGTCATATTTCACCCCCATCCCCAACACACACACACACACACACACACACACACACACACACACACACACACACTGCCTTTTAGAATGTAAACTCTTGAGAACAAAGACTATCTCGGTTTTATCTCTTGCCTTGCTCAAAGCAGGCACTTAATAAATGTTTGTTGAATTGAATTTCATTGAATCTTCTACAATTCAGAAAGATTGAAAGTATTCTTGTATCTGATGAGGCAACTTGGGGGAAAAGAAAGAACATAGTATCGGGATTGATAAGAGACGGCTCTGAATCCCAAGTCTAACACACAGGGCAACATGGTGCATCAAAGAGAGTGTTAGAGCTGGAGTAAGGGAGACCCTAGTTTAACCAGCCTCAGACACTTGGGAGCTGGGCAACCCTGTTCTCTCAAGTGTAAAATCAGGATAATTATAGCACCAGCCTCTCAGGGTTGTTGTGAAGATTGAATGAGATTATACTGTAAAGTGGCAGACCACAGCAGGCACTACACCAGCAGTTCTCCACCTGTGGGTTATGTTCAATCTGTAACAATGAAAATACATCCTGCATATCAGATATTTACATTACAATTCATAACAGTAGCAAAATTACAGTTAGGAAGTAGCAACGAAAATAACTTTATGGTTGAGGGTATTTAAGGGTTGCGGCATTAGGAAGGTTGAGAACTACTGCAAAGGCTTATTCCTTTCCCTAGTACTGACCGCCTTGGGCAAGTCACTTGACCTCTAGAGGCCTCACTCAATCCACTCATCTTTCAAATGAAGGAGTTAAATTCAATGACCTCAAAGGTCCCTGCAAGTTCTAAGTTCTCCAATCCTGGAATAGCCCCTATACTTAATTCTTCCCCTTGCTCCTAATAGCTTACGTGTGGCATCTAGCTGCTACTATTGACCTACAGTCAGGAGCTCAAAGACACTAGTTTGACCCTGGGAATGTCACTTCACCCCAGTCTGCCTCAGTTTCCTCATTTCTAAAATGGCCACAATAGTAGCACCTACTCCCCAGGGTTGTTGTGAGGATAAAATGAGATCATATTTTTAAAGTTAATTGATTTATTTTTAGTTTTCAACATCCACTTCCATAAGTTGTATATTTTCTCCTCTCTCTCCCTCCCTTCTTCTCCAAGTCAGCCTGCAGTCTGATATAGGCTCTACATATGTATTCCTATTAAACATATTTTCACATTAGTCATGTTGCAGAGAATTATAATGAATGGGAGGAACCATGAGAAAGAAAAAAAACAAAACAAAACAAAACAAAAAAGAAAATAGTCTGCTTTGCTCTGCATGCAGACTCCATAGTTCTTTCTCTGGATGCGGATGGCAAAATGAGATCATATCCACAAAGCACTCTGCAAACCTGAAAGTGCTGTGTAAATGCTGGCTCTTATTACTAAGTGTGAAAGAAAGTTAATACTAAATCAATTCAACTAGCATTTTGTGCTGCTCCGGGTGGCACTATGCTTTTTAAGAAAAAGATTAGTAACAATTCCTTGACTTTTGCTTATAAATAGTTGAATGGTGGGATGGATGGAGGAGGCAACAGAAACTGTTTAACCTTGTAATCATAGAATGTTGGAGCTGAATGAAACCTTCTAGACCAGGAGTGGGGAACCTGTTGCTTCCAGGCCACATGTGACCCTCTAGGAGGTTCTCAAATGAGGCCCTTTGACTGAATTAAAGGTTTGCACTTGAGGACCTAGCGGGTCACATGTGGCCTGGAGGCAGTAGGTTCCCCACCCCTGGTCTAAATCATTTTGTCCAATCCTCATTTTAACAGAGTTGAGGAAGAATGTCTTGACGGAGTGAAGTGATTCACCCTCAAGAAGAGGGATCAGGAGATAGGATGAAGAGTCATACACATTCTTGTTGTTTCTCTAAGCTTTTACTGTTAATTTATCCCTCAATTGTTGCCCAGATTTGAAAAAAACAAGATACCAAAATGTCCATTTCTCAAGAAATTGATATTATTAAAATTCATTTTTTTAAAAAAAATCTCTTTAATTTATTTTTTAATAATTTAGACTTCATATAATACTAGAATGTACAGCTTATCCTTTGCATCAATTTTTAGAACAGGTTTTCCAAAGCAAATTACTACTGCCATCAAGATTCATCAAGTTCATTGTGGATTCAGAGAATAAACTTTAGCTGGACTCTTTCATTGATAATTTACATGCTAATTATAAATCTTTGCTTCATAACAAGTCCCCAACCCGAATATAGAAATCAACGCTTTGCTTGTGTCATTTGAAGGATCACAATGATTTTTAAAGAATAAAACTCTATTTCTTTTTTTAAAAGATTACTTTTTTGAGACTTTGCACTAACTCAGTCCAACTTTCTCTCCATTAGGGCAAATTATTAAGCTCCTATTGGATTGATTTGCTTGTTAGCTTGAAAATAGCAAAATAGTTGATATGGGAAACTCAAAGTTGGAAGAAACACAGTGTGGTGGGAAAAAGAAAATGAGATAAGAGTTTGGGCAGCCAGAAAACCACACAGATCTATGAACAGAGCACTTTCCTAACTGCTCAGGGCCTGGGAAGTTCCTAGACTGTTTAGTTGGTCTGGAAATGTTCCTTCTTTTCTCCGGGCTTCATTGCTCATGACAGTGCACTCTGCTAGAGCCAGGGAATGTCTTCTCCACTTGGACAGATGGGTGGCAGAAGTCTCCAAGCCTTGATAGGGGGAAATAAGGCATTATGATCCAAGGAAAGAGAGACAGAGGCAGCCTCCTGTGGTGTTGCAGGAGTTAAAAGGATCCAGGCTTTGAAAGTGTGAATGCTAAGGATATACTAGTACAAAACCATGGCAGTGTCAAATCCCCGGGGTTCCAGGCCCTTCAGAAAAGAGGCTCTACTGTCTCCAGAAAGGGATTGATTTTAAACTTGAGAAATGGAGGGGGAGGGAAGAAAACTTCCCAGATCCAACTATTGACCCAGAGACTGTGAAGATGAGCAGACTTAACATATGAAAGAGAAAAGCCCAGTAATGCACAGGAGGCAATAACAGGAAAGGAAGAGCATGGTAGTACATCCTAGGTCTCTGCCTCAGTTACCTGCCTGCTATGCCAGTTCCTCTGACTGTCTTTGCTCCTTCCAGGCTGCCTGGGGACTAGAGTCTGACTCCTGAACCCCAGCTTCTGAAGCTGGGCCTCACTACCTGCCATTAAGGTCTCCCCACTCATGGTACTACTGCCTGCCTACACCTCCATCTACTGCTTGATGCTAAAGGATTTTGAGTAAAGGAGTCAGTGACATGATGGAAGTTATATTCCAGCAAGATAATGCTGACATCAGTAATTATAGCAGCAGCAGCTGGCTTTTATATACAGGTTTACAAAGCTCTTCTCATACATTCCCTCACTGGATCCCCATGTGATGTAAGTACTGTGGATATTACTATGCATACTTTAAAGATGAAATTGAGGATCACAGAGGTTAAGTGGTCTGCTCATTGTCACACAGCTAGAAAGTATCAGAGATGGAGTTCGTAGGATCATACAAGTAGAGCTCAAGGGGTCCTTAGAAGCCATAGGGTCCAAACCACTCCTTTTACAGACAGGGAAACTGAGGCACAGGTTGGTTAACTTGCAACGGTCACATAGGGAGTAAGTAAAATAGATTGTGAGCCCCTTGAGGGCAGGAATGTCTTTTGCTTTTTTTTGTTTCCTCAAAATTAGCAGAAGGCCTGACAGATAGTGAGTATTTAATTAATAGTGACAATTGGGATTTGGAATCAGATAATCTCCCTTCAAATCTAACATTCTTTACTAGCATTTATTAAGCATCTCCTGTGGGCCAAATCCCTTGACTCCATGTCCAGCGCCCTCCCCTGAAAGGTACCTATTAGAAGAAAGACATCTACATTAACTGCCTCTTGGAGCACCATAAGCACCGTAACCAAGTTATTTTAATATCAAGCTGGAAACAGATTTCTTCCTACTACTAAGAAATAGTAGAAGGAACCCAAAGGGTTGAGAAGATCTCATGTTGCCAATGTGACCTATTCTAATTCTGCAAATCAATGTACAGAACCCCAGGGAAAACTATCCCTTTCCCATGGTTAAATCCCTCCTGTCCTTAAAGGCATCCTTGGGGGCAGCCTCCTTTACAAAGCCTTCCCAGACCCTCCCATATAACTAGGGCAGCCTTTCCATGCACGTCTCCCTTTATTTCAGCCCTTATCACATTGGAATCATTGGGGCATGCATCTGATATCCCCTTCTATTCAGACTAGAAATCCCTCGAAGACTCAGATCAGGAGAGTGTTCATCTTCATACCCCCAAACGTCTAGCTCCAGGCTTTGTCCTAACAGACACCCAACCAAGTAAGTGTTAAGCTGGCTAAAATGAAGAAATATCTCTCCTCCTGATCTTTATACACAGCTGTATTTTTAATGGCTTGGTGAGAGAACAGAGATGGGAATTGAAGAACCCTGATTCATGAACCTTTAGCAGAGGAGGGGGCTCATGCTTGTGCAATATTGGCTTTCCCCTTCCATTAGGCTTGGTCTGAATCTGAGGCAGAGCCATCTATGAAGCAACTACACGTAAGCACTAATTATCTCTTTCATTGTGACTAATGCTTACATCTAGTGGCCAGAAAAAAAAAAGGCAGAGTAGGGGTGAGGAGGAGAGATGTTTTGAATGACTTTTAGTCAATGCAAAAACATAGGGGCAGCTAGGTGGCCTGGAGTCAGGAGGACCAGAGCTCAAATCTGGCTTCAGACATTTACTAGCTTTGTGACCCTGGACAAATCACTTAACCCCAATATAAATATGTATATGTGTATGTGTATGTATGTATGTATGTATGTATGTATGTACCCAGCGACTATGATTAGGGATGTAAATTAATTGTGTATCTATTTCCAAGCTTAGGCATTCTGGACATTTAAGTGCTGGTGGGCTGTGGCTAACTAGAAGGAAAATGGCTTGCCACCCACCCCTTTTTTTAAACCAAAAGAAGCCCTTCTGGTCCATGACTGTGAAATATACCAATTCTGAAAATTATCTTTCCTGGCAATACTGGAGTGAGGGTGTCTGTTCCTTCTTCACAAAGTGTGCAATAACAAATAACTCATTAGAACAAGAATAATAAGCTATAAAGAGGTCAGAGGGTAGTGGTCTCTTTTAGAGAAGAGAAAAAAACCTATGCCAAACCAAAGCCAAGTGAGCTTATCGCTAATGAAACTTGGAGGCCGATAGCAGATGTGGAGCCCAGGCCTAATTCAGACAAGGTCGGATGGGGCTTCCTTCTGAGAGTTCAGCCAACTATACCTTGGATCTGTATCAAGCCCAGTTCAGCAAGCAGACAGACTCACAGGGTATAGCATTATGATAGAGTACTGGATTTGGACAGTGGGTAGAGAGCTGGTATCAAAGCCAGAAATACTGGGTTCAAATGACTATGGGACCTTGGGCAAACTCACTTGACTTTCAGAGTCAGAGACAGATACCATTCTAAAATGTAGAGAAGTATCAACTACATTGTTAAAGGTAGGACATATGGGAGGTCCACATATCAACGAAGTCTCAGGTCTGTGGCTCTCCCTACCTAAATGACCTTAGTGGTGTCTGGGCCTTGGGCTCTTCATTTGTAAAATGAGGGGGTCGGACTACATATTCTCTACGATTTCTTTCAGCTCTAAATTCTATGATTCTGTGTCCTTGAAAAGTTGCTCTGTACGTGCTATGTGAAGGTTACCCACAAGAAAGCTGGATGAAAGACTATCATCAGGGCCTGGTTGGCTAATTCCAGAATAGTCCCTTTGATCCCTTTACTTCTCAGAGCTTGAGTCCAGTTATGTTCCTTTTTGTAAAATTAGGTTACACATCAAATGAGCTTTCATCATGAGCATATTTTCTTCTGTGAATGAGAGATTTAAATTCATTACCTACTCTAAATGACTTTGATATGAGCAACAACAACAAAAAGCTGCCTAGCCAAGGAAATGTTCATCATCATAATATCCCTAGCACGGTGCTTGGCACAGAGTAGGGGCTTAATAAAGACTTGCTGACTGATTCAGTGTTCTCAGTCCTCTAGGGATACTATGACCTTCCTTCTGAACCAAAATGTGGGACCAATGGTTTGAGAAAGGATCCTGGTATCTCAGAAGTAGAAATCAAGGCCATCTGGCCCAACATGAACCCAAACTCCTAAGAATCTGCTATAGAAAACTTCTAGCAAGTGGTCGTAGGACCTTTGCATTAAGATCTCCATTGATGGGGAAACCCCTCTATCTGACAATGTAGCTTGTTCCCCATTAGGATAAATAATTGTTGGAAATTCTTTCCTTTGGGCAAGTCTAACTCTCTGAACTTTCTGAAATTTCCATCCATCATTGTGCCTAGTTCTGAAGCCTTCTGGGGCCAAAGAGAGCATGTCTAATTCTTTTTCCATATGACAAACCTTTGAATATTTGAAGATAGCCCTTGTGTCCCCCTTGAAGCTTCTCTTCTCTAGGTTAAACATGGCCAAAGCCTTCAACTAATCCTGGGATACTCTCCAGAATATAAATGTCATCCCTACTCTGTGGTACTCAGAACTGAATACAATACTGTAGATGTCCTCTGACTAGGGCAGAGCCCAATAGGACCATCATCTCCTTAGTCCTGGACACCAGACTTCTTCTGATGCAGCCTAAGATTACATGCGCTTTTCAGCTATCAATCTCATTCTTTATTCACGTTGGTGGTCCATTAAGAACCTCCAGGTCTTTTTCAGACAAAATGCTCTCTTCATATTTTATAGTGAGGAAGTTAATTTCTTGAGCCCAGGTGTGAGATATTATTTTATCCCTATTAAGTCACCAGCATTTAACCTACTGAGAAGTTTTTGGATATGATACTCAATACGTTAGCTTTCTAACGAAGGAGCATAGAGCCAGAAGGGATCTTAGAAGTCATTTATTCCAACACCTAAATTGTATAGATGAGGAAACCAAAGCCAGAGAGATTAGATGACTTGCCCAACATTACACAAGAGGAAATGTTGTTGTTCGGTCATTTAAGTCATGTCCAACTCCTTCTTGGCAAGGATACTGAAGTGATTTGCCATTTCCTTCTCCATTCCATTTTACTGATGAGGAAACTGAGGCAAACAGGGTTAAGTGACTTGCCCAGGGTCACACAGCTAGTAAGTGACGGGCTGGATTTGTACTTTGGAAGATGAGTCTTTCCAACTCCAAGTCCAACACTCTATCCACTGCGCCACCTAGCTGCCCACAGGGTAAGGTTACGGTTTGAATTTACTTTTTCTACTCCAGCGTGCGGCTCCATTCCCTTGCTGGCCCAATATTTTACCTTGTCAAGTCTCTGTGAACCCAGAATCTGTGATGCAATAAATTAACTCTATGTCATGTGAAAATCTGATAAGAAGGCCAAGTATATATTTATCCAAGTCATTAATTCAAATGTTAAACAACACAGGTCTAAATCTAAGCACAGGTTCCTAGGGAATGCCTACTAAGCCAATACTGAACCATTAACGAGCATTTCTTGAGTCTATTTAAGCTAGAAGCCAGAAGCAACTCTGCCAGTTCTGAATGTACCTAACATCCTATAGTGTAGCTCCAGTCTCACCGTCTCTCCACAGGAAAAGCATGATGGGGCAGCTAGGTGGTGCAGTGAGTAGAGCACTAGCCCTGGAGTCAGGAGGACCTGAGTTCAAATCCGACCTCAGACACTTAACGCTTAGTAGCCGTGTGACCTTGGGCAAGTCATTTAACCCCTATTGCGCCTCCAAAAAAAAGAGGCAAAATAACAAAACAAAAACACAAGGAGAGCATGATAGATTGCCAAATACTTTACTAAAATCTGTATTTGTGAAGTCTGAGTCTGTATATGTATGTGTATATACAGTATTTCCTTGATCTGCCAGTCTAACGACCCTGTCAAAAAAGGAAATTAGGTTAATGAAGCATGACCTGATACTGAAGAAGACATGCTTCTTCTTTCTAGTCCCTGTTTACTTGTCTAGATTTCACTCCTTTTCCAGTCTTCCTTCTACCCCACTCCTCCCACCATGTACTCTGTGATCCAGTGGCAGAGACCTCCTTGGGATTCCTGAAACATGACATACCAGCTTCTGGCTGAGCATTTTTTCTACTTGTCCCCCAAGCCTGGAATGTTCTCCCTCCTTGTTTCTGCCTCTTGGCTTCCCTCGCTTACCTTAGGTCCCAATAAAATCCCAACTGCTACAAGAAGCCTATCCCAAGCCCTCTTGATTCAAGTGGGGTGGATCTGTTGGTTATTTCCAATTCATCTTGTATAACGTCTGTGTGTACATAATTGTTCGCATGAGGCCTCCCTCATTTTACTGTAAGAAGGCCTGGAGAGAGGGAGCTGTCTTTTACAAAAACTTCCTATGTATCTCTAGCACCTAACAGTGCCTGGCACACTGTAGGGGCTTAATAAATGCTGACTGTCTGACAACTGACTAATATGTTGTAACTCACTGAAGCTTTTAATGCTTTACACAACTCTCTAAGACTATACATTGCAGAGAAAGTACCAACCCATACTAGTAGAGAAGACTTTCCTCACCTGAGAGTTCCCTGTACGAATGAAATGACAAATCCTGTCCTTCTCCTATCACTCAGGAGTCTGTATTCACCCTGCCCCCTTCTGGAAACCACGAGTTTCTCTAGTCTTGCAGCATCTCTCCCAGTGTCCATAAGCTTTCAAGTATCACTGACAGAAGCTCAGCGATCATATCTAACAGTTCTTTTGGTCCCCAGTGATTTAGTCCATATGGGCCAACTGACTTGAGTCCATCAAGGGCAGCATCATCTTCCTACCTATGCTGAGTACCAACTCCTTTGAGCCACTTGCATTCCTTCTTTTCCTGTCCGATGATTAATTCTTTACAACATCTCATTACAAAGTACTCACATTCTTCTTTATATTGGTTCTGCCCCAACTTCTTCCCTTCCTCTCTACTGTCCCCCTCTACTTGGGAGGGGGGAAAATGATCTTCCACCCATACTCTAACCCAGATGGAAACCAAGAGAAGGCTTCCCTTTCAATATTCACTATAATCCAGAGTCTGATCCAGGGGAGAAAAAAAAAAAAATCAAACTGAATACTTAATTATTCATGGCTTTCAGATTTTCTACTCTAAGATCTAAGCCTTCATCTCAGTAGTAGAGGCTTGGATTGGATAGTGATTGAGACAATTAGCCCAGAAAAAGGTCCAACTCTATTGTATCTGGAAAAAGGGAGATATTGAATCTTAATGGATGTATTCAACCAATCAGACAACAAAAGGAATCAAGACTAGCAAACTCTATCTACGGGGACCTACCACCCAGAGTTCACAGCTGAGTACAGGTTACTCAGGCTAAGCAAGAAGAGTGACTCTTCAATTAAGCTCGGTGGGCAGGAGCCAGACCAGGCTGAAGATGGGTGGCAGAAGAGATGACAACAGAAGGATCCTAAAGAATGGTCTCTTCTTAGAATCTGAATCTAAGCTGTTATGTTTCTAATATTACTCCCCCTCACTCCCATCCCTAGGATTCCTTTTTCTAGGGGATGGAATAGCAGATAGTACAACTTATCTAAGCAGCTCTAGGCCCAGAACTCTATTCACTGACCACCTAATTATCCTTTGGAATACCTCCACTGATGGGAAAACCATGAGAGAGAAAACCCATTCTGCTGCTGGATATATCTAATTAGGATATTTTTCTTTATGTTAAGTCTAACATAGTTTTTAATCTTCACTCTGGCAAAGTACTCATTGGTCCAACCTCTGAGGCCAAGCAGAACCATCAAAATCACTAGCATTCTTCATAGAGTGAAAATTGTAAACAGGTCATGGATAAATTGCACACAAGTTCATAAGTGCAAATAGTCATCAGGCCAGTGGCCCCACCCTTTGGCAATTGGTTCAACTTCTGCGGAGTATGAGCTTCATCCCAAACGTGGCCTGTGGAATTTATTTACTTCTATTTACTAGTAAAACCAGTAAGGCCCTCTCCTTACTACCGCCATCTCTGCACCAAAGTACTTGTCCACGTGTCCTCAGATTCATCTGCTACTGTTTGACTTGTTGATGAAAACCAAGACAACACAAAGCAAAACAGAAGGTGACATTAAAATTCAAACCAAATTATAAGCAGCACTAACCCAAATCCACTCATCTCTATCCAATAAGATTGTGTGGTGAAATGAGGAACGTAGCTATTGCCCTTCTGTGAAATTCTAGAGGGAAATACAAAAGGGCCCGTGCCCCTGGCCACATACCAATCTAAGCAAACACCATCAATTTGTTCTAGCAAAAAAGTTGACATTTTCCTGTGAGATACATTATAAAATACTACGCAGGCATGAGAAATGTCTTACTCCCTCTGCACAGTGTGTGTTGGAAGATGGAAGGTGGGGGGAGATTCTCCCAGATCTCCCTCAGTCTTTACATTCCTCCTTCCTGGCACTGGAGCTAGCTTTGCAAAGGCAGAATGTCGCCACTGCCAAGAGAAAGGTAGTCAAAGGTCATGAGGCGTCTCCCCAATGGACTGGGTCCTGACATCACTGAAACACTGTGACCGCACTGATGTGACATTCTAGCCACAGGCTACAATTCAAAATCAGTTGGTTGTGGACAGTGATTCAAAACAGCACTCTCTTTTCTCCTTCTCCCCCTCTTCAGTGTTAAGAATCATTTCCCTCTCATTTTTCTATCCTCCTGACAATTTAAGATCAGTGAGAATGGAGACAGAGGAAATGAAGACTTGTTTTTATTTCCCCCAAAGAATTATAACTTGGAGACATCACCAGTGCCGAGAAGTCTATTGCTGATCAATATTCTGACCTTGAGAAACAAGGCAAGAAACCCTAGCTTGCTGACAGTTTCATAAAAGGCATGGAATCCAGACCTGGATTCTCTTTGTTATAACAGCAGTTGGCTACGCCTGAAGGGATTATGGTACATGTGACAAGAAAAATTAAGAGAAATGTTAAGCCAGAAGAGGTAGCTGTAAACAACCATGTTATTTTATACAGATATTATTCATTATGGACAAATTACTTGCTGCCAACAGAAATACAAACAGCATGATCCAGTAATAATGTCAGACTATAAACTCTGCTACTGGATGGGTTGCTCTAATTATCTTTGCATCTACATGGGCTGACATACTGATGCCCCTGCCTTGTCAACAGGGACATCTTTCACAAGCAAGAGAAAACTAGGGGGAAGGAGGATGCTTGGTGCCAAGTGACAAAGTACAAGGAAGACGTTACTACTATAACCACACATTTTCTCTTAGGCTCTGTTCTTTCCACCTAAACAACCAGAATGTCTTTAGGGACAGGGATGTCTCCATTTATTTGGAAGGAAATCATACTCAAGTGGTGGGATGCAGGTAGGGATGAAGGACATAAAAAGGTAGAAGGAAGCTGAGATATTTCATTCTAACACTTGAGGGGTTTCCCTCTCCCACACTATGAAGTATGAATGCCACCATCATTAACAGAAGAAGAAAAGAAGTCCCCACACAGATGAAAATATAGATTTGGACCTAAAAGAAAAAAACAAAATATGATTCTCTTGCTAACTCTGCCAAGGTATTCTTTTATCTTTCCCAAGTGTTATCTCTGAAAACAACAAAAACCTAAGCTAATTCAGGCAATAATTTCCTTACTCTAGGTTCTTCCTCACATGTGCTCATATGAGTTCCTAATCCGTTATTAGACTGACTTCCAGGATTCTACCTCTGGCTGTACAACTGCCCCTGGAGCAGACCAGGGAGTGGCCAGAATAGAACAGGCCCTAAGATGGTCCCAAGGGATCTACGGTGACTGAAAGGATGACATTCATTGTTTAGTTAGGAAGGGCCAAACTAATAGTCATGACTGCCTGATAAATACCATTCCTGCTCCCCAGGGTGATGCCTAAGAGAATTCCAAAGTCAGAAACCAGATGTTAAATTGACAGTGGTTAATGGGGAATGTTTGAGGATTTGGGTACCGTCCAAATGCCAGGCTAATTCCTCAAAGAGATAGATGTATATGTCCCTTCTGTGTGTCTCTGATATCCAACTCTCTCTGAGGTCATAGGATAGCTATTGCTGGCATGTTTTCATGGAGAAGGAAATGTCCTTGTCCTCTGAGACAGTTCTAGAACTGCAGATGATTTGAACTTTCCATCAGCTTGCTCTAAATTTGAATATTATCTCATTGTTCATTAACATTTATTTATTATGCTGTAACATTTAGAAGACCTAGAATGCTTCATTATGTTCTCAATTTTTGTGTTATGCACTTAAAAACCTCTGAAATGTTCAAAATTATTCATCTCCTATAAGAATCTTTGCATCTCTATGATGCAGGAAGGCCTTCCCTTACTGTGAGTTCCCTGATAAATCCCAGATCCAGAACAAAAGAAATTCAGATAAAATAAAGACATCAATACATTTTATTTTAAAAAATTGCTGCACTCCCAGACATTTATTCTATTGTAAGTCTCAAGAAAAAAATGAAATATTTTATTATCTTTTGTCTCTCTCAAAGCCCCTTCTGGGCTGGGCGTATTAAGACTTTTTGGAAGAAAGTTCTATTACACTAAGCATATTTGACTATGAATCATATTTTTCTTTTTTGGGTTGAAGATGTTTACCATGTGAACAGGGCGGGGGGAGAGGGAGAGAGAAGGAGAGAGAGAGAGAGAGAGAGAGGAAGAAAGAGAGAGAGAGAGAGAGAGAGAAAATGTGTGTGTGTATGTGTGTATGCGCGTGCACGCTCCCAAAATTCACATTCTTGACATTTTTGGCCAACTTCAAGATATAAGATGCCTGAGAATTATTTTCTCTCCCCTACATTTCAGTATATTAATCTGCCTTGCCTTTGCTGACTGGGATAGCATTTCATCTTCTCAAAATGAAGACTTATCATGACCAACTTTCTATGTAAAGATGGATGAACATCTTTGTGGGAAGGAGGTGATTAATTACTAGAGGGGAAGGTATTTATTCTGCAGAAAAGTCCTGGTGTGGCCTGAGACACGGGGATGTCAAATGACTTAGCTATGGGCATACAGTAACAGTAGGAATCAGAAGCAGGGCCTAAACAGTCTTCCATACTACAAGCCCAGCCCTCAGTCACTAGACCACATTGGCTTCCAAAGCTCAAAGTTAAAAGTGACACTTTAGCATGTCTCTCCTAGAGGACAGAGAGATTACTCCATAGGAACTAATGGGTGGGTTTAGTTACCAGACTATTCAAAAGCTTTTCTCCATCTCCCTCTTGCTCTGCCTTCTAACATTCTGCTTATTTAAAAAGTTACTCTATGGACAGCTAGGTGGCACAGCGAATGGAGCACCAGCCCTGGAGTCAAAAGGACCTGAGTTCAAATCCAATCTCAAACGCTAGCTGTGTGACCCTGGGCAAGTCACTTAACCCCAAATGCTTCAAAAAAAAAAAAAGGGTACTGCAACAGTATGTGAGTTCCCAAAGCTACGGTAAATGTTCATAAAATATTCATTCAAAAGAGAGGCCATGCTCCTTTTTGCCATTACTCTGACTTTTGAATTTTTCAGTCACTCTACCATACAAAGCTTTTAATAATAGAATGCACGCTCCAAACTGTCACAGGCAAACAGCAACTTGTTTCCCAACTCTATACCTGCCTCAATCAAAATAATCTCCAACTATCCAAGTTAACCATCCTCTATGTCTCAATGCCACACCCTCTAGGAAGTATTCTTTATTTCAGCCCATGGAAACCTCTCATTCACCCACGCATTCAACAAACGCCATTTTGGCCTTTCTGTCCATGGTTTGATATTCCCAGAGGCCGTGAGTTAAGTGTAGCAAGTTCCTTTGGAGTCAAAAATTACACTGAGGCACACCAGAAACCATAAGGAATGCAGGGAAACAGAAATTCCAGTAAATACTATCATAGGTTTCAATGAATTAGGATTATCCACACCAAGGTTTTCCCCCAGAATATTAAGCAGGATAATTAGAAATCAGCCTAGAAAACAAGTAAGAGCTCTCCCCCTTAAGATGCCTTTACATTTTATACCCATTTGAAAGGACTCTATGTCCCTCTAACATGCTGACACTTCTCCTGTGGGTCTGAGTACACTAATTCTACTGGCAAGAAAAAATGGATAGAAGGAAGAAAGGAAGAAGGAAAGGAAGAAAGGAAAGAAGGATAGAAAAAGAGGGAAGAAGAAAGGAGGAAAGGAAGGAGGAAAGAAGGAAACATTTATTAAGTATCTACTGTGGGTCAGATTCTGTGCTAAGTGCTTTACAGATATTATTTCATTTGATCCTCACAATGACCCAGAGAAGTACATGCTATAATTATCCCTATTTTACAGCTGAATAAACTGAGGCAGACTAAGGAGGTGTGAGTACTCAAAGGGCTTCAACAGGGATATTTTCTCTGCCCTCCTGGACCCAAGCAACAAAGTCATCCTGAGGTTTAGACACTTGCCCTTGTGGCCAGTATCTCCCATAGGAAAGACACAGATGAATGGCCAGTGAAATCTCAGGTAAGAAGAGCAAAATGGGCTGTCCAGAAACCTTCTAAGTGACTAAGTTAAGTGACTTGCCCAGGGTCATATAGTTAGAAAATGTCTGAGTCTGCAACTGAACTCAGATCTTCCTGAATCCAGGCCCAGAGCTCCATCCACTACATCAGTCAGAGGGAAGAGGGATTTCAGATGAGAGCTAATGAAGCAAAAAGAACATTGGTCTTGGAACCCAAAGTCCCGAGTTCAGATCTTAGCTTTGAAATGTAATGGCTATGTGATCCTAGGCCAATTATTTAAATTTTCTAAATGTCAGTTTATATCTGCAAACTGGGAATAAACTTATGTTATTTACCTCAAGGGATGACTATGAAGAAAAAAATTTGAAAACCTTGAAGCACTGTATCAATGTGAATTATTTTTCTGCCTCTGGCTCGTCCTTCTGATTAATTTGATGAAACAGGAGTTGTATTCATATTGTATTCAGAAGAAGCTGTGTAGAGTTTAGTCCTTTCAAACTTTTTTTTTCTTTTATTTTGCTACAGAACTTGTAGATCCTAGTCTGCAGCTCAGGGGTTGGGGGTTGAACAGCCAGAAAAAGCCTGAAAAACAGAGACAAAGCATGGCTCTGGGCCACTGGCCAGTCGAGCCAGCACAGCCTATTCAGAAGAGATTGCATTGTAAAGTAAATTGAATTCAGAAGAGATTGCATTGTAAAGTAAATTGAAAGCTTTAGTTGAGGTCAAACTTTTTAATTGCTCCAATGACTCTAGAGGGGGTAAGTAACCCAAATCCCTAGATCACTGTATTAAGAATTACATGGTTTTCACAGATTTTTCCAATACAGTCTCTACCCAACTGCCAGCCCAGGTAAGGTGAGCAGAGCTGAACTGCCAAGGGACCTACAGCTGGAGAACTCATTTACAATAAAAACAATAACAACAATCAGCCCAGTTTACGGAGGTGTGAGTACTCAGAGGGCTTCAACAGGGATATTTTCTCTGCCCTCCTGGACCCAAGCAACAAAGTCATCCTGAGGTTTAGACACCTGCCCTTGTGGCCAGTATCTCCCATAGGAAAGACAGAGATGAATGGCCAGTGAAATATCAGGTAAGAAGAGCAAAATGGGCTGTCCAGAAACCTAAGTAAATGTCAAACTAAGTTTGGTGAGTTTGGGTAGCTCTAGCCGGTGGTATGCTGGTAAATGTTTAACAACAAGCTCCCCCTCTCCAAAAAAAGAAAGTTAGACATACTTTTCTGTTTACTCTGCATTGTTAACATTTTATCCATCGCTTTATTAAGTCTAGAAAATAAATTAGCATTTGACTATTTTTAAGGTGTAAACGCCCACAATGAAAATTCAACAATCAGCTTTTGAAACCTCCAAACTATTTTTACCAGTCCTTCCTTATACTGTTTCTTTTCAGGTTCAAGCAGATACTGCCAACTCTTCTCAGCTTTGGGTCTTTGCATAACTCATCCCTTAAGTTCAAAATTCTTCCTCCCTTCCCAATCTTCACCTATTAAAATTCTGTTTAGATGGATCCTCTTCCATGAAACTTTCCCTGTCCCTCCAGATGTAAATCATCTTACTCTTTCGAGCTCTGCTAGGCTGCTTGTATTTCTGTTGTGCATTTATCTATTATATTCTAATTTATACTAGAGTTATTTATATACTACATCTCCCCCAATGAAATTATAAGTCCCTTGAGGACAGAGACAAAGTTATTCATTTTGGTTCTGTCTTCAGTGTCTAGCTTCATGCTTTTGAACACAGTTTTGGGGTTTGGGTTTTTTTGGGGGGGGATGCAGAGTTTTAAATTTGTTTCACTAATCTAGGGAACTTCTAGTGTGAAAATTGCCTCTATTTCTTAGAACAACAACTTTTCCGTTATTCTCTTAGACAAGAGGGTAGCCTGGGGCCCTGAGAGGTTAAGTAACTTGACAGCTAAAGTGTGTAAGGGAGAAGGGGAGAGCTTCACCACTTTGGGAGAAGAAATTCACTGCATTTTGAACTTTGAAAGTAGCCTAGTCTTTCAAAACCAGCAAAATATAAATTTGAAAATATATCAGTGAAATTATATCAGACACAATTCCTGAATGGGGAAAGGAGGAATAAAAATATTTCTTAATTTATTTCAGAACTAAGTTCTACAACGTTTCTTTTCCCTAAGTAAGGATAGGCTTGAAAATAAAAAGTGATTGGATCTGGGTTACAGGAATCACTTTTCATCCTGGTGGTTTTATGGATTTGAAATGGTCAGCAGGCAGGCCTGACTCTGCCAATTAGATCCAAACATTTTGTGGGTTTCCCTTCATGCTCATTCCCTGTCCTCCTGCTGTGACGGTTATTGACAAAGGAGTTGGTTAATTGCAATCCCAAGAGCTGATTTTCAGTAGCCAGCTTTCCCTTCCTTGGTGCAGGGTTGCATTCTGGGTGGGCAGACTGCTCCTGGGTTGGATGTTAATGGGATTAATGGGATGCCATTTTGGTCAAGTGCTCTGTTCTCCACAGCTTTTTTGCCTTTCCTCACAATATAAATACCTGTTTAGGGAGACAATGTCATCACCTGGCTTAAACTATGAGGTTCATTTTAAAAACCAACAGTCAAATCTAATCAATGTCAGGTTTAGTCCTGCTCATGACAGCATCAGTGATCTTGCTGAAGGAGAACCATGGGCCTGGAGCTGGAAGCAGAGAACACTCAGCTTTAGAGCTGGAAGAAATCTTTGAGGGCATCGAGTCCAACGCTCTTATTTTACAAATGAGGAAAGTAAGGCCCATGGTCAGTTTTTGTATCTGTACTAATTTGTCACACTAGTGATCAAGAGTGGAGAGTAGCTGCGTTAGTAGCGGGCGATACCAACCCAAGATGGCGGACATCTGGCTAGACAACAGAAGGATGAAAAAAGATCTGGGGATTTTCGTGTACTCCAAGCTCAATGTGGGTCAACAATATAAGAAGATCATTCCAAAGAAACACCTCCAAACAAAAAAAACCCCGAATTCCTTCTTAGAATACATTGTTTATAAAACAGAGAAACCATGGCTCAATATATTCTGCCATGGACAGAGCACATCTGAAATATTATATTCGGTTCTAAGCACCACATTTTGGGGGATACAATGACAAGTCAGAAGGCACGCAGAAGATGCTGTCAGGACCAGAGGCCATGCCCAGTGTAGATCAGGCCAAGGCTATGGGGGTGCTTAGTCTGGGGAAGGGAGGCCCAGAGCTAAACAGCTGACATATGGAAGCAGGATCAGTCTTTTTCTGCTTGGCCTTAGGGGCAAGAACTAGGAAAAGGCAGGAAGACGCTGGAGAAAAATCCATTTTTGACTCTCTGTGAGGAAAACTCCCCAACAATTTAAAATAGTGAAAGTGAGAGGAGTTGCGTCAGGATGTAGTGAGTTCTCATTCACTGGAAGTCTGTAAGCAGATATTGGAGCATTTAAGTATCAGAGATGCTGAGGAGGGGATTTCATTTGGGTAGCCAATTGGGGTCTGGAGATCGTGGAGCTCTGGGGGCCCCATCCCACTCTGGGGTTTTTGCAAGAAAGTGATTCAGCTCAGAGCCGCTGAGATCTCTCCTGAGATCAGGGCAACCTGTGCAGATCTCTTTCTTTCCCACCTCCCATGTCTGTTTGCTTGAATATTTGCTGGGCTTTGAAGGAGAATTTATGTAGGAGTTCATTAGGAATGAAAATTTTAAGAGCCGGAATTTGAACTTGACCTGGTGAGCAGCCGGAGCGCTCTGCAGTGATGTCACTGGGACAAAGACAGCAAACCCATTTTATTCTGGCCATTCTAATGGAACAGATGCCTTCATTTACCTTCACCAGCTTGTTCTTTAATACTGATTTAGTTTAACCTAAATTTCCAAGCTAACCACCCTTGTCGAGGCCTGGAAACGCACCCAAAGTACCACATGTGCTCCCCATTTCTGCAGCCCTCACTTTGTGTCCGTGTCAGCTAATCCCTGATTTGGCCTATGTCACTTACTCAACAGTATTTATGGGGCATCAGCGATGTGGAGAAAGCCCATCCATAAGGCCAACAGATGCTTTAAAAAGGGTAGGCTAGGTCAGGTAATTTAATCCAACAAACATTTATTAAGTGTCTGCTGTGTGCACTTAGACACTTGGCTGAGTGCTGGAGATAGAAAGATGATGTAAGACAGAACTCGGAGCCTCAGTAGGAATTATGGGGTCACCAAGGAGGAGACACATACAGATTCCTAGAAGACAAATCAGATGGCAAAAAGCACATAGGAAAGAAACTAACAAAGTGCCTTAAGAGTTTCAAGGAGGGAGAGATCATTTCCAGCTGGGGGGGGATTAGGAAAAGGCTTTGTGGAAGAGGTAAGACTTTTCCTAGATCAAAAATGTGATTATCTTGTGATTGAACTCTGCTCACTCCTCTCAGTTATTCCCTGGAGGATGGGGGACTGTTGCGTCAGGAGTAGGGGAAGGGGTGAGGGGAAGTTGGAAAGAGGGGGGATGATGGTTCAAATGATGCGGTCTTTTACTTGTTCAACCACTTGATCAATGCAAGGTTGTAATCTATCATTTCACATTGCAAGTAATAGTAAGAAAGGCCATAGGAATGTTCCAATCACTCGTGTCTTTCTAATCATACCTTAATCAAAATCGTCTCTGGTGGGGGGACAAAAATGCAGGCCACTTCTTTTTCAGCTGCCTAGAGAAAAACTGCGGTGGGAGTGGAGGTTATCTTTACCTTACCTCCAGTTTTTGGAAGGTGAAAAACATAGGTATTATATGTAATATATTTACATGTACTTATATAAAACTATATAGTCACATAATATATTTAAAGAAGATATTAAGTCAAATTTTTAAAATCATTTTTTTCTTGACATGGCATGAAGAAAAGTGTAAACTGAATCACTAAAGGCAGTGTGGGAATTTATTTTGCTCGATGATGTGTATTTGTTACAAGGGCTTTGTTTTCTTTCTACCCCCCTCCCCCAAATGGGGTAAGGAAAAAAGAGAGAGGCAATTAAAATGACAATTTTCTAAAGGTAATTTTAAGAACTCATCGAGTCTCTGAGACTTGTCATTGACACAGCTGATGTACACCTGGTCAGATTTCCCTCCTCCCTTACCTAACCTTTTAGTTTTAGGGTAAAATTAACATGAGTCCCTTCTCTCTGGGCCTTAGTTTCCCAATCTGTAAAATGAGGGGAGGTTGATTACATGATTCCTTTTACTCAACTTAGCAAACCTTTATTAAGCACCTAGCTTCCCTGGGGAAGTCTCAGGGGTTTCAAGAATAAAAAAAAATGTCCCTGAGTTTATAAAGAAGCCCCCTGCACACAAATTCATCATTCGACATTTACTAAGCTCCTACTATGGGCAACGTACTTTGCTAACTAAACATTGGAGGCAACAGAACCAATAAGATATGGTCCCCTTTTTCACAGGCCTATAGTCCAGTAAAGAGAAACAAACGTTGGGGTGGCTAGGTGGTGCAGTGAATAGAGCACTGGCCCTGGAGTCAGGAGGACCTGAGTTCAAATGTGGCCTCAGACACAACACAAAAACTAGCTGTGTGACCTTGGACAAGTCACTTAACCCCAATTGCCCTGCCGCCCCCCCCCCCCCCCCGAAAAAAAGAAAGGGACACAAACATATGGATAACTCTAGGTACTGGAGTTGGGATTTCGCTGATATAGCAGAAGTGCTGGTTGAAAAGACTCCCTCTACCAATGATGGTTGGCACCTTATTTGTAACTAACAGTCTTAGAGAGATGCAAAAAGCACTGAAAGATTAAGTAATGATGATTATATTGATAATGGTAGCTATTATTCATATAGAGCTTTACAAATATCTCATTTTATCCTCACAACAACTCTGGGAGGTAGGGTTTTTTTTTTTTATTATCCCCATTTTACAGATAAGGAAACTAAGGCAGAAGGACTTACCCAGGGTCAGAAAGCTAATAAGTGCCAGAGGTTGAATTTGAATTCAGGTCTTCCTGACGCCAGGTACAGCACTCTTATGCAGCTGCCTCAAGGTCACACAGCCCATGCTCAAAAGTAGATCTCGAACTCAGGTCCTCCTGGCTTTAAAGACTGCTCTCTGGCCATTATGCCACATTTCCTCTTGGATAACTATAATACCCAATTTTAAATTACAATGGCATTTCTTTTTTTTTTTTTTCTGATCCTGTGAATTAGGGAACTCCCAGGGAGAGTAATTCGCTCTATCAATGCAAATCAGCAACTATTTTACAGCTTAGATTCTTAAAGAGTCATGTAGGGACACAGAGAAATTAAAGGATTTGCCCAGGCTCCAGCCCTTGGGTGTCCAAATTGGGACTTAAGTCCAATGCCATGCTTAGTGAACCACAGTAAGAACATTTGAAACTAATAAAACATAGGTCTGAGGGTCAAGGTTGTCACTAAATGGGGGGATCAGCAAAGGCTTTCTGGCTTATTCCTCCCAGAAGAAGAGACAATGAATTGAGTTGGGTCTTACTCCATGAACAACAGACATTCCAGGATCAGGAAACAGTTTGAGCAAAGGCAGAGGGGTAGGAGAGCCCAGGAACTGCTGGGGTTAACAGTGAATAGACCAGTCTAGGCAGGGCATAGAGAGTAGAGAGGTAAGAAAAGATTAGGTAGAGGGCCTTGAATGCTGAGTAGAGGAATTTGGAGTTCACTTAGGAGGCACTAGGGAGCAATTAAAGATGCAGGGCAGAGGAGGAAGAAGAAGGACAGATCAGAAATGTTATAAGTATGATACACTTTAGAGCACAATGGAAGCAAAGAAGGGCTCCAGGCTGTTCCACTGGGTGAACATTCAGTGCACCCCACTGAGCTGGGGAGAGCCAGAGGGGTATCATGTCAAAGATGACACTGGACTTGAGCCTTGAAAGATGCCAAGGGTGTACAGAGAGTCCCAAAAGTCTCAGTGCTGTTTAAAAGCTATGAAAGCTTAAAGCTTTTTTGGCCAACTCATGCTACAACAATGTTCTAAAAATAAACAATTTTTAAAGACCTCAGATCAGTATGATGACTAAATGTGACCCCGGAGGACTGACAATGCTACCTACCACCTCCTGATAGAGAGGTGACGAAGAAAACGTGCAGAATAATGCTAACATTTCTAGGTGTGACTACGCATATTTGTTACATGGGTCTTGGTTTTGTTTTTCTTTTTTTTCCCCCTCCCAATTGGTGCGGTGGTTAAGGGAGGTAGGAGGGAGAAAAAAAATAAATGCTTGTTAATTGAAAAAAATAATTTTAAAAAGATTTCAAGGGGGAGAAATGTGAAAAAACTACATTGTCCTACTGTGAATAGTCTGCCAGAATGCAAAAGGAAAGGATAAGACAACAACAGATTATTTGCTGAAATATAAGTGTATAAAGTGCATGAAGAAGAGTAGTGGAAAATAAGGTTGAAAAAGTGGAGAAAAGCTGGGTCAGGAAGCCCTGAGTTCAAATCTGACCTCAGACACTTACTAGCTTGTGAGACCCTGGGTAAGTCACTTAACCCTGTTTGCCTCAGTTTCCTCATCTATAAAATGGGAACAATAACAGCTTCTCTGTCTCTGTGTTGTTGTGAGGGCTCAGCACCTAATAAGTACTTATTGCCTTCTGATTCTCTACAGCCAGATAGCAGAAGGATAGCAGAAGGCCTTAGGTACTCAGAGAGTCACTATAGGCAAGACTGACATGGTCAGACTTGATCGTTAAAATACTTTCCAGTTCTATTATTTTGTGATATTGAATGTTAAATAAACAAACAATGCTAAACTAGAGACCTATATACTATATTAGCCCCCACGAAAGTCCTCCCCTGCAGCCTTCCTGGGACACAGAGATACAAGGCTCTCAGAGGTCTCAGTGGATCACAAACTCTGGGAGTACCAGTGCCAACCTGGGAAGGCTCTAGGGCCAGGCCCAGTAAAGGCCTAGTATGTGCTCAGGGGGTGCATTGTTGGGTTGGCCAGAGTAATTCATGAGATCTGTCTACTAAGCTGTGGAAGAGTTGTGCTCTGCCTGGGTGGGAGATTCTGTACGCTGATGAAATTATAGACCCTTGACATCCTTATAGTGTTTGGCACACTGTGGATGCTTATAAATGCTAGCTGACCAGGCTCTTTATATGTTTTAAGTAAGATAAACCTTCCATATGTCCTCACAGAAAACCCTTAAAGGAGAAATTTAGGAAAGGCTCTTTTGGAACAAAGACTATGATAACTTTTTATTTCAATCATATTTATTCAGTCCCTTTGTTTCCATATATCAAACATAGCCAATACCAGATCTAAGTTACAAATAAATTATTTCCTAAGTCTAGAAAGGGCAGTAACTGTGATTGTACTGACCGCTGCCTGCCTGCGTTCCACATTTTCCTTCGCAACATGGGGCGGGCTAGTTTTTCTGTGAAAGTGGACAGTGCCACAGCTGGAACTTGATTGCCCCAAGAGGCTACGGCTCAAGCCTATGGCTGGATTTTTGTGCCTTCCCGGGATCCCAAAGGGCCCACCCACATGGAATAGGGGGGAAAGGAGGCCTGATCTTAGGATATGCAACAAATCTTGAAGGTCTCTATTGCGTAGAGACAGTGGTCCTATCATAGTCATCATGTGCTGCAGCTATTACTGACATTTAGGGCTTGATGTAAACGTGATGATCCTCTAGTTCAATCTAATTATTTTAGAAATGAAGACAGAAAGGAAGCCCAAAGGTCATGTGTCTCACTTAATCAAGTAGTAAAGAACCAGTAATGGGGAAGGGAAGGGAATAAACATTTAATAAGTACCTACTATGTGCTAGGCACTATGCTAAGAACTTTACAAATATTATCTCATATGATCTTCACAACAACCCGTAACGATTCTGATTATACCGTTGAAGAACCTAAGACAGACAAAGATTAAGTGACTTGTCCATGGTCACAAAGGGAGTCAGTGTCTCAGGTTGGATTTGAACTCCTTTCTTCTTGACCCCAGGTAGTCTGTGCAGTATGGCGCCACCTAGTGGCCCTCCAGTCAGTACTACAACTGAGGGCTCCTGAGAAATATTCTAGCACTCATTCTACTATATCACATTGCCACACTAGCTTTCTTCAGTTTCTAATCTCATATTCCTAGTTTGGCCACATGTTCATGATGTCATAAGAGATTCAGAGATATAAGAAACTTTTGAGGTCTAATCCCTATTGGAAGCATCACTAGGTCCATCCATCCTCAGGATGAAGATCTCCAATGACCAGCAACTCACCATGTACTCAGGAGGATCCTATTCTATTTTCACGCAGTCTGATCATCAGGAAAAGCCTTCCTTCTATCAAGCTGAAATTTCCCCGGACCTTATTCTGCCCATGAGTTCCCTTTACCCCTCTTCTTCAACGAATTCCTTCAAATATTTTAAAAGAGCAATCACATCCCTTGTTGTCTTTCTCCTCTTCTGGCTAAACACACCCAGTTCTTTCAAGTGATGTTCACATGACCCAATTTCAAGACCTCCTCACAGTCCTAATCACACTTCTCTGGATGTGTTCCACACATATGCAGAGTCAACATCTCTCTTAAAATACAGCAGCACCTAGAACTGAGACACGGATGTGATCCAGTCGGGGCAGAGAATAAGAGAACTATTACCTTCCTTGTTCTGGCTTCAAAATGCCCAAAGTTTGTGTGAAATCCTACATTTGTAACTCAGCGTTGCCAAGGAGCCCAATGTTCAGCATTGTTATCATAAGGGGTCTTTGCCTCAGGGCACTTCTTAACTCCATCTGTTCCCTTTGGCAGTGTTAGAGGGAACTCCATTCCTTCTTTTTAATCCAAGACTTAAACACAAACACACACATGTGCACACTTGCACTCACACATACGCACACAAATGTTCTTTGACTCATACTACATATTTATTATTATTAACCTATTTTATGTCATGCTTGATACTTCTCAGCTGTCTGCAATCTTGAATTGGTACAATCTTCCATGATGGCCAGAATTCTAATTCCCCTTTGCACAAAAGTGATTAACCCCACATAGACACCATACATCCCACAGAATGCATACAGCCTAGAAAAGGGAACACATAAAGGCTCAGTGGATCCCGGTCCTCCACGTTCCTGGCCACCTTATCTGAGTGAAGATTATAAAGTTAGATGTTGGTTCTGTGACATGGGCAAAAAACTCCCAATAATTGCAGTCTTGGTTAATGACATTTCCTTCACTAAACTAAGGCACAGTCTTTTCATCACATACTCAACTGATGATGAATTCTGAAATGACTTGGGCTGGTTCTCAGAAAACAGACACACAGCCCATCACTGGGCTCATACTCAATGATTCCTTAGTAGGAATGCATGAGTTTGCATTCTGCTGCTACAGGCTTCAAGAACTGAGAGGTCACAATGATACCATTACTTAGCCTACTCCCCAATGAGATGTTGTGGTTCATCCTTTGTTTTCAAAGAGGACTAATGACAACATGGGGTGATGTCTTGACTCACATATGAACGGGATTTAAGTGAGGGCGACTTGTGCAAAATGATCAGCCTCACTTTCTCTTCCAGAGTCAAAGTCTAGTGGCAGGATAAAAGTTGAGATGACTGGTGATGGACTGGGATGCAATGAATGATGCTGGCATTTTAGTTTCTAACCTAGTTCTAAGCACTCCACAGCACCTGCTTTAGCTGTTTTCATGGCCATTGGAATGAGCTGCTCTTGCCCCCCCATTCTGTTGGGAGAAATCTTCACATGCTTAGGGTAGATACCCCTCTAACTCACCAATGGGTTTGAGGCCCATTGGTTGCTCTCAACCAAGATGGTTTTACCTGGGGGTGGCTGCTGTGAATGCTATAGCTTTTTGGAATCACAGGTGAGAGTTGAGTGCCAAGTAAACACCAAATGTGGATAAGCAGCCCTGAAAAGGGCTCAGCAGGCCCTCATACCAGAGGGACTAGTCCTCCTTGAATACCCCATATATCCCAAAGAGA
The DNA here is from genome assembly GCA_028646515.1 of Pseudochirops corinnae. Classification (NCBI taxonomy): domain Eukaryota; kingdom Metazoa; phylum Chordata; class Mammalia; order Diprotodontia; family Pseudocheiridae; genus Pseudochirops; species Pseudochirops corinnae. The sequence continues at coordinate 104,115,571 of CM053592.1, read as the reverse complement.
TGACTGAAAGTGGAAAAGGATCGATAAGTACAAAGATGTTTACAACAGCTCGTTTTCTAATGGCCGAGAACTATAAATCAAAGGGGAGTCCTGAAACTGGGGAATGACTGTCCAAATTATGGTATATGAATGTAATGGAAGACTACTGTGCCATAAAAAATGATGAGATGGATGATTTTAGAGAAACCTGGGAAGATTTATATGAACTGATGCAGAATGAAGTGAACAGAAACAATTTATTCAAAGACAACAACATTGTGAGGACAAATGACTTTGGAAGATTTAAGAACTCTAATCAACACAATGTCTAACCATGATTGCAGAGGAATTAAGCTACCCACCTCCTGACACAGAGGTGATGCAGAATTAGACACATATTTTTGGACATGGCTAATGTGGGAATTTGTTTTAACTATAGATGTGTCAAGAAAACCCCCAGGTCAAGGGTTTTCTTTTTCTTTTCGCTAATGGGTAGGGGACTAGGAAGGAGAAAAAAAAAATTTGTTAATAGAAATAGTAGATAGAATTGAGGGTTATGTCATTATTAAGATTTTTTTTTAAGTTGGGGTTTAGATTACAGACTTAAATCTATGTGCACATCCCCCAAGGTTAGTTGGTCCATTTCATCAGTCAGCATAGATTAAGTATACATTAAGACCAACTAACCAACTAACCACATGTCACGTCAGACACTGTACTAAGTATTGTAGATATAAATTTAAAAGCAAGATAATCCATATCCTTAAGGAACTCATTACATTCCTTTTTTTTTCTTTTTTCTTTTGCCTTTTTGGAGCAGGGAAGGCAGGGCAATCGGTGTTAAGTGACTTGCCCAAGGTCACACAGCTGGTAAGTGGTAAGTGTCTCAAGCGGAATTTGAACTCAGATCCTCCTGACTCCAAAGCCTGTGTTCTATTCACTGTGCCTCCTAGCTGCCTCTACTCATTACATTCTTGCATTCTAACAAGAGGATACAATATAGTTAGGTGACAGATGAGCAGAGAAGGGAGTTTTGGCCTAGCTGTCATAGGCAATGAGAGTAGAATCATAGCGGAAGTAGATCAATGTGGCCTCTTCAGAAGTAATGCTAGGTTTGACTATGTTCCCAGAACCAAGTCAAGGGGTGAGAAGTCATGCCCTTGGCATCATGGCAGACGGCAAAATGTTGGCCCCTTGGTCCTAACAGATAGCAGGTCAAAGTCATAAAGATAGCAAAGGGCAAAGTCTGGATTTGAACTCAGGTCCTCCAACATTAAACCCAGGATTTCTTTCCTTGGATCATTTTATTTCCCCCTTCTGTTATTCTTAATCATGCCCCTTTCCAGGACAGAGGTATTTCTCTTAGCTCCCTTGACCATAAAGTTTCAGTTCATGTCAATAAATATTTATTTAGGATGAGAAAAAAAAAGTAGGCATTTACTGAGTAGCTGCTGTGCGCAAAGTACCAGGGGAAGAACCGGGAGCTGGTACAAAGTTAGGATGGTATGTGGTCCTTGCTGTCTGCTCCAGTTGTTCTCACTGCCTAGAATGACTTCTGCCTTCAAGCCCCCAACCAACCTCACCTTGCATACCAGCAGCAGATGAATCAGCCTTCTCTCCCTCACTGAGAAGAATAAGGAATCAAAGAAAAATTCATAGCATCATAGACTTAGAGTGTGAAACCACCCTACCAGGTCATCTAGTCAATTGTACAAATAAGTAAACAAAGTCCCCAAAAGGTTAAATGACTTGCTCGAGGTCACATAGGCAAGTGGCAAAGCATAGAATCAAACCCGGGTCTTCTGCCCCCAGATCCCTGTGTTCCTTCTACTGAGCTACTGTTCTTCCTCTCTCCCTTACCTCTCATTGTCGTCTTAAGTTCTGCAGCCTCTTTCTTCCCTCTGCTCAAAAAGGGAGAGTCATTTCTACTCACTAAGTCCCTGGACTTATGATTCCATCATCTCCTACAGATTTCAAGCTTCCTACAAAGGTGTTCCACTCTCAGACATTGTCAGTCTTTCCTTCTTAACTGGCTTCCTCCAATCCACCTATGAACATCACCATAAAAAAGCCTTTCCTTCTCCCTTCTCCCCTCTCTAGTTACCATTCAATCTCTCCTTTGCCCTTCATTGCCAAACTTCTGGAAAAAGACTGTCCACACATAATGTCTGCAGTTTCCTCCCCAACTTCTCTCTCTTTAACCTCTTATAATGAAAGCTTCTGTTCTTACCACTTTACTGAAGATCAGGAGATCTGAATTCTGCTTGTAGCTTTGCTGTGTGACCATGGACAAGTCACTTAACTTCTTGTTGTTGTTGTTCAACCATTTTTCAGTCATGTCTAACTCTTTCTGACCCCATTTGGGCTTTAAAGATACAGGAGTAGTTTGCCATTTCCTTCTCCATCTCATTTTACAGATGAGGAAACTGAGGCAAGGAGAGTTAAGTAACTTGATATAAATTTAAAAGCAAGACAATCTATATCCTTAAGGAACTCATTACATTCCTTTTTTTTTTTTTGACCTCGGGAAGACGAGTCCCAGCATTCTATTCATTGTGTCACCTAGCTCCCCATTAATTGCTCTAGGCCTCAGATTTCTTATCTATTAAAGGAAGGAACTGGATTGGATAAGCTCTTACATTCCTAGACACCATCCCAACTTACATCTCAGTCTCCTCTATCCTCACAACCCTCTGGAAAAGCCTCAAGGGAATAGAAAGCTTTCAGTCCAATATTTATCTTTGGAAATGGTTTTTAATATAAATTATTTTAGTTTGAAAAGCCTGGTTGTTTGATTTCTCCTCCATTGATGCTTCTGTGCCTTATAAACATGTAAGTTTAAGGGGACGCAAATGGACGTGAATGAACTTACGAGTTATGTGTAAACTAAATCGGGAACATAGTTACGATCCAAACTAAGAATGTTGCACATTTGTATTTTGTTGGAATCCAGTAGGGTTCAGCCATGCTCTCCACACATCATTATTCCTGACATTGTACTATAATTCATCCTCCAAGTTCTAAGAAGTATCTTGGGTCTCGTTTTTTCCAGACATTGGCTTTGAGTTCTTTGGTCTGCTATAAAAACATGGTGGTGATATATTTATTTACTTTTATTCCTGACTGTTTTATAAAGGAGGAGATTTGTGATTATTTTGAAGATAGTTCTGGAAACTTCACACAAGCACTCTCTGCCTCAGTTTCCTCCTTTGCCAAATGGGAGTGGGGTTTAAAATAACCTGTTGTAGTTATGAGTATTATGATTTAGCAGATATGTATTGAGTGGCCTGAGTTCCCCAGAGGAAAGGTAGAAAGGTTAGTTAGGAGAAGCCAATATTATTTGCTTATGTATCTGGACTATGAAAGGTAGGAGACTGGAGAGGTTAGAGGAAGAGTCCAGAAAACCTGGCTGTGGCACATATTAGCTATGTGGACCATAGGCAAGTCACTTAACCTCTAAGTGGCCCAGGTAACTAAGCTAATATGTTAGGGATTAAGCTATTTCCATAGAAGATGTTTCTATAGTAAGAGTTCCCCAAAGCTTTGAAATTATAGGTCAGGGACCCCTCCCTCCATATAAATATTCACACACATGTTATGGCTCCTCATGGGGGGAAGATGTAGTAGGGAAAGGGACAAGAACATAAGGGTGGATACTTGCAGCGTCACAATCCCACAATTCACCTCATGCTAAATGAGGAGCTCGATACCTTCTAAGCATCCCAATAAAGGGGCCCTCGACTGCTTCATCTGGAGGATTGTAACCCATTGTGGGTAAAGAACATGCTGATGGACTGAATCCAGCCAGATTTCAAACAAACCCTGCTTGTTTTCTGTAAATATCACCGTGGCAGCCTGTCACTGCAGCTGCCTAATCCATCCAACCGAACCAGCTTTTCAAAGCATAATACTCTTAGAGTTTCAATAGGAAATTCTCCTCATGCCAGTTTCAAAATAACATCCCCAGTAAGAACATTTTGGAAAGGAAGTTTTTAACCACAGGAGACAGACTAAACAACGTAATTCCCTAAAGCATTCAAATTATTTGTGTTTGAGTGAGGCGTTGGGGTCTGTCTTCCTGTTTGGTTGCACACTCGGTACCTTCAAAATTGCTTTCTGGCTTATTTTGCCTTACCTGAGGGTGAACTCAGGACAGGTCCTACGGACAAATGAATTGTGAGGCTGCCTCAAAGGTGCAGTCAGGGGGCTGCAATCCTTTGGGACCTGTCATGGTAGCACCCTAACTTGGCCTGAGCAATCATTTGGCCGCATTAGACAACAAAGGGGGTGGTGGGGTATCGTCTCTAGAAGACCATCGTTAAAAAGCACATGTACTCTAGGAGTAGAGAGAGAGAGAGAGAAAGATTTCTTTTTTTTCCTTTTGGATTTGTTTATTTGGATAAAAATCTTTATTAATGTGTTTGTTTACTTTTAGTTTATAAGATTCAGTTCCACATTCCCTTGAGTTTCAAATTTTCTCTCCCTCCCTCTCTTCCCCCTCCCCACCCCCCCATGGTGGCATGTAATCAAGTATAGGATCTGCAAATACTTTCACATTAGACATTAGTCAGGTTGTGAAGAAGGATTGTAACCGATGGGATGAACAATGGGTAAGAGGAAGCAAAACCAAGCAAGAAAAAGAAAGAGAGCAGGTAGTTTGCTTCAGTCTGCATTCAAACTCTGTTCTCTCTAGTTCTTTCTAGTTCTTGAGAGAAAGGTTTCTTATTAATAGAGTTTAACAGACAATAGCAATTAGAACTGGAAGGCATTTTAGAATCTCAAAAATTCCATTAAGTAGAAAAAATGGCAGCTGCCTAAAGAAGCCAAAAGGAACTCACCAGCCCATACGGATTTAAGAGATGGAAGAAGTGCTTAGAGATGATAAAAGATGTCATAGGAAATGATTCATGGATGGTTTGTGAAGCACTAAAGCTCAGAAGGAACCGTGGCTGGGGGGAAACATTAAAAGGCAAAAGGGGTGGGGGTATCTTTTTAGCTATAGTGGGGGGAAAGAGACGTTTCCAAAGAGGGAAAGGGCCATTGCTTGTGATGCACGGGAAAATGATCACAGACAATTTGGACAATCTGAGTATTTGCTGAAGGCACAAACACTCGATCTTATTTTGTTATTTCTCTCCCAATGAAAATAGACTTTGGATTCTAAAGGATGGAGCAAAAGCAAATTAATAGGGAATCCAAATCCAAAATAAAGAAGAAAATAAGAGAACAGGTAGTTGCCTTTGAGAAGCTCAGGACATGTGACCCAAAATGAACTATATCTTTGGGTACCAAGAAGATTAGCAGGTATGACTTCTGAGCCATTGTCAGTGATCCCTGAAAGAGCATAGCAGAAGAGCTGGAGAATGGAGAAGCTAGTTGGTGCAGTGAATAGAGCACCAGCCCTGGAGTTAGGAGGACTTAAGTTCAAATCTGACCTCAGACACTTAACACTTACTGTGTGACCTTGCTCAAGTCACTTAACCTCAATTGCCCTGCCTTTTCCCCTCCAAAAAGACAAAAAAAAAAAAAAAGAGCTGGAGAAGGGCAAACATGAACCCAACTTTCAAAAAAGGGAGGAGAATTGAGTCTATAAATTATAAGCCAATGACTTTGTTTTTAATTCTCAGAAAAACTCTAGAACTAGGGTCATTAAACTTTTTATATACCATGACCTCCTTTAGCAGTATGGGGAAGCCTAGAATTCTTTTTCTCGTAATGTTTTCAAATGCATAAAACAAAATTCATAGAATTACAAAGTAAATCAATTATTTTTGAAATGCAATTATCAAAAAGGTTTTTTAAAAAGTTCATATGCCCAAAGGACTATAAAACTGTGCATACCCTTTGGCAATACCACTTTTAGGTCTATATGTCAAAGAGATCATAAAAAGGGGAAAAGGACCCACATGTATAAAAATATTTATAGCAGCTCTTTTTGTGGTGGCCAAGAGCTGGAAAATGAGGGAATGCACATCAGTTGGGCAATGGCTGAACAAGTTGTGATATATAAATGTAATGGAATGCTATTGTTCCATGAGAAATAATGAGCAGGCAGACTTCAGAGAAATGTAGAATGACTTATATAAAGTGATGCTGAGTGAAGTGAGCAGAACCAGGAGAACATTGTGTACAGTAACAGCCACATGGTGCAATGACTAACTTTGATAGACTTAGCTCTTCTCAGTAATGCAATGATCCAAGACAATCCCAAAAGATTCATGATGGAAAATACTATGCATAACCAGAGAAAAAACTATGGAGTCTGAATACAGATTGAAACATACTATTTCCTCTCTTTTTTGTTGCTGTTGCTTCTTTCCCATGGTTGCTTCCATTGGTTCTAATTCTTCTTTGCAACATGACTAATATGAGGGGTGGCTAGGTGGCGCAGTGAATAGAGCAGTGGCCCTGGAATCAGGAGGACCTGAGTTCAAATCCAGCCTCAGACACTTAACACTTACTAGTCCTGTAACCTTGGGCAAGTCACTGTTATGGGAATCTAAAGATCTTCCCTGCCCCTAGGCCCTTTGCTAATGTGGCTACGTGACTCTGAGGACCCTTGGATATTTGAAAGTATACTCTGTTCCTTAATAGGCTGAATGTGGTCACATGGAGCCTGTGGCGCCAGGCTTGTTTTCCAGGAATGCCCGTGCCTTGTAGCTTTGTGATTGGGCAGTGGGTCTAGA
>CM053592.1:104071260-104108406 GCA_028646515.1 Pseudochirops corinnae | reverse complement strand
ATTATTATTTACATGCAACTGGAAATTAAGATATACAGGCACTGGGGTAGGGAGATCCATCTTGCCCTACCAGAAAGCTGGAGGGGGGTAGGGGGAGAACATAGGAAAGAGCAGATGGGGAGAGGGGTTATACAGTGGGATGGCTGTTTTGGAGTGGTAGGTAGGGGAAAGATGGGGAGAAAATTTATAACTCAAAATCTTGTGGAAATGAATGATGTAAACTAAAAATAAACATAAAATTTAATTTAAAAAAATAAAATAAAGAAGCAGCTCAAGTACCACATTTTACCTAAGGCCTTTCCAGACCTCCCCAATTGCTAGTGCCCTCCCTCCCAAACTACTTTTTATTTTTGTATGATTTATTTTTAGATTTGTTATATATACAGATATACATTGACTGATTGATTGATTGATTGTCTTTCCCCATTAAAATGTACGCCTATTGCGGGTAGAGATTATTTCTCTCCCCAGCATTCAGCATATTTCCCAGCACATACTAGGCACTTGATAAATATTTACTAATTGATTGGTGGTCAAAAAGTAGGAAATCATTGCCTCCTGATAACTTTGTGTTTATTTTCCTTTAGGTCATACTGACTGAGTACAGAGCCAGGGGTCCTTGTCCCAGGGAAAGGGAAGCTCTTGAGCATGCAGAGTCCACATCAAACAGTGCACCTTCTCTGATTTCCTATTATCACACCTTCAGTGTGGTCAATCCTACAACATAGGGTACATCTAAGGACGGGAATAGTTTTGTTTACGATTAGGAAGAGAAGCAGCTAACACATATGCACTCTTCTCCTGCCTCTGCATAAGGACACATAATCTAGTACTAAAAGAGCCTGAGTACAAAGAATTTAGCAGCAGTGAAATCCCAGCTCTCTTGGCCTCTCTATGTCACTGGCTTTCCACAGTCTCTAATAGTGCCTCAAGGCTTGGCACCATGGTATTGGCAGCTCTGGTATTGTTTGTAATTGCTTGTCAAATTATGCTCATTAGGAATGTGAAATATTAGGGAATACATTAAGTATGAAAAGAAATCTACATAAGAATTAGTTTCCATTAGCCAGTGGCAAAAGGAAAGTCATCTCTTGGGTAACAATGCCCATGTGGGTGTACACACACACACACACACACACACACACACACACACACAGCCCACCAGCACCAAAACTTGTGCACTTCAATGGGAAGGTCCTAGGCAGGAGGAATGGAACTCAGGGTTGGCATCATTGTTTCTGGTCAGCTTTTTATTCACTTCTGCACCTCTTGTTTAGCTTGATTAGACATGAAACCACTATAATAGAGAGGCCAGCTTGGCTGGGCTCAGCCCTCTTGGGGGGGTAATTACACCAGAAAAAATGCCATTAAGAGTATCATGTTTTAATACTAAAAATGACTTGGTGTAACACATAGAGATCTCCAGCAACTTACCAGAGACATTTTAGCATATGTTAGGGGGAAGAGATCTGAACCATGGTGCTTCAATTATATAGCTTATTTCTGAATGTTACCAAATTATCATTCAGGCACGGTGAGCATGAATTAAGTTTTAAAAGGCCAGGGGCACGCCAAAATAGATGAACTTGTTCTGTCAGATGCGGAAGATCCAGCCTCCTGTCACAATAAATGTTCATCCTGATGGAGCTCGAGTCTCATCTGATTAATTTCTAATTTAAGAACTGCGATTGAAAGAACCTTCCAACTGACAAATGTTTTGATCCCAGGGGACATGGGCCCAGAAACAATAAGTGCGGTGGATCATTACTGCCCAGTCTCATCATACTCAAGCTAAGAGAAGAACAAACAAGAATGTAGTGGAACGCAGGCCCTTTAGGGTTGGAAGGATCGTAACTGGAGATCTGATAGGGACAATATGTGCTGGAAATTCTGGAAGTGAGCCAACTGAGCCATCGAAATTAACCACTTAGAATATGTTCATAGGCAATATTTCATGGCCAAGTCCATAAGAGGAGTTGATTGAAGGAGACCCAGGAAGGGGACTGGATTAACTCTAAGTGGGGGAAAAGGAAAAAAAAAAGGAAGGCTAGTTCTGTAAGTTTAATCTGTCTTTAGTACTATTACTTCAAATGAAGTGAATTCCTGAACAATTGGATTGACCACATAATCAACCTGATACATCAAAGTAGCTCAAGGTGCTTTATAGAAACCTAATCAGTTCTACACAGCTCTCAGAGCAAAATCCAGCTGCAATGCTAAATAAAAGGGAGTTCTGGCTGCAATATGGCACAAAACACCTTTCATCCCCATGTCAGAGTATCTGGATTGTGGAAAGTTCCCCATCCCTCATAGAGGGCACAGCAGGCAAATGGCCTCTACCATACAGAGTCTTCTGATTCATTTTGAAGTATTGATGGAAAGAGAAGAAAAAGAATATCAATTTTAGATGAAAACAAAGGTAGGAGGGATGAATGGCATCTATTTAATGAATGAATTTCCAGGTTTCCTGTTTCCTAGTCTTATTATTCTTCAATTTTTAATATCTTTTGATTTTAATAAAACTCACTTAAGTATGAAGCTGACATTTTAACACCCCCCCCAAAAAAAGTTTGTAGATTTCTCTTTTGGCTGCAAGATTCTATGATTCACAGCAAAATGATTAACATCATTTTGCTATTTCTGGAAAACAGACTTGTCCCAGCCTATTTTATTGAACTCTTTATTATGCTGTCTTTAAAGACAGGTTTCTTTCATCTGTATTTAAAATCATAATTGCTTTGCAACTAAAGTTGGCATTGCAATCAGTAAGATCTGCTGAGCATTTAAAGATAGTGGATAGAGAGGTGGCCTCAACACTCTGGCTACTGGATGGTTCCAGAGGAGAAAGCAAGGCTGGTAACTTTGCACAGCCCTCTCTCACTTAACTCTGATTCCCTTGCATGTCATGGCATCACCTTCCTGGTGTCATGGTCCCCTTTGAGAACCAAGGACAAACAGCAAGCAAGACCTCAGGCACCTAGGTGGCACAGTGGGCAGAGTGCCAGGACTGAAGTCAGGAAGATCTGAAGCCAAATCCAGCCTTAGATACTTATTACCTGTGTGACCTTGGGCAAATCACTTAAACTCTGTTTGCCTCAGTTTCCTCATCTGTAAAATTGGGATAATAATAGCTCTCACCTTCCAGGGTTTTTGGGAGGATTAAATGAGATAATAATTGTAAAATGTTTAGCACAGAGCCTGGCACAGAGTAAATGCTATATAAATGTTAGTTATTATTTTTATTATTATAAAGTTCTGCCTCTGACATATACCATGTGACCCTGGGCAAATCACTTAGGCTCCTGGTAACTCTCCAAGACTACAGATCACAGAAATGGCACAAGCTTGCATTGGTAGTGGGAGTTCTTTACCTTAGGCTCCCTCCACCAATGACATCACAGGACCAGTCCCTAATCCCTTGGAGATAAACAATGAATATAAACGCTTAGAAGACAGGAACACTGACCGCCTTTGGTGATGGCGTATGGAGGACTCCATGCTCAAATAGTCAAATGGATCTATAATCTCATGGCTGCGGCTAATCCCTCCAACAATGCAGAATCCCAACCCACTCGTGCCAGCCCTGGACTTTGTCATTGTCCTGCCTATCAGATCCATCCCGCGGTGCTGGGGTCCTCCTCCTCCCATCCCTACCCAGGGTCTCTATCAACACAAACTGAGCAATCCTTTCTATGTTGGCTGCCATCCATCTAATAATGACAATGGCTTCTCCTTCCCTTAGCACTTCAGCTTTGGCTGACAAGCTGGAGGGGTATCAGAATAGTGAAGAGAGAAGAGGCTTTCCCCTTCTGACCACTGCCACTGGTGGTCTTAGACTGAGTTAAAATGGACAACTTACTGTTCCATTTGCTGCTCTGCCAAGTTTCACTGCCTACTGAAGAAAACAAGTTGAGAAAGCACGAATAAACTAAAAATACTTTTTTTTTTTTAAAGAAAGCACAGGGCAGCTAGGTAGCACAGTGAATAGAGCACCAGCCCTGGAGTCACCAGGACTTGAGTTCAAGTCCAGCCTCAGATACTTAATATTTACTAGCTGTGTGACTTTAGGCAAGTCACTTAACCCCAATTGCCCTACCTTATGCCTCCGAAAAGCAAAGAAAGAAAAAAAGAAAGAACAGAATTCTTGCTAGATGTTGAAATTGGAATTACAGTGAATCTTCATTTTGCAAATTAACCAGAATCAGTTCCAAGTGGAATAACTTCATCTTAAATAGACTAGGTGCAGGGCATGCAGAGGGTGGCCTTGAGGAGCTACTGAAGGCATTGGGGATGTTTAGCCAAGATATGCAAAGACTGGGGAGAAAGTGATTGCTGCCTTCAAGTGATTTTAGGGCTGTCAGGATGAAGAGCAACCAGATTTGTTCCACTTGGCCCTGCAGGGCAGAGACAGAAGTAATGAGTGAAAGCTGCAGAGAGTCAGATTTAGGCTAGATGTAAAGAAACACATAATGACTGGGGTGACTATCAAGAGTAGAATAGGCTCTCGTGGAAATGAATGAGGTAAACTAAAAACAAACAGAAGTTTAAAAAAAGAAAAAAAAGAGTGGAATAGGCTAGCCTGGGGGGTGAGAGGTTCTTTCTCCCTTTCTCTACTATGGCCATGTGACTCCTCATCCAGAATGTCACACAAGGGACTCCTGTGCAGACTAGACTAGATGGACGGCCTCTCAAGTCCCTTCCAACTATGAAATTCTTTAAAAAAAATTTTTTTTGTAAAGAATAGAGACTGTAGCTCATTTATGACACAAGGTTATTCTTTTGCAGTATGTCATATTAGCTCAAATCTTCTGTGGCTTTTATGGCCCTTACTTAATTTAGCAAGAATCAGGACCAATTCTTTGCTCTCAGTAAAAGTGAGGGGATTGGTCTTTTCACCTTTGATATTCTACAATTTAACTTGACCCTCTAACTCCAAAATTTCTGCTTCCTTTCAATTCTAAGATTCCAGAATTCTAAAAATAATTTTAGGAATGTACTTTGTGATTGCCACAATTCTCTGGTGGGTGGGTGGAGGCAAGGAGTAAGTCAGAACATGGATATTAACATACTCTCCCTAAACAAAAAGCCTCCAAATATTTCTTTTGCAAAGGCGATGAATGTGAAGAGAAGGTGGGCTGAGGAATCTGGTTTCTCCACTGAATAGTAAAGCGGGTGACAGATGGCAAAAGTATGTTCATGATAGCAAGTCTTGTGCTTGCGGACTAACAATGGACTTGTGCTATATGCCTGGCAGTTTCTAATAGTTTTATCTAGAATTGTAAATGTACTTCATAGCCAGTTTCTCCAGAGGTAGTTTAAAAGACTTGGTTTTCCAGCTGGGGTTTTGGGAATTTCAATGAGTTATCCCTCCCAACAATGGGGGGTATGATCCTTAAGAAGGAACAGAAAAATTTGATGAACACTAATTATATGCCAAGAACTCTTTTTAGTGTCACATGCTTCTGGAAACCTAGAGCCATGAGAAAGAAGAAAAGGCCCAAGCAATCTACTGAAATCAGTAAAGTTCACAGGAAAAGACTAGAAGAGAATGAAAACAAAATGACCAAATACCAGCAGAAGGAATTTTAAGCATTTTTTTTTTACCCACTGAGTAAAGAAAGAATACAATAGAAAAATTTTAAAATGGCTGCCAGTGAACCTGGAGAACGCTGTACACAGTAACAGCAATACCGTCCAAGACTGTGAATGACTTGGCTATTCTCAGCCATACGATGATCCAAGACAATCTCAAGGGACTAATGATGAAGCATAATGCTATCTGTCTCCAGAGAAAGAACCGATACTATCGGAGTACAGAATGAAGCACACTATTTTTCACTTTCTTTCATTCTTTTTTTAATTCAAGTCTTCTTGTACAAAATGACTACTATGGAAATGTTTTACATGATTGCACGTGTATAAACTACATCAGATTGATTATTGTCTCAGAGAGGGACTGTAGCTCCCTGAGAGAGAGGGGAGGGAGAGAAGAAAGGATAGAATTTGGAACTCAAAACTTTAAAAAATTGTTTTTAACATGCTAATTGGGGGGAAATAAAATATTATCTTATAAAATGACTGCTAATGAACTCTTAAAAAACAACCTGATTTTAATAACAAGGAACATAAAGAAATGCCATTTGGAGAATTATAAATTGGAAAAGATGTTTAAAATAGCTTAAAATAGTCCAAAATAGACAGAATACTTGGAAAATGTGGACAAGCAAACATTAGAGGTGTATCTTTAGGGGATTAAAGAATCAGGCTGATACACTTAATTGAATTGTACAAGTGTACAATTATTTTTGAAAAATTACCTTGCACTGAGGGAGTTCCCAACTGATTGGGAAAAGACCAACAATTTGTCTAACTGGTATAGGAAAAAAATTAGGAAGAATGGTAGTGAAAATTATTATCTGATTTCTCCAACTATTTTATCTTAAGAAGTTGAATATTAGGAAAATAATCTTTAGAAGTCCAAAGAACAATGAAGCAATACATTGTTTGGGTTTAATTTACAACAGACAAGCCTGTGAGATTATTGGGACAGAATTTTAGATTTCAGTGTTGTAGTTGGTACAGGTGGGGGTAAGGAGAAGAAGAAAAGAGTAGACTAAATGAGCTTGACTCATTTGGCCTGAAAATGAACATGAAACATTAAAAAAAAGTAATCCTAAGAGGTATTAAATTCAGTTGTGTGAAGGTGTCCGGGAGGGTGTTTCAACAGTCAGCAACCTCAAAGCTCCATCCCAACACATTGATGGACGACCTGGGAGAGGGAGTGATGAAATTCATGGCTCATACTCACTGGGGTAGCTCTCCAAACAGCGTGGGGAAAGAGAACAAATTGGAATAAATCTGAAGATCCAAAGATGATAAGGACAGAATCACAAGATGTAAAACAACATCATGAGACTTAGCTTTCAAAAGTGGTGGCTGGTGCAGCTGGAGCCAGGGGGAACCTATTTGATATATAGGGATGTAGTAACTGAAGAGGTGCCCATATACCTATGAATTTGCATTGCACAACAGTCCTTTAAAAAAGTAAATACTGATTTGGTCTTTAAGTTCAAGAATAAAAATAAAAAACAATTTTAAAAATTTAGTGATATTTTGGGTTGCATCTGAAATTCTATTTGGAGTCCTCCAAAAAGTCCAAACTCCATGACGAGATAACCTTCTTTTGTGGGAAGATCAATCCATGAGTGTCACATATCGCATATGTTTGGGGACTTTTTCAATGTGTTGATAAGTTGTGCTGTTTTTTCTTCTCTCTAAAAAGTACTATGTGTTATATGAGATGACTCCTTGAGAGGTAAAAGGGGAAAGGGAAGGGAAGGATACTTGGGATAATGTTGATGATGTTGTTTGTTAGCCCTTCATTTCAAAGAGGACAAATAACATCATGAGTGATGTCTTGACTTGTACATGAATTGGATTTAAGTGATGCACAAAGGAAGACATTTATTAAAACTCATTTAAAAAAAAAAGAAAACATTCTCTTGACTTCTTCAGGAAAAGACCATCAATGGAGAAGTGAAAAGAAACAAACTGAGGGGTGCCTATTCTGTCTCCAGCTGAGAAGTGAAAAATACCATTAGTCAATGTGTGGTTTTCTTGAGACGACACTGAACAACTTGTTAAATTCTTCTGTCATTTTGGCATCGCAGAGACAAGGTCTGGTTTATCACACCTTGATTTGGGGAAATTGTTCTCTCTACTTCTGCCTATATACTTTCTTTTCCTGACCATAACTTTTCTGACTACTGTTAGTTCCTTCATAGACAATGGTGGGTCTTGGTGGAGAGACAGAAACTCCTGAATCAACATTATATTAAATCAGTACTCAGTAAAGAAATTACTGTTGTTACAATTCTGTGAAAAGGTCAATTTATCAAAGTCCAAGTATATTGTGATCCACAGAAATAAACAATTTTGGTCCTAGAGAACAGACGAAGAAATATATTTCCTTCCTTTTGCTAGAGGTGGGGAAGCCTATGAGCATGTAGGCTTAGACAAAGTTGCTAATGTTGGTTGCTACAATATGTGTGTGTGTGTTTGTGTGTGTGTGTTGGGGGGGTGGGAGGCAAGTGTGGTATTAACATGAGTCTTTAATAAATGCTTGTTGACTCAACTAGTTTCCAAGGGCACATACCAAGAAATGATTGTGATATAAAATTTTAAAAACCTTTTAAAAAGAAGGAATAATTATTATTTCCATATTACTCCCAAACTATCTCTCAACATATTGTCCTCAACAAAACAGAAGTATCATACATACATTTAATGTTACTGTAGGGAGGGTTTTTTTTTTTTTAAACCAAGAGAGACATTGTTTTTACCTTAAAAGGCAGGTAGGTGGTACAGTGGATAGAATACTAGATCTGGGGTCAAGAAGATCTGAGTTCAAGTCCAGCCTCTGGCATTAACTAGCTATGTGACCCTTGGCAAGTCACTTAACCTCTGTCTGCCTCGGTTTCCTCAACTGTAAAATGGGAATAATAATAGCACCTACCTCCCAGAGTTTTTGTGAGGATCAGATGACATAATATTTGTAAAGCACTTAGCAGTTTCCTCACACGTACTAGGTGCTACATAAATGCTTATTCTGTTTCCCTTCCCTTCCTTTCAATGAAAATGTTTCTTGAAAAACAATCCAAAATGTTTTGTGAACAGCGATTTCATTTATAAATCACTGTATTTGTCCAGGTCAGCATCTAGATGATCAATTCTCCCCTTTCCTTAGCATCAAATACCCCCCAACGATACACCTACAGTGATCCCATCTGCAGGATATGGATGTCACCCCACCCACCTATTTGGATCAACCAAGAGAAGAGAGAGAGAACTAGCAGTTTTGGTATTCAGAACAAGCAGCAGAATAGTTCCCTAAAAATCAGTTTTTTTAAACACACATATTCAGTTGAAGGTGGCCAAGAGATATTCAAGAGAGATGTTTGAATTTGGGACACAGGCATCCTGGAAAGAGAGACTCCAGGATGTCATGGTAATAGGCAATGAAGATGACGTGGGAACAACTGGACCTTGGTCAGGCAGAGAATGCAAGACACTTGAAAGGCTACTGCTAAGAAGGATGAATCATAGGACTGGGCAAGGAAGAGTCACAGAGGGAGAGGTAGGAAGTATGCCATTTGATTGTTTCTTATTTTAACAAATAGTGCATTCATCACCCTTTAAATTTCAACACCCTGAAGCAAAGTCTTTAACTTTGCCCTAGTTATACCTCTGATTAAAAAAGCCAAGTGACAGGACACCAATCGAATTCAGTTATCACATACCAAATTGAAGTAGATGACTCAAGTACTCAATGAGATTTATGTTTGCATTAAAGATTCTGCTAGGGGGCAGAGCCAAGATGTCGGTGTAGAAGCAACAAGATTCTGCTAAAGTAAAAAGTTACCAATTAGTTCCAGCCTTAATGTTTCTCCAGACTTCATCACCATGACTCATCTGCCTTCTCAGTCCACTCTGAAGGGCCCCTTCTTCAACTCAGTGAGTTCTCCCCAAACCTTCATTTTGAGGAAGAGCTCAGACCAGTTATTCTCCAGACTTCACCATCATCTTCCCAAACCCCAGTCCTCCTTGTGAAGATATCTCCTTCCCCCCACAGCTTTTCAGTTCCCTTTTATGTGTCGTGTTTCCCAAATTAGAATGGAAGATCCTTGAGGGCAAGGACTGTCTTTATTTTTGCTCATATTGTTGTATCCCCAGCGCTTAATGAAGTGCCTGGCACATACCAAATCCTTAATAAATGCTTGTTAACTTGACTTGGCGCATTTGAAATAATAAATATTAATTAGTATTATTAGCTTTCAAAATGATCATATGACTTGTTCAAGATCACCTAATTGAATTAGTGGCACATTTAAATTCCAGACCAGGGATTCTTAACCTGGGGTCCATCAATAGATTTCTCTGGGAGCAAAATACATCTTTATTTCAATATAATTAGTTTCCTTTGTAAGCCTATGTGGTGTTTGATGCTTTCTAAAACATTATTCTGCAAAGGGGTCCATGAAAAACTCCTTCTCTAGACCTAGCTCACCCACTAACTAGGTGTGTGATTTTGGGCAAATATTCACCTCTTTTGGGCTTAGAAATTTGAACTGGATGATCTCTACCATCCAAGGATATGCTGGAGCCAGCTCACACCAGCTTGTAGGAACTGATAGTGTGAATATTTACACCTTCGAAACTGGCAAGCTACCAATCAGGGCTTGAGGTTTTGTTTTGTGGACTGTCTAGATTAAAAAAAGTGATAAAGTAGACTTTAATAATGCAGATTGAACTTAAAAGTGTGTCACCTTGCTTTCCTTTTCCCTGAGAGCCAACCAGTTGTTAATGTTTACCAGCATGATGTTCCTACAATCCTTCCCAGCTCTAGAAGTCTATGGTACTTTGGTATTAGGCTTCAGATAATAATGTTTAAGCTCTTTGGAGACCTCAATAATACCTACAACTCTTTGAATCTGCAAATAAAATAATCAAATTTCATAACCCAAATTGAAATAAATACAAAGATACTAAGAGCTAAGAGAAATGATATATTTAAAATCAAAATTCAGATTGAAAAAATGCAGAATAAGACCAAGTACGTACTAGCTTCAGTTCTTTCTGATGATGGTGAGGGAGAAGAATGAAACAGAAACAGCTGGACAGTGGTGAGTTTTGCTTCTCATGATAAAGATGTGCTCTGCCCTGGGTGAAGGGAATATTTCCCTAAGTTCTTTCCATATGCCACAGTGAAAAACAGACTCTCCCCCCCCCCATTTGACTGATTTTTCACCATGTACAAAAGTGACAATCCTAGGAAGGGAGTAGGGAGGACAGAGAGCAGAGGATGTAATAAAAGAAGAGTCCTCCAGGAAGCAGAGCTGTGTTAAGGATGGAACAGGTGTGACCCAGGTCACAGGTATACAACCAGAGGGAGGAGAAGCCTCACAAAACCTTTCCTGGATTAATACGCCACCAATCACTTTCCTTAGACAAGCAGATCAATTAGGTTTTCCCTTCTTTCTGAATGACTTGGTGGTTTGGCTATGTGGTCGGGGAAAACCAACTCCCCAGGATCCTGACCAGTCAATGATACTCATGAAGTTACAAGTACACTGTTCCCTTGAGGAGAACTTACCTTCCTGTCATACCCAACACTGGAATACCCATCCTGGAAAAGAAGAGATCCAACTCTGACCACCACCAGGACTAGGAATTCCAGTGCTCATGAAAAACTCTGTCCCCACATTTAATCCTTCTAACTCCTACAACAGAAACAGCCCCTGGAAGAACAGATTTCCTAGGATTTAGGGTCGGAGGGGCTCTAGTGCACCAGCCTCTTTTTGTAGATAAGGAACCTGAAGCTTGAAGAATTGTGGTGATTCAACCACAGGGATCAAGCGGCAGAGATGGATTCGAACACAGGTAGTTTGACTCAAAAATCTATTGTCTACCAGAGTCAAAAGTAGAAGAAAGAGAGAAAAGGGAGGTGAGTTTTGGTTTAGTGAATGCAAATACTAGTGTTTATGGAATCTTTGAGTAGAGGCTAATCAGTTCATAAGACTGAGTAGGAAGAGAGTCAAAGTTAAGCAAGGAAACGTTGAACCGTGAAGGAAGGTTGGAGATGATCCCTATGGTCCCCTCCATCTGGGGATCCTATGATTTTATAATCCTATGCTTAGAGGAGTTGGTCCAAATTAAAGACACTAACCCTTAACTGGCAGAAGTTCTATTGTTACTTTCAATCATGATGAGGCCCGTCTCTGGGGACCCTTGGAATGTCTCCATAGAATTATTCCCAAAAAGACACTTCCAGGATAGAGCGGCATGTGAAAATGTTACCTGAATGGTCAGCAAAATTAATTAATTAATATATTGGAAAAAATCTGCCTTTCCATTCACCGTTCTGTAAGACAGTCCCTCGCCTCTGTATAGAAGCGGGGAAGGTGTTTCAGGTTACTTCCAACTTTGAAAAAACACTTTATCATCTCTTCTGGCATTTCATATATTCATATTCATATATTCATATATATTCATATATTTCATATCACATTTATGTAATTTCATAACATTCATGTGCTTTGCAGAAGTTTGATTTTTAATATAATAAACCTAAAAGGAAGCTATTGGTCCTGTCTGGAAAAAAATGAATCTTGTTTCATATTTCCACGTTCCTTTATCGTTATTACTATTATCTTTTCTTCCCTTTTAACAGTCTTGTTTAGGTGCCATTTTCCTTGACAAAATTTAAAGAGGCCTTTTAAAAAGTTTTGCAGTCGCTGTTAATATATAAAAATAATATTTTCATTCATTCCATTTATCTAGTACTTCCGCAATGAAAATGAAGTTATTTCCATTTGGGTGTATAATATGTTAGCGCTTTGTGTTTTAGAATCCTTGCATTTATCCAACTGGTTGATTTATTGACAGGTTCAAAGACGGAGAGTTGCAGGGCTGTGATTTCAAACTCAGAAACTGGGTCACTAATCCATTCATAAAGCTCCCTGAGGGTTTAATGAAAATTTTAAATTACTTAATCAGAATTTTAATTTTAAAATACATCATCTATGTTTTATTGTATTTTTTATTTACTTTGTCAAATATTTCCCAATTATATTTTCATCTAATTGGGCCTCACTCTGGAGGGCAGTGGTTCACCCAGAGACTGTGTATTTCACACCTCCATTTTAGGGGTTCTTAGATATCATGTAGCGCAAACTCTTCATTTTACAGCCATAGAAACTGAGGCCCAAAGAGATAACCTGACCAAAGTCACTCAGTACTCAGAATCCATATTCAGAGAGTTCTGTCCATCTCCCCACACTGCCTACTTTTTATTCTTAGCTCCTTCTGACACTATGTTTGGCTTAGTTGGGCTTCTCTAAAAGTTAGACATTCTTTACAAGTTACCTGAAGAATTCCTTTGCGTTAATGGAGGGTTAAAAAGGAAGGAAGAAAGCCAGTATAATACCATGGGGTGGTTGATGTTGTGCCAAACATGTTTTTCAAGGAACTTTCTGTTTTGGCTTTCAACTCCTTGACATGCCATCAGGAGGACAAAGGGAAGGCAGGCCTACTTTGGCAAGTAGAGAACATGTATCCTGGATCACAGGAGTGAGAAGGAAGGAGAGGCTGGGATTACACTACAGCTGGTCAAGCAGAAGTGGCTGGTTCTTGGGAGGAAGGGGAGCTAATAAAAGGGATCATGGAGCTCCCTGGACATCAAAGAAGCCTGAAAAGCGAGATTTTGATGAGTTAAGTGTAAATGAATCAGAAACATGAGGCTTCAATTTCCTTCCAAATACAAAAGTTTAACATTAAAAAAAAATGCTTGGCTCAACTTGTCAATAAGGCCTTCAAAAATACAGAGACATGGCGGTGAAGCCTCCATTGGCCCTGACTTCCCTCCTCTGGGTAGGTAGCTACCCTTTTTCCTAAATGGGAGGATACTCTTCCTTTTTCTATTTGCAGTCAACTAGACTGCCTTCCTTCCATGTTCTAATCCATATTTCATTTAAAACATACATACATACTTTTTAAAAACCCAGAAATTGGGGCAGCTAGGTGGTACAATGAATAGAGCACTAGCTCTGGAGTCAGGAGGACCTGAGTCCAAATCCAGCCTCAGACACTTAACACTTACTAGCTATGTGACCTTGGGCAAGTCACTTAACCCCAGTGCCTTGCCTTCCACCCTCTGAAAAAAAAAACAAAACAACCCTTGGAGATTTATTTTAGACATCTTTCCCCTAGCAAATCCAGAAACCTTACTCACTCTATTGATTTAATCTTTGAAAGTGAGGGAAATCATTAATACTGTAAAAAAAAAAAAAAAAAAAAAAAAAAAAAAAAAGACAGAAACCGATCCCAAAGCAGGAATTCTTAAGCTGGGGTCTATGAACTTTTTAAAAAAGTCTTTTGATAACTATATTTCAATATCACAGGTTTCCTTTGTAATGCTATGCATTTTATTTTATTCATTTAAAAACATCATTCTGAGAAGTGGGTCCATGGGTTTCCCCAGACCACCAAACAAGAAACTGGGACACAAAAAAATGTCACCCCTGTTCTAAAATTATTTCACTACACATGTACACATCCATATTCATTCTCATTCTCTATCTCTCTCTCTCTCTCTCTCTCTCACACACACACACACACACACACACACACACTCAGACACAAACATACTCACGCTCATACACTTCCTCTCAAAGACTCAAAACCCTGTGGACTTGTGACAAGTTTACAGTTGAGTAGATATCTTGCCATTTAATAAAATTATTCATTTCAAAATGTTTTCAAGCTTTAAAAAAACTCAGTCTCGAATTACCTGGCTAAAAGCAGGAGAAAGGGAGAGTCAATTCTAAACACATGTCCATATGCAACTTTGACCTAAGGTTGGCAAAGCTTGAAGATCCCAGACAAGGATTTGAACTGTGCAAAACTTACCCAGGCTGATATTTTCTCACATATAAATAAGGTGTGGGTGGGGGGCAGGGAGAGGGAGAATAAGACCAGCTGTGCTTCATTTAAAGTTATTTCAGGGGTGAGAACCCAGAGGTGAAACTTTTTGCTCCACCTTGGTAGGTGTAATTAGTCAGAGGTGTGCTTTCTCAGGTTGGTTTGTGAATACTCTGTGTATGAATCCCATGTTCTGAGTATCTGATCTCTGCAGCCTGCTCTATGTAGTCAGAAAAGCATCCTTTTAGCTCCAGGGGCTCCCTGGCCTTATACTCTGACAGCCTCTCATTCCTGGGCCTTATTTCCAGCTAGCATCAAATGATTCAAATAATGAAACTGAAATCACTCATTTTAATGATCTGAAACAAAATTACAGCTGTAACAAACCTTCTCTACTCAGGAAAACCAGTGCTGTATATACGCAGACATAACCAAGAAGTCTAGCACCTGCTGGGAACTTTACTGGGGGAGGCTGAGGATCTGGGAGGCCAAAGTGCCCCAATATGGGCAGGGATGGGGGGGAGGGAAGGGTATGTGACCCAGGTACAGACTTTACTGGGAAGGAAAAGGTGTCACCTGGAGGCCCAAAAAGGACAACAAGAAGGATGGAACAGACTTTCAGGGAGAGAGGGATGGGTGAAATGGGTGGTGGGAAGCAAGGAGTCGGCCACAGATGTGTTCTGGTTTAGGGGAGGAAGTGGCTGGCATAGAGGAGAGTGCCGAGAGATGTGGTGACCCGAGGAGGTTGCTAGGTTTCAGAGAAAAGGAGAAGTTGGAAAGAATGGGAAAGGAAGAGATCCAAGATGAAAAAGGGGTTGCTAAAAAATAGTGGAGAGTCGAGGATCAAAAAAAAAAAAGAGGGCTGGGGAGTGTGAAGGGTGATTAAAACTTAGGATCACGTATTTATGGGCCTCTTTTTCTTTCTCTCCCTTCTGATATGAGACTGGTTCTATACCCCTGAGGGTCGGTACAATGGAGAGAGAGCCAGGCCTGAAGTCAGGAAGACCCGGGTTCAAATTTGACCTTGGACACTCACTAGCTGTGTGGGCCTTGATTACTCCGAGAGAGGAGTGATGAGTGCCAGAATTTGTATATTGTACATTGTCCTGATTCTAGCTCAGTTTCCTGTGGCGAGAAGGGATGTGGAGAAAAGGGATGCATCAGTAACCAGTGCAGATTGTCTTGGCTGTTCATCTCCTTGCCCCCAAGTGATCCCACACAGTAGATCTCAGGCATCTGAGTCACATGGAATGATTCCCCAGGCCAAGTGGCATTTCTGGGGAGTGGTGGAGGTCAGCTCCGGAGGAATATGATGGCCTCAGGACTCTGGGTGCAGCAAGCAGGGACCAGGTGAGGGAATGGGAGGTAAGGGTGGCAATTGATGACTGATGCTCTACAGAGTGAGAGGGAAGGGAAAGGAGGAAGTAGTCTTCTTTGATGCTGATACCTGGAAGAAGCCCCAGCTGCTCTGTGCTAGTTCCACTGGATGGAGGAAGTTGGGGGCAATAGATTATCACTTTTTTCCCTTT
The DNA here is from genome assembly GCA_028646515.1 of Pseudochirops corinnae. Classification (NCBI taxonomy): domain Eukaryota; kingdom Metazoa; phylum Chordata; class Mammalia; order Diprotodontia; family Pseudocheiridae; genus Pseudochirops; species Pseudochirops corinnae. Next base: position 104,092,399 of record CM053592.1, on the reverse strand, counting down.
CCCTTTTTGGCAATAATTCACTAGTACTGATATTTGAAAACTGAAAATATTTTTATGAATATGAGTTAAGCTGACATTTCCTAACTTCCTGTGAAGCTCTCCAGTCTACACCAAACAATAATAACAAGGAGCTTTTCATTCTTCATCAATAGTATAGTTGGTAACTTCATTCTGAAAAATCATCATCCACCCCCCCACCCACCCACTGAGACCACACAGCAACAGTCCATTCAGAAGCACCCAATATAAACAGAGGGAAAAACAGCTTCACAAGGGGTCAACAGCCAGAGTGTCTCCACTCCCCCTTTCCTTCCCTTTTCCCCACCCCAAACATATACAGTCTCACATGTGCTGTCACACACACACACACGCACATACAACTCGCAGAAAATAAAGCACAGCTTCCTCATTGCTCTTCAAAGTTGTAAAAACAAATGTTCAAATTCCTTAACAGGGATTCATCCATTAAAGACCTGAGTCTGGAAGTCAATGCAGTGGATGGTTAAGACAAAGACGAGAAATATACCACAAGCAGAACATGGCAGAGAAGGCACTGAGGAGCCCAAAGAGAAAAAGAGTGTATCATCAAAGGTGGTAGCAGTAGTTTGAAAGGCCACAGAGAATTTTCAAGGGAGAAAAAAGATGACAAACCCACTCATATCAGGAATGCAGAGAATTAAACTTCTTAATTCTGCTGCTATTGTTCATTTGTTTGTCATGTCCGACTTTTCACTGACCCCATAGGAAGTTTTCTTGGCAGAGATACCAGACTGGTTCACCATTTCCTTCTCCAGCTCATTTTACAGATGAGGAAACTGAGGCAAACAGGGTGAAGTGACTTGCCCAGGGTCACACGGCTAGTGTCTGAGGCTGGATTTGAACTCACATCTCCCTGATTGCAGGCCTGGCACTCTAGCCACTGTATCACCTAGCTGTCCCTAACCTTCTTGCTACTAAATGACAATAGCTGTAATTCCCATTGCCAAATCACTTTTCTTACAATAGCCTTCTAAGCGTAGGCAGTATGTGCCGGTTTATGTCTATTTTATAGATAAGAAGACTGGAAAGCACATTGGAAAGCTGTAAATAATTTGGGGGGAAAAAAACAAACAAAAATGTCAACTTGGAAGTCAAATCCAGGTTTAGTTTTGCTTTGTTTTTTTCCCAACTTGGTCTCATTGCCTTTTAGTTTGAAAATATGAGACACTGGGCTTTCTAATTGGATTAATTCAACCTCCCCCTATCTCACCAGCACTTATTAAGAACCTATGTGTCTGGTACTATGTACTAAAGCACTGCGGATAAAGGGGAAAAACAATCCTTTGGGATACTATAAATTCACTCCTCTGAGATTCTCTTGGCAGATCTTCATTAAAGCTATTTTGCGTTATGGCAGCCACAATGGTTAGTTCCAGGCTCAACTACTGAGGCTCATCTTGTTTCTTGGTGAATATTTATTAAGCAGTTATTACTATATGGTAGGCGCTGTGCCTAGCTCAAGGAGCTTATATTCTAATAGAGGAAGAGGACACATAAGGCAGAGTGTTTTGGTCAGGGAAGTCTCAGGGATGGTAAGCGGAATGAGAAGGCAATTGCCTGACAAGCAAGTGACCGATTTATATCAGGAATGCTCAATCTGGGATTAATCCCATGATCACTTATATGATGATTTTCTCTTTTCTTCCCTCTGATATGAGACTGGCTATATATCCTTGAGTAAGTTATCCCATCTCTGTAGGCCTCAGTTTCATTTGTAAAATGATAGGGGGAGAGAGAAATAATGAGAGGGGAGGATTCTTTGGCAGCTACGGTATTTGGACTTGCGGTGTGGTATAGTCAGCAATCTGCACGGAAGGGGTGACTGGGCTTTCTGCGACCCTGATTCATCCGAGCAACATTTACTTTTCCAGAAAAACACTTTTCAGTGTCCTAGTTTGCCTTGGTGATGCTCACCAAGTTTAGATTTGGTTTAGCCTGCATTAGTCAAGAGATTTTCCCTTTAAACATTCTTACCCAATGCCAAAAACCTGGCTTTGCCTTCACGAAGGTATAACCAGAAAATCCTGAGAATTGCATGATTCCCCAGTTCAGCCAACATCCCAGAACGATCAGCATCTGTGTTTTTAGTGGCTGGATTCCCTGATTTAAAAGGCACCTTTGGCTATCTCCACATGTTCTCTGGTGCTATCACTGCCCTCACTGTCAATCATAACCATGTTTACTCACTGTGATCGTATGATAGTCTTTTCTAGGATGGGCCTGTCATCTATTCGTAATTCCTGGTCAAAATTACCCATTGACACTCATTGCATGCATTACCAGTGAACTTACTGGGGCTATTTTTATATCTCCTCTGAGTCCAGATGACTGTTTTCCTAGTCGTTGTGAGCCCACTGGCTAGTCAAGTGAAACGTATTTTTATAAATGCTCCAAACAGCTGAGGCATACCTAGAAGAACTATTTATTTGTTTGCTGGAAGCCAGGAGCACTGCTCCTACAAACCTTCCTTCAAGCCAGACTCAGACAAAAGCATGGCTTGGGGTTTGCTTCCTGGATTATTTTCTCTCATAAAAGATGAATAGATCTTTTTTTTTTTAAGGTTCTATAAAACAAACAAGGATGTCTTCCTCCTGTAAGGAGAGTAAATGTGTATTTAGGCAAACATCTTCCCTATCAAACAGAACCAGCTGAGAGAAGCTGGAGACAGATGCTCACATGCATACTCTGTGCTCAGTCTCCTCTTTGGTTCTATTTATGGAAGGAGGAGATGCATTTATTGAAAAAAGGCACTTAAAAATAAATGGATAAAATGGATTAAAGGAAAGAAGCGAAGATGGCTTAGAAACCTGCACAATTCTTTGCTGAATGAGCTCTGCCCACATTAAGATCTCTTGGCTTTTCATTGTTGGCTAAATCAGGCACAGATTTTGTTTGTTTGTTTAATCGGCCATGTTGCTTTAAGATGCAGGCAGGAGGTTTCGTTCCATCAGGCACGTTGTGTACATAGGATTTGTCCCACTCAAGAGACTTACAATACAGAAGCAGGCACAAAAACAGGGAGCCACAGACCCACAGACCCACAGACAGACACAGACACACACAGCCACTGTGAGTACTCACAGTTCTGAGTACAGGAAGTGAAGGTTGCCCACATTGTCAATGTAGTTTGCAGGACTTAACCAAGGCAAGACCAGTAAAAGAAGAGCCTTCATTTTCTGTGCTTTCTTCCTGGCCACTTTCTGTCTGGCCACCGTGGGGACACAGACCTTCCAGCTCCTACTGTGGCCAAACCTTTCCCCTGCACCGCAAATCAGCGGCAGCCCTAAAACCCTTATGCTAAGCTACACTGAGAAATCACTGGCTTGTAAGAGGATTACTCAGTCTGATTCTCAGACAGGCAGAGGTGAGGCCAGGGAGGAGGGAGGGCTAGGCTGCTGAACAGACTGATGCTCAACCGGCCTCTTCCTCCTGCAGGATGCAGAGTGGTTCTCTGGAAGCAGCTGGTACGTTTACATCACTGGCCAGAAGCAGATGGGTTATCAGGAGAGTAGGAGCATGGCACATCCAGCCCCCACCCAGCATGAGTAAGCATGCAACAGGAAAGGGAATTCTGCCACATGCTGCACCTTCCCAAAGCAGAACCCCTGCACCGAATGGATGGGGAATAACACTGCCCCAGGAGACCCACGCTCACTATGGAGTCAGACACTTCAGGATGCAAGTGTCTTTAAGAGCAGCCAAGGGTATTTTCATAATGCCGGCTCCAGTGAATGCATATATTACAAGTAGATGCATGTGTGTGTGTGTGTGTGTGTGTGTGTGTGTGCGTGTGTGTGTGTATGTAGCAAGAGAAACAGAAACAGAGACTGGTGGAGAGAAATATCACCTTGTGCTTTCTCTATCCTATTCTCCTAATCAGAGCTATCTGAAGCAGAAGGTAGCAAGAAGATAAAAGAAATGAGAAAATAGGCTAAGCATGTCCCTCCTTCCCTGTAGGCTCCATTGGAGCTCCCAGCGGAGCTTGAAGTCAGCTGGTACCAAGGTATGTACACAGGTGAAGAGTGGGATTTCTTTCAAATCCTGGGGTTTTTCAGACAGGACTAACAGCCACCTTATTAGTTAGTATGTTGGACTTTCCCACAATCACAGAGGGTAGTGGCTTGAATATTGGACTTAAGACAAGAAGATCTGGGTTCCAATCCTGCCTCAGACACTTTGCAGTTAGGTGATCCTGAGCAGATCACAACCTCTCAGAAGCTCAGTACTCTTAATTGTAAAATGGAGCTGATGATAGAATTTACTTCACAGGTGTATTGGGAAGATCAAATGAGATAAATGTGTGTAAAACGTAAAGTGCTGTAAAAATGTCAGCTATGCAGTGCAATGATCCCCGACAATTCCAAGGGACTCTTGATGGGAGATTCTGACCACATCCAGAGAAAGAACTATGGAGGCTGACTGCAGAGACAAGCATATTATTGTCACTTTCTTAGTTTTTTGTTTCTCATGGTTTTTTTTCCCTTTTGTTCTGATTCTTCTTTCACAACATGACTAATATGGAAATATGTTTGTGTGATTGTACATGTATATCCTATGTCAGATTGCACGCCATCTCAGGAAGGGGAGAGGGAAGGGAGAAAAATTTGGAACTCAAAATCTTCCAAAAATGAGTGCCATATGTGCAAAAGAACAAGTAGGCCATTGTGTTTAGAGATACCTATTACTTCCTATTTATTGTTTCAATGGACATTTTGTGGCTTGCACAATTAAAATGTCTAAAAGCTATGCTTGACAAAATTAAGCTCAGAGATTGGCTTCCAAGCTAATTTCGAAAATTTGGTCCTAGAAAAATAGCTATCTGTGTCTCTATCTTGCAGGATGATAAAACAGTTCCAACACAAGGGGTGGCTAGGTGGCACAGTGAATAGAGCACTGACCCTGGACTCAGGAGGACCTGAGTTCAGATTCAGCCTCAGACATTTAACACAAAAACTAGCTGTGTGACCTTGGGCAAGTCACTTAACCCCAATTGCCCTCCAAAAAAAGCTAAAAAAAAAAAGTTCCAACACAATAAAACAATACTTAGTGGTCAGTGGAATCACAGGGATTTTTCCTTCCCTATCAATCAGCTAAAGACTATTCTGCCACTTACTCTCTGACCCCAAGAAAGTAACACAACTTCTTCGGCCGAAGTTGCCCCATCTGAAAAAAATGGGCATAATACCATATCTATTTGAAGGCAGAAGACCAGATGATCTCAAGGCTTTTTCCAACTCTTAAGATTCTATGATTCATTGAGATGCTAGGTCCTGTTTACTTCCATGCCGATTATGTCATATAACCAGCTACCTGTAGGGAATGTCCTTCCTGCATCCAAGACTCATGAAGTGAGTCTGGAATCCAGTTTGCCAACTCATGTTGAATTTGCCAACTTAGTTGAACTGAGTCAGCAGAGATAAATGGTTCTATTAATAACAAGCACAAAACAACACAGTTATAACAAACCAGAGGTCATAGGGAAAGGAGAAAAAGCTTATGAGGATGACTGCTAGGAATTTGGGCTCAAATATCTCTGTATCAATTCCTTAAAGCCCAATTATCTGGGGATAAAGGGAGATGGGTGCATGCCAAGAATGATAAAAAGAAACACAGCCTGGTAGGTATGGCAATAATCCCTAAGGAGGGAATTATGAGACCTGACTCTACTATTCACCTTGCACAAGTCATCTCCTGGCTTTCTGCCTCCTAATCTGTAAAATAGGAATTATAATGCCTGCACTACCTACCCCAGCATGTTCCACAAGAACAGAATTATGTTAATGGATAGGGAAGTGCTTCAGAAAGCACAAAGCTTTGGAAAGTGGAAGTTGTGTTTTTCTAATTGTCATATTGCCCTTTAAGACTGAAAACCCACTCCCCAATTCAATCCAATCAACCAAAAAGAATTTATTAAGTACTTACTATACGACGACGGGCACAATGGGCACAATGCTGAGAATAGAGGATATAAAGGGAAAAAGCAATGCAGAACTTGTCCTCAGGAAGCTTATATTCTAGCAGAGGAGACAACGAACACTTTTACGGGTATAATCAAGACACATACAAAGCAGAAATAAGGAAGCTTTGTATGGGAGGGCACCAGAAGCTTATCATTGTCCTTAACCTTTGGTGCCCAGAGTTGAACACAAAACTTCTTGATGAGGTCTAAAGATGGCAGAGCGCAGAGGATCACTTCCCCTTTTAATGCAGCCCAAATTTGTACTAGCTCATTTAGATGCTATAACACTCTTTCTGACTCACGTGGACCTTGAAGGTCACCAAAGATGGAGGGTTGGGGGAAGGGAGAGACCAAATAGGAGTCTAGTCAAACTCCCGGCCATTTCTGGCTTTGCTTCCTCATTTTCCTTTTAGTCCCAACCCAAGCTAGAGAGTCCTTTCTTTTAAAATGCTTTGGTAACAGGGCAGCTAGGTGATGCAGTGAATAGAGCACCAGCCCTGGAATCAGGAGGACCTGAGTTCAAATCCGATCTCAGAACACTTAACACTTACTAGACGTGTGACCTTGGGCAAGTCACTTTACTCCAATTGCCTTGCCTTCCCCCCTCAAAAAAAAAAGAATTAAAAAAAATGTGTTGGTCACTAAGGAAAAAGTCTCTTTCCTCCTAGTCTCTCCTAGTCTAACCTTCAAGTTCAAAACAAACCATATTTTAAGCAGCCCCTGACATAAGGAATAATAATCATTTACCCCTGGTTTGCTACTCAGAGAAATTCCCTCGGATATTCCCACAAGGGGAAAGATGCAACTGCGAAGCACAGTGTTCACAGAATCTCAGAGTAGGAAAAAAAAGGGCTTCAGAGGCCACCAAGGTCAATCCACACTTACACAAAGAATTCTCTTTATTGTAGAGTCTACAACAGACTGAAAGAGTCCTCACTCAAACTTTGCTTCTCATGGAGCAGAAAGCTGTCATCTTTTGAGACACCTCATTTCATTTTCCAATAGCTTTAATTGTTAGACGTTTCTCTATGCAACAAGCCCAAATTGGCTTTTTTGTCATTTCCAGCCATTTCTCCTACATCTGTTTCCCCCGGGTCCAAATAGAACAAATCTAGTTCACCTTCCAGAGGTAGCTAGGTGGCACAGGGGATAGTGTCAGGCCTGGAGTCGAGAAGACTCCTCTTCCTGAGTTCAGTTCTGGCCTTAGATTAACTGTGTGACCCTGGGCAAGTCACTTGCCTCAGTTTCCTCATCTGTAAAATGCTGGAGAAAGAAATGGCAAACCATTCTGGCATCTTTGCCAAGAAAACCCCAAATGGAGTCATGAAGAGTCAGACAGGACTGAAAAATCATTGAATGACAAGAAGAAATTCACCTTCCACACGACAGTCCTTCAAGTAGGTAAAGACAAACATCCTGTTCCCCTGACCTTTCTCATCCCCAGGCTAAGTAGCCATAGCTCCATCCACCAATGCTCATAAATCATGATTTCCAGACCCTTCCTTGCTTTGGTTTTCCTTTTCTGGATACTCTCAGGCAGTTTATCAAGGTGTTATCAACCTGGTGACACTGGGCCCCTGACTGTTCCACAAACAAGACCCTCCATCTCTCAGCTCTGGACATCTTCTCTGGCTGTTCCCCATACCTGGAATGCTCTCCCCTCCTCTGATCCCCCTGCCTTCCCTTAAGTCTCAACTAAAACTCTATCTTCTACTTTCCCCAATCTCTCTTAATTCTAGTACCTTCCCTAGGTTATCTTCTATTTATCCGTATATAGTAAGACTAAATTCCTTGAGAGTAGGGATCACCTTTCTCTATCTGTAGTGCTTAGCACACAGTGCCTGGAAAAAAGTAGGTGCTTAATAAATGTATATTGGTTTGACTGCTAAAATGTGTCACCTGAATTGTACACATTACTGATTAGGGCTCTTTGGTATTTTTTCTCCCTATGGAATATATGATCATTTATAGACCTAGTAAAATCAGATCAAACCTGACTTAATCATCTATGGAATCTTTGCTTTGGAATGAAAATTCCAGTTGTAGTTAGGAGGTGACCTAATGGATGTACAATCTTATTCTTCCTCTCCACAAAAGACTAGCTATATAAGCTTGTGGTTGGTCTTCTAAAGGCCATTTTCTGTCATTGCCTCACCAGAAAAAAATAAACAAACCCATTCATGAGCTTCTCCCACTAACACCAAATGAACGTGGGTGCTTTGCTCTGGCAGCCTGACTCAGCACATCCCTGTTAAGGATGTCCAGTCAAGCCAGATGATACGGTGTAGCTAGTGAAGTCTCACCCACTGAGGGTAGTCATATCTGGTATCCTTAAGTATACAGCAGCAGTGGCATTCCTAACGCCTACATTATGGCCACTATCCCATTATCTCCATGGTTAATGGAGAGCTCCCTTCTATTATGGGGGCAGAAAAAGGCTTCAACATGGCCACTCATTTAGTCTCAAGTCTCTGAGACTCACTTGAAAATGAAGGGGAAAATATTCTCTGAAATGAATTCCATGGAGGCTAGGCTCAGGCACCTAGACCTGCTCAAACTTGATCCTCTGTAAGAAAAAGGGGCCTAGACTTCCTAAAGGTCTACAGACTCCTCAAGTCCAGCTGGTCCTCACTGCTCTTGGGCATAGCACTTACTAAAGGAGAGACTAAAGATATTTGCTCTTGTCTTATTCACTACTCCAATCCAGAATTTTTCTGTATTACTGATATAGCAAGCTATGTGTTTGTCTTCTCTCATTTTTTTGACATGCCAGTTCTTCACTGTATGGTTATAATGACTGAGCTTGTCTCCAAAAATATCAGAACCTTCTTTGCAGAGACAGGGGATCACACGTGTGTGACTTAGCAAATCAAATGCAGTTGATGTCTTGGTTAGGTTTGTTGAACTGTTTATTTTCTTCTTTATGATTTTTGTTTTAAGGGTTGACTGTGTGGGGATGTAGAGATATAAAAACAAAAGATAACAAAAAAAGGGGCAATTTTAAAAAACAAAACAAAGAAGTCCCATTTCTTCAAAGGAACAATCCCACCTTTGTACAAGCTTCTTTCTACCTTTATTCAGAATCCAGTCTTGTAGATGTTCAATGAATACCACATTAACAGGGATTTTGTAAGACAGCCGTCTTAGTCTCACTACACATCTTCTTAATATCAGTGAAATGAAAGCATGACCTCTACACACCCTCTTAAAAAAGGGTGGATTCCCAGGTCAAGAGGTGCCTTCGATTGACTTAACTACTTACTTATCCCCTTACTGCAATTATCAGCAGGGCCTTTCTTCCGGGAGGGCCGCTATTTGACCAACAACCCAATGTCTCTATTGAAAATCCTTTGCAAGTTGTCCCTTCAGTGACAGCATGTGAGCTTTGGGGGAGGTCAGAGGTCAGAGGAATTAGTCAGAGGCTTCCAAACAGTAGAGCTCCCTCAGGAGAGTTCTGGGGCTTGGAATCAGAAACAGTAGCTGGAGAGCCCTCTGGCCAGGCCCTCTAGTCTACATAAAGGCAAAGTAATTTGCTTCCCTACTTCTAAGCAGAAAATATAGTTTTTACCCCAAAATTTAGATTCAACTTGGTTCATCTAAAGTCCATTGACTAAAGTTGTTTATTAAGTGCAAGCTTACTGAGAAAAATAGCAGCAGAATTTGTTTAAACAATGATCATACTACCTGAACACACGATGGAAAGACTGTGGTTCCTGTTAGTAACAGCCCCATCAAAAGCCCCTAACAGAGGCTTTGGCCAATGCTGATGAGCCCCTCCTCTGAAGGGGGGAATAATAAAAGGTGCTACCTCCCAAGGCTGTTGTAAAGATAAAATGAGATACATGTAAAGTGCTTTGCACATCTTACAATGCTACATTAAATTGCTAGATGATGATGATGACGATACAAAGAAAACCAAAGGTTAGTGAAAACAAAGATGTTGAAGTTTTTTCCCCACTCAATTTCATAGACCCTCTAAAATCCAAGTTGAAAACACTTGTTTTAAAGCAGGGGTTCTCAAACCTGTGGGTTATGTTCAATTTGTAACAATGAAAATACATCCTGCATATCAGATATTTACATTACAATTCATAACAGCAGCAAAATTACAGTTATGAAGTAGCAATGAAAATAATTTTACGGTTGGGGGTCACCACAACATGAGGAACTGTATTAAAGGGTCACGGCATTGGGAAGGTTGAGAACCACTGTTTTAAAGGACGAAAAATTAAATACCTGACTAAAAGGCAATTTAAAAAAATTTCCCTTTATTCAAGGCTTTGGTTTTTTAACATAAGGAGGTTCAAGGTCTAATGTTTCCAGGATTCAAAGCCGGCAGTTCCAAATTTTCCCAGGTAGCCCTTGACACTAGCCCCCAATGAAAAGAATCACTTTAATTCACAACTTATATTCATACCCACACTAGTGGTTTCCAAAATTTTCCCACTGTATCCAGCTTCAAGAAACCTTAGCCTTCCTAAAGTACCTTTTTTAAAAGGCAAAAGCTACACTTAATAAATTAAAACCATAAAATGTTAAAAAAACTGACAAGTTTACCCACTGGCATCCAACACCTACTTCTAGCAGAGCCCTCAAGACTTCAAATAGGATTGTTCTCAAGTAAGAGTACTCCGTTTAAGAAAACAATCCAGCCCCATAATCTGCTGCTTTTCAAGTTCAAGGAACTAGAGAGGTATTAACAGTTTAATCCTCTTAAGATCCACAGAGAGGACCTTAAGCATGTGTAAGTATTATTTCAAGCCCACAGGTGAAGATTGGGGAGCACAGGAAGAGATTCGCCCAAGGCCAACAGGGATTCCTGAGTCTAGTAAACTTCAGATTCTTAACCACCATCTTGGACACCATCGGAAAAGTATTAGGTATGTGATGATGAGCCCGTGTTGTAGAAAATGCTGGTTCTAACCCATTTAGAAAACTGAAATGTTGAAGGTTTCAAACATACGCAAACAACTCACTTCAGAGGGACCTTCCTGCCCCAAAATGTACTGTCCAGTGCACTGTTCTCTGAGGCAGAAAACATGAGCCTGAGATCTGGCTCAAACACTTAAACTCCCAGATCTGGAGGGTCTTTGAGGTTGGCTAGTGACTAAGACAGGGGTGGGGAACCTGCATCCTCCAGGCCATTTGTGGCCCTCCAGGTCCTTTGACTGAACTTCAGGTTTGGATTCATGTAGTCTGGAGACTGCAGGCTTCCCGCCCTGGGTCCGACCCATTCATTTTGCAGATGAAGAAACTGAGTGGCATAGATTTGCAAACAATATTTGGCTGGTGCAGGATTCAAACCCAGGGCCTCAAGACTCCCAATCCAGTGATAATCATAGCTCACCTTTATAAAGCACATTTACTGTGTTCCAGGTACACTGCTAAGGGCTTTACAACTATCATCATCTCATTTGATCCTCACAACAAACCTGGGAAGGAGGTGCTATTATTATCCCCATTTTACAGATGACCTGAGACAAAGAGTGACTTGCCCAGGGTCACCTAGCTAGAGTTTGTGGTTATGTTCAGTCTTTTCAGCTGTGTCTGACTCTTTGTGACCCCATTTGGGATTTTCTTGGCAAAGATCCTGGAGTGGTTTGCCATTTCCTTCTTCAGCTCATTTTACAGATGAGGAAACTGAGGCAAATAGAGTTAAATGACTTGCTCAAGGTCACAAAGCTAGCAAGTGTCTGAGGCTGGATTTGAACTGGGGAAAATGAATCTTCCTGACTCCAGGCCTGGCCCTCTATTCACTATGGCGCCACCTAGCTGCCCGGTGATCTTCCTTCTCCTTCCTAATGAATTGTGCGATTCTAAACTCTGAGTTTTAATTCTCTATTCTGTAAAATGAAGTTAATGATATTTCCACTACTTCCCTAACATTTATTATTAGTGTGCCCAAGGAAAGAGCTCTAAGGCAGATAGCTCACAAGCCTTTATTTTTTGTCTTTTTGGAGGAGGGAAGGCAGGGCAATTGGGATTGTGATTTGCCCACATCCACACAGCTAGTAAGTGTTAAGTGTCTGAGGCCAGATTTGAGCTCAGGTCCTCCTGACTCCAGGGCCCGTGCTCTATTCACTGTGCCATCTAGCTGCCCCTAGGCTACAAGTCTTGGGAGGAACAGTTAAGTGGTCGCCATATCTTGTTTGGGGAGCATATGGTGGTTTAGAATTGTACGCAGGTCAAACCCTTCTTAAAGGAAATTCCTCAACAGATATGCTGGGTAGCACCAAGTTCTATCCTACAGAACCATCCTATGATGGTTGCCTGCCCATATTCATGCCCTTAATACCTATGAATACAGAGACAGAATGTGGATACCCATAGATATAAAGAGTAAGCGTCTCTTAGCAGAGAGTTAGAAAATTTTGTGTTGAAATACTGCTTCTGACACTGGTCATGCGACTATGGACAAGCCACTTATCCCCATCTTTGTTCCTCAGTTTCCTCAATTGTAAAATGGTAATAATATCTGCAGCCCCAACTTCACACGGTTGTCCTGAGACACCCAACACCTCAAGTCCCCCGGGTACCTTAGACTACAAATCACTGAGCAAGCAGCCATAGTGGTGACTGGGAGTCAGTCTGTCAATAAACATTAATTAAGCACCGGCTTTGCGCCAGATACTGTGGACCAATGAAATTAAAGGTCTAATAACATGTATACATATGTGTGGGTGAGAAACCTCACTTACCCAAATCAAAGGAATGTAGAAGAGAACTTCCAGCAGACAGGAGTTTTATTCTTTAAAAAAAATACATACCCTGGGGCAGGGAGAGACCTCTCCCCGCCACATGTCCGAAGGAAAAAAGAGAGGGGGAGAGAGAGAGAGAGAGAGAGAGAGCACCCCTCCAGGCGCCCTTTTTTAAAACCCTGAGAGTCATAAAAAAGTACATTCTTTTAAGTTCTATTGGAAGAGAGAGAGGGTATGGATTCTATGCAGGTAAAGTCAGAGGGTCTCTGACTTCTCATTGGAGGAGGGGCGGAGTCCCGTTTCGGCACGAATTTAAACAAAGAAAGATTTCCCCCCCTGTCCCACTCACCTTTTGCTTGTGCAAAAGGTATGGCTCACAGTCTTTACGTAGACAAGCAACTCTCATGGGATTCCTGTCCCCACCCCAAGCCCACAGCAAAAAGCTCCTGTCAGGTCTACTTCCAGCCCATCCTAAACAAAAGTTCTGATTTGCATTCTAATACTGCCTTTGGAGAATCTCAACTTTAAAGGCTTCCCATTCACATATATAGTTATATAATTATCATAATGTGGCCTTCCAAAGAAAAAAATCTCTTATTCTCTCAATTCTAAGACTGAAGGAGTATAGATAAATTTCAGCCTCCTCCAAAAGGATCAATATCATTTATTGTCATTCAACCTTTGCCAAGAATTGTGAACATTCCAAGCAGAGAATACGCTGCAGGGTTGGACATAGTGCTTGCCTTGGAGACAACACACGGAATGATGCAAAGTTACCCATGAGCCCAACAATCCAGCTTAACTGGCCAGCAAACATCACTGGTGAGCCAGCATCAGCAAAGCCCACACATCACATCACATCACTCAGTTGAGCTCTGGGGATGGTTCCAGATGCAAAGAATCACTCAGAACATAGCCAAGCTTTCAAGTGTGAAGAAGCCATCCCTCTGCTCACTTCAAAAATAACTACACCAACCTTTCCAATTCTCATGTGCGGTAAATACTATGTCGGTCTGGACCAAACCTCAGTCTTTTTAAACTACATAACGGGATATTATTCTCAGATGTAAAACTGAAAAAAGTTGAGGGAGAACAAATCTGGAGATAAAACGATCTCCTTCAGGTAATGACACACACTTCCTTCCCCATGGGGATGGTACTGATAGCATTGGTAGAAAGTTACATGCATTTTTCAGATGAAGTCTCTGTATTGTTTTTGCTTGAGTGTTTCTCTTTGTGATAAGGGAGACTCAACTCAGGGTGGGGAAATAAAAACTGTCATATAGGAACAAATCAACCTTATTTTTAATAATTTGGAACTCAAAATCTTATACAAGTGAATGTTGAAAACTATCTTTACATGTAAATGGAAAAAATAAAATACCATTAAGTGAGGGAAAAATAAATAAAAAAGAATGTGAAAAAAGATTTTTATTACTTTGTAAATTCTCTCTCTTTCCCTCTCTTCCTCCTTTTCTCTCTCTTTCTCCCTTCTCCCTTTCTTTTCTCTCATTTCCTAGATTGGGTCCTAGTCAAAAGTACTTAAAAAGTTTTCCCACTCCAAATGCATTTTCCACGTGTTATACAGAAAAAAAAAAAAAGACACCAGACTCTCCTAGTCTGTTAGATGCACTTGAAACCAGCCACCCGTGACATTTGGAGACTTGTAGTTAGCCTCCTTGCCTTCCCAGACAACTGGGATTTCCTGAAGCTGCTTGGGGGGAAAAAGAGGGCCTACCTGGTCTGAAAATGGTATTCCAGGTCACAGCGCTGCAAAACCTCTGAACAGTATTCTGTGAAAGGGCAGGTCACCATCAGTTTATTCAAGAGCTTATTTACTAGGATACTGGATTTTTTACAGTTCTGTAAGATGATTGTCTTGCGATCCACGGGGCAGAAGTCTTTTTCCACTAAGAAGTTGGTGAGGCAGAGTGTACAGTAGGTATGGCCACAGGGAGTGTCCAGGGGCTCCAGCAGAGCTTGCAGGCAGATGTGGCAGATGAGGTCGTCATCTACTTCCTCGGCATAGCAATAGAAATGGTTCTCCTCCGGGGAGTGGGCTTGCCCACAGGTGGCACACAGTGCTTTTGGGGTGGGATCCATATCTTCAGAAAGATCTGGCTGAATCATGTTTGGGAGGGGCTGATATGACTGAAAACCAATGCAACTGTTTAGGTAGTCAATCAATATATCCTGGGAGCCATTCACATACCTAAAGAAGAAAGAAATAAAGAATCTAAATAACCTTCTCATAAACTGAAGGCCCAGACCTCTGGTGGGCACAATGCAATGTGGTCCAGTAGGTATGGAATTGGGCTAAGTTTTAGAAACCTGTGGTTTTAGTACCGACGTAAGTACTGGCATAGAAACTTGAATGAGTTACTTGGTGTCTGCTCCTTTTTCCCCATCAATTAGAACAGGGACAACATTTGTTCCCTTAACATCATCACATGGGTGTGGAAAGAATGAGCTAATATCCATGGAGGACTCCGAGTGCCTCAGAAGAAAGGTACCATAGAAAAACAAAGTCTTGTTAATAAAATGAAATAGTTCAGTGATTTATAAGGGAAGAATGCCTGACAGGTGAGAACAAGGAGGAAAATAGTTAACCCTTTGGTATCTTTCTCCATACTTACTTTTTACTTTCTTCAAAAAGTATATGCAAGACACAGAGCGAGAGGAAGTGTGGTACAGTAGATGCAGGGCTGGTTTAGGCTTCTGGAAGACCAGAGTTCAAATTATACCTTTGACACAGATGAATTCTGAACCAACCCCTAAGGAAGTCACTGAAACTCTCAATGTCCCCAGGCAATTCCCTGAGGGCATGAAGAAGATTTGCAAATCTGAACTGAAAGAACATTTTCTACATTGTAGGAGGTCCTGTCACCAAATAAATTACAGGTCCAGACCAAAATTTAAAAGACAGAGAACATATTTTGTGGGTTTGTAAGCTTATGGTTATTTTTTAAATAGCTTTAGATCTTGAAAGGACTTTAGAAGCCAAGGTCTAAGCCCTCTCAATTTACAGAGGAGGGAACTGAGGAAAGAGACTTACTCAAGGTCACATAGGTATTAAGTCTCAGAAGGAGGGTTCCAGTCCCAGTTTTCTGACTCTTAAGCTGGTGCTGTTTCCATTGTGCGCTGGTTAGCCTTTAACTAAATTGTATAGTGAGTAAAAGGAAATAAGACCTACGTCTAAATGCAAGAAGCTGTTCTAGTGGGGTTCCTGAACGAGACTGCCCCACAAAAAAAAAGGTTGCTACAACATCCATGGCAGGATTGAAGAGCATTGATTGATTGGCTGAGAGCTCAGCCAGTCAATGATAGAGGAGATGAAGAATGTCTAGTCCTCCACGGATTCAACACAAGAAGGTCATTGGTTTCATCCCTGGCTGAATCTCTGCTGCTTCTGAAATGTCAGAAAAATACATGCTATAGACTCCTCAAACTCTCTGCCTTCTCACGAAACTTCTAGCTGGACCCCAGACTTCCCTAAAGGTCTCCCCAGATGCTCCAAGGTGGCTGTAAACCTATGAGAACCTTAGTTTCTCTATTTTTTTCCTTGTGTGAAGAGACCTTTAGAAGAAAACAAGAAATAACAGTGCAGCTCCTTCTGTCTGCTCTTGAGCTCCTAATGAATTCAACTGTTGCTGGTTTTTTACATCTTGATATCATGAAACATTACTTCGGTTTTTAGGATAATGGAATTCTCTGAACTTGCATGATGCTCTAATGCCTTTTGCCTGGCCCTAATTTTATGACCCTGCTCAGAGAGCCAGATTCTCCCAGTACCTAAACTCCATCATGCCACTAGGGTCCTGTTACATAAATCACTACTTTAGTATCCTGCACCAGTGGCCTGAAAGACTAAATGCACCTTTTTAAGGTGGCTAATTTACAACCAGGAAGTCACTAGGGCCACTGACAGAATCTGATTCAACATTAAGGGAAATTTAAGAGCCTGGAGCCAGTTCAGGACAGAAAGGTTCCCCAAACTTTGTCTTGTTTCAGGCAGAAATGAAAGGCTTCAAGGTTTCCTATTGAATGCAGACCCATAAATAACTTGAAAGGAAAATGGTTTGGAAATAGCCCAATGGTGGAAAAACTCTGCTACATCTTTTGGCCTAAATCTACAGGGTTTTTGGATGGTTTGTACAAACAGAGACTTATCTTAGAGAGAAAATGTTTACTTCAGACTTTCACTGAATGGAGTTGTTTACGTATCTGTAACAGACTCAGTATGCTCAAAACAATCACTTTCCAGGCAAGAGGTTAAGGTAAAATCTACCATGGGAAAACACTGCATGGGATTTAGGGTTGGAAGGGACTGTAGAGATTATTTCAAGGCTCAAGGTCACATAGCAAGTAACCCAAGTCAGTAGTATTGTTACAATTTGAAACCAAATTCTTTACTCTTTAAAGGACAGTCAGGTGTGTAGTGGATAGAGCACCCATCCTGGAGTCAGGAAGACTCATCTTCCTGAGTTGAAATCCAGGCTCATACACTTACTAGCTGTGTGACCCTGGGCAAGTCACTTAACCTTGTTTGCCTCAGTTTCCTTATCTGTAAAATGAACTGAAGAAGGAAATGGCAAACCACTCCAGTATCTTTGCCAAGAAAACCCAAAATGCCATCACAAAGAGTCAGACACAACTGAACAACCTCTACTTCATAATGCAGCCGGTGACCACATTCGACAGCATCTCTCTCCAGCACAAACCACACTCCAACTCTCATCTTGGTGCCTTACCATTGGCCATCTCTCCTGCCAGTGATGGGGTGCCTCTGAATATTTTGGGGTGATTTTTTGTGGCATAGTTGTAACTTCAGTCTTTACCATCAGTTGTGAGATCAGTTTGGCTTTGTTCCCTCCCTCTGCCAGCTGTGAAGCATTAACTGTCTCTTCCCTACCCCCAGCCACAAAACATTATCTCTGTAGCTATGATAACAAGGGTCTTTTCAAGGCACTACTAGTAACGGGCCAAAATAAGACCCATCCTTCCCAAACTGGATAAGGTATTTTTCCTTAGGAATTTGACCTCAAATTTGGCCGCTGGTTGACTTTAAGACGTTTCAGGGCTAAAACCCTGCCTTTTGCTCCCCCTCCCCTTGGAATGTCCCAGTGGATTATGGATAAAACGCATGCTCAGTTGATGTGAAGGGTGTATGTCCCTTTAAGCATTGGCCACTCCCTGGCTCCTCCCAGGTTCCTCCCTAACTCTACCTTTGTACACCTCATTAGCTTAATGAACTTATGATTGACAGCTTTGTAGCTTTAAAAATGCCTCTCTGGCCCTTAGAACTTTGCAGATGGCCCTTTCTACTAGGTAGACCTTTCTAGCAGGCCATCTGTCTGCTGCAGAGCGTCACACTTCAGGCTTCCTCTGACGACTCCCCCCCTCCCCCTTGCACCTTGCCAGCTTTTCCTAGCCAGGTTTTCCCACCCTATCCCTTTTTGCCCTGTGAATCAATAAAACTTTTATAAATCTGCCAAAGGATAGCTGAGCCTGTAATTCTTTTCAGATGCTGAACCTAGAAAGGATTTCTCATTAGAAGTCCCCCCAAAACCATCCCTCATCACCAGGTTAGTTAGTGTTAGAACTAGTTCTAGGATTCAGATTCAAATCTGCCCTAAGACACATACTAGCTATGACCTTGGGAAAGTCACCTAACTTTTCTGTGCCTCTGTTTCGTCATCTGTAAAATAAGAGGGAGGTGCATAGACCCAAAGACTTCTATGGTGTCCCTTAAGGTCTAACTCTATGATCCCGTGAACCAATCTTCTCAATTCTTTAAGCAGTGGTATTTCCAATCACAATATGTAATGTCACCTTTTCATTACTTAAATGCAATAGGCAAAGCCACATGGGCAACACCAATAATGGAGAGGATGACTGAGAAGGTTAAAAAAGGTAATTATATCTGAGCTTGGGCCTTTGGGGGATGGGGAAAGGATGTTTTTTGGGGACAAGCTTCACGGAAGCTCCCAAAGCTGTCATTCATGCTAGGCTTTTAGGTGTCACAGTGACCAAAATATGCTGAATCTGGAGTTGGGAAGACAAGTGGTCCAATTAGTCTTGACACTGACTTGACTGGTTGTGGGAGCCTGGGGTAACAGCTTCCTTTACCTCTCTCTAAAATGGGCACAATAACACTACCTCCCAGCACTGTTGTGAGGCTAAAGTGAGACATTTGGAAAGCTCTTTGAAAACCATAAAGTGCTATATAAATGCCAACTATTATCTTTTATCATCATCATCATCATCATCATCATCATCATCATCATCATCATCATCATCGTAGTTGTCATGCAGAGGCAGCAGTTTACAGTACTGAGCTCCCCAGGCAACAGAGTTAGAAAATCAGAACAAAATCTATGATGTTTTTCTATTATCTGCTTCAGAAAAAAAAATACACACAGCACATCTTTATTAAACTTTGAGTAATTGAAAAAACCAATAATGGTCCTGGTGAGCATGGAATGAAATCTATTTCATTTCATTTGGCAGAGATCCAGGTACATATGAGGGCAAAATGCTGCTACGCGGTCAAGTCAGGGTCATTCTAGGGTTTGGTTTTGCTTAACAGCTTTCCTTTGTCACAAGGGAGAGTTCAATGCCAGAGGCAGAGGAATGGATCCAGAAAAGACAGTGATATAAACTCAAAAGGCATCAGAAAAGCTTATTTTTTTTTAAGTCTCTATTTCTTTGAATAGGGCAACAAGGTGGTGCAGTGGATAAGATGAGGTACATGCTCTGGGACCCCACTTTGAGCTCTCCTTGAATCTTCCCAGGGAAAGGCAATACCCTGAGGTCATGGGCCTTAAGTTGTGGCTCTGCCCAAGTCTTTAGCTCTCCTTTGTTCCAATAGTTTCCCACCCTTGAACTGGCCTGGCCCACCTTTGTTTATGGTCTCCAGGTAGCCTCCAGCAACTTCCTACCCTTAATCACTCCTGACTGGAGTTCGACCCCTGAAGACTCTCCCCAAACTCATGATTGGAGTCTGACCTCATCTGACTCCTCCTGAAGGCCCTCCCCAAACTCTTCCTCTAGACCACCCCTAGATTCTTCCCACAACCTTTCTGTATATAGGATCCCATCTTCCCTCCATGTGGTGTGAGAGCCCGTAGAATGGTTTAGCACAGACTTATTCTTTGACAGACTTACTCTGTCCTGCTTGCCCAATGCAAGGATCACAGATACTGAGGCTGCTTAAGAGTCTACTCAATTTGGTGAACTTTCCAATAAACTTTACTTTTCTTTGGCTGAGAAGACTTGAGTCGAATTCTTTCGGCAGGACCTGGCATGTTGGTATTTTGGGGTCTCAGGCAACCCTAACCTTCTTTGTGGGTAAACCTCTTCATTTTTATGGTTTCCTGACCGGGACCTCTTCAGATAGAGCACTGGGCCAAGAGTCAAAAAGACTAGTTCAAATCCAGCCTCAGACACTTACTAGCTATGTGACCCTGGGCAAGTCACTCAACTCTGTTTGCCTCAGTTTTCTCATCTACAAAGTGAGTTTGGAAAGGAAATGGCAAACTACTCCAGTATCTTTGCTAACAAAATCCCAAATGGGGTCACAAAGAACCAGACACAACTGAATTGACTGAATAACAAATTTCTTAAATACTGTCATTTAGATTCAGAATTCTAAGTCCTAACTTTATTTTTCTATTTCTTGTTTCCATATTTTTTCTTTTCCAGTTGTACCTACTGAGATATGTTGGGTTTTTAAATTTTATTTTGTTTGGGACTTGGGTCGATAAATTTGGGGGTTTTTTTGGTAGTTGTTTTGCTGAAGAAATTTCTTAAATATCATAAGAGTCAAAATCACATCAGTATTGTTAACAAGAATACTGGACATGTTAAAAACTCTGATTTTCCTGCCCCTAATATTTCTTTTTTTTTTTTATGTTGAATGCTCTTTTTATGTTTTTTTTTTTAATTAATTTATTAATTTTCTTGTTTACATCATTCATTTCCATGAGATTTTGAGTTACAAATTTTCTCCCCATCTTTACCCTACCCACCACCTCAAAACAGCCATCCCACTCTATAACCCCTCCCCTAATCTGCTCTCTCCTATGTCCTCCCCTTCGCCCCTTTGACTTTCCAGTAGGGCAGGATGGATCACCCTACCACAGTTCCTGTATATCTTAATCCTCAGTTGGATGTAGTTAATAATAATAATAATAATGATATATGTGTATGTGTGTGTGTATATATATATATTTTTAACATTTGATTATAGAACTTTAAATTCTAGATTCTTTTCCTTCCTCTCTCGTCACCCACCCCCACTGGAAGGACAAGCAATTCAATACAGGCTGTACATGTGTAATTACATAGAACATCTCCACAGTGGGCATATTGTGAGAGACTGATTATATGTCCCTCCTTCCTATCCTGCCCCCCCTTTGATCTATTCTCTACCTGTCCCTTT
>CM053592.1:104050527-104063731 GCA_028646515.1 Pseudochirops corinnae | reverse complement strand
AGGCAGGTGCAAAACCTCTGCCTTTCGCTTTTCCGCTATGGAGACCTTTCCAGCGGATGCTTATCTCCCTCTTTCACAATCCCCACTCGCACAGCTGGTGCTAATCCGCTCACCTGAGAGCCTTCTCTGCACCTCCCGCCCAGCCGCCCCCGGGGCACAGCCGTGGCTTCAGGCCAGGCTGGTTGTTGCAGTGCTGATATGGTTCCTCGTAGCCGAGCTGACTTTAGTGGGAAGTAACCTTGTGTGCGTTTTGGAGTTGTAGGTTTGGTTTAGAGTCCTATTTTATGGGTATATTGGGGTGGCTATGTGAGAGCTGCGATGTGTTGCTGCTGCTACGCCACCATCTTGGCTCCCAAGACTATATTTTTTTAAATGAGTTCATGGTATATGAGGATTGACTGAAGAAAGAACTGGGAATGTTTAGCCAGGAATATGATAGCTGTGTTCTGAGTAATTGAGGGATTGTCAACTAGAAGAGAGATTAGATTTGGTTGGTTTTGTTCTAGAGGGCAGAACCAAGAGAAAAGGGTAGAAGATGCTAAGAGTCAAATAAAGGCTTGACGTCAGGAAAAATTTCCTAAGAGTCAGTGCTGTCCAAAAGTGGAATAGGCTACCTGGAGATGAAGAGGTGCTGGATGGCCTATGTAGTATATTTTGGGGCAACTTTAATTCAGCCTTGTGTTAAGTTGTAAAAGCCACATTTCTTAACTGTTTCTCCCCTTCCCCCAGCTGTACTTGTCTTTCCCTGCCCCAGCCTAGAGCTATTTCCTCTCAAACCATTAACTCTTCATTCAAGGTACTAGCTCCTTTTGTCCTAGCAAACTAAACCCATCCATTTGCAAATCACGATGGGAACATCTCACTGACCTGACCTCAAATCTGTGACCACTGCTCGACCTTATGATGTTACAGGGCTCAAACCACACCCCCTGCCCCTTCCCTCCTGCTGTTTGTCCCAGTGTATTATGGGTAAAACACATGCGCAGTTGATGTCAAGGGTGTATGTCCCTTTAAGCATTGGCCACTCCCTGGCCCCTCCCAGGCTCCTCCCTAACTCTACCTTTGTACACCCCATTAGTTTAATGAACTTATGATTGACAGCTTGGTATCTTTAAGAATGCCCCTGGGGCCCTTAGAACTTCTGCGGATGGCCCTTCGTAGCTCTTGC
This sequence comes from Pseudochirops corinnae, assembly GCA_028646515.1. Taxonomy (NCBI): domain Eukaryota; kingdom Metazoa; phylum Chordata; class Mammalia; order Diprotodontia; family Pseudocheiridae; genus Pseudochirops; species Pseudochirops corinnae. Next base: position 104,062,563 of record CM053592.1, on the reverse strand, counting down.
CTTTTCTGGCAGGTCAGGTAGGCATTCCAGAAGGCCATCTGCCAGCAGCACAGCGTCACACTTCCAAACTTTCTCTGCCTCCCCGCCTTTCTCCTTGCAAGCTTTTCCTAGCCAGGTTTCCTCACCCTACCCCTTTTGGTCCTGTGAATCAATAAACTTTTGTAAATCTACCAAAAGACAGCAGAGCTGGTAATTCTTTTCAGACGCGAACCTAGAAAGGATTTCTCATTAGAAATCCCCCCAAAACCTATCCCGCAACAGAGAGGTGGTGGGCTTCCTCTCCTTGGAAGTCTTCAATTGGAGCCTGGACGACCATTTTGGGGAGAATGCTACAATGGAAGCCCTTCATGAATATGTTGGATTAGAAGGCTCCAACTCTCAAATTCTGTAATCCTGCTGTGTTTTGCTTCACTGGATTTCTTTGTCACCAAAGGAGGATTCAATGGCAGGAGATGTACTGAGAAATTACTGTGATATAAAAAAATAATAATAACATATATATATATATATATATATACATAGGTAATGCAATATTTTATCTCCTTTAAAAAAGGGAACAGCATAAGTATAATAACAATAGTTGCGTTTTTGTAGTGCTTTTGATTTAAGAAATCACTTTCCTCACAACCATCCTATGATATGGGCAATGTAGGTTTTATTAGTCCCATTTCACAGTTGAGAAAACAGGATTAGAGGAGTTATAAGTGCCTTGACTAAAATCACTTATAGCAACTAAGTGGCAGAGTCAGGACTCCAATCTAGGTCTTCTGACTTCAAGTTCAAGGTTCTTTCTACCGTAATAAAGAATGAGGGAAAGGAAGAAATCCTCCTTGGATTATTCTATCTCGTGTATCCTGAGAGTAGAGCAGCAGTAAAGGGTTTGATGAGTTTAATATAAACAGTTACACACACGGTAAATACAGTCTCCAAAACAAAATCTAAGCCTAAATGTATCCCGTTACAAAGAGAAGGGAAGGGAGCAGGGAGAGGACAGGTATTTTGTGGGCTGATGCAGAGGTCACCATTAGCTCTGATCCTGCCTAATAATGAAGCCAATCGATTTGGAAAAGAGTATAAACATGAATTAAATGTGCAAATAAGATTCAGTCGGTGGTATTGCTTACATCATGGACATCAAATAAAAGTCGTCAGAGGTCAGAAAATTAAAGAAGAGTCAATGGGAATAGAGGCAAAGCAATGCCTCTGAACGAAAAACATGAAACACAGATATTAAGGATGAGAGAAACATGGAAAGTAGTTAAGTGAAGAGTTCCAAGTGGACAGCCAATAGATAGGAGTTTCTTTTGGGATTTAAAAGCCAAGAAAGGCCATTAAAAGGTTGGTTACAGATGATCACAGTCTTCTGAAATAGGAATGTTTTAGTTCCCATTTCCCTTGGGTCTCCAGATACATCTTTCATACTCCATTTAAATTTAAGAGTCCCTCTTGTACCAAAAATATATTCCCCAATTTCCTCATTTGTAAAATGGGCACAAGGAGAATGTAAACTATAAAACCAAATGGATAAAAATTTGCAATGGTTAAATGTTACATTCATCAGACAAGAGACTGATGTTAAAATAAACAGATTCGTGGAGATGCTAGTTTCTGGTATTCTTCCATTTGAAGAAAAAAAGTTTTAAAAAATTGTTCAGTGAGGTACTACTAAAGGATTCTGTAGACAATCAAGACATTAAAATAGAATTAAATATGCCCGAGTTAAAAAAACCCCAGTAATATTTCTTCTTCTTCTTTTTTTTTTTTGCTTTTTGGAGGGGGGAAGATAGGGCAATTGAGGTTAAGTGACTTGCCCAAGGTAACCTGGCTAGTAAGTGTTAAGCATCTGAGGCCAAATTTGAATTCAGATCCTCCTGATTCCAGGGCCAGTGCTCTATTCACTGTGCCACCTAGCTGCCCAAATCATTAATATTTCAATTCATCTTGTTTCCTGAGCACTTTCAGGCTCTAAGCCAGGAGTAGCTGTGTGTCCATGAACAAGTCAATTAGCCTGGCCCTCAGCTTTTTCATCTACAAAACAGGGAAAAGGCTAGAAAGCAGTGTTCTCAAAGCTTTCTTTCAGCTCTAAACTCCTAGGATTTTATGATCAACATTATGCTAAGTACAGGGGGAGGTATACAAGAAGTATATACCATTGTCTAATTTTTTTTAAAGTTTATTTAGGCCTCATATTTATTCAATACCATGGAAATTCATTAATTACACGCTGCAGATATTCTTTTGGACATTGCAGATACAAAAATTTTAAAATATCACAGTCCCTGCACTCAAGAAATGTAAGAAATGATGAAGGGGATGGTTCCAGAGGAACCTGGAAGACTTGTATGCAAAGTGAAGTAAGCAGAAGCAGGAAAACAGTTTATGTGATAATAACTACATAGTAGAGACAATTTTGAATACCTGAAGAACTCTGATCAATGTAATCGATGTAATTCCAGAGGACCAAAGATGAAGCATGAGACTCATCTCCTGATAGAGAAGTGATGAATTCAAGATGTAGACTGAGACAAGTTTTTTAGACTTGGCCAATACAGGAATTTATGTCTGCTTGACTACATGTATGTTACAATAGTATCATTTTCTTTCTTTTTTCTGAGGGAGGTAGGATGAAGAGGAAATTGATTTGCTTATGAAAAGTAAAAAGAAATTTTATCTTACTGGGGGATGTACCATTTATAGAGAAAAGTATAATATAAAGTAAAGTGTGACAGGGCAAAAGAAAGATACAGACAAAACATTTCATGAAAATTTAAGAAGAGAAGAAACAACTTCAGCTTGAGAGATCGATATAGGGCCTTCAAAAAGGAAGTAGCAAAAGAGCAGCATGGTGGCTCAATGCACTGTCCCTGGAGGCAAGGGGCAATGAGTTTGAATCCAGCCTCAGTTACTTGCTAGCTGTGTGACCCTGGGCAAGTCACTTAACCCCAATTGCCTCAAAAAAGAAGAGAGAGAGAGAGAAAGAACTCTAAAGTTTTGAGCCCCCGTGACTGAAAGAATGGTATAAATAAGGGGGTTTTGAGGAGGGTCGGGCTGGAGAGAGAGGATAATGTGTGGCACATGTTGAGTCTGAAGTGTCAATGCCTCCCCATCTCCTGAAATCTCTCATTTCATCTTTGCATCATCCCTGCTACCTGTCATTCCATATCTCTCCAGCTTTTTTGTGGCTAAACTCCTTGAGAAGGCCATCTACAACAGGTGACTCCCCTCACTCTCTTCTTAACTCCCTACAATCTGGCTTCTGACCTCAACCTTCAACCAAAACTGCTCTCTCCAAAGTTACCCACAATTTCTTTCTTAATTTCCAAATCCAATGGTTTCTTCTCCGTTCTCATCCTTTGAGACCCCTCTGCAGCCTCTGACACTGTTGATCATCTTTTCTCTTGATACTCTCTTCTCCCTATATTTTCAGGACACTACTCTCTCTCCTGGTTCTCCTCCTACCTACTTGACAATTTCTCAGTCTTTGTTGGATCCTCATCCAGGTCACACCAGCAAACGGTGGTTGTCCCACAGGGTCCTATTCTGGGTCCTCTCCTCTTCCCCTTCCATACTATTCCACTTGGAGATCTCATCAGCTCCAATGGATTCAATTGTCATTTCTATGTTGATGATTCTGAAATCTACTTATCAAGTCCAAAATGCTCTGTTGACCTGCAGTCTTCCATTTCCTACTACCATCTTGAACTACATATCTTGGAAACATTTTAAACTTGACATATATAAATCTGAATGCATTATCTTTTACCTTAAACCCTCCCCTCTTCCTAAGTTCTCTATTTCTACTAATAGTACCACCAACTTCCCAGTCACCTTCCTAGGTGTCATTTTCTACTCCTCACCCTCAACACCCCATATCCAATCTGTTGTCAAGGCCTGTAGATTTCACTTTCGTAACATCTTTTGAATATGCTCCCTTCTTTCCCCTGATATTGCCATCAACCTGATGCAGACTCCCATCTTCTAATGCCTGGATCACTGCAATAGCCTGCTGGTGGCTATGCCTGTCACAAGTCTCTCCGTACTCCCTCCAGCCCATCCACCTCAGCTGCCAAAGTGATTTTTCTAAAGCTAAGGACCTCATCATGTCACTTTCCTACCCAATAAACTCCAGTGACTCCCTATCACCTCCAGGATCAAAAAGAAAATCATCCATTCAGCATTTGAAGCCCTTTATAACCTAATATGACCCTACCTTTCCAGCATTCTTATACCTTACTCTCTTCTACATACTCTGCAACCCAGTGTCACGGGCTTCCTTGCCTTTCTGTGTACCCACATCCAGACTCCAGGCATTGTTGCTGCCTGTCCTCCATGCCTAGAATACTCCATCTTCCTTGCCCCTTGGCTTTCCTGGCTTCCCTCAAGTATCAGCTAAAATGCAAACTGTCAGAAGAAGACTTTCTTAATCTCTCTTAATTCTAATACTTTCAGTTGATTATTTCCTGTTTACCTTGAATATGACTTGGTGGCATATATCTCTTTGTGAATCATCTCCCTCACTATATTGTTAGCTTCCGAAGGTTGCAGACTGTCTTTTGCCTCTCTCTGTATCCCCAGTGCTTAGCACAGTGCCTGGCAGATAATAGGTAGCAAAGCCCAGCAAGTAGCTGGAAGTGTGGAAGAGACTGAAATTTCGATGAGGGCCTTGTCTAGGACAGTGGTAGCAGTATACGTGGAGAGGAGAGAAGGGGGAAATGCATGAGAGACATGGGGACAAAATAAAAAAGAAACTTGGAAACTGCTTAGATGTAGGAGGTAAGAAATGGTGATGAATCAAAAATGACTCAGAGGACCAAAAGAATGTTATAACTAGGGAAGCTAAAACTGAACTGAAAGAACAGGCAGCAAGGCAAAGCAACATGCATTTATTAAGCACTTACTGCATGCCAGGCACTGTGCTAAGCACTGGGAAGACAGCCTATTGCCCTAAAGCAGCTTAAATTCTAATAGAGGAAGACAGCATATAAATGGGAATTGAAAAGCATTCTAGGGCATAGTAGCAAGTCTGGAGAGAGTCTGAAGCAAGGGTGTGGGGATGTAGAGAATGAACATGGCCAAACTTGGCCTATTCCCAAAATGGAGGCCTACAAAAGGAACTCACCAATGGGAGAAAAGGGAACAGTGTGGAGAAGGGATGTTCCAAGGTGAGAAGACCCCAGGTGCTGAGGGTCCAAGGGCCGGGGCACCTGAATCATGGTAGTGAAGTCCAGTGATGTCAGAAGCACAGTTGAGAGGAGAAGCAGAAAACCTGGCTAATTGAACATGAGAGTCAACTGCATAGTGATGATATTTGCACCCACTGAATCAGATAAAGACAGCTAAAGATAAGACAGATAAAGACAGATAAAGAATCAGATAAAGAGAGAAAATCTAAAGAGAAAAAAGGGGGAGGATACAGAGCTTTGGGAGGGTCATGCATGTTCAGGGCGTAGGGGAAACACAACAAACCAGCCCCAAGGGGATTTGAGACCTTCTTCAGACAGGTATGAAGAAACCATGAGAAAAGTCATGAAGCCAAGAGAGAGAATAGATGTTCTTCCAAGAGAAAGAACAGATGAGCAGCAATGCTGAAAACCAAAGAAAGGTCCAGGAGGGGAGCACTTTTCAGCAGAGGTGATGGGTTGGAGATGTAAACTCAGATACTGGTGGCTCAAACAGGCTCAGTTCTTTCCATGAAGTGGCCTCAGACTGTATGGAGGAAGCATGTGGAGGAGAACCACCCAAGGTTCTAAATAATCCCTTGGAGAATATCAACTCTATGAATTCTCTCTTGAGAAAGTTCTGAAAATTCATTAGAATGTTATCTCCTTGAAGGCAGGTACCTCCTGCTTTTGCCTTCATATCCTCAGTCCTTACTTAGCACAGTGCCTGGCACTTCCCTGGCTCTTCCTAGTAAGAGCTTCATAAATTCTCATCGACAGATTGACAAGACAGAAGATACCCAAGAAATATGTTTCCAGTGACTAGTGAAGTAATCCAGCCTCACAGTCCAAGGTACAGGATCCACTTCTTCCTCAATCCCATGGACAAACTGAGGCCTGGCCCTTTACAATGCCCTTCAGAGCACATTTTATTCTCCAACAAATCCTCTCTAGCTTCTAGCTGTCCCAACCACATTCCTTCTTAGTTCTAACCAGAACAGAACTCTCAGGTTCTCCCCTAAGGACACCACACCCTATGCAAACCTTACCACTAGCAGCTGATCCTACAATTCTCTCCCACCTTCTCCTCCGAACTCAACTTTGTCTCCAGATCAATTTCATTAGCCTTAACTATTCTACAATCTCCACCCCACCCCCATCTCAACTTCAGCCACCCCAACTAGGAAATTCTTATCCTAGGGAAACTCCCTATATTCAATTTCTCTGCCTCTGATGTTTCTGAAAAGTTAAAAAAATCACAAAACTGGGCTGGTTTCACCCACTATAATGTCATGGTCCATAATATCAGCTGAGCATATGTTGCTAGACAATTTTGCAATTCCTAGATCGTGACATTTCATCTCCCATCTCTGTGCCTTTGCAATAGCTATCTGCCATGCCTGAAATACTCTGCCCTCTCACCTTTGCCTCTTAGTTTACTTCCTTAGAACTCAGCTCAAATCCCACCTCCTCCGTTCTTAGTGGCCCCAGGCTGCCGGTATCTTTCCATCTGTGAATACTTTCCATCTAGTCTTATTTATATTTTGCATCACCCAATTGTTTACATGCTGTCTCCTCCTTTACAACACAAACTTCCTGAGAGTAAGTACGGTATCTTTGCCTTTCTTTGCATCCCCAGAACTTAGCACCATTCCTGGCACACAGTAAGCACTTAATAAATACTAATTGACTGGATCTATTCTTATCTTATTCCCAGAGAGATTGGTCCAAACCTTTTCTTTCCTATTTCCTCTCTTCCCATCCCCACATTTACAGCAGATGTGATTTGGACACCTCCTTCCAGGAGAAGATGGAGGTCATCTAATAGGCACTCCTTTAACTCCTCTCCTCATTTCCTAAAAATCTCTATGTCATGACCCTCTGATTCTGCTTCCTTCCAGTCACAGCAGCTCAATCCCTGCTATTCTCTAAAGCTAATCCATCCACCTACATCCTTGAGCCCTTCTGCCTGTTCCAGGAGTCAGTCATTTTCTCTCTTCTCTCTCCTCTCTCTCTCTTAATATTTTAGGCAAAATATGAGTAAATTGGAGAATGTCCTTTGGAAGGCAACCAGGATGTCAAGGGACATTGAGGTCCTGCCAGATGTGGATGGATTGGAAGAAATGAGTTTGAGAAGAATAGAACTGGTTGAAGGGGGTAGGAGTTGGCAGGGTAATACATGATAGCCATCTTCAAGTATTTTAAGGCTTATCATTTGGAGAAGGGATATACTTTTTTTCCCCAGCCACAGAGGGTAAGAAACCAAGACCAATGGGTGAAAGTTGGGAAAAAAACAAACAAAAAAACCACTCAGCAAACATGTGTTTGGGCTAGGGGTCAGAGAAATGTTTCCTATAAGTAAGTTGTCCAAAAGTAGAATGGGTAGTAGGTTCTCCTTGATTGGAAACCTTCAGGAAAAAAGCTTGAAGTCATCCAGACCATTTGTTGAGCTTTAGAAGGGATTCTTTTGGCGAGTGTATAGGTCAGACTATATGGGCTCTGAGGTTCCTTCCAGTTCTGTGACTCTGCCTCTGGAGGCCATGAGCAGCCAACTCCTAAAAGTTTAGTAGTGAAAGGCAAGAAAGACAGGGTTGATAGTTTGAGCACGTAGCAGGGGTTACTGAAACAATTAGAAAACAACACAAGACAGAATGTAATTAAGATCCAAGTGTATGGTATGGGCAATAAGTGCCTTTAAACGTCTGTGAAGGGCCAGTACATTACTGGGGCTGGTAGCCATTTATAATGCCTGTCTGGGGACAGCAATTCTGCCCTGGTGTAAAAATGTGCTTGAAAAAAAAAAAAAATCAAGCAACTCCATTGTTTCTACAGCTGTATTTACTTTTAGTGATCTCCAAAAGAATGCTATGGGAAATTGCACAGAAGCCCCTCAAGTGCCAGGGCTAGAGGGAACTTTAGAGATCAATCTTCTAGTTCAATCACCTCATTTTTACAGTTGAAGAAACTGAGGCCCAGGGATTTGCATAATAAATCTGCATAAATAAGTGGCAGAGCTGAGACTCAAATCTAGGACTTCAGTCTTTTGACTCCAAGGCCAGTAGTCTTCCCAATACATTAAACTTGCTGACAATCCTGGGTGGAGATGGTATTCCATACTGTGCCTGAAGAGGTAACCCATAAAATGTAGAGGGTCGGGGTTAGGGGTGCACAAGACCCCCAAATACCAACACACTGGGTCCTGCCAAACCAATTCGACTCAAGTCTCTCAGCCAAAGAAAAGCAAAGTTTATTATAAGTTCACCTGTATTGGACACAGAGTAAGTATGTGCTGGGTCATTCTATGGCGCGCGCGCGCGCACGCACACACACACACACACACACAACACACAGGCAAGATGGGGTCTTATATACAGAAAGGTTGTGGGAGGAATCTAGGGGTGGTCTAGAGGAGGAGTTCGGGAGGGTCTTCAGGAGTCAGAAAGATTGTGGGAGGAATCTAGGGGTGGTCTAGAGGAGGAGTTCGGGAGGGTCTTCAGGAGTCAGATGAGGTCAGATTCCAGTAATGAGTGATTAAGGGTGGGAAGTTGCTGGAGGCTACCTGGAGCCCACAGACAATGGTGGGCTAGGCCAGTTCAAGGGTGTATTGATATTTTGATAGGCTCAAGGGTGGGAAGTAGATGGGCAAAGGAGGGCCAAGCTAGTAACAAAAGTTTGGGCAGAGCCACAATGAAAGGTTTATGGCCTCATGCAAATACCTCATCAAATGAGAAGATTCAATCAGAGTTCAAGGGGGTTCCCAGAGCCTGTACCTCATCAGTGCCCACAGAAAGGGCTGCCTTCCTGTCTTCTCTGAACAGTTTGACTAGAACAATGACAGGCATAGCAACAACGTTTATGAAACAGCTTGAAAACACTAGCTGAGTCACTAGTGACTTTGTGTGTGCAGATTGCAGCATAAACATATACTCATGGAGGACCACGTGAAGAAGGCCTGAAGTCATGAATAAGATATGCAAATCACCTCCAACAATTAGGCGGAAATATGAGTGCTTTGCTTGTCAGCACGTGTTGATGCCTCGCACTGTGCCATGAGGCTATTAAAGAAAATTCTTGGAGAGTTTTAAACTTGGGTGCCATGCTTTCATATCTCTCTGATGAATACATCCAACAAACTGATGTCACTGCGAGATGGTGGCAGAATTCAGGGCTGCATGCCTAAGTTAGGGCAAGGGAGGTAATGAAATGTGATGGCAGCCATCACACTCACAATCTAAAGAAGGGGTTCAAAGCATCCACAGTGTAGAAGGCAGTGGCATGAGGACAAGCCAATTAGTGGATTCTTTGGAACAGGAATAAATCAGGGTTTCTCCAGGAAAGGTAAAAGATAAAAATTAAAAGGCTCATAAAGAATATGGATTTAGAAGTGGAGGGGTCCTCAGATGTCATGTGGTACACTGCCACCCCCCCCTCACCACCCCAGCTTATAGACCAGGCAACTGTGAACCAGAGGAGTTTAAGTAACTTGCCCAACATCAATCAGAACCAAGATTTGAACCCAGGTCCTCTAACTCCCAATCCAGCACTCAATTGCACCACTCTGAATTAAGAAAATGAAATATGGAAAGAAGGATTTTTAAAAGGGAATAGTAAATATCCAAGGCTCAGAGACCATTTTCTCTGTTTCAGATTTTTATACTTAGCTGTATAAGTCTAATCTGAAATGCTTTTTGTACAGAGGCTTCCATAGTCAGATACCACAAATATGATAAAATCTGTAAGCTATCTCCTTATTTTTCTCCCTGGTGTTCTTAAAATGACCTCAATGCTTCCATGGCATTGGTCAGATGACATGGAATTTGTCACCAGCATTAAAGCAGGGCTATGTAATGCCAGGACATAAATAGCTATTCTACTTAATGGCTTCCACAAAGTACACAAATACCAAAGAATTGAGTTGGCTACATTTTAGAAACGTCACTTTGGAGTAACACCTGCCTACACTTGTCCTTCTCTTGGGCATCTTCAAATTCTTCCTCTTTTCTGGGTCCTGCTCATCTACCTAATCATGCCCAAGTTTCCACATTCCTAAGAAGAAAAAAAAAAACAAACCTTCCCATGGCCCTCCTGCCACACTTCCCTCCTCTCAGTCACAGATAGACTTCATTGAAGAACAGGTATATACTTATTACCTCCCTCTACTTCCTCACTACTGATCACCCACCTGCCATCTAGCTTCCAGTCCCACTAGGCTCCTGAAATTGCCTTCTTAAAGGTTACCAATGGTCTAAACCTCAAGTCCAATGACTTTTTTCCCCCTCTTAGTTCTTATCCTCCTTGGGGGCAGCTAAATGGTACAGTGAATAGAAAACCAAGTCTGGAGTCAGGAAGATTCGCCTCTGTGAGTTCAAATCTGGCCTCTGACATTTACTAACTCTCTGACTGTGGGCAAGTCACTTAACCCTGTTTGCCTCAGTTTTCTCATCTGTAAAATAAGCCGGTCAAAGGAAATGGCAAACCAGTATCGTTGTCAAGAAAACCCCAAATAGTGTTACAGAGAGTTGGATACACAACTGAAAAACTCAGCAACATCCTCCTTGACCTCTCTCCAACACTTGACACTGTTGACCATCCTTCCATCTTGCACATATCCTCTAATACTTTGACTGGAGAGGATGCAGGGTACAATCGTACTGCTGAGTTAGCAGTCAGAAGACCTTGGTGGGAATCCTACCTCTATAGCAAAAACTTGTGGGACTTTCAACAAATGACTTAACCTCTAAGCCTGAGCCCCTCATGTAAATGAGGGGGTTGGACTTAATGGTCTCCATATTCCAGTTCCAGCTCTAAATCTAAGATGTTACAATCCTCTGCTACCTCAATGTGGGCAGACACTCCCCAAGACTCTTTCCTCCCAGCCTCTTCTTTCCTTCTCTCTATCCCTAGGCAAATTCATTCTTAACCACAGCTTTAATTACCATCCAGAGATAACTCCCACATCACTGTGTCCAGCCTCTCTTCCAAGTTCCCAGATCCCCATCTCCAACTGCTTTTACCTGAATGTCCCAGAGACAACTGGAACTCAGCATGTTTCAAAGTGTCTCCTTTCAGGAGGGATTATTCGATTCATTGTATTTATAATCCCAGTGCCCAAAACAGAGCCTGTTATATAGTAGGTGCAGTTGATTGATCATAGGCTTAGGGCAGCACCAGAATTTGAACATAGATACCCTGTCTTCAAGTCTAGTATTTTCCATTTTTACCAATCCTCCTTATCCTTTTTTTTTTTTTTTTGGCAAAACGATCCTAAGATTCCATAAACTTATTCCTCTTTCTGATTTAATTATGTAACAAAATCACTGAATTTCAGAGTTGGAAGTGACTTCAGTGGCCAACTAATCCAATTCATATCTGAAAAAGAATCCCTACAATGTACCTAACAAATGGTCATTTACTCCCTGACTGAAGGCCTGCCAGGAGACAGAACCTACTAGAAGACAGCCTACTCTACTTCTGGACAGCTCTCTTAGGAAGCTTCTATCAAGTCTTAAATTTGTGGCTTTGCATCTTCCACCTCTTACTACTGGCTCTGCCCTGGGGGTTAAACAAACTAAATCTAATCCCTTTTTCGTGGTTTTTATTATTTTTTATTTGTTAGTACTTGAAGACAGGCTAACCATTTCCAGAGAGCTTGTATTCTTCTTCTACCAGCTAGTTTACTACTATGAAATTGATGAGGTGTAGGCTCTGAGACCCCCCCCTTGAGTTCTCCTTGAATCTTTGAAGTACAGGCTCTGGGAAACTCCTTGAAGTCTGATTGAATCTTCCCACTTGATGAGGCATTTGCAGAGGCCATAAGTATTTCATTGTGGCTGGGCCCAAACCTCTGTTACTAGCCTGGCCCTCCATTGTCCATCTG
>CM053592.1:104005473-104050427 GCA_028646515.1 Pseudochirops corinnae | reverse complement strand
CAAAATATCAATCCATTCTTGCACTGACCTCATTAACTCCTCCTGAAGACCCTCCCCAAACTCCTCCTCTAGACCACCCCTAGATTCCTCTGTATATAATAATCCCATCTCCCTTCCATGTGGTGTGAGAGCCCCACAGAAGGCCCTAGCACAGACTTGCTCTGTGAGAGCACCATAGAGTTTTTTAGCACAGACTTGGCTGAGAAGACTTGAGTGGAATTCTCTCCGCAAGACCTGGCATGTTAGTATTTTGGGATCTCAGGCAACCCTAACCCTCTTAGTGGGTAAACCTCATCAAAATGACCTGTATTTTCCTTCTTCCACTCCTTTTTCCACACACTGACAACTCCTATTTCTGTGTCACCCCCTCCCAACCTATTGAATTTGTTACTGTCCTTTCCCCTGATTTGCCCAAGGACCTCTAAATTCACCCCTTAACTCCTCTCAGACCCCCAACAAGGCACTTTGCTTTCCTGTGAATTTATTTCATTATTTCGTATTATAGTTCTATGTCTATATGTCTATGTTATATTCCATCCACCACCAGCACTAAACTGCGAAAAAAGACTGTATCTTACCATCCCTCTTTACCTCCCGTAGAACCCAGCAGTGTTCTGGATATAGCAGGCATTTGTTTGAATTAAACTGATTCAATTTCAAATTTTTGAACTAAACTGACCTTACAGAATAGCTTTCCCCTTAACTAATTGTTTCTTTCACATCCTCTTTCCATAAGGTAAAGTAATGTTTTCTCCATTTCCTATAAGATAGAATTGGAGCAGATGTGATATCAGGTGACCAAACAGACAATTGATCCTAGACTCTAGGAATTCTACCTCTAGGAAAAAACTGCTCAGTCACAGCAAAGAACTGGGACTACACACTGATTTACACATGAAGGGCCATTGCAACCAGCAGTTAGATACAGTATTCCCCCAACTACAACTCAAACAAGGTATTCATTGTTGCTAGTTTCCTGCCCACAGCAACGTCTTTTAGGTCATTAAGAGAATCTGCCAAGAGATTCCATTGCTAGGTAAACACCCCCAAAATGTCAACGATTAAAACAAAACAAAAACAAAAACTGCCATGTAGACTAAAATATTTATAACAGCACTTTTTGTGGTACCAAAGAATTATAAACAAGGTAAATGCACATCAAATAGGAATGGCTTAGATGAACTGTGGTACTTGATTGTAATGAAATATCACTATGCTGTAAAGAGCAATGAACAGAAAACATGGAAGGAATTTGCATCATTTCATATAAGTTCTTCCATGCTTTTCCGTAGAATCTGGAAAACAGGAAAAGCAGAATCCAGAAAATAGTATATAAAATGATGATAACAATATAAGTGAAATACACAACAAAATAATTGAAACTGAATTTGGGGTAGTTATAAAGCCATCTGACCCCAAAGAAGAGATATGAAGAGACTATTCCTCTATTCCTTTGTAAAAGTGCAGTGGTCCAAAGTTACAAAACATTGTGGATAACATCAGACTTTTTCAGTGTGTTGAGATGGTTTTGCTGATTTTTTTCCCTTCTTCCTCTTTTAAGTTTTTGTTATAGGGGATGGTTCTCTCAGAGTGATACAGGTGAAAATGTAGTTGATATAAAAAAGATATCAATAAAATCTATTTTTAAAGGAAAAAACATACTTAATGTATTAAGTCACTGGCCCTAAGCCTACTAGCAGGTTCTAGATTTGTGATGTCATTTTTTAAAACTTATATTATTATTCTTGGTTTTTTTGGTCTTCATTTTCTTTTGCAACATGTCTAACATGGAAATGTTTTGCATGATTGTACATATATAACCAATGTCAAATTACCTGCCTTCTCTATGGGGGGGTGGGAGGGAGGAGAAAGGGAGAGAATTTGGAACTCAAATGAAAAAAAAAACAATGTTAAAATTTTTGTTCACAAGTAATCGTGAAAAATTGAAATAATTAAACATAGAACTATAATGTCTAAGCTATAAATTGTTCTAGGCAGGCTATTGACTAAGGTGATATATCAAATATAAATGTTTCCTTTCAATAGAATGGGTAGATAAATCATTCTTTCTGAAATATTGACATTTTAGAAAATAAAACATTGCCTGTAAATACTAAACATGAAAAACCCACTAGGCTTGAATCTATAACCTGCCTATCTAGGTTTGTAAACATAATAGTCTATTCTTACAGCACATCAGTGCATCTATCATTTAGTCTAATTTTTTTTTTTAATAAATGAAGAAACAGATGGGTAGTGAGATAAAAGTATTCTCCCAGAGTTGCTCAGCAAATAAGTAGCAAAGTTGGGATTAGAATTCACAGTCCTAAAATCATCAGGCCATTACTCAGCCACTTGGGTTATGACTTCCAAACTGGGGCAGGCAGGTCTATGGCCCTGCCCTCCAGAATAACATGTGACCTGCACAGCTACAGGAGGGGCCCATGTTTCTCTATTTATTCTTCTGTTCTTTGCTTCTTGACTACAAATAGGTCCTGAGGGACTACAATAGTCAGTTCTGTGACCAATAAATCATCTGTGTTCCAGCCATCTTCCATCTGACTTGCCTCTTCTCTAGAGCCCTAGCTGACTGGCACCTCCCCACCTGTGACCTCACAGCTGAGAAGCTAATTAGACCTGAATGGGACCCTATAAAACATCTGGAGCTGTCCTGAGGCCAAGACCCAAGAATCCTAGGCAGAATTTAATATAGCCATGAGTCAAGTCTTGGGAATAACCTCTGATGAGACCATCCTCTTGCCATAGCTTGAAGACTATTGTGGCCAAGACTCCTAGTGACATCTCTGGGCACATCCCTTCTCTCCTTTTGGAGTCAACAGTCCAGGACCATGACATTGAGTAGTTCAAGTTGCCTGAATGGGGACCCAACCATCTGGGTAATTCAGTTCATCCTCTCCCCCTCCTCTCCAAAGGAAGGTAAATTTTTATGACTGGAAGCTGCCCAGTTACCTTGGGGTTTACTGGCTAGATTCATTCATTCCATCCTTCCTTCCTTTCTTTCTTCTCAAAGGCCAAACCTTAAACCCATTTCACTCTAGAGCTCATAGATTGGACCACAATAGGTCCTCGCCCAAGCTCCACTTAATGGCTATATTTTTGGGTCCCCCTGGCTCAGAGTGAATGTCAATAGGAACTGGTTCTCTTTTGACCAGCAACCCAGAGGGTCTTCCCCTCCCAGTATGACTTTTTTTTTTTAATTTAAAGTGCCATCCCTTGACTCACTTTTTAAAAAGGCCTATTCACTGAATGGGCTTAACCTCACTAAAAGTGAGAACCTGAAAAGGTCTTAGCCTAAAGGGGTCAAGGTCTCCCATTGCATCCTGGGCCATCTCTAGTAATCCTGATCCATATGTGGCTACTGGACCCAGATGTTGAGGAAAAAGTGAGGTTGGTGACCTTGCACAGCCCTCCCTCACTCAAATCAAAGTGAACTACAAGTCATGTCTTCATTTCTCTACTGTCATGGTCTTCCTCAAAAACAAAGGACAAACTCAACTCATAACAACAGTCCAGGACTCCTTAGTACAACTCTTCTTGTTTTCCTCACCTTCCTTTCTGTGATCCTTTGGGTGACTCAGATCAAGCCACGTGTCTTTATGGGCCAAATAAGATCAATTGCTTTCCATATTAATTAGTCACCCAATTTCTCTATAAATCCTCTTCTGTCCAAGCAAGGGACCTCAAGAAAAGCCACAGTGGTGACTTACTCAACTAATACCATGTTACTTCATACAATTATTGAGCTATGGCAAATGGTGTCCATCTCTGTGACCCTGGCACCCATTGCCTGAGGCTGAGGCACAATGAGCTTCCGATTGTGGAAGAAGATACCTTAATCTGACTTGTAGCACAAAAGGGTGCTGGATTTGGGGTTAGGGTTCCTTAACTTCTATACTTTCCTCATTTCTAAGATAAGGGAGCTGGACCTAGAAAGAGCATGACTGACCATGTTTGCCTTCCCTGACCCCCAAACTGATCCTCTCATCTCCTTGGAATAATAATACTTTGTCTGAATTTCTTTTCTCAGATATACTTAATCTATATACATGTTGTTTCCCCATCCTCAGTAGAATGGAGGCTCCCAGTGAGGCAGGGAAAGGGCTAGTTTTCATTTCTGTAGATATTACCAAGCCTCTGGCAGGAAATCTTCCTGGGATTAATATTCACAGCCAGGTAGATACTTAAACCTTTGTTGAACTGTACTGAATCTGGTAGTGACAAAGTAACCACTACCACCATCACATTGCTCCAGACAGCATTTGCCCAGTGGTTTGTAGGATGTCCTGCATTCGCTGCTCTCTTGGGCAGGTGGGGGGGGGGGGGGGCGGGGAGAGGAACAGCACATGGGACAGAGCAGACAGGGCACAGCAGTTCCTTCCTTCTGCTGGAGACACAGTGACAATCAGCCCAGCCTATTTTATGAAGGAAATTCAAAAGCCTCACTCCTTTCTTTTGTTGGGTTTTGTGGGAATTATCAATGATGAATTTAATCATTTACAATATATAACAACCATTACTATCATGATTAAAATCAGTGTTTCCAATAGAGCTTTAGATGAAGCTCTTCAAGGTAGCCCAGGGAAACTTTAAAGTTGGACTCCTCAAATGGCCATCTCTTAGCAAAGCCTCTATCTTCTACAAAAAATAGTACAGATTGCCCCAGTGAGCCACTGAACCACATATGACCTTGGCCATGTTCTAGAATAGTTTGACTCTGAATCCCAATCTCTAAACACCAACTTTCTTCCCTCACCCTGACAGAGAGAGGGAAGGAGGGAGGGAGGGAGAGAGACAGAGAGGAAGAGAGTGAGAGAGACATAGTGAGGCAGAGAGAGGGAGGGAGAGAAAGAGACAGAGACAAAGAGAGAGAGGAGAGATGAAGAAAGGAAATTATCTGACTAAGGTTCAAACACCGTGCTTAAAAACGAGGTGAATTATTGAGCAAGGAACTCCTGAACCACAGTGAATTGGAGGAAGGTAATCCCATTCAGGAGAGGTTTTGTAATTTTTCACATACATTTGCCTTGGGTAGATACTGGATATAGGATGTTGTGTTGAAGCCCAATTCCAATAAGGCAAAGGCAGTAGCCACTGGCCAAGCACATGAGCTCAGAAAAAAAAAAAGAACAGAAAGGTCAGAGAGGAGAACAATAGTGGTCTCAAAGGAGTAAGAGGAATTGGCAGCCACAGCAGGACTAGTTTGGCTCAGTGAGAGGCTACTCTGTCCGAAACAAACTACCCCAGATTGTTTCCATTTCTCCTTTTGGAGAATGAGTGTGCACTTGGACTTTGGGGTGGATGAATATCAGCATAATTACTAACAGATCACTTCCTTGCAAACTTTTTTTTTCTAACTTAAGTCTCACTAAAACAGCTGATGTAGGAGTTCGGCACACTGTACCTCACAGTTCTGTTTCTTTGCATGGGTTTCCCACAGCCAGGCCCTGACCCCCCAAGTATGGTGTGTGGCTTGCACACCACAGATTCTTCTCTCCTTGGAATCTAAATGCCTCCAACGTAAGTTGGCACACTGCGGGTGAGGCTGCAGGGCGTACTAACTGTGAGATCTTTATTAAGGAAACAAAAAAAATGGGTCCTAGAGCTAAAGTTACATTTAGGAAAAAAAAATAAGGTCCTGGCAGAACAATATACTAAACAGTTTATTTACTGTTAAAAGCAAGGGGAGTGCGTGGCACGCAGGGAGAAAAAAAACCTTTGTACCCCATTCATGAAGCTCAGAAAGGATAATCCATGTTACCTGAACTAAAGGTTTAATAAACACAGGGCTAAACATAAAGAATACTAATTCAGATCACAGTTACCCGGTGAAAACAGATTGTACAATTGACGACAAAGATCAAGTGTTTGCCTTTTTCAGAAAAAGGTTAGGGGTCAGGAACACTGTGGGGTGGGCGGATTGGAGGGGACATAAGGATGAACTCAATTTACAATCCAAGGAAGTATTCAGTGGGCAGACAAGAGGTGCTTTTAAAATACTTTAAAGGAAAAAAACCAATTTCCTACAATTTTAGTAGAAATGAACTGTGATAAAATCGAAAACTTAAATGAATCCTGAGTTAGCCAGCTTCTAAGAGTGGGTTGTAGTCCCCTCCACACAATAGAAATCACCATTCTAAAAGCCTCCCCTCCCCCGCCCTGAAATTAGCATTAGGAAAATTTCCCCTCCCCCCACTGAAATTAACACTATAGATTAAAGCAAGTTTACAGCTCCAAATTTCAAACGCTTCTTTCTCTCACCTTTGCAGTTCCATTTTGGGGGGGGAGGGGGGGGAGATCAATATCCCAGAAAGGAAGAGGCTGAATTAATTATTTCAAATTTTTAAAAGGCAGCATTGGCCATGTGGCTTGAGAGAGTTTTACTGTGTAACCAGGAGATCCATTAGGCATCCAACTTCTCTCCCAGAAGGAGCTCCCCTCTCCTGAGAAAAGAGTAAAGTTGCACTCACTCGGCCAGTTTCTTTCCTGTTTCCTGTTCGAAACAATGTGACCAGTGGTCTAAGTATCCAGAGAGAAAATGGGCGTTTCAACTCACCTTTCCAGGTGGCGTTAGGGTTTTTGAAGCCGGCCCCAGTCTGGCGGAGCACTCGCATCCCTAGCACGCAGGTCTCTCAGACTCCGTCGGGTCGCTCCTGACACCACATTTGCCTTCCTTCTGCAGGTGTCTGTGGGGAAGAAGAATGAATGGTATTGGTCGGCCTGGAGCAGGAAATGTGTGACATCACGCGGAACCCTGGAAAGATAATCTTCGTGGCTTCGACCTTAGTGAGTGAGCCAGTCACTAAATTCCTCCGTACCTGTCATTTACCTGAATACCTCAGCCAGGTGCAAATTATTCACTTAGAGTCATTTGCAGCGAGGTATTTACTTTCTTTTTTCCGTCCCAACCCAACCTGCCTGCCCCTGGGTTGTTTTCATCACGATACAGCTCGCTATCTACTAAAGAGTTAACAGAGAAGTTTAAACACCGAAATGTGATAGTACTTTTCTTGTTTTAAACAAGGAACACGTGAAAATCGGTTGTGTAGACACTGTAGTACTGTAGAGAGCAGGCTGGGGAGGGAGTCAAAAGACCCAAGTTCAAATCCCAAATCTCAAATTTCCTCACTACTCACTGCCTATGTGACCTTGGCCAGTCACTTAACCTCTGCGACTAAGTTCCTCTTCTGTAAAATGAGGGTAAAGGATGGATTTGAGGGTCTCTTCCTTCTTCTAGGATGCCATGAAATTCAGTAACATTTTTGATGGACATAATTTGTTTTGTTTTGTTTTGATGAGACATCTATGTTTAATAGAATAATAAAAACTTAAAAAAAAATTTTCTATCGGGGTTGCTAGGTGGCACAGTGAATAGAGCACAGGGCCTGAAGTTGGGAGAACCTGAGCTCCAATCTGGCCTCAGACACTTAACACAAAACTAGCCGTGTGACCTTGGGCAAGTCACTTAACCCCAATTGCCCTGCCTTCTCCCCTCCAAAAAGCAAAAAAAAAAATTGTATTACTTCTATAAACTTTATAACTAACTTACCTGTGCACATGTTGTTTCCTTTAGTAGAGTATAAGTTCCTGGAGGGAATTGTTTGATTTTCTTTTTTTTTGATATACATACAGTGCCTAGCACACTGTATGCACTTAAGCACTTGTTACAATGAATTAATTTTGTTGGCCTTCATTCATTCT
Organism: Pseudochirops corinnae; assembly: GCA_028646515.1. Taxonomy (NCBI): domain Eukaryota; kingdom Metazoa; phylum Chordata; class Mammalia; order Diprotodontia; family Pseudocheiridae; genus Pseudochirops; species Pseudochirops corinnae. The sequence continues at coordinate 104,042,708 of CM053592.1, read as the reverse complement.
TCACTCAGAATATTAGGGCTGAAAAGAACTTTAAGAAATTCTGTAGTCCTCCTTCCTTGTTTTCAGGGAATGAGACTGAGGCTTTAAGGATTAAAAAGAGTTTACCTAAGGAAACTCATTGCCAGAACCTGGATTGAAATCCAAATCTTCTGACTCACAGTCCAATTTTTTGTTTTGTTTTGGGGGGAGGGTGACCCTATGCCACTCTCTTAACCAGGAGGATTGATGGCTAGTTTCGAATGAAATATTCAAACTTTTAAAATGCATTTTTGCGTTCCAATGACAGACTTAGACGTTTGTAACAGTAGTCATGCCCATGACAGCTTGCTCAGCTGACACAGGGCAGTTACAATTCTTTGTAGGCCTGCAATTACAAGTAATTTAAATGATTCAGATTAGAATGCTATTAATAAGGCGACTTTGCCTGCTAGTTAGAGACAGGCGGGAGGAGTCAGAAGTTGTTATTTCTGTTCCTAGCTTATTGTGTGACCCTGGGCTGTATGCCATTTTAGCCTTTTTTTCCACCAGGAAAAATGAGGGTAATGCAGTTTGCCTCATGACAAAATGGGTTATTATGGGAATGTGAAAGAGCAAACGTGAGCGAGTATGGTAAACAAGCATTTATTCATTCATTCATAATTGAATTTCAATGTTTTATATTTTTGTGGCCTCTTTCCAGGATCCTTGAACAATTTAGACTATGCACTGGAATGTACCACCTGGGGAAACTGTGGAATCTCCTGCCCTGGAGGCCCTGAAAAATAGGGCAGCCAGTCATTTTCTTTCAAGAATGGCCTAGATAATTTTAGGGGGTTCCTTGCAAACACAGTGGCTCTAAAAATTGCTTTCCCCCCCTTAGGGATAAAGGTGCTAGAATTCTCAAGTACTTCTTCCTTCTCCCCTCCCTTGTACCTCCCCTTATGCAAATATTCATTTTAAAAGGTGTCATTTTTTTTTTTTTGGACTAGATGCATGATTTCATCAGTGTTGGGAGCTTCCCAGTGAAGAACTGCTTCTCCCCATGCAGATGGGCACATTCTCTGTAACTACCCAACAGCTGCCCCAAGCAATGAGAGATACCTCTCTGCCATGGAGACCATTTCTTTACCCACTACAGCTGCCTTTCCTATATACTATATACTATATCCAGTTCAATTAAACAAATAGATTAAGTACCTGCCATAATGGAAAGGGCATCCATGGAACTTGGTATCTAACAGCCTGTTTTTGAGACTCTGGTTCTGACTCAGTTCTGTGACTTACTAGCAAGCTGCTTAAACTGAGCCTCTATTTGCTTACCTGTAAAACTGCAATATACCCCATATACATATACCATCTGCCTCACAGAGTGTGAAGAAAGCCTTCTGTAAAATGTTAAGTGCTATTTAAATACGAGTTGCTAGCAGGAGACATTACATAATTTTGTGTTTATACCAATTCTGTGGGATGAATGGGGCAGATGTTGTCTCCCTCTCATCTCAGACCCTCAGGGTGCCCTCACACAGTAGGGAAGGCATCATGGCTGTGCTAGAAGGCCAAAGTACCCTGGATTCATAAACCTGAGTAAGTCTCAACTTCTCTGACCCTCAATTTATTATTACTATTATCATTGTTATTAACAGTAATAATAAATAATAACTACCATTTATGGAACATTTAAGGTACTTCACTTCATCCTCACAACTCTGAGAGATAGGTGCTATTATTACCTCCATTTAACAGATGAGGAAATGGAGGTGGAGGTGAAATGACTTGCCCAGGGTCACTTAGCTACAGAATGTCTGAAGCAGGATTTGAACTCAGCTCTTCCTGACCCCAGGGCCAACACTCTATCCACTGTACTACTGCCCCATCTCTAATATGGGGATAATAAGAGAAGCAGGATGGGGGATTGGAAGGACAACTAGGTGGTACAGTGGATAGAATACCAGGCCTGGAGTCAGGAAGACTCATCCTCCTGAGTTCAAATCCAGCCCCATATGCTTACTAGCTGTGTGACTCTGGGCAAGTCACTTAATCTTGGTTGCCTCAGTTTCCTCATCCGTAAAATGATCTGGAAATGGAAATGGCAAACCATTGCAGTATCTTTGTCAAGAAAACCCCATGAAGAGTCAGACACAATTGAACAATGATTGAACAACAACAATGAGGGAATGGAAACAGTACTACTGGATTCTGAGTAAGAAAACCTAGGTTTGAATTCCTGCTCTGTCACTTACTACCTTTATGACCTTAGGGCTCACTAAGAGCCCTAGATTTCCTCATAATTAAATCCTTTCTTCAAAGCCTGAAGAGTGCCTGGCACTGGGGACATGAATGAATGAATGAATGGATGGATGGATGGATGGATGGATGGATGGATGGATGGATGAATAAAGTGAATGAACGAATAAAGTCTTGCCCTACCTTCTATTGGATGAAACGTATACGTGTGAATAGATATGTGTAGGTAGCTATTTATACGTATTAGGTATACTAGGTAATTTTTAGGGGTGTAGGGAGCATTTAGCAGCTGGGAGAATGCAAAACAATGAATATGTGAAATGATTGGAGATAGACAAAGGACATTTTAAGGTCCTTTCCTGCTTCAAGTCTTTGATCCAACAGGCAAGGCACAGCGCTCCAGATCAGAGAGAGATCTATGAGGATTTTTAAAAGCCTTTCTTCACTGTACCTTAAACTTTGCCACCTTAAAACTGAAATACAATCTAGCTTGCGATCAGTGACGACAACAAGTCAGCCGGTATGACTGTGGGGGGAGGAATAGTTCTGGTCTGGGGCACTGGGGCAAATCTAAGCTCTCTAAGTGCCTGCGGGGATATTTAACTTTCACTTATTTGTTTGTTTGTTTATTGGTACCTGTGATTTTATCAGGAAGGAACTTTCCCTGGAGAAGATACTGACTTTCCTTGGGAAGGATAAATCCTAAACCCAGACTGACCACACCTACAAACTCTTTCAGAAAAGTTGGAAGCTCAAGAAGATTCACAAATGAAGACTGGGCAATTTTGCCACCAACCAACATTTATTTACCCTTTCTTAATTTCTGCTTTTTGGAAACTGATAGTGGGTGGGGTAGGGGTGGGAAGGGGGGAAGACTTGCCAAAAAGAAAACAACACAAATCCCCTCTAAAAGAAAGGAGAAAGTACTAGGTTGTAAATGTGGTTTAAAAGTTGAGTACCCTCTTTTGCAATAATAAGGCTGAACACAAATGCTCATTACAAAAACAAATGCACTTTTTTTGCTACTGGAAGGGTGTTCCCTTTGGGAGGGGAGAAGAACTTGTCTGCCAGCTTGTATTAAGCACTGGTATCTCTGACTCAGACACTGCTCTCATAGAGCTGACTATATAATGAGTGAATTTGACTATACACAAGTAGGAGGTTGATCTGGGGAGTCTGGTCAATTCGATATGGTTACTTGAGAAAAGAGCAGTCAATGCATACATTTGGCCATGGAGAGTGTGGCCATACTCATTAGTACCTCAGTGAGAGCACTGGGGATATCTTTCTGTGCCTAGGTGTTTGTGGGGCCATTTCTGAACCATTCTTATATCATTGGCATGATTATGTCTCAGGTCTGCTGGGAAGAATTTGAATGGTTCAAACTATTGTGGATAGAGCCAGCTGAAATAGGATTCTAGAAAGTTGGATTTTAAATTTTCAGTGTGAGCATTTACATACCAGAAATTGACAAATGCCACAAATCAGGGCTTGATTTTTATCATTTTGTTAGTTGTCTAGAATAATAAAGGGATGGAGAAATTGTGAATAATTCAAATTAAATTTAAAAGAATGTCATACACGCATATTCCCCCTCTCCTCCCGAATTGTTTATTAAACCTTTAGCAGAACATTACTGGAGGCAACCCCTTTGTACTGGGTCCATGAAAACAACTGGGTCTATGAAAACAACTGTAGTAGAACTAGGAACCAATCTTGGTGTAAATGTTGGGGATGGCAGTGAAGGGGGATCAATGTCCCGGGATATCCCCATCTTGCAACACACTGAAACTGATAATGGCAAACATAGAGAATCAGAGGTAGGAGACCATTGCTCCATTGCCTGACACACAAAAAAATGACAAGACAAAATTAAACAAGAAAGGTACAGTAGAAGATTGTTTTAAAATGAACTGTTACATAAGATCCCAGAAGACTTATTGATGAGGATGGGGAGTGAGGGATCACAAAAGACTTCACTGAGGAAATGAGGGGGGTTTATTCTAGCATGACATTGCCTACAGTATTACATTAAAAGACTACCAATTTCCATGAGAGGAAATTCACAAAAGCATAATAATTGTAATTATTGTAATAAGTGTAATTATTATAATAAGCAACTTTGAATGTTTCCCCTCTGGCTTAATTTGTCCCTCGCCTTGTCCTATCACATGTTATAAAAGAGGGAATATGAGGACATTGTTCCAGAAAACCATGTCCAAGTGGCTAGGTGTCTTCACGTGACCTCTATATGCTACAGGTTACTCCTTAGAATTTATCTAGTTATAGAAAGCTTACAAGGTCTGAAAGAGTTCCCTATTCCACTCCCCCGCCCCACCCTGTGCCCCTTCACAAAGATGAAATCACAGATTTTTCATATTCTTGTATTTACATGGTGATTTGAGATTTTCATAGCATTTTACAAACATCTGTTTCTTTTGATGCTCACAAGAGGAAGGAGGCTGAGGCTCAAGGAATTTGCCCAAGTTCATTATACTAGGGTTGGAGTTGGGCTTCAGATTTAGGTCTCTCCCAAGTCAAGTCCAACATGTATTTCTATGATAGTGGAGTTGACAGATCAGTTCTCTAAATCTCAGTATCCTCACAAAAGGTTAAATTATGTAAAGTGAAAAGTCCATGTTGGAATCAGCTCTGTCTCATAAGACTATGTTGTTAAATTTTCAGGATCAGCATTTATACCTCAGAAACCATTGTATGCTACAAAACAGGGCTTGGTTTATTGTATTTTGTTTTCTAGACTTAAGAAGGTGATGGAGAAAATGTTAAAAAGGCAAAATAAATAAGAGCCAGGGGGTATATCCCTGTGCACACCCCAACAAGATCTGGCTGTTAAACGTTTACCAGCACACCCCTAGCAGATGCTCTCTAAGATCCTTTTCTAGCTTTCATATTCTATGGTTAGATTAAAAGGTTTTTCTATGGCACATATATGTGGCATTGCTTGCCATGTAGTAGGCACTTAACGTGTTTGTTGACTTGCTGATTTGCATGGAGGTAGAAAAAGATTAAAGAAGAATTGATGAATATTTGTGCTGGATGTCCTCCTTGCCTAATATGTAATAAATCAACCAACGAACATTTATTAAAAGTCTACTATGTGATGAACCTTTGCTAAGCACTGGGGACACAAAGCAAAAGCAAAAACAGTCCCTACTCTCAAGGAGTTTACATTCTAGTTGGGGAAAGACCAAGAAAAAATACATAAATCAGAACACATAAGAGAAATAAATAGTATATGAGGCAGTGGCAGGAGCTGGGGGTTCCAGGAAAAGCCTTCTAGGTAAGCAGACTCTAAAAGATGTCAGGAACTCGAAGAGTGGAAAGTTGGGAGGGAAATGATTCCAAATGTGAGCAACCGATTAGGGCATCTAGGTGGCTGGTACAGGGGATAGCGTGCCCAGCTTAGAGTCAGGAAGACTCATCTTCCTAACTTCAAATCCTGCCTCTGACACTTAATGGCAAGTTTACCTCAGTTTCCTCATCTGTAAAATGAGCTGGAGAAGGAAATGGCAAACTAGTATCTTTGCCAAGAAAACCCCAAATGGGGTCAGAAAGAGTCTGACATGACTGAACAACAATTGCAACTGGTTAGATACAGACTATTCATGCTTAGAATTCTCTCCCTTTTCACCACTGCCTCCTGAAAGCCCGAGCTCCCTTTCAAGGTTCAGCTGAAATACCATGAAAAAAAAAGATGGTTTTAGAGTAAGAGCATCTGGGTTCGAATCCTGAATCTACCACTTGCTACCTGTAAACTCCTGAGCAACTTCTCTGGGCCTCAATTTCTTCATCCGTAAAATGAAGCAATTGGACAAGAGAACTTCTAAGGCCACTATTGCCTAAATTGATGATTCTTTGATGTCGTAACATTTTTAAAAAAAGTTATTGATGAGCAAATAAACCGAATAGAGTTTTCCGTGAATAAGGAGAATAAGTAAAAAATAAGGTCCAGGTAGAAACACCCTCCTCCCCCTTCCCAACCCAAGCCCTGGCCTCCAGGCTGGGGTTTGGTTTACTTAACTGCCTACCACACTGTGGCCATTTCTACTCGCAGACTACGAAAGAGAGGAATGATGGAACTTTGGCTCTTATAAAATGTTAGGGAGGAAGTGCCAGTCTCTGGTCCAGCCCGTCCCCTTTTCAAGGTCTGATAGCTCTCATTGTTTGTACCTTTCATTTGGCTTAGAGAGAAAGGTGGGGACACAGGAGTGACCTTTGGCAAGAAAACAAAGAGGCTGGAAGAAAAGTTTTAATAATGACGGCTGGGAAATAATTAACATATTTAGTGTGGGGTAGGAAGAGGCTGCTTACATTCCACCTCCCGCCTAGAAATACAGTGAATTTTTAAAAATAAGCCAGAAATTTCTATTATTACAAGTACTACTAGTCCCTAGCATGGGGCCCAGTCCCTAGGATGGGGCCCTCTGTCATGGGGCTTCGAGACCTATTTGTTCCAGAAGGTCACAGTTACAGCCAGCAGTTATGTTGGGCCTTTAAAAAAAGAGAATCTTTACTTGGTGGGGAAGGCAGAACAAAAGAGTGGGAGGGCCTATATGGTCACAGAGACATTCCCTGGAGCAGGCCTCATGCATCGGCTGGGCTTCAACATTCCTTTTAGGGAACCAATGCTCAGCAAACCCAGAAACAGAAGACCTTCACAAAGAGCGTGGCCGGTGCAGGCATTGATTGTCCTCCCAGGTCAAGTACTAGGGGCTCTCAAGTGAGGACTGGGCAGGAACTCCAGCTGCCACACTAAAACTCTAGAGAAGTTCTTGTACTAATGGAGGCATTCCTGGGGTCATCAAAGGACCATGAGGCCTTAACCTAAGGGTGATAGCAAAGGTGGGACTCACCTGAGGGCAGAATTGCTCTATTCCTTAGCACACTTAAATTCTGGACTCAAACTTCCCTGTTACTATTGAGGGCACGACCATTTTCCGGTCACCCAGGCTTATAATCTACGTGTCATCTTCTCCCCCTCCCCCACATCCCACAGTTTTGAAATCTAGTCAGTTTTGCCTTCTCAACAACTCTTGTACATACCCCCCATCTCTCCTCCAACACTGCTGTCATCCAGGTGCAGGCCCTCATCACCACACACCTGGACTATGGAAATAGCCTGCTGCTTGGTATCTCTCACACAAGTTTCTCCCTACTCCAGTCCACCCCTTCCCCCCGACTCAGCTGCCAAACTCATCTTCCTAAGACCCAGAACTAACCATGTCACCTTGTGATTCATTAAACCCCAGTGACTCCTTATCAAGTGCAGGACCACCTCTCAGGCACCCAAAGCCCTTCACAACCTGTCCGAAGTCTTCTCCTTCCAAAGCCAGACCTTCCCCCACCAACTTTCCTTTTTTTTTTTTTTCCACCAGCTTTCCTTAGACTGAAATCTCTTTAACTGGAGACAAGGCCTTTCATTCCACAATTAGAGATTAAAAAGCTTAGGCTCGAGATGGTGGAGGTAACATATTGGCTCTAACCCATTCACACTGAAATGTAATCCATCTAGCACTCGGTAGTTAGGCTTTAAAAAGCTAGGTTCAAAGTTGATGGGCATATCAGGTTTCTTAGAAGAAGGGTTCTCAAAGAAGTGAAACTTTTTGAAGAACTATCTCCTAATTTAATCATTCTAATCGGCTCCACCTCAGATTTGATTTGGCCTACAGGGGCTATCTCTGAGGCCTGGGCCTTGAGTCCCTCCAAGGCTTGATATTTTTGTGTTCCCAAGCTTGGGCTGAGAGCTCCTGTAGAAAGTACCAGGGAAATGTCAATTATATATTATACGGGTCAATTCAACTCCCCCAGAACCTCTTTTTTTCTTATATCCTGAACAGGGAACTGCCAAACTACAGTCAATCAGAGTCCAACTGTCCGTTTAGACCAGAGGTTCTTAATCTTTTTTGTGTCATGGACCCAATCACGAGTCTGGTAAAAACCTATGGACTCCCTCTCGGTGTAATGGGTTTTTATTTTTGTTGTTTGTTTTTTGAGGCACTTGGGGTCAAGTGACTTGCCCAAGGTCACACAACTAATACGTGTCTGAGACTAGATTTGACCTCAGGTCCTCCTGACTCTAGGTTTGGATTCATCGTACCACCTAACTGCCCCAATGTTTTTAAATAATTGAAAGATAATGTTAAATTTCTGTTGGAGGTGAACCAAATTAAAGATGAATTTTTTTTTCCAATGCAAATTCACAGACTTCCTAAAATCTATTTATGGACCCTCCATCTACACCAAAGCAAAAGTGTTGCTCATTGCACGCTTGTTCTTCAATGTTCCAATTTCATTTGAGTGCCGGCTTTGCTTTATTTCTGTCTAAAGTAGTAGCAGACCACATCACTCAATCCCTTGATTGCAAGTTGGCGTTTGGATAGTAAGAAGTTTGTTGTAGCATCTACCAGGGTGGGGAACCTGTGGCCTCAAGGCTGCATGTGGCCCTCGAGGTCCTCAAGTGCAGCCCTTTGACTGAATCCAAACTCCCCAGAACAAATCCCCTCAATAAAAGGATTTGCTCTGTAAAACTTGGACTCCCTCAAAAGACTGCACCCAAGGACCTAGAAGGCCACATGTGGCCTGGAGGCCAAAGGTTCCCCACCCATGGTAGACTGCTGGATTTGGACTTAGGATGAGAAGGAATCAGAGCCTACCTTGGGTACTTTGTAGAGGATGTCATTCAACCCCCCGAGACTCAGTTTCTCATTTGTAAAACGGGGATAAAAATAGTGATAGCACATACCTCACGGATTGTGAGGATCCAAGTATTTTGCCAACTGTAAAATGTTATATAAGTGACAGTAAGCATTATCCCACCTGGTGCAGTCTACTTCAGAATGTCAAAAATGGTACTCTGTGATTTTAAGCTGTACTCTTCAACTCAATGATTAGGTTTCACAGCAATAAAACTGTGTATTGCCTATAAGACCAAGGGCCTGGGTTATATTTTGGGGGTGGCAGTCCCATTTTCTTTGTCTCGAAACTCTGCTCCAGCCCCCACAAAATCAGTGAAATTAAAAAAAAAATTTTTGTCGGCCTAATAGGAAGCTAGGGGCAGCTAGAATGTACAGTGATAGCATGTCAGGCCTGGAGTCAGGAAGACCCAAGTTCAAATCCAGCCTCAGACACTTTCTTAGCTGTGTGACCCCGGGCAAGTCACTTCACTGTGGTTGCCCCAGTTTTTGCTCATCTGTGAAATGAAAAAAGGAAATGGGAACCATGCCAGTATCTTTGCCAAGAAAGCCCCAAATGGACTCACAAAGAGTCAGATAAGACTAATTGACTAAACCACAACAAAACAGGAAGCTAGTACTCGTTCTCCGACAGTGACTGTACTTTTCAGAATGCATGCTAGGCATACATGGTATGACAAATGATGTTTTTTTCTTATCCTTATTTGTGAATAGAATAGAATACTTGAAATTGGGATTTTCCCGGAAAACTGGTGGACGATATGGCCTCCACCACTATAATGTACCAGAGCAAAGTTCTATGAAAAGGGAAAAAAATCAACAAGAAGTTTAAATATTTATCAAAAAATGGTAGTATAATTCTAAGTCCCAAGGAGGATAATGTGATGTAGAAGAAAAAAAAATCACTGGATTTGGACCAAATGTCATGGGTTTGCTACTTACTGTTGGAGTGATATTGGGCAAGTCACTTCACCTCTGGGCCTCAGTTTCCTTATCTGTTAGATGATCTGATTAATATTTCTTCTAGCTTTAAATCTCTAGATATCAATTAATTAGTGAAACTACATTTATTAAGCGCTTACTGTGTACAAGCACTGTGCTAAGCACTGGGAATACGAAAAGATATTGTAAAATATTGGGGGCAGCTAGGTGGTGTAGTGGATAAAATGTCAGGTCTGGAGTCAGGAAGACTCATCTTCCTGAGTTCAAATCTGGTCTCAGATGTTAGCCGTGTGACCTCGGGCAAGTCACTTAACCTCATTTGCCTCAGTTTTCTCATCTGTTAAATGAGCTGAAGGAAGAAATGGCAAACTACTTCAGTATCTTTGCTAAAAAAACTCCAAGTGGGGTCATGAAGATTCAGACACAATTGAAAAAGACTAAACAAGAATGGACACTTATTAGCTCTATGACCCTGGGCAAGTCTCTTGACCTGTTTCAACCTCAATTTACTCAGTGTAAAACAAGGCAGTTTTATTTGGCTTTGAAGATGCCTTCCATTTCTGAATCTGTTATCCTATGAGCATGTGCTTGTGCACCAGACATTCCCCCTCTCCCTCCAATTCTAAGAAGTTTAACTGGCTGAATCAGGATTGATCATCATCATGGACCTGAACCAGGAACAGGTGTTGGACAGGAAAGGCCTCTAGGCCTCTCTCACTTCCCACCTAGGTAGAGCACAAAGGGCTGTATTAGAATCAGTGAGAAGGATGGCATAGAGGACCTCAGGAGAGAGAACAATGGGAGCCCTAAGTGTCATTCAGCTCTGAAAGAAAAGGGTCTCCGGGAAGCCCCACAATTATAGGACTCTTGCATGTTTTCTGTGCAAGCATTCATTTGCATTCTTCACCTCAAAGCCTTATGGGCATGGACTTTGGCTTCTGGGTAGCCCTTGAGGAGTTGGGGGTGTACCTTCCAGGACTCTTCACCTTTTTCTCAGCTAGGCAGGAACAATGGCTGAGCTGGGGTGAGACACAGGTCAGAGTCTGTGCTACCTTCCTGTTCCCCTCTTCCACAATTTGGTTTGGCATGCTAAGGATGAATTCTGAAAGAAGGCCAAGAACTCCTAAGGAAGGTGAGAATCTCACTCTATGGAAATGGGACCCCAGTTCCTGAGAAACTACTGAGATGTGTACCATGCCCCGCTGTCTCTGTTCTAGTGAGGTAAGGAGTGACACCCATTTGAAAGAGGTAGCAAGAGGTGATGGCAGGGTCTTTGGAACAACCCTTGACTACTTCTTAGAACATCAGTTGTATTATCTTACAATTTTGTTGTTCAGCCATTTTTTCCATCATGTCTGATTCTTCCTGATCCCATTTGGGGTTTTCCTGGCATTTAGTTTGCCATTTCCTTCTCCAGCTTATTTTATAGAGGAGAAAACTGAGGCAAACTGAGTTAAGTGACTTGCCCAGGGTCATATAGCTAGTAAGTATCTAAGGCTGGATTTGAATTAAGGAACATGAGTCTTCTGCACTCCATGGCCAGTACTCTATCCACTGAGCCACCTAGCTGGTCCATAATAAGTGTCTCAAGGCAGGATTTATTGAATCTGGTTTTCCCTAACTCCAGGCCAAGCAATTAAGGGACAAATGAATGAAGTCTGTGCCCTAGAGGTAAGTTCATTATCTTAGTGAGCCATTTAAACTCAGACCCCTAATACAGTTTGCAAGGATTCTTTTGCCCTGAAAGGGCTTCTTGCACTTCAGTGTTTCCATGTTTTCACCCTTTTCCTTTGTTGAAGTCTCACTGGGGACATCATCAGCACCATCACGAGATGTTATATAAAATGTAAGAGACTTAACCCTTGTCCATGAAAAGCTTATAACCAAATGAATATAATAGTAGCTTCTCTTGTTTCTGAAATTAGATAACTAATGGTCACATGCTCACCACTCTAACAGCTTGAATCTCACTATTTTGTAGAATATTTAGGTAGGGTGGGAATTTCCTCCAGTACACACACACACACAAACACACACACGCACACCACAGACACCCATTTTATGTGTCTGGTTCCCAATGAAGTTAGATGTTTTGGCCAGAGTTGACCCAACTGGTAACTATCTGATGCAGGAGTTGGGCCTCTTTTTTCCCGATCACAAGTATTTCATTTTATCCAGTATAACACACTATCTCCCTGACTTTAGGTTTCTGCAAATTGCTACCTTTTCAGCTTTGAACAAAAGGCTTTTAAAAACAATTTCAGTTCACTGTGTATCTGGAAATGCTATTATGACTGACAGTGTTGTCAGGGTTGAGCAAAGCAGCCAGGGTGTGGCATTTTTGCTACCATTCTCTTTTTGTATCCTTCAAGGGAGGTCTTCCGTTATAGAAGGCATAGCCCTTGGACTTTGTCTTTGACTGAGGCAGGCGGAATGCATTAGAGTTCTCTGAACTCAAGGTTGGGCCTGGCCAACTTAACCAGCTCTTGCTCACTTGGATCTTTTGATTAGTCTGGATTCTCTTATGTGTTTTGACAGGGAAGTTGAAAGGAAAAACAAAAAGCAATCTTTTCCAAGCACTTTATTTCCAGTCCACCAAAATAAGTGTTGGCATCCTCGAGGACTTTAATGTTGGGGATGGACCAGTTGCCAAAATCCTGCCTGGTGAATAAGCAGATTACTTATGGCAGGGGGGAACACTGAGTGCCATGTTATGCTCCCTCTGCCTTTGATTTTCACCCAGATTTGCACAATTCTTTGAAATGACTGATTGCCACAACAAAATGCCGCATGGTCCATCTGACTTTAATGGGAAGTATTGCTACAGAAGACATCTTTGGTTTTATAATTGACGGGACTATTTAGTGTCATAGGGTGTGATCATTGCCTACAATCCATCAAGCTGGCTCTTGTCTTTTTCTATAAGCTCAGCCTCCAATGCTTTTCTTGGCCACTCACATAGCTTTTACCTAATGCAACTAAGCAGATCTCAGAAGTGAAGACTGAAAGCCACAGTAATGATTGCAGGCAGTTGAAGATGTTGTGATAGGTGCCACCCAGTGGGATTGGTGAGCAGCAGCTCTGTTTGGCACTTATCCATGGCTGCTACTTGGTTTGGTACATGGTCCTTTGAAGCTACATTCTGGGCACACAGTTCAGAAGAAGCACTTGTGGTTTGGTATTTTTTTTTCTCTTATGGAAAATAAAATCTTTCATTTTGATCTTTCAAATGCCAGGCCTTTTTTATAGGTTGCACCAGAGTATCTGAAAACCAGAAGGTCCTCCCTTTCTTTCTGACAGATTTTTCCCAGAGTCCATTTGGTGTTGGGGCACTTAAGCAAATTAATGAAAGAGAAATGAAAGGGACTTTTTAAAAAAAAGAACATTCCCTTCTCTCAGAGCAGAACACTCTTCAACAGTTAGATACAAAAATTGAACCTTAGTAGGATTCTCCAAAAGATTTTCCCTGTTTTTCAACTTCGGGTAAATGAAATGGTTAGGAGGACTCCAAACGTGCATGCTGATAGTGTTCAAGTAAGTGGCCTAGTAAACTGGGTGGTCTGTTTGCAATTAAAGTTTGGCAAGTTGGAAAGTTGGAATGCCTTTGCTTCTCCCTCATTTACTTCTCTGCTCTCCCCTCTCCCATCATTAACTCAGATTACCTACATCAGGGAGGTAAAGCAGAGGAGAGAGATATACAGAAACAGGGAAGGAATAGAAATAGTGAAGGCTATTCCTTCTAGTGACTTTAATCTGATTGTATGGGAACTCCTTTTTATTCCCTCCCTGGGTGTATGTGTTCCTGATCAGCCCTCGTATAAGGACACATATCAGTAGATTTAGAGCAAGACCGAGAGATAGAAAGAGAGAAGGGAAAATAGTCCCTGCCCACTTAGAATCTTACATTCTCAGACCTGGAGTCAGGAGGACCTGAGTTCAAACTCCACCTCAGACACTCAACACACTTACTAGCTGTGTGACCTAAGGCAAGTCACTTACCCCAATTGCCTTGCCTTCCCCCTTCAAAAAAAAAAAAAAGAAACTTACGTTCTACTGGGAAGATAAGATATTTACCATATTCAGAAAGAACATTAAATGCAATGATAATTTAAAGAAGGAGAAAGCACTAGTGACCAGGAAGTTCAGAAAAGGATTCCTGTGGGAATGTGAGCAAAATCTTCAGAGAAGCTGGGGATTCTAAGAGGTAGAAATAGGTAGGGAAGGAGTGTAAATCTTCCATAGAGAATCTATTTGACATACTAGGGGTCTTCTGGACATTTCGATATCTCAAAAGTAGCAAGTAACAATTTAATATTCATTCTATTCACCTATTGTCTCATTTGCTACACATGTCAGGGTTGCCTCCTTTCTGGCCATATGCATATATGCATCTACTCCCCATATCTATATGTATCTATGTATACTGTATGTACACATATGCAGATACACACACATATGTCAGCATAAGCTATAAATATATGCATATATACACATATATATGCCCATATGGAGGTATATATTAGCACATTTATATACATATGTATATGTTTGTATATGTGTGTATGGATGCATTTTTAAAAATTAACTTTTATTTATTTTCAGTTTATATCATTCATTTCTACAAGATTTGAGTTACAAATTTTCTTCCCATCTTTCCTCTACCCACCACCCCAAAACAGCAATCCCACTGTATACCCCCTCCCCCAATCTACTCTCTCCTATATCCTCCTCCATCATCCCACTCACTTTCCAGTAGGGCAAGATGGATCTTCTTACCCCAGTGCCTGTATATCTTAATTCCCAGATGCATGTAAATAATAATGATAATAATAATAATATATATACATACATACATACATATATATTTTTTAACATTTGATTATAGAACCTATAGGGGAGTAGGGGGGATGGGGATAAGAGGGGGGATGATGGAGGGGAGGGCAGGTTGGGGGGAAGTGTTGTTAGAAACACACACTTTTGTAAAGGGACAGGGACAAAGTAGAGAATAGAACAAGGGGGGGCAGGATAGGAAGGAGGGAAATATAGTCAGTCTTTCACAATATGTCCATTGTGGAGATGTTCTGCGTAACTACACATGTACAGCCTGTATTGAATTGCTCGTCTTTCCAGTGGGGGTGGGTGACAAGGGAGGAAGGGAAAGAATGGATGTATTTTTAATAGCTCATCCTTAGTAGTATTATAGCTTACTTAAACCCACCATGGCCTTTTCCACTGCCTTTTGGGTTGCTTGTTGCCATACTGTTCTAGTGACTATAAGATTTTTAGGTATATGAGTAAGTGCTTGGAATACGGTTGACTTCTGGTACAAACTTATCATCACAGAATGTCAGAGCTGGAAGGGACCTTTGAAACCATTTGGGGAAGCAATTTGTCCATATTTTTGTTTATTTGGTTTTTTTTTAAGATTCCCTATTTAAAAAACAGTAAACGTTCTAGATCTTCCCTGCTGATGTATAGTCTAAACCCTTCCTGCTGTTTATCCCTGTTTTCTTATATTTAATCATCAATAGAAATGAAGAACAAGCTTCCATCTTCCACACAGCACCTTCTTCCTATACTTGCTGTCATCTGGGTCATCTCAAAGCCTTCTCTTTCCAGATTAAGTCATGCCAGACTATTTAAACTTCCTTTTCGTAATCAGAATGTTTATAGTGATATTCTGACATCAGCATCTCTAAAGGTTTCCAACAGAATACAGAATGAAAAGTGCAAAGATAAAGGGGGAGATATTCTGTAGGCCAATGGGAGAACAATGGCATGAGGGGAGGTCACATTCCAAGTAGGAGCAAGTTTCCCTTTGCAGGATGAACTTTTAATCTTAGTTCAGGAAAAGGTCGTTCCACTTAAACAGAGAGCGTGTTACAGAATATCTCATCAACCAAGTCTGGTTTGTGCCAAAGCATAAAAGAAGAGAAACATGGGGGAAATGACTGGCCAACGTGAAGAGCAGTGAATGACGGGAAATGATTTCTTCTTTTGATTCTAGTCTGTCTAGGCCAAGAATTCTTAACCTGAGATCCATCATTTTTTTTTTTATTTTTACCTTGGTAAATGTATCTCAGTTAATTGCTTTCCTTTGTAATTTTTAATATTTTATTTTGTGCATTTAAAACCATACTTCTGATGAGAGATTCATATGTTTCATCACATTGCCAAAGGGATTCTTGGCACAACAAAGATTAAGGACTTCTGCCTGATATAGTCCATGGAAGAACTGTTCATCCTAGAGTTGAAAGAGACCTGGAAAATCAGGGAACCCAATCCCTTGACCAATGGATGTCTGGGACACTAATGATAAATGGTCATTTATTCATAGTGGATCCCATTCCATTTTGGGATGTCTTTATTTATGGGGAAACTCTATACATAGTTGATTCGAAAACTGTATTCCTAAAAACGTGCACCCATTTTTCTTAATTCTGACTGCTGGAACCAAGCAGAATAAACTAATTCAGGACTGGGGAACCTGCAGCCTTGAGGTCATGTGTAGCTCTCTAGGTCCTCAAGTGTAGCCCTTTGATGGAATCTAAATTCGAATTCCAACTAGAAGTTTGGATTCAGTCGGAGGGCCACACTTGAGGGCCTAGAGGGCCACATGTGGCCTTGAGGCAGCAGGTTCCCCACCCCAACCTAATCCCTTTTCCAGCCTTTCAAATATCTGATGACAGAAATAATAGGCTCCCTCCTTCCCCTCCACCTTCTCCCTCTTTTCACTAAATTGAATATCTACAACTCCAAGTCAGTTCCATGGTTCTTTACTCTTCTAGGTGCTTTCTTCTGGGCATGTTCTATAGGGTCAAAGTCCTTTCTAAAATATGACACCAAGACCTGAATAAAATAGGCCAATTGCCAGTCAAGTGGCACAGAGTATGATGTTTATCCATTTTTTCCCCTTAGATTTTAAAGTCTCCAAAAAACTTAAATTGTTAGAACTCCCTGTAGGATAGAGGTGACCCCTGGTATTGGCAGGCTGTACTAACAAAATGCCATCTCCAACAGCTTCTAGGATGCTGGAGACCATCAGTACTGGGCATATTAACTATCTGATGACTAGCCTAGTCAGCTCTGTCAGAACTTATCGCCAGGTTGGCAGCAAGGGGGGTGGATTTTTCAAACACAACTCTCTTTTTTTACTTTTCTTTTTTTAAAATTAAATTATTTACTTTTAGTTTTCAACAATCACTTCCATAAGTTTTAAATTTTCTCTCCCTCCCTCCCTAAGAAAGCTTGCAATCTGATATCACATACATTCCTATTAAACATATTACACAACCACTCTTAAAGACCATCTACTGCTAAGTTAAAGAATAACATCATGAGTAAGACAGAGGTAAAGAAGGAGTGAATTCTATCTATCTAGACTGGTGGAGGAGGTATCCTCACTGAAGAAATCACCGAGTGCTTAAAATAAAGGTGGAATAGGAAGCTTCTTCATCTATTAAACTGGCAGAATTAGGGCTAGTTATCACACTCGTTTCTCAGGAAGCTCCTGGAAGTCTGCTTAGACCTCATTCCAAGTTGGTTCTAGAATTAAAATAATGGAGAGATTTCTTAGGGAGGTTCTATCAGTCACACAGGGATAAAACAGAGGAGAGAGCAGGGGTGGTGAGTTGGGAGGACAGTGGAGCCCATTTAAGTCATTAGGTCCCTAATGGGCCTCATTAGCTGCTATCAGGAAAATGCTCCAAGGACTGATATACAACTGATATTGAACTTCCAGTTCAGTCTTCTGACTGTCCCAGGGGAAGAAAAGGATCGTGAGTATGACAGAGGCAAAGAAGGAGTAAGTTCTAGGCCTGGGGGCCCATCTATGTAAAGGCATGAAAATAGGAGCTGGAGAGCAATATGGCATAGCGGCAAGAGCATCAGAGGATCTGTGCTCAAACCCTATCTCTTATATTTATTATCTTTGTGAGCTTGGGCAACTTCCTTGATTTCCTGGGGCCTCAGTTTCCTCTACAGCTAGGAGATGCAATGGATAGAGTGCTGCCCCTGGAGTCAGGAAATCCTGAGTTCAAATCTGGCCTCAGATACTCATTAGCTGTGTGACCCTGGGCAAGTCACTTCACCCTGTTTGCCTCAGTTTTCTCATCTGTAAAATGAGCTGAAGAAGAAAATGGCAAACCGCTCGAGTATCTTTGCCAAGAAAATCCCAAAAGAGTCACACAGAGTTGGGCATGACTGAAATAACAAATAACGACAAGTTTCCTCATCTATAAAATTAAAGGGTTCTCTTAGGATTGTCCCTGTCATTCTTTGCAATATTAGAATCTCAGGAGCTTTCTTTCAACTCATTTTAGCTGCCCTTCCCATCCTCCCCATGGTGCCTTCCTGGGGCACCTGGACACTCCCTATCTCTTTTGTTTTCCGAATGGTCCCAAATGTTTGTCTTTAAAAGCCAAGCAAGTTTTATATTTGAGCCTATAGGTAATAGGGCAACTAAATAATGCTATACTGCATAGAGTGCCCTGCCTGGAGTCAGGAAGACTTGAATTCAAATCTGACCTCAAACACATACTAGCTGTGTGACTATGGGTAAGATTTAACCTCTGTTTGTCTCCTCTGTAAAATGGGGTAATAATAGCCCTTACCTCCCAAGGTTGTTGTGAGGATCTATGAATGAAGTCATTGTAAAGCTGTTAGCACAGTGCTTGGCCCACAGTAAGCGCTGTATCAGTGTTAGCCATTAACTTTTTACATAGATTCATTGAATTGAAAGGTCAGACCAGCAGGAAGGGCAGGGGCACTTGTTACACCTAGGAGAAAACCTCAGGTCAGCCCTAACCTTTCAATTCAACTTTGATAAGTGATTGGCCACCTACTTTGTACTTACCACAGTGCAGCAGGATCACTTTACAGGAGTTCTAAGGTTCAGAGAAAATATAAAAATTCAGAACAGCACAATCAGCCAATGTGGTTCGTTTGAGCCCCAAATTCCTAGGTTCTTGGCAAATGCTGGGTTTGTTGAAATTTCAGACTTTCAAAATCGGTGAGTGCCGTCAGCCTCCAGTCACCTGGTCCTGTAATTCCAGCTCAGGCTGTATTCCTGGGGAGAAAGGGCCCAATAAATATGAAGGCAGGTCAGCATTTCAAGTCCTCCCCCTGTTTTCTCTGTGCCATTCCCCAAGACTCACTGGATATAGCTCCTGCCCTTTGAACCTCAGACTCACACATCCACCCATTTCAAAACAGCTTCCGCTCAGGAAAGACGGAAAGCCTCAGTGGTTGTGCCTGCTACTTGAATAAGAAACTTGGTTTGCTTTCCTTTCCAGTAAACTCAAAGCTTAGCAGATGACTGGGTATGGCAAGCTCTGGAACAATCAATGGGGAACCTAGAATAGGACAAGTCAAGTCGACTATGTGTCAGGCACGCTGCTAAGAGCTAGAGATACAAAGCACTAAAGACAGAAACTGTCTCTGTTCTCAAGGAGCTCACAGTCTCATGGTGGAGACAGCATGTGAACAACTACACAAACACAAGATATATACAGGATGAGCCGCAGATAATCATGGAGGGAAGGTACTGGCATACATGGGGGGTGGGGGATCAGAGGAGCCTTCCTGCTGAAAGTGGGGTTTTAGATGGGTCTCAGAAGAAGCCATAAAGTAAAATGAAGAGGGAGAGAATTCCAGGCATGGGGACAGGCAGTGAAACTGCCCAGAATCTGGAGATGAGTCTTGTGGAAGGAAGAGGAAGGAGGCCAGTGTTGTTGGATAACAGAGACCATGGCAGGCAGTCAGGTGTAAGAAGACTGGAAAGATTATATAGGATTGTAAAGACCAAACAAGATTTTATTTTTGATCCTAGAGGAAATAGGGAGCTATAGAAGCTTATGGGTATGGAGAGTAACATGGTTAGACCAGACCTTTAGGAATATTGGTTTGGTAACATGAGAGGAGGATGGACTGGAGTAGGAAGAGACTCGACACTGGTGTAATTTCACATTTAACAAATCAGTAAACAGAGTCCCAGAGGGGCTAAATCAGTTGGGCAAACTAGCCCAGCTAACTTGTGGCATACCTGGGACCAGAACCCTAATATTTTGACTCGGTGTCCCACAGACGTTGACTTCTATGTATATAGAAAGAGCACTGACTGTCAGAGGACCTGAGTTCAAATTCTGTCTCTAACATTTATGACCCTGGACAAGTCACTTAATCTTTCTGGGCCTCAGTTTCTTCATCTGAAAAATAGGCCCTTGAACTAATAAATGGCCTCTGAGGTCCCTTCCAAGTCTGTATCTATTATCTTCTGTTCACAGAGAATTCTTTATGCTTAGAAAGATGAGGGTACTAGTGGCCAGGTTTCCTGGGTCTGCCCAGCACCTAGCACCTACTCAAGGATTGATTGTTGACTTATAGTTGGGGATAAGAATCAGGAAGTTTCTACCCCACCCTAAAAATCCCTTAGAGACTCTTTGGCAGAACCTCCTAGACTTTTAACTCCTTACTTACTAGAGTCCAGCTCCGCGAGGACCAAGAAAATGCCCTATCTAAACTTGGTATCTCCTCCAGTGCCTAGTGTAACATTTTACATACAGTGGGAAGTGAATAACTATTTCTTAAATGGATCTCCTCAGAAGAGTGACCAAAAGCGATTTCCTAACCATTTTTTCTCCCTACCTTCCGTGTCTCAGGTTAGCTTGAAGGGGTTCTTTGACTTTTATTTCCTGTCTAGTACCATATTCCAGGGGTCCCCAGCAGATCAGTTATGACCTACCCATCAGTCTTAAAGACTTTAACAGGTAGATCTCTAGGCTGGTTAATATTGCTATCCTTCCTTCTCCATCATTGATGAATACTGAAAGAATCCTCCATCAGAAATTTGCACCATCAGAACCTCTCTCCCAAAGTAAATCAAAAGTAACTCCTTACCAGGAAAATATTAGGGCTCCCTTGTTCTATACCCACCCTAGTTTACTGGAGAGAGTGAGGGACTGGTAGATAGAAGACCTGACCCCTGGTACTGGGTCTTTCATTAACTAGTTCTATGACATGGAAAATTAATTTCATAGGGCTTTTAGTTTCCTCATCTGTAAAATGAAGAGAGCGGATTAATTAATTCTCCCTAAGGTCCTTGAGATCTGCATAAATGAAGGAACTTCTCACACTGGAAGTTTCTCATATTAAACAAAATCACATATTCCCTTCTGAGGACCAGAATGTCCTAGTGTTGAGACAGTTTTTACTCCAGGACCCATGAGATAGCCATGGCTGTGTATGCCAGTAATGGGGGCCTCACCTACGTGTAAAAACTTGGGCTGTTTGTCCCATTTCTAAAGAACCTGTTTCCTAAGGCTGATCCAAGAGATTAGGATTCAGAGGATCAGGTCAGGAGGAGCGTGAGGTATGGGGGTGGGGATGTCACCAGATGCAGCCCTAAATAATTTGTCATTTCAGTGAGGGGACCCGAGACTGCTCAGGAGATTTGGTTGTGGCTTTTTAGAGCAATGCAACAATTCATTCCAACTGTCAATCTGCAACAGGAGTTAAGGTGTTTGTGGATAGATTTCAGGTGATCTGGGAATTTGGATGTAGAAAAAAAAATTAAAGTAGCTTTATTTTA
Source organism: Pseudochirops corinnae (assembly GCA_028646515.1). Classification (NCBI taxonomy): domain Eukaryota; kingdom Metazoa; phylum Chordata; class Mammalia; order Diprotodontia; family Pseudocheiridae; genus Pseudochirops; species Pseudochirops corinnae. Next base: position 104,021,243 of record CM053592.1, on the reverse strand, counting down.
ACTAACCTTTGTTTTCCCTTTGTAATCCTATGTATTTACTGATTTTAAAGCATCATTCTGAGGAGGGGTCCATAGACTTGACCAGACATCAAAGGTGTCCATGACACATTTCAAGGTTAATTACCCCTGGTCTACAGAGATGATGAACCAGAACTGAGCTGACTCTGTTGTCTATGTAGACGCTGCCAATGATGCAAACACAGAGATGCTGAGCTAGTCAAAACTGGTTCTTCGTCCGCTCATTTGACTTTTTCCTTTAACTGGTTTTCTTAGGAAGAAATACACTAAAGCTCCATGGTGACAAATAAAGGTCTATAAGCCTCAAAGATTTCAAAGCCTTTTCACATACACTATCTCATTTGATTTTTGCAATGCTGTGAGATAGGAAGTGAAAATATTATTATCTTTCCTTCTATAAAATGTAAGCTCCTTGAAGGCAGGCACAGTTGTTTGCATCTCTAGTACTCAGCATAGTTCTTTGCACATAGTGAGCACTTAATATAACTATTTCTGTAATTTAATCCTTGTTCTTTTGTTTTTAAAGGAGACCAAACTGAATCTCAGAGAAATTAAATGACTTACTCAAGGTCACATAGTAAGTACCAAAACTAGGATCTAAACCCAGAGTTTCTGATTCCCAAATCAAGTCTCTTTCCATTAAATCTCACTGACTCTTATAGGAAGGGTACAATATAAAAGCTCCCTCTTCTCTCAAAACTTAACTATAAGGGAACTGACTTATTAAGGAACTCAGTTTCTGAAGTACATTTTTTCTTAAATCTCAGAACCCAAGAGAAGAAAAACATTCCCCATTTTTTGCATTAATATTTGCATTCATCCATGACATGTGTTTGGCAAAAACCTGCTTATTTTGTAGAGTATAGAGAAGATGGTCCACATAGTCCTGACAGTATAAATTTTAGAATGATTAATATTTTATCTTTCATGAGCAGAATAAAAAATTTTCAGTCACCAGGTTGCTCTTTATTGCTTCTGTCTCTTCATTCCAAAATTAAGGTGCTAAGAATGCAAATCCTTAGGTAAGATGGTAGTGATGACAAACCAATTGATCACAGACTTCCTGGCTTCCTGATCAGACTGGTTGATTTTATCTTTCCTCTCATATAAGCAGGAAGTACATAGAATCCAGTATCTTCAGCAAAATGACAGCAAGTGTGAATAGTTCAGTTCTATTCACTTTCCCCTCAGTATCCCTTCTTTCTAGTCTCTCCTCTCTCTGTTTAGCTGGGACACCATGAAAATTATAACATTATTGGTTTTTCACAGTTTTTCATGTTAAATGGAGACTGATCAGAATGGGGGAAAACTGGGAGAGTGAAGTACAGGTTTGAATGTTGAATCTACCAAGAACCCAAGTTCTGAGAAGTTGGTTAATGAATGAGAGGACTCTGTGCAGGTTTCAGGACAGAAAGATACACTGAGGAAGTATAGTGGTAACCACACTGGCATCCCCAGGATGGCTGCTAGCACAGGTTCCTAGATCTGCTTTATTAGGAAAGATAACTGTTTAAGGGATCACTAATCTTTTTTAATTAGATTCTGAATTTCAGAGATAATACAAACAGAAAATACAGGCAGAGAAATAAAGACCAACAGACTGGATTCTGACTGCCTGAATCAACTATATACTTTACATACATCCCTGGATCAAGAGAGCCTTTATATCTGAGCAGTTGGGGAGCTCTGAACATATGGCCACTCAGAATCTCAACCAGGGAATCCTTCTCATAAATGAGCTACCAAAGCAAAATACCAACTCAGAGTATATATATACCCTTCTCAGAATTAGAAGGCATCACAATCCTGTGATTCAGTGTTTAATTAGAAATTAGCAAAAGGTGTGAAAGCCTTCCTACAAGCAAGCCTCCCCTAGGCAAACTTCCCCTAATGGGCTCCACCTGAGGCTTATTAATGGGTGGAGAAGAGCTTATATTACATTAAAATTACAGGAAGTAGTTTGGAATTCAAGTTTCCCTTTACTTCCTATCCCTTCCCCTCACCTGCCCAGTGCAATAAAGAATAGTGATTTTTAACAGATTTATACAAGAAACATTTGATCATCTTCCCTGTTATCTTATAGCCTTTAACACTACTGGAGAGCAGAATTCTCCAGCATTCTGGAGAGGAATGGGTAGAAGATGCAAAGAGGTAAATTTATACTTGGTGTCAGGGAAAACTTCCTAACAATGAGAACTATCCCATTGCATAGTACTGAGCTCCCCTTATTGGAGGCCTTTAAGCAAGGTTTGAATGACTCTTGTTAGCTATATTGTAGAAGGGGTTTTGTTCAGAAGTAGTTTGAGTATATCTTACCTCTGAGGTTCCTTCTAATTCTGAGATTCTAGGATACTGGTGAAATTTAAAATAAAGATTGGAGTAGAGGTAGATAATGCTGATGATGAGGCATTTAAAAGACTGCAGACTTCAGGAGACTGATTCACTGGCAGCTGTGGTTGTTTCCAGACTTTTCAACCTATAAATGTCAAAGAGAAAGTAAAAGGTTAGTGGGGAACTCTGTTAGAATTGGGTGAGAAAAGAGCAAGGTCCGGCACCTTTCCCCTGGCGTGGCAGAGGTGATGGTGTCTACAGCTACCACGTGGCTGCCTCTTGAGCTCCAGGCCTACAGATCATAGGGGGACCAAGTGACCATTCAGAGGGTAATTGCTCTTGCTTTGACCTGCTTGGATCTGGATCACAGTCTTGGGTGAGGAGCACTAGCATGGCAGAGCTTGTTGAGACTTTGGAGAGGCAGTCATCCTCACAGTTCTGAGGCAGGTACTTAGAAAAAGCTCTGACAATAGCTGCACAAAACCCCAGAAGACTGGAGACACAGCACTCTCTACTCTGGAAGCAGAGTTCTATTGTGGCAAAGAGTTCAAAGTCAAGTAATTGACTGGCAAGATGAGCAAACAGAGAAAGTGTAATCAAACTATAGAATCATTTTTTGTGACAAAGACAATAAAAACATAGAACCAGAAGACAGCAAAGTCAAAACTCCTGTATCAAAAGCCTCCAAGAAAAATATGAATTGGTCACAGGCCATGGAGGAGCTCAAGAAGGATTTTTGAAAATCAAGTAAGAGAAGTAGAGGAAAAATTGGGAAGAGAAATGAGAATGAAGCAAGAAAGTCATGAAAAGCAAGTCAACAGCCTGCTAAAGGAGACCCTAAAAAAATACTGAAGAAAATAATACCTTAAAAAAATAAACTAACTCAAATGGCAAAAGAGGCCCAAAAAGCCAATGAGGAGAGAAATGCCTTAAAAAGCAGAATTGGCCAGATGGAAAAGGAATTTCAAAATTCACTGAAGAGAATAATTCCTTTAAAATTAGATTGGAAGCTAATGACTTTATGAGAAATCAAGACACTATAAAACAGACCCAAACAAATGAAAAAATAGAAGGCAATGTATCTCACTGGAAAAACCACTGACCTGGAAAATAGATCCAGGAGAGATCATTTAAAAATTATTGGACTACCTGAAAGCCATGACCAAAGAAGAGCCCACAAATCATCCTTCAAGAAATTATCAAGTAAAATTGCCCTAATATTATAGAACCAGAGGGCAAAATAGAAATGGAAAGAATTCACTGATAGCCTCTTGAAAAAGATCGCCAAAAGAAAATTCCTGGGAATATTATAGCCAAATTCCAGAATTCTCAGGTCAAGGAGAAAATATTACAAGCAGTTAGGAAGAAACAATTTGAGTATTGTGGAAACACAATCAGGATAACACAAGATCTAGCAGTTTCAACATTAAGGAATTGAAGGGCTTGGAATATGATATTCTGGAGGTCAAAGGAGCTAGGATTAAAACCAAGAATCACCTACCCAGCAAAACTGAGTATAGTACTTCAGGGGAAAATATGGCAATTCATTGAAATAGAGGACTTTCAAACATTCTTGATGAAAAGACCAGAGCTGAACAGAACATTTGACTTTCACATACAAGAAGCAAGAGAAGGGGCAGCTAAGTGGCACAGTGAATAGAGCACCGGCCCTGGAGTCAGGAGGACCTGAGTTCCAATCCGGCCTCAGACACTTGACACATTTACTAGCCATGTGACTTTGGGCAAGTCACTTAACCCCAATTGCCCCCCCCCCAAAAAAAAAGAAAAGAAAAAAAAGTAAGAAGCATGAGAGGATAAACAGGAAAAAGAAATCATTAGGAATTTATCGAAGTTGAACTATTTGCATTCCTATATGGAAAAATGGTAATTGTAACTCATGAGACTTTTCTCAGTATGAGGATAGTTGAAGGGAATATATATGTATATATAGGAGCATATATGTGTGTATAGATATGTGCATATGTGTCTGTGCATGTATACATAGTCAGAGGGCACAGGATGAGTTGAATATGAAGGGATGATATCTAAAAAATAAAATTAAGAGGTGAGAGAGGAATATATTGGGAGAAGGAGAAAGGGAAATATAGAATAGGGTAAATTATCTCACATAAAAGAGCCAAGAGAAAGCTGTTACAAGGGAAGATAAGATCAGGAAGGGAATGAATCAACCTTACTCTCATTGGATTTGGCTTAAGGAGGGAATAACATACACACTCAATTGGGTATCTTGCCCTTAGGGAAAGTAGGGGGGAAGGGTCTAAGAGGGGGGATGATAGAAGAGAGGGCAGATTGGGGGAGAGGGTATTTAGAAGCAAACACTTGAAAAAGAACAGAGTCAAAGGAGAAAATGGAATAAATGGAAGGGCAGGATAGAATGAAGGGAAATATAGTTAGTCTTTCACAATATAACTACTGTGGAAATGTTTTGTGTAACTACACATGTACAACCTATACTGAATTGCTTGTCTTCCCAGTGGGTGTGGGTGAAGAGGGAAGAAGGGAAAGAATTTGTAAATCAGAGTTTTAAAAACAAATGTTAACAATTGTTTTTCACATGCAACTGGGAAATAAGGCAATGGGGTATAGACAATGAGGTATAGAAATACATCTTGCCCTTGGAGAAAGTAAGACTATGAATATTATAAATGTCATTAGACACTTAATTTTACATTTTAAAGTTAATGAGGTTAATATTGTTCAACAGAGATAATGCTATTAAAATGGAGATCACTACTCTATAAAGTACTGAATATATTGTAATATTTCCATTGTTTGATGATCTCATCAATGCCAATTTTCCCCCACCATTATTGTGGATTACAATGCATATGTGTCTTCTCATCTCAGGCAATTATTGCTCAGATTCTCCTGTAGATTCTCCATGGAGGATTTACTGAAGGTGCTAGAAGTCTTCTATTTTGTGGATACCAATCTTATGCTCTGACTGTCCACAAGTTTTTGCTAGCTCTCATTATGTGACTCACTCACCCTTTTTTCTTTGTGTCATTCAGAACTTCTATATTTCAGAAATTGCAGTGTCCCAGAATTTATAAGCATAGAGTATTACCAGGAGAACATTTGTGTTTGGTTTTGTTTTTTAATTATGGATTTTTGCACTGGGGAGCAGCTTAGGATTACTAAAGTCATTATGTGATTTTCTGCATTCAATATAGCTCGCCTCTTCAATTTGGGGCTCAATTTATTTTCTACTTGTAACAAGTTTGTATTAATATGATTGACCAGCCAACTGCATGTCCAAGCCTGGACAACAGGCTTTATTTATTCATTAAGTTTTTTCCTGTATGGATTATTGTCAGCCTTTTTCTTCCCCCTCTGCCCCCCCCCCCAAAAAAAAACTCATAGATTTCATTGAGAGATCCTATAAGGATTTGGGGGTTAATGCAATCAACACAATATTACCTGCAAATGGGAGCATCTAGAGGAAGTCCACCATCTCTAGGTAATGCTACCTCTGTTTCAATTTTTTATGGGATATCCTCCATGACGGTTTTTGAATATCCTTAGTAAGTTGATATCCCTGTTTTGTGTCTTGCTTGACAATAATGAGAGAGTAGTGGAGTAGAGTTAGTGTTGTGGTTGCATATCTATATATTACACATATTTGTTTTTAGTATATGTATAAATTACTGTTGGATTGAAAATTTTAATATCATTTTGTTTTATTCAGTCCAATGCTTAAAAAAAATACACAGCAGAATCTTGTATTTCTTGACTCTGTTAGTCAACTGTGTGTATGTAAAGAAGTCTTTTATTAATTGTGATGACTCAATTCCAGCTATTGAACACCCAGTCTTTCTTTAAGTCTCAACTAAAATCCCACTTTTAATGGAAGCTTCCCCAAACCCTCTTGATTCTAATGTTTTCCCTCTCTTAATTATTTTCTGTTCATCTTGTACGATATCTAGCTTGCTCTGTATGTATTTGTTGCATGTTGTCTACCCCATTAGATTGTAAGCTCCTTGAAGTCAGGGACTGTCTTTTGCCTTTTTTTTTTTATCCTCACAGCTTAGCACATTGCCTGGCACATAGTAGGCACATAATAAATGTTGATTGATTGATTGATGTAAAATTTAGATCCCAGAATGAAAAAAAAGAAACATGCTTCTCCCACGTTGGGATAAAGGTTGGGGACTATGGATGGCTACTTTGTTGACTGGGTTTGACTCAGTTTTTTCTCTGTTATAAGATGATACAATGGTGGAGATGAAGTTTTTTTTTTTAAAGACATAAATAAAACAATTGGGGGGAAAACAATAAGATGCAGTGTATTTTAGAAGAAAGTTTATGAAAGACCTCCTGCTCCTTTCTAATATTTTCGTTTAAAGTACCTTTGATAAATATGTAGATCATTTTCAAAAAGATTTTGTAGGGATGAAAAAGTATGCATATGGATGAATAGTTATTGATACTCTCTTGTTTGTCTTTTTCAGGTAATAATGTCCTCTGTGATTTCTTTCATGCTTTTGTTATCTTCTCTCCCTGAGATAAAACAGGTCCTTAATGATTTCAATATTCTTTCACTTGCAGCATGAACTTCCTTAATATAGACTTATAATAATTCACCTGCTCTTTCCTATTTTGTCTTGTTGAATCCCACTTCTATTTCTTCAGATGCCACAGTTGGGACTGAAGTGTTCCAGTTCAAACAGGGTGGATCCATTGTTAAAGATAAAATTAAATTATTATAGAGTCATTTACGATTTTGTTCAATTCGCTTTCCGTTTTTGTCCTGTGGCCACTTTCATCCCAACTTTATCATGTCAGAATTTTGTGGTTTAGGAAAGTATCAGAACAATTGTTCTGTAGACATGTTTTTTACTTTTATTGCTTTTTATGAAGCAATATTTATCATAATCTTTCACCATCTTCCCATGTAGTGTTTTACAAATAAGTTTGTAGACTAAATTGCTCTTGGCTGCCAAGTGTCTGGCAAGAATATAAAATGTTTGCAATTTAAGAAATATTGTAGACTCTTTTGGACTCTTTGTTTTTGCTACTGCTTTTAATCAAAGTCAATGTTTTTTACCTTTATTCACTTCCCATTTTTCAGCATCAATGGCTCGTAAGATTATTGATTTAAAGATGGAAATTTGTTTTCTTTCTTTCCAATTCTTCCCCTCCTCCATCAATAGAAAAAAAAAGAAAAAGAAAACTTGTAACAAAAATGCACAGTCAAGCAAAGCAAATCCCCACATTGTCAACATCCAAAAACATGTGTCACATTCTGCATCTTGAATCTCTCACCTCAGTTGTATGAATCATCATTGGTCCTTTGGTCATTGGATTGATCAGAGTTCCTAAGTCTTTCAGAATTATTTGTCTTTACAATGTTATCATTATTGTATAACTTGTTCTGTTTTTGCTTACTTCACTCTGCATCAGTTCATACAAATCTTTCCTGGTTTCTTTGAACCAATACCTTTCATCTCTTCTTACTTTTGTCCACTTTTGCATTATAGTCACCAAGTGTCAAAGTATGTGTAGGCTTGTTCTGGATAATCTTTTAAAGATCTTTATAGGATTTCTCTACCTCTTCATTCTCTGCAACAGATGTTGGTTGGCACACAAGTCATAATTATCTTCATGGTGGTCTTTTTGTTTATGCTCATAATAAACACTACAAGATGAGACAAACAAATTTCCCATGAAATGATGTTTCTTGTCGCCTTTGGATGTACAATGGAACCAATGCTGCCAGCTTCTTTGTTTGCCTCTGCAAGCAGAATGTATGAGCCATCACTCCATTTAATTACAATTTCTTTTTATCTCTCAGTTTTATTTATTGTAAGGATAGTAGTAATGATTTAGTTCAATTCTTCCAACAATATGCAAAGTAACTGGTCACTGGACCAAATTCTCACATTTAGAGTCTGTCAATATTGATTAACTGCCTAAAGGCTAGATAAATTCATAGAATGTTCTGCCTCTCTCCCATTTTTTCCCCATCACCATGGAAGTGAAAGGGAATGACACAAGACTACAGATCATTCACAATTTTTATTTGTTCCATGAATTGTTACAGTCAAATAATTCAACACTTAGTAGCCAATCTATTATTAATGAGCCTCTTAGTACTTAGCTAAATTAGTCCTTAGATGGCTGACTACGGCTGTCACTGGGACCATACTCAAAGCCTAAAAATCATGGTTGAATGCATTAGAACTTAGGCCACATTGGTCTATCCTTCCAGAACTCAGAGTCACCCCCACACCACAATGAGGAAACAGAGTATGACTTTGCATAGGAATAAAATTAATCAAAATAGTAAAATTAATTACAATTTAATCAATGCATAGTAGTGTATGCTGAAGACATGGGAAATCAATCCTTCTTAGCCTATATGTCTCCTCTTATTATATTCACATATCACCTTGTTAAGAGTTCCTGACATGGACCTCCTGGAATAAATGGTAACAAATCTCAATTCAAATGCAAGGCTATGACTCAAGCAGTCTTATGCAATATTTGGCAGTCCAGAGTCTGAAGAGTCCCTAAGAAACTAATCTTGCCATAACAATATGTTGCCTGTCTGTTTTTAGATTGGTTTCATGTAAGTGTACAACAGTTCAAAGCTTTGGAGATTTGTTGACAGCTACAATTGCATGTTAAAAGCAGGAGTTTGAAACAAAGGTTTGGAAGTAGATGATAGCATTATAGCATCATTCGTATAGGAGATCCAGCTCAGTACAGGGGAAAGGAACATTGTCTCGAGTCAGAGAACCAGGATTTCAGTCTTGGTTCTTAATGATCACTACTTATGTAGCCCTGGGCAAGTCTCTTTTCCTCCAAGGCCATCAGTTTCCTCATCTGTAAAATGAAAGGGTTTGGCAAGATGATCTCTGTGTTCCCTCAAAATTTTAGATTTATTTTCCTAATATTGTAGAGGGCCAAGGGGAATTGTAGTGCTTCAGACTCACATAACTCTTTGGGGCTTGTTGGAATACAACTCCCTAAAATGGTTTGAAGGGTGATTCAGGTTGAATGAGGAATTGAGTTCAATGTGAGCATTTATACACCAGATGGTCAAGATGACAAATCAGGGTTTGATTGATTGTTTTGTAGATAGTCTAACAAATCCCCTTAATAAAAGGATTTGGTCTGTGAAGTTTGGATTCAGTCAAAGGGCTGCACTTGAGGACGTAGGAGGCCACATGTGTCCTTGAGACTGCAGGTTCCCGACCCCAGTCTAGACTTAGGAAAACGATGAAGAAATTTTAACAATGCAGATTAAACTTGAAAGTGTTATGCTAACACATTTCCCCGGTGAGACATTAAATATTTGCCAACATATCCTTGGACTCATCCATCATGTCAGTCTTTTACTTCCTGGCACCCAGTGAGACAAGAACTATTTTGAGGTGCCAAATGGGAAAAGAACAGTTGATTGAATTCTCCCACCCAGCTACCATGTGACCATGAACACATGGTGCCTCTGTTTCTTTTTTTATTCATCCTTTCATGATCTTAGATGAATGAATATTCTGAGAAAAGGATGTTCTGGTAACTGAATGATTTCCAGAGATCTGGAGATCACATAAGAGATCCCCCCAGCAACTAGACTTGATAGCAAAGTCCACAGCCACGGCCACTGAAGTGGCTGATGACAGAGGAAACTCCTATAGACAGATGTGAAAAGAGACCCCCAAAGACATGGCACCTTCAGAGAGCATGACTTTTGAAGAGAGAAGAGCTGGCTATGGACTCTAGAAAGAGAGCACTACTTTGAGTCTAGCAGAGAGATACACTTAAAGGGGAAATTCATGACAAGTCAATGAAAGGAGAAAAGGAGCAGGGAAAAACACACTCTGCACATATATGCCTTGGATCACTGTACTTTAAATTTGAACGCATGCTCCCCAGGATGTGCAAAGGATGAATGTGTCCTTAGTTTGGGGAGAATATTTTGTAGCAACTGTTCTTGCTATACCTTTTTGGTAAAATCTTTTCTAATGCCAATGTAGTCAATGAGAATGCTAATTCTAAATTCAGTTCTAAATTCTAATTCTAAATGCAATTGTAAAGCAATAGAAATGGAAATCTCAACCCCTTCCAGTTATCCCTAGAATCTCAAGAAAAGTAGCAAGTAATTAGTTTCCCTCTAATACTAGTACAAGTATGAGTTGGAAGAGTAGTCTCAGATTGGTGTGTGTGTGTGTGTGTGTGTGTGTGTGTGTGTGTGTATGTGTGTGTGTGTGACATATTCATAAATGATTATATCAATTGCAAGTTCCTTCCAATGATGCAGATAGCAACCCACTCATGCTTGCCTATCCTGTGTGACACTTGTCCACATCTTCCTGAAAGTTTGTACACCGGATCAATCCAACATGATAAGGAGGACACTGGCTGTGCAACTGTTACAGTTCATTCTGGCCAAGTTACCAGCCTATCTTCTCTTCCTATCCTGTATTTCCTAGAGGACCTCTTTCATTCTTGCTCTTAACCTCATTGATTACATGTTCTAGCCTGTTCACATCTACCATGAGCTGCTCCTTTCCTCTCTGTGTGACATTCATTTTTAATTCTTAAGAGTCTATTAACTATCATTATTATCATTAAATCATCTCTAAATTGGGGATAATAATAGCCCCTATCTCACAGGACTGTTGTGAGAACAGAAGAGGTGATATTGATAAAAAGCTGGTTAGTACAGTGCTCGGCACGTACTAGGAATTATATAAATGTTTCCTTCCTTTCCTTTCCTCCCCTTTTTTGCCTTCCTTTTTCCCTTCCCTAAATCTCAGAATTTTTAAGCTGAAAGAAACTAATTCAACCTAGTCCCTTTTCTTTCTTGGGCCACTCACCCTTCAATTCAAGATCATCCCTTTGCTACTGTTTATCCAATTTGGGACTCCCATATCCCCTGACTAGAAACACTTTCTATCTTAGAACATGAACATTCATTCTTTTAACCTTTATGTGTCTACCATGTGCTAGATATTGTGACAAGACTGTGATAGGTATTGGAGGAGATACACAACTCTCATGGATCTTATAGCTTAATAATTATATAACTCTGTGATAAAACACAAACACACACAACCATAGGGTATTCTTTCCTCATAAACTTTCCTACCCTGCCCCATTAATGGTAACATCTTCCCAGTAAAAGAACTCTTCCTCCAGACTTTATCTGCCAGAAACCCTTCCCATGTCTATATATCTATCTCTCTCCTGAATTCTCTCCATTGAATTTCAAAACATTTTGGCCAAGATCATCATTCTATTCTGTTTCCTTTTCTTTCACTAGATTTTGTAATTCTTCAGAGACAAATCAGGAAAAACCAAAAAAAAAAGGTTTACCATGAATTACTTTTAGAAAGCTCTTACTGTCTACTGTTCAGAATTCCATCACCTCGTTGATGTTTAAAGAATTTTCTCCCTTTTTATGTTCCATGATTCCCATCTGACTACACTCACAATCTCCTCATACTCAAGTAATTTCCTTCAAAAGAAGTTCCAGGTGCAGAAGAGATTTAAGGGTGTGGTTGGGCCTCAGTATTTGGTTCTATTATTTTACTAAAACATTTATTTTCTTAATCTTTGCCCCAAGGTGACTTTTCTGAGCAATTTCTAGCTGAGCTCATTCATCTGTTTTGGAATTATGTGAAAGAAAACAGATATACAGATATTTCCAGCTCATATAAATGACCTCAAAAATTGGCCCAAGTGGTCATAAAACTTTCAATTGGTTACCTCTTAAAGGCCCAGAATTCTTTTTAAAAAAGGTTTGCAATGCATACCAAAGGAGAGAAAAGACCACCATTGAAACTGGTAATCCATTGTTCACATTTTCTTTTTCTTCTTTACTTCTCTCTTTCTTTTCTGTTTAGAAATAGATTCCTTTTTTCTCTTCTTAGAAACTGAGGAAAATGCTTCCCCAAAGTCTCCATTAATGAATCCTATTAACTATAACTCATTGAAAACCAGAAAAAACCAAAAAAAATTCAAGCTGGCTTGAAGTTGGGGATGGGGGACTTATTCATCAGTAACCATATCTTATTGTTTCTAGCTCTCCGAACAGTTAAACATCACTTGTTAATTTATCATTCTATAAACAAATGAGGTAGTATTTGGAAGAAAGAACACTAAGCTAGATATCATCAGTACATCTACTAGAAAGCAGAGGAGACAGGGAAGCACAATGGAATATCTAAAGTCTAGCATCAGAAAGAAGTAGAGAAAAAAAGAAAAAAACTCCTTTAGGTAGAACCTATGGACTGTTATTTGTTTCCCCATCCCCATGCTTGGTGCCTACTGAAATATTCAGATGGATTCAGAGATTCCCTCCAGTGATAAAGATTATAATCCATCCATGCCTGCTTATTCTATGTGACTCTTGATCTTGTCATTCCAAAAGTTTGCCACAGAGCATCCATCCAACATGAGACCTTCCTTTCTTTTTCCCAATATCAAGAGGTTGCCTACCAATGGGCCACGCTGGCTGTCTATCCACTTTTCATTCTCCACTGTGGTCACATCTGGCACAGTTCCTTGATGACATTTTTTAATCCTGTTAAATCCTTAATGACATCTTTTAATACCATGTTAGACCTACCACATGCCTCTCCACTGCCCTCAGTATAATGCTCAGTTTTGGTTCTTCACGTATAATAGTCTTCAATGTCTTGTTGCCATATAGCGACACCAATAAAATCAAAATACTGAAAAGATGGCTTTTGGTTTTATGGGAATCTTAGTATTAGTGAAAGAGCTTTGCAATTTTTCAAAAGTAGTCCAGCTCACTCTCCTTTTCAACTCTGGGCTCAGTTCATTATCTGTTTGTACTGTCTGTCCCAGATATACCTACCGACGAACAGGTTCTGTTGGGTGTCTGTCTAAATGCATATTAAAATCTGGGCAATAGATGACTTTCATTCACTTGGTTTTTCCTCTATAGATAGACAAGCCAAATTCTTTTGAGATGGCTCTGCAATGTTATGGTGCTTGATGAAGTTGATATGATATTAGGAGCATCTGGAGTACTTCATCATCCACAGGGAATCCTTTCTCTGACTTGGACCCCATCTTAGATCTCCTCCATCACAGCAGTTAATCTCTTTGACAAGTCCTATTTTATGCCTTGCCTGATGCTTGTTATCAGAGGATCATTAAATAGGGTTATTTCTGCTAAATCTTCCAAGGAACCTTAAGTGAATGGTTTTGAAATATGAATAGGAGACACTTCATGGTAAAGGAGTCTGTGAGCTGGTAAATCAAACGCTTTTACTGATCAACAAGCAATAAGCACCATGGGAATGATATATTCTCAACATCTTTTGGTTAGTTGTGAAATGGTAAAGGTGCGGTTCATCCCTGAATATCCATTGTGAAAGTCCGTTCATTCTCTGCTAATCGCCTTCTTGGGATGTCTTTGATTTATGTGAATGACTCTCATAAAGATTTTTATTGATGCAAGAGAAGGTATACTGAGGAATAATTATTGATGTTCTCTCAGTCACTTTCTAAAGTATTAATAAGGCTAGAAACTTCCCTCTCCCTCACATATTTGGTATTTTCCCTCCTTCCCTCCCTCAACTGCCTTTCAACCTTTCTGTTTCCAAAATGAATCTCCTTTATCTATCTATCTATCTATCTATCTATCTATCTATCTATCTATCTGCCTTTCCATCCATCTATCTACTATCTATGCGACATGGCACAAACTTTCTGATTTTTCTTTTTTGTTCTCTGTAGAGCCATTTATTTCTCATTTATATGTCCAATTGGGACCATGGTGTTAGGGTCCAAGTCTGGTGGTTCCACTGCTCTTGAGAGAGAAAACAGTTTGTTAAAATGGTTTTTACAAACATTTCCCATTTTTCTTCTGTTTGTTGTCCATCTTCCCTTTTCATCCTTGAATACCCTTGGTCTGACTTTGCTTCACTGGATATTTTGTCAAGCTTTTTTTCCCCTTTCCCTTCCTTGGCTTCTTTTTTTATGAGATGATACAACTCATTATAATCCATCATCCTAGGACAATTTCTGTGCTTAATAAATGCTTGCTGATTAATTAATGAAGTAAATTCTAGCCAACAATTAGTTTTTTCTTGAGACTCTACTAGCCAAAGGCTAGATTATTTCCTTTAGGATTTGGCAGGAATTTGCTAATTGCTAAATCAGAAGAGGGAGCAAGCGTAGCAATGCCAGGGGAAAGTACCAAACTGAGGATTTTGTATTTTATCCTAAAGACAGCAGGGAACCCATGAAGCTTCTTGAGCAGGAGAGAAAATATCACTTAGGCAGCTGTGTGAAGGATGGATTGGAGAGAGAGGAGAGAGGACATAGGCAGATAAATTAGAAGGTAAAGGAGACAAGTGTTATCCCTAGGGTCTCATTCTCAAACTCTTCCCTTTGGAGGCCATAAGCTGAAGATGTAATTCAGCAGGACACAGTAATTACTATCTGTACAACCCAGCTAGATCATCAGCAGAAGAGGAAACTTTGAGGCAAAGAGTATTACAACTGATTACTTCTCAAGAGGCTTAGAAACTGAAAACTTATAAACACAGCTGGGGATGCACTTGAATTCAGATCCATACTGACTAAAGAGAATTAATCACTCACCCTCCCAGCTCCTCACATGGATGCATAACCCTAGGCCTGGATTTGTAGAAAAGTGACAAATTTTAAAATGTCCCTGTTGATTGAGAGGAGGGATCTTACAGACACTGACCCACCCCTGTTATCTTTATAAGTACATGTAGATATCCGTTTTAGGCAGCCAAAATTTAGGAGGAAAAAAAGTCCTCAGCTTGGTCAGGAAATCACAATGCAACCATGTTCCATAAACAAACCTATGAACATTCTGTTTACATCCTCACAGTTTACAGCACCAAAAGCAGACTTTTGAACGAGAATGGAAAGTAAGTGCTGGACAAAATGTACAGTGATTTTTTGGCTCATAAACCTGTGCTTCTTTTGCCTTAGTGATTGAAGTCCAAGAATCTGCTAGTATGTTTCTGAGACCATTTAAACAAAGTAGCACCACCAACCTGCCGCTAACCAAGGTTGTCCATCAAATACATCTATAGTTCTATTTTTTCCTGATTCTTTCATGAATGGACTCTCCTTGATCCCAACAAATATACCTGTCCTATGTGACTACACATTCTAAAGGAATTCTTGGGAGTTGACAGCTAAAATTAATATAAAGAATTAAGGAAGTCTGCTTCAAGAAATGTTTATAGGTGAGATTCTGTAGAGACCATTAACAATAAACACATAAAGTGTTGGGGGCCAGTGGAAAATTCTAGTATTTTGTAATAACACCTGGTCATGTTTTACAATATCTTATCAGAACATTTCGTGGCTGGCCAGCTTCCTTGCATACCGTTTCCTGGAATGTTTTATCTCACTGGAACATCTTGTGGCCTATC
>CM053592.1:103977566-104004973 GCA_028646515.1 Pseudochirops corinnae | reverse complement strand
GGAGGACAGCCCCTCCCAATGCCCCTGCACCTCCTTTTACCGGGCCATTCACAGCAGTTGCTATGACACATACCACACTTGTACCTCCTCTGGTAAGACTTATTATACTGCCACCTTGTTGCACTCCACCCCTGGTCGCTTGCCGCTCACTGGTGCCACTGACAAGCTCCTTCAGGCCAGTTGCCTAGGTACGGTAGGCCAGCCGGTTTGTTGGGACACTAAGGCGCCCATTCATGTATTGGATGGGGGAGGTCCTCAGGATGAGCTGCGGGAAGCTCAAGAAAATTCAGGAGAGCCTGTACCCCAAACTCAAATACCACCCCCTGGCCTTACCACAGGAAAGGGACTCTACAACTCTCGATGCTTATACCTTTAGAATTCTTGAAGCCACTTATAATCTCCTCAACTCCTCCAACCCCAGTCTGGCCCATAATTGCTGGCTTCCTTCCCTCCCTCTCTCCCTTCCTTCCTTCCTTCCTTCCTATTTAACTCATTTCTTTCTTTCTATTTAACTCATCTATCACCATATTTGAATGAAAGAAGTGTCATTGACTTATAAGAAGGTCTTTCTGCTATTTCAGTTACTAACTTCTTTTAAATGTATCCTATCATTGAACCCTATTTTAGAGGAAACAAGGTTACAATAGTGTTTCAGTGAAACCTCTGTAGAAAGAGATTCAAATGAAAGGTACAACAGAATACAGTGGGAAAAGTGATGGATTGAGAGTCAGAAGTGCTCTGTTCAGATCCCAGGTCAGCTTCTTACTATCCCTGTGACCTTGGGTAAGTCAATTAGCCTCTCCAGGCCTCAGTTTCCTCATTTGTAAATGAGGAGAGTGAACTTGAAGACCTCTGAGGTCCCTTCCAGCTCTAAATCAATAATTGTACAAATTTACTACCCATTCTGAAGTGCTAATTACCCCTTATGAGGAAATGCCTCTGTTCAGCTCTGCCTAAATATCTCAATACCATCTGATCAAGCACATGGTATTGTAGTCATCAGCCTAGAGGCAGCTGGCGGTGCAATGGATGGATTGCTAGGTCTGGAGTCCAGACAACACTAGTTATAATTTGACCACAGACACTTAGTAGCTATGTGACCCTGGGCAAGTCACTTAACTTTGGTTTTCCTTAGTTTCCTCAACTGCAAAATGGGGATAACACCCACCTTCCAAGGTTGTTGGTGAGAATCAAATGAGATAATAATTGTAAGGGGCCTAGCACAGTTCCTGACACATAGTAGGTGTTTTATAAATGCTCATTCCCTTCCTTTCCCCTTAATAATCAGATAGGATTTTTTTTTTTAAGTAACCCAGAGCTGGCAGTATTTCCTTATGGTCATAAGGAGAGAAGATTGGAGCGATGCTGTAAGCAGGAAGAAAACTTTAATATCTTCATTTTTTAAATGTTGGTAAAATTTGTGTATAAACCACATCCAAGCATGCTCAGATAATTACTCCACATTACATCTACTTTTGACTTCCTTGCAAAAAAGGTCACTAGGGTCCTTTGGGATTCAAGGTGCAACTTGCACTCAAGTCATCAGAATGTAAGCCAAGTGTCCCAATTTATTGCATCTTCTTCTAATAAGCTGCCCTTAACTCATTAGATTTTCTTTAAGTAATATTTATAACAAGTGTATATTTTTAAGGTTTAGAAGAAAAACCAAATTATGGCAGCTATTCAGAAAATACATATGTATAACACGAGCTATTAAAGCTAACTGTGGGTAGAGAAGGCTGGTGTTTATAATCCAACTTTCATCGGAGCAATTCAGTCTCTGAGGACATCCATTGACTTTTCAATGAGTGGATGGATCAGAAAATACGGACAATTTTCCACATGCTGGCCTTGCATTTTAATGTCCCGGTGTGGTAGCACCAAACAGTGAGATACTGTCGGAGCACACTGGGCCACTCATCACATGTAAAATATGTTGCCTTGACAAGTGTGTAGAGACTACAAACTCCCTTGTTTTCCTCTCCCCTCCCCAAAATGGTGAGCAATGGACCATTATCTTTGACTTTGACATCTGAAGAAGGGATCTGAATGCCAGGAAGGAAGTTTTCCAAATCTGTATAAAAATAAAATACTCTTATTACAACAGGATACAGTAAAGAAAACAAAGGAGGAGCCTCAGGAGAGAGGAAAGCTTGAGCTTACAAATGAAAAATACTTTTGAGGAAAACAAGATGCCTTTAACAAAGTAAAGTGACTTATTTTTCCTTGCAACACTATATAAGTTTGTGAAATGAGCATGCAGTAAGTGTTACCTTCTGGGGTTCCATACACCAGTCTTTGTTGTGGGACTTTGAAGTCTTAAGTTCAAGACAGCCAAGAGATTTCTTCGTATTTTTTCTTAGAAGTAAAATATTATTCTATTGGGTGGGAATTTTAATTAGCTGCTCTCAGAGGGAAAACAGTTTTGTAAGAAAGGTGAAAGACACTTGTCCTTTCATAACTCAAGGATTAGGGAAAATATTTAATGTCAGTAGTTCACCATGAATAGTTTGGACAATGCATCAGGTTGCTCTGGGAGCTTGAGGCTGAAATTTAAAGTTGCGACATGGAGCACAAAATGTCACCATCTAAAACAAAGCATAGGAGCCTGATGACATCTTACCTTCAGGTACTTTGAAGCTGGCCATATGAATGGCTCACCAAAGTGTGAACTAACCTCGTGTTAGACCAGTGAACAGGAGATGAGGAAGAACCTGGCTCTAGATCTGGAAAAATCCATAAGCGACTGGAGGAATGTGTGGGGACGAATCAGATTTGCCTGCTATATTTTGGTCAAGAGTATTATTCCTTCGTGATGCTCAGATTGTTAGGATGGATCGAACTAATGATTTCAATGGGGGAAATTATTTATTGAATGCCTACTTAATGCCAGGTATGGAGATAGATATGATGCAAACTTTAATGTGGGGAGCTCACCATCTCATGGGGGCAGGTGAATGGAGGAAGGCATTTACACAAAGAATTATAATACAAGGGAAAGTGAACGAGGTGCTAAGGAGAGGTCCAGGAGAAGTTGGATGAGAAATCTGCCCAACATAAATTAAATCATGTAACATCATGGAGTATTTTTGTTGAGGATAGTGTCATAGTCATAGACTCTTAGGTTTGCAGATCTTTGATTTCTGCTTCTCCCTCACCCCATATGACCAAATCTGGTTGATTGTCTACCTTCATCCCATCTCTCAAATCTACCCACTCCCCTCACGTCATCTCCAAACTCCTTCATCACATCTCACTTTGACTAAACATCCCTCATCACATCTCACTTTGACTATTATAATCGCTTTCTACTTTTGGCCTCCTTGTTCTCAGTTTCACATCTCTCTAGTCTAGGTGGCCTGGAGTCAGGAAGACCTGAGTTCAAATTTGGTCTCAGATATTTACTAGCTGGGTGATCCTGAGCAAATCTCTTTATCTCTTTGCCTCAATTTCCTCATCCGTAAAATAGGTTTAATAATAGCATCTATCTACCTTCTAGGGTTGTAGTGAGGATCAAATGAGATAATTGTAAAGTGCTTAGCTCAGTGCCTGGCACATAATACTATATAAATGTTAAACTATTATTATAATAATTACTATTATTATTGGTCCTCTTCCGTAGCTACCAAAATAACAATCACAAAGCACAGGCCTGATCATTTCCCTCCTCATCTCAAGAAGTTTCCATAGCTCCTTGTTGCCTCTAGGATAGAATTCAAACTTCTCAGCTCAGCATTTAAAACTGTTCATGGTCTGGCTCCAGTCTGCCTATAGAGACTTATTATGCATGACTCCCCTTTACACAGTCTACAATCTAGGAATGATAATCAAATAAAACCACCATTTTGGCAGAAAAAGGTATGATGATCAATTGCCCTATGGCTCCAGTCACAACCCCCAGGACCCCTCCAGACCCAAACTCTCTTCCCTGGCCACTATTCCCCTATTTACTGATTCCCCTTCCCCACTCCTTAAGGGCTGAGACTATTTTGCTTTTGTATTTATATTTCCAGCTCTAAGCTTGGTTCCTGACACTGAGCAGAAACTTAATAAATGTTTTTATTCATTCAATTTGTTGAGTTTGAGGTGAAAGCTGACTTATTTTCATGAGTATTTCTCTTTGGCATCTGGAGTACTTTTTCCATTTGCTTGTCTAATAAATATTTCTTAATTATTAAATAGATAAAAAGATTTGTTTCATTCTTAAATGTGATTTAAAAATTATGTCTAAAGTAATGGGAAAATCTCTAATTTTATAATAGAACTCAATGAGAAAATGTGTCTCAAGTTGTGATAATATGTTTACAACCAGCTTTTTGGCAAAACTTCCATTTTTCAGAGTGAGTTACTAATATGCTAACTTAAGCTGTCCAGAAACAACTCTTATTAATAAAGCACCAACTGTTCTGTGTACTTTAGATGAACCTGTATCTATATATAATACACACATATGTCTATAATATATGTTATATATATGTACACAATACATACACATATATAAACATACATATACACACAGCCACATATATTTAATAAGTAGACAGTAGCTAGGGATAGTTTATAAATTTGGAAGCTAGTTAATGCAAGGAAAACTTATTCTTCTCAGTAAGTGGCCAATTAATTGTTTCCTTTTCAGTGTGAACATTCAAACCCGAGAAGCCAAGCCTTTCATAAGCTGATTGGGATCCAAAGAAAGCCCTGAGGTGTCATAGGGGATTCAGAGAAAAGCTTTATTATTATAGAACCTACGAACTGGAGAATTTGATTTACTTCTGAAATCTAATAAAAAGCACACCAATAACCCACATCTCACTGCATATTTGAAATTTAAATGGAATATAGTAGCACAACAAAGACAGAATGGGAAAAAGAGCCATTTCCCAGAATAACTCAGGGGGAAATGTGTGTGTGTGTGTGTGTGTGTGTGTGTGTGTGTGTGTGTGTGTGTAATTGAAATAGAACACTGAGTTCAAACCACGAATTATTAAATGTTCATTAAGGTAAGCAAATCTAGTTCTGAAAATAATTATGCCCATAATAGCTGGACGAGATTAAAGAGACTTGGACAGAACATAGACTAGGTCTATGTTATAATCTTCTTTACTAAAGTAACCCTGAGTCTAGAAAAGACTAAGAATTTAAGTCTAGAGACTTTAAAGTCAATCACTTGAATATAGAGTTAAAAAATTATTATGAATTGTGAGATTTGCTCTCTTTCTGTGGGGTGTTTGCTAGTTCTTGGAAGGAGCGGAGCTCTTTGAAACCAGTCCCTGGGTAGTATGTGGGGATGGCTTTGGGCTTGGTTAGCTGGTCTAAGTCATTACCAAATCAATCTGATGAAAGAATGCCTGGGTCAGGAGGGTGGCTAGAGCTGGCCGGAGGGAAGGGTCATTGTCAGGTGAATAGAATTAATTAGGATTATCTACAAAGGACAAGCTAAGGGCTGGTTCAAGATCCAAATCCACTATGTAAAAGTGGTGGATACACTGGAGAGGGCCTCACTCAGTAAAGTAATTGTTAATATTTATTTCCTTCAGATTAAGGCTCATCATGTGGGCCCCCTCTGGCCTCTTGCAGTGGCCTAGGCCTCAGGTGTCCACTTTGGATCCTGAAGGGTCAATCTTGCAAGGTCTTTTTTGGCTAGTCTTCATGCCTTTGGCTTGGGGGGAGATAGATTCTCCAGAAAGCATTATTCCAAATTGTTTTCCAGAGCAGTAGAATGAATTCAAACCTCTATGAAAAGTTTACAAGTTGGCCTGTCTTCTCCCAGTCCCTCCAACACTGGCTAAATCCATCTTTTGTCATTTTTGCCAATTTGATAGAGGTGCTAAAGACACTGTTGAGGAGACTTTTGGTCAGATGTGGCTTAAGTTAAATGGCCTCCGAAGCCCCTTCTATCCCAGTGTCTTGTAGCATGATAGAAAATACCCTAGATTAGGAACTGGAAGAACTGAGTTCAGATCTCAGTTGTGGCGCTTCCCACACTTCCCACAGGAGATTGTTTTTGCTTTTCATTGTCCTCTTTCTTTCTTTCCCCAGCACTTAATCCAAGGCCCAACACATAGCAAATACTTGATAAATTCTTGATCTGAGTGACCTTGGTTGGCCAAGTCACTTCATCTTTCTGGGTCTCAGTTTTCTCATCTGCAAAATGATGGGATGTACTTGTTGACCCCGGAGGACATGGTCCTCCTGAGATGCTGATTCTTTGAAGACTTTGAAGTGTGCCTCCTGCTTTCAGAAGCCCCACACTCTCTTCACTGGCCATCCTTCCCTCTGTCTTTACTATGGTACTAGTCACTTTGGTGAAACCCTAGCTGGAAGAGCAGGTGTCTTGGTTGAGTTGAACTCTTGGGATATCATCTCCTCAATCACTGAAATAGATAACCAAGAAACAATAGGACTAGGCTAGGTGTGGTGGTTCAGTCTCTGCTACCTGAGAGCCTGAGGAAAGTGGATTACTTGAGCCTAGGAGTACTGAGCTGCAATACTAAATCAGCTAAAGCTGATTAGCTGTCTATGCCATGTCTGGCACCAATACGATATACCCTCAGGAACTGGCCAGGATGTTTAAGATAGGGTAAATTGGCCCAGGTCAGAAACGGAGTAGGTCAAAGCTTCTGTGCCAATCAGTAGTTAGATTGGGCCTGTGAATGGCTGCTGCACTTTCATCCTGGGAAATCTAGGGAGGCCTAGACAAAAAAAAAAAAAAAAAAAAAAGGCATGTACCAACAAAGACAAATGACTAAAAAGAGACAGGTTA
Source organism: Pseudochirops corinnae (assembly GCA_028646515.1). Lineage (NCBI taxonomy): Eukaryota > Metazoa > Chordata > Mammalia > Diprotodontia > Pseudocheiridae > Pseudochirops > Pseudochirops corinnae. The sequence continues at coordinate 103,998,210 of CM053592.1, read as the reverse complement.
GTAACAAAGAGGTTAGTAACATTTTTTTTTCCATATGGAGATTTCAGGTAGGACTAAAAATTAAGTTTAATTAAAAGTGTAGCAAGAGTTCACCCCCAGCAGAAGCATAAGTAGTTGCCATAAGGTCCATATGATCAAGAAATGACCTAGTGTCAGGGAAGAACCTAGCAATGAGCCAAAAAAAAAAAAAAAAAAGAAAAGATAAGATAAGAACAGTATAGAAAGGCTAACATGGACCCATCTGCCCTTGATATATGGCTCATCTCTTGAGACCCCACATTCAAAAACACAGAAACAGAATCCAAAGTATTTTTTGACTCCAAGGCCTTAAAAGGGAAACCTCATAAAACAGTCCCCTTTCCCAATGGCCTGTCTGCACTCAACTTGCCAGCCACAGAAGGTTCTGCCTTCCCCATAGGCTGGTTTGCATAAGACTCAGTGTTATTTGTCATATTTATGACAGGAGATAGATGGAGTAATAGGATAAAACTGGGCAGAAAGAAAGGGCTTAGGCCCAGAGAGAGGGGGAAGAATTCCAACATGAAAGAAGCAATTGATTTTCCTTGTTTGTTCAACCTTCAAGGTGATTCAGGGGAAGGGCCAAAACTAAGCATCTTTCCTCTAAATGCCAACTGGTCAGGTCCCAGCTTATATTAAACCTTCAAAGACAACAAGTCATAGAGATAAATGTTTTTTCAAAACAATTGCCCTTACACAAAACCCAAAGAAAATCTCAACCATCCCTGCTTTACATAGTCTTCTAAATAAAGACCTTTCTAAAAGCCTAGACCTGGAAATTTAATCTATTTCAAGTGTACCTGCTGTGTTTAAAAATCAAAACAAAACAAACACCTCTTCATTTCAGAGAGCTTACAAAGCTTTGAATCTTTTCCTATGAAAACTGCTCTCTAGAGAAAAAGAAACTATCCCCATACTACCCAAGCATTTCTTTCACTCTGGGAAATAGGGTTCATATTAAAAACTGATGAGAATAGGTAGGCACAGTGGAGAAAGCTGGCTAGAAGTGCCTACCTGGAACAGCTAGCTTTGGAGTGGAAGGTCTAGGTTCAAATTTGGCCTTTGATACATATGAGCTGTAGGACCACCAGAGCATGGAACCTCTTGGTGCCCCATGACCTGCCTCAATACAAAATACAATGACAAATCTCAAATAATGGATGTTTATGTAGCTCTGTAAAAATTACAAAAGAATTTTCTAAAATTATTTTATTTGATTCTAACAGCAACCATGTGAAGCAGGTTTTTACCCCCATTTTTAAGCAGAGGAGGCTCAGAGATGTTAAGTGACTTGTCTAGGGTCACAAGGCTTTTAAGTGCCTGAGGCAGCATCTGAACCTAGGTCCTCCTGACTTTGACTCTAGTCATGATGTCACATTGCCTCTATAGTAATAATGACTCACATTTCTATAGACCTTTAATGTTTAAAACACAGTCTATTAATATTGTTAAAACCCCAACCCCAACCCCCACCTGAATCCAAACATAACCTTTGTCCCACATTTAATTAGAAAAGTGACCAATGAGTTAGTTGATTATTGTCAAAGTGATGGCTTGGTTACCTGCCTTTCCTCATCAGCATAGAGAGAGATAGGAAGAGAATGGTGAAACCCATTTACAATCCCCTTTTCTGAGATACCCTCCACAGGACTAAAATCTCCCAACCAAATGTAATGTTAATGAGATTTAAGATCTTCCTAGCCCTTTAATAGACCTCCCGTAGAGCCCATTAAGGGAAGCTTGCTTAGGGGAGGCTTGCTTGTAGGAAGGCTTTCACACCTTTTGCTAATTTCTAATTAGGCACTGAGTCAAGAGAGTTGTGATGCCTACTGGCTCTGACAATTTTGCTTTGGGGACTCACAAGAATGATCTTGTGATTCCTGGTCCAGATTAGGAGTGGCCACATGTTCAGAGCTCCTCAACTGCTCAGATGTAAAGGCTCTCTCAATCCAGGGATGTCTGTGAATTGTATAGTTGATTTAGGCAGACAGAGCCCTGTCTGTTGGTCTTTATTTCTCTGCTTGTATTTTTTTCTGCATTTCCTCTTTTTGTATTTTCTCTAAAGTTCAGGGCACTGACTTTTCCCCTGAACTAGTTGTTGACCCCTTAAACAGTGATCTTTCCTAATAAAGCAGACCTAAGAACCTATGCTAGCAGCCATCCTGGGTCTGCCAGTGTGGTTGCTGCTATACCAAGTTGGGCTAGTTCTTAGTGCAATACTGCAACTTGAAGAGAAAAGCCTAGGAAGAAGCAGAATCCATCAAACAATGACCAAATACTTACGGAGCACATACTATGTTCCAGGCACTGTGCCCAGGGCTTTACAAATATTATCTCATTTCATCCTCACAACCACCCTGTGATGTAGGAAATATCATTACCCCCATTTTACATTTGAGGAAACTGAGGCAAACAGAGGTTAAGTGACTTGCCCAGGGTTTCACAGTAAGCATCTGAACCCAGATTGGAATTCAGGTGTACCTGACTGCAGGCCTAGTGCTCTACCCACTGTACCACCTAACTGCCTAAGTAGAGGCAACAGAAGCAAGTGAGGTGGTAGAAGGGAGATCTAATATCATTATTCCAAGCACCATCCTCCTCACTTAGCCAGGATGTTCTTCCCAATAGCTACTGAATTGGAATTAAATAGCTACTTTACAATAGCTTGTCCAACCTCACACCAGATCCTCCCTGTCAGCTAGGACAGCAGTCATTGATGTTCCCTTTTTCTTTTCTCTAGGATAGTAGTTTTAGCCTGGTGGGATGGTGAGGTGAATAAGCTGTTGGCAGAGTTATGATTGGGAGCAGTTTTCATTGGTGACCCTTTCATGACTTACTCCAAAAATCTTACCACTATCCTCTTGAGTTTCCCATGACTCTTGGTAACTTGTAGTTTCACCCCATCTTTCTCTTTTGAAACCTCTCTTTGTTCCATGACTCCTTTCTCCATTAAGCGTCTCCACCTACTTCCAGACACAACACTCAGAAAATGAATGGAAGAGACAAAGGAGGTGAAATCTGACATTTCCCCACCTCTCAAATACTTGTAAAGCGCTTTAAATGAATCCTATCATCTGACTCTCATAGCAATGCTGTGAGGTAGATAATATCAATAATCCCCATTTTAAAGAAGAGGAGGTAGAATTTCTGAAGGTCAACTTGCCCAGGATCACACAACTGTTCAGAAGTGGGATTTGAATCCAGACCCTCCTGACTCTAAAGCAAGGAGAGCAATGGGTGTTACACCACCCTGAATCTCATAAAAAAGCATAGTTTATTGTTTCCTGTCATATAGACTATTGTGTGGGCTATCCGTTTTCACTGGGTAAGCAGGGTTAGATTGGGTTCATGTTTTGACTGGGATCTCTTGAGGGCCATTGGGATGTGGCTTTCTCTTGAGATAATGTTTAGCCAGAGAAAGAGAGATGTTTTGCTAGGGAGACAAAAAACTAAGGTTGTTACATAAGTCTTAATGAAGTTAGTTCTGTAAGATCTGTAATCATAATCCCCCTGGTGTGGGCCAAAGGATCCCTGCACCTGGCTCCCACCTGGTAGGAAGAAGAATTAGGTAGGAGTGGGATGGTGTGCCACAATCTTGTGGGACTTCAGGGGAATAGCTGATCCTCCTTGGGTCTTAGTTTCTTCATCTCCAAAATGACTATATTGAAATAATGTTTAGTGACAGAAATTACCAGGAGGATACTGGAAAAACCCCATTGGAACTTTCAGGAGAAGAATGCCTAAGAAATGAGATTGATTTCTATGATTAATTAGTGACTGAAGAAGCCAGGCATAATAGATGCTGGCTTTGGAGTCAGGAAGACCTGGGTCAAGGTCTGCTTTTGACTTATGCCACATGGGTGATGACTTCTCACTTCCCTGCTCTTTCCCTCCATTATAATAGTTTTCTCTTGCTTCTTTTATATGAGATAATTTACCCTATTCTATCTCTCCCTTTCTCCTTCTCCCAATGTATTCCTCTCTCACCTCTTAATTTTATTTTTTAGGTATCATTCCTTCCTATTCAACTATCCTGTGTCCTCTGTCTATGTATATATGTACACAAATATACACACACTCACATATGTATTTATACACACATACACCCTCCTATGCATACATATATGTGTTTGTATACATATATACACATATATATTCCCTTCAACTATCTTCATACTAAGAAAAGTCTCATGAGTTACAATTATCATTTTTCCATGTAGGAATACAAATACTTCAACTTTAATAAGTTCCTTATGATTTCTTTTTCCTGTTTACCTTCTCATGCTTCTCTTGCTTCTTGTATTTGAAAGTCCAATTTTCTGTTCAGCTCTGGTTTTATCATCAAGAATACTTGAAAGTCTTCTATTTCATTGAATGACCATCTTTTCCCCTGAAGCATTATACTCAGTTGGGTGATGACTTCTTATGATTATAACTTACAGATGATTTGCTGATTTGTTTTGGTGGATGAGATTTCCATTCTGAAATGTTCTTATATTATGATAAAAATATTTTATATTATAATATTATATACAATATATATTATTACATATATTATATATTATATGTGATCTTAGATACATATATTATTGTAATGTATTATATATAATAAAAAATATATTATAATAAAAATAAGAGCTCATGTGTAGGTAGTGCTTTGAGGTTAGGAAAGCCTCTTACACACATGATCTAATGTCATCCTTATAGCACCTCTATGAGAAGGGTTCCTTCATTATTTTCATTACTTCCATTAGGCTCAGAGTGGTCACGTGACTTGCCTCTGGGGGCACACCACTGGCAATGGTACCATAGGGCTTTATGATGCCAAGTCCTGGAGTCTATGCTCTGTCCCATGAGATAATATCTGTAAAGTGCTTAGGAAAGTGCCTGGCATATAGGAAGTGCTGTATAAATGCTAGTTATTAATTATTAATACTAATTATTAACTATTATTAATTAATTATTATTAATCAATAAATATTTATTAAGCATCTACTATATATCAGGCACTGTGCTAAACCATGGGGATATGACAAGAGGCAAAAAGACAGTCCCTGACTTCAAGGAGCTTCTAATCTAATTGGGGAAATAACATGCAAACCAATGTAAGCAAACATGCTATATAAAGGATAAATAGGAAATAATTAACAGAGGGAAGACCCTGGAATTAAGAGCAGTTAGGGAAGACTTCCTATAGAAAATAAGGTTTTAGTTGGGACTTAAAGGAAGTCAGGGTGGTCAAACTGGAAATAATCTGCTTTGATCTGCCTTCAGATGCCATCACTCTTTCTCTGAGTGTGGATGGCATTTTCCATCATGAGTCTTTTGGAGTTGTCGAGGATCATTATATTGCTGAGAAGAGCCAAGCTGTTGTAGCATTAATTGGGGCAGAGGAGGGAGAGTGTTCCAGGCATAGAGGAAAACCAGAGAGGATGCCCAAAGCCAAGAGATGGAGTGTCTTGTTCATGAGACAGTCAGGAATCCAGTATCCTAGATCAAAGACCACATGTCAGGTAGTAAGGTGTAAGAAGACTGGAGAGGTTAAGAGGTGGGTGGGTCATTAAAGGCTTTGAATGTCAAACAGAACATTTTGTATTTGCTCCTGGAGGCAATGGGAAGCCATCAGAGTTTATTGAATGATGTTTGTGTGTGTGTGTGTGTGTGTGTGCGCGCACACACATGTGCACATGCACTGAAGTGTGATGATTAGATCTGAGTTTTAAGAAAATCACTTTAATGACTGAATGATGTATTGGAGTAGGGAAAGACTTGGTGGTACAGTTGATACAGTGCTGGGTCTTGAGTCAGGAAGAACCGAGTACAAATCTAGCCTCAGATGCTTCCTAGCTGTGGGACTGTGAGCAAGTCACTTAACCTCTATCTGCCTCAGTTTCCAGATCTGTAAAATGGTGCTGTTATGAGGATTAAATGAGGTATTTGCAAAGTGCTTATCCTGGTACCTGGCATATGGTAGGAGATTAATAAATGCTTGATCCTTTCCCTTGATAGAAAAAAGAACACTGTAACAAATCTGGAACTCTATAATATATTTCAGTTCATTAACCCTTTTCCCTCCCACTTAATAGTATTTTATTTTTTCTAATTACATGTAAAGGTAGTTTTCAACATTCACTTTTATAAGATTCTGAGTTCCAAAGTTTTTCTCCCTCCCTTCCTTCCCTCTCCCCTTACCCAAGACAGCAAGCAATCTGATATAGCTTATACATGTACAATCACATTAAACACATTTCCACATTAGTCACGTTGTGAAAGAAGAATCAGAACAAGAGGGAAAAACTACAAGAAAAAAAACACAAAAAACTGAAAATAGTTTGCTTTGATCTGCATTCAGACCCATAGTTCTTTCTCTGGATGTGGATAGCATTTTCCATTCATGAGTCTTTTGGAATTGTCTAAGATCATTGTATTGCTGAGAAAAGTTAAGTCTATGAAAATTGATCATCACACAATGTTGCCGTTTCCAGTTCGTTTATGGTCAAGATGTACTGTTTGCTAGATTTCAAATTGTGCTTTCTGGCATCTGTTTTGTGTGTGTGCATGTATGTATGCATGTATACATGTATACACACATATGTATATGAATGTAGAAAGCATTTTTTGGTGCCAACTGCAGCTGTGAAGATATCTAAGGTTATAAATATTTACTAACTATGCACAAAAGAGCAATATGTTCTGATAGTCAATGACTGGAGATTAGATATATGGGGCTCCATCCAGCAGTTCCTTATGTGATCTTGGACAGATCAGTTAAATACTCATTTTTTATTTACCAAGGCTTTGAAAGTAATAACTCTGGACAATACCTGCTATTTAGAATTGGAATCAAGAGGCGGAAGGCGCAGATGGGACTTTACATCTAGGGGTGTGTGTGTGTGTGTGTGTGTGTGTGTGTGTGTGTGTGTGTGTGTGTGTGTGTGTGTGTGTGTGTGCGTGTATGTGCACATGCATATGTGTATGTTTTTTGTGGGGACATTGGAGAGGAGATGGCTCAGGGGGAATGTGGAGTAGAGAGAAAGGTCTTAAAGCACATCTTTTATTAGTGTGAGGGGAAAGGAAATGTCATCATCTTCCCAAGTGCCCTGCCCAAGTACTCTTAATGGGCCCTCATTGTGTGTGGTACCCTGGCAGTCACTGAGGTGAGGGATGTAGACAAACTCTCTGCTCTGAGCAGTTAACGATGATGAGGGGGAATGGCTCTTTGATTTAGGGCTGCAATGGGACATACAGGTCATTTAGTCTCACTCCAAAATTTTACAGATGAGGAAACTGAGACCCGGAGAGAACAGCCTGGGATTTGAATTCTGGTCCTCGAACTCTAAATACAGTGTTCTTGCCTCTAGGCCTCCTTTCTCCGTTCACTCCCCCAATCATTTTATAAAGCAGCTCAGAGCAGATGCTGAGCAGTAAAAATCATAAGCAGAGGATGACTTTTAGGTGAGGAGTCTTTGTGGAAGTGAATAGGTATTATTGCCTCAGTTTTTGAAGAGAGCATCCCTTTCATGTCAAAGGCACCTTTCATAGTGACTGGACTTAAGTACAGCAGGTCAGAAAACCTTATACTTTGGTCACTGGAAAAATTATACATTGTTGGTGGCTCATCTTATACTCATTTTATAGATCTTTTCATCTCCCCATCCTTGGATTCTTTCTATCCATAGCAGCTAGATGGTCCCGTGTATAGAATATGGGACTTGGAGTCAGAGGACCTGGGTTCAAATCCTGTCCCAAATGCTTACCAGCTGTACCACGCTGGGTCAGTCACTTAACCTCAAATCAGGATGATGATAGCACTTGCCTCCAGGGCTGTTGTGAGGCTAAAATCATTATATATACATATCTCCAATCCAATAAACATTTGTTAAGTGCCTGCTGTGTTCCAAGAACAAAAAGAAAGATAGTCCCTGCCCTCAGAGAGCTTACAATCCAATGGGGGAGACAACACACAAAAGGAGACAGGAAAACCAGGAGGGGGATAACAGGGGATACCTGGCACAGGGGAATCTTGTTCTTGGAAAGCAGCAGATGCAGACTGGGGTGAGCTGAAGAAATCCAGTTTCTGCCCTCTATAATATATATTTCCTGAGCAATCTGGTAACACAATGGATAGAATTCTAGACCTAGCGTCAGGAAAATCTGGTTTCAAATCTGATCTCAGATACTTTCCTGGTGAAAACTTGGGCAAGGCACTTAATGTCTGTCTGCCTCAGTTTCCACATCTATAAAATGGGGATAATAGTATCTCCCAAGGTAGTTGTGAAGATAAAATGAGATATTTGTAAACTGCTTTGTCAACCTTAAAGCACTATAAATGCTACTTATTGTTCATTTTGTTTGAACTCTTTTAAAAATATTTTATTTTTCCCCAATTACATGTAAAAACAATTTTCAACATTTTTTTTAAAAATTTGAGTTCCAAATTCTCTCCTTCTCCTCCCACCTCATTGAGAAGACAAGTAGTTTGATACAGGCTTATATACTTGTCAAATGTATTTCCATATTAGTCATGTTATGAAAGAAAACCGAGACCAAAAAAAAAAAACCCCAAGAAAAATAAAGTAAAAAAAAAATGCTTCAATCTGCTTTCAGTTCTTTCTCTGGAGATGGCTAACAGTGAGGATGGTGACTCTGCACAGCTCTCCCTCACTTAAATCCAATTCACTTGCATGTCATGACATCACCTCCCTGCTGTCAGGGTCCCCTCCTACACCAAATCTCTCCCTTATATCTTCCCCTACCCCCACAAGATTTCTTATATCACTTTGTCTCGGTCACTCCTTTGTTCTTATTACACTCTTCTTTCCATCACATTGAGTTGTATGATTCCTTCAAGCAGACCGAGGCAGCATCCTCCTGAGACAGAGGATGGGGCAATCATCTTTTTCTTTCCTCTCATCGCTGAGAAGTGGTCAGAACAAAGCTCCCAAGGAGAAAAGTGGGTTATGAATATTGATCCAAAGATGGTCACCATTTTCAATTTTGAATTCAGTGGCTTCCTGATCATAGATAACACCATACTAAGGTTCATAGGAATGGTGGCCTTAGTCATTGGGGAAGCTTATGTTGTTTTGTTTTTCTCAAAGGAGTGGTTCTCAAACTTTCTCAGTCCAAATATCACAATGGCTCAGCCCTTGTGGCTTATGTGCCACACCTGTATACTCATAAGGAATCATTGGGACAATTAAGAAAGTTGGAAGTATATTCAGGAGAATGAGGAAGTAAGGCTTCCATGGAGGGAAAACCCAGGAGAAGAGATTCTGGAAGAAGTCTTTCCACAAAGAGGGTGACCTGGGCAAATGCTTCCATTCTATGCAAGCTCATTTAACCCTACCTAATAGGGTTTGTACCACAAAGGGATCCATATAATCTAACTCCAGTTTCCTTTCAAGGCAGTGACATGACTATAAAAGCAACCTGGGAAACGGAAAAAGTAGACCCCTGGACCAAAAAAATTCCAAACCCAAAACAGTACGGAGAGTGACAAACAATCCTCCTGCAATGTGATCCCAGGCAAATCACTTACACTTTGTGGGGATAACAGCAGCACATACCTCACAGGATGACATGAAGATCAACAGAAACAATGGAGGCAAAAATGCCTTGCGTGCTTTAAGACACTGTATAACCATGAGCTGATAAGGGCCGCTAGGTGGCACAGTGGGTAGAGTGCCAGGCCTGAAGCCAGGAAGACCTGAGTTCAAATTTGTCTTCAGACACTTATTAGCTGTGTGACTTTGGGCAAGTCACTTAACCCCAAGTGCCCTGCCTTTCTCCCTCCAAAAAAAATGGGAAAAAACCCAGTTCAGTAAGATTAATTAAGACACAGAAAAAGTGTGACATTATTTAGACCCTGTTAAGAATATGAAATATTATTATTAATTATAATAATAAAAACTAGCATTTATATAACACTTTAAGGTTTATAAAGTGTTTTACAAATATTATCTCATTTGATCCTCACAGTTCTGGGATGTTGGTACTATTATTAGCCTCATTTTGCAGATGAAGAAACAGGTTAAATGACTTGTCCAAGGTCACACAGCCAGCTTCTGAGACTAGATTCGAACTGAGGTCTTCCTGATTCCAGGTCTAGTGCTCTATCTGTGCTACCTGGCAGTGGATTAGCATTAGCACTGTTCTTAAGTAATTAGTGTGTGCTAAGGGCAGGGCTATGCACTGGGGTTATGAAGACACAATGAAATCAGTCCCTGCCTGAACAGAGCTAAGGAAGGAATGCTAGTCATACCCAAATAAGTAAAGGGAAGATCATCTAAAGAGGGAAGAAGAACCAGGGAAGAAGGGGAATCAAGAGAGACTTCCTGTAGTAGATGGCCCTTGAGCTCAGTCTCCCTCAAGGATACTAAGGATTCGAAGAGGATACAAGTGGAGGATACAATGTAAACACAGATGAATGTAACACAAAGAGGCCCCAGAAACTAAGGTGCCTTAACTGTACAAGTCAGATGACCGTGGTGTGAAGCGAGAGTCTGTTGGTCCCCCCCAGAGCACAGCCAGCTTTGCTGGAGAGGAAGGGTCAAAAGGACTTTCTTTTATGCTTCCACGCTAAAGACGGACCCAGGTGGAGAGTGGTCAGCTAGCATGTGAATAGCAATGCACTTTTATCTCTGAAAAATGCAATAATCCTCAGGAAACATAGCAAGTGCCACCGTGGAAAAAGTGTTCCTCGTGGGTGTGTGCGTGTGCATGTGTGTGGGCACCCATGTGCCCCATGATGGTTTGGGGGACTTGTTGTATGTGTGTGTGCGCACACACATGCTCGAGTGTGTGTGCGCACACACATGCCCCATGATGGTTTGGGGGACTTGTTACCTTGTGTTCAGTGACCGATTTTCCACAAAATCATTGCTTATCAGTTTAAATTATAGCTAAAGGTTTTGCCAACAAGGCTGACTTTTCTGGGGAGCCTCATAGGAGCTGTCTTTATCCTCCTCCTTCTCTGGAGGCGGTCCTTCCTGCTGCAGCTTCAGTGCTAGACCAGCACAGAAGTGTGACTGTTGTGTCTGATGAAAAAGTCACCCAGCGCCCCTATATTTCTACTGAAGCTTGCACCCACAGCCAGGAGCCTCAGTGACTGCCCTTCTCTGCTCTGCTCTGGCTGCTGCTATGGCCTGTCTGGGCCTTTTATTTCTTCCACAGAGATCAGGAGGAGGCACAATTATTTGGCTTGGACGGGCTTGAATAAGGTTATTGCTAATGTTCACATTTCATCATCTCCACTTTACAGATTGGGAAACTGAAGAGGAGGGGAATTAAAAGACTTACCCAAGGTCACACAGCTAGTAAGTGTCTAAGGTTGGATTTAAACTCAGGCTTTCCTGTCTTTTTAGTCCCAGTGCTCTACCCACTACACCACCTAACTGTCTCTTAGTTGGTAGGACATTTATTGCCCCTCACTACTTCTTTCAGGCTGGAGAAGGAAATGGTGAACCACTCCAGTATCTCTGGCAAGAACACCCCCAAAGGGATCCCAGAGAGTCGGATCCAACTGAAAATGACTAAATACCCTTCTCTGTGTGATGGACTTGGAGTAGAGTATGTCAAGGCTGGACATAGATAGCACGAGACAACAAAAAGGTGACCCCGAACAAGGATTGTCTAAGGGATGTTCTCACTACTGTTCATTCTCAGATTTGATGGAATGCCTTGACAATGGTCTCCACCAAGAAGGCACTCAGTGAGTAATCACTGAGCTGGAGATGGAGGAAGGTGGATTGGACCAGTGCTTGAGAATGATATCCTTTGTAACCCTGTAAAGCAACTGCCAGCTTGCACGGTTAGACACCCCTTAGATTCTAAGGCTTAGAAGCTACTTCTCCTGCTGGGAAGTTCACTCTGATCTGTCCAGCTCCTCGTTTCTGTGTGGTAAAATGGGAAGAACCCTGGCTTAGGAGTCAGAGGATCCGGATTCAAACCCTGCCTCTGACATTTATTGCCAGCATGACCTTGGGCAGATCATTTAACATCCCCTAGCCTCAGTTTCCCCAAGTATAAAAGGAGGATTTGGAGCAGGTGGCCTTTGAAGTTCCTTCAGTTCTAAATGTATGATCCTCTAACCTATGGACCAGGGCCCTCCCCTTCCTCTCCAATACGTTCAGTACCTGGCTCTCAGTGGTTTTCTCCACCACAACCTCTGCCTCTCACCTCTGGGGAACTCAGTCTGCTCAAATTGTATGACCTCTTCTTCTACTAATCTCTCTCCTCCACCCACCCCAGCTGTCATATCTGCTTAGGCCAATAAGGTTAACCCTTAATCATTGAATGGGTGCTGCCTCAGTCAAACTGAGACCTGTTAAAGACCTTAGCTTGAAAAGGACATGGTCCCCCACTGCACCTGGCCACAGGACCCAGATGACTCTGGAGAAGGAAGTGAGGCTGGTGACTCTGCACAGCCCTCCCTCACTTAAATCCAGGTCTCTTGCATGTCATGGCAGCATCTCCCTGATGTCATGGTCTTCTTTGAGAACCAAGGACAAACAGCAGCAGCAAAGCTAACCGTATTCAATGAATCTCTCACTCTTCTCCCTAATAATTCTGAAACTGATGCCTAAGACCTCTGTGCTCATCTCTGGAAGAGGAAAGAGAAGAAGTCACTAGTGCAAATCTGATGACCATCTTCTGCCCTGCCCCTCTTTAAAAGGGAGTCCTGAGCATTGAGAATAGCAATATTTATCATCCTGGCTCTCAGTGTGCCCTGGAGTCAGGGCCCAAGGGTTTGGGAGGAAGTTGGAAACAGATTGGGAAATGAAGGCGTGCTTTTATCTGGTAATTGTGCATGGGGATGTCTGTAGTGAGGGGGTGTGCTGGAGCAAACAGAGCTGCATCTTTTTCCCTCTGACATCAAACAACCAGTTCAGTTCTGGCCCACCTCCCAGGGTGAGGAGGGAATATGGGATGGGTGTGTGTAGGGGAGGGGGAAGGTGAAGAGGAGGTTGATTCCAGCCTGGAGTGGCCCCAGCTAGGAGGAGCTTTGAAAACAGAGTTAGTTGTAAAATTATCCTAAGGGATGGGAACTGCTCCAGGGGGTTCCTCAGGGAACTGGGACTTGGGGAAAAGCTAGACCTCTTGGGGCCATTATGTATTACTCAAGATTTCTCAGGTCTACAGTAGAGTGGGTGTTCTGATCTGACTCCCTCTACACCCACAGAGACACTTGTCTTCTTTCTTGAGTTCTGGGAGCCTGGTAAATCCAAATGGGGGTGTCTGTTTAACTAGGACGAATGGGCAAGGGAGAGATAGCTACCCAAGTTACTGCTCAATCCAGGGCTGACCTAAAACTTGATTAACCTTTGGGGACAGCCTCCTGCCTCCCCTTTCTCACTTAGTGGTGCTCTGCCCCTGACACTTGGACTTTGTCTCCCTGTTTTGCCCAATCAAAACTTAATTATAGAAGAGACTCTCATAAAGAAGTAGCCTAGCGTAGTGGCCAGAGAGCCATCCATTTAGCTAGGAAGATCTAGGTTTGAGGTCTACTTCTGACATATCCTGGCTGGTAACCCTGGCCAAGTTCCATAGACTCATAGTGCTCTAGGACAGAGGTGTCAAACACTTGACCCTGGAAGGCCTGACCTGGGTTAAAATGTAATTAGGAAATATTTCTTAAAATAAATAATGACCAATGTGAAAATATGTTTAATAGGAATGTATATGTAGAACCTATATCAGATTGCATACTGTCTTGGGGAGGGGGAAAATTTAAAACTTATGGAAGAAAATGTTGAAAACTAAAACTAAATAAACTTAAAAATAAAATACAATAAAATATAGAAAAAGTTAATATGCGGTTTTCCAAGTCAATACACAGCCTACAGAGATCCTTATGTTCTGTTTAACAGCCCTGATTTCTATTGAGTTTGGTATCACTGCCGTAGGAGACTAAGAAAAGGCTTCTTGGAGCAGCTAGGTGGTGCAGTGAATAGAGCACCAGCTCTGCAGTCAGAAGGACCTAAGTTCAAATGCTGTCTCAGATACTTAACATAATTTACTAGTTGTGTGACCTTGGGCAATTCACTTAACCTCAATTGCTCTGCCTTCCCCCTCCAAAAAAGGAAAAAGAAAAGAAAAGGCTACTTAACCTGGACTCCATGAGCTTTTTTTTTTTTTTTAAATATTTTGATAACTATATTTTCATATCATTGAGTTCCTTTGTAATCCTGCATATTTCACTTTATGCATTCAAAAGCATGAGTCTGAGAAGCGTTCTAAATAGGATTTTCAGCAGCCCAAAGGGTCCATGACCCAAAGGAATCTAAGAACCTCTGCATTGGGAGAAGACAACGCCTAGAGAATTTCCTTACTTGGGAGCTCTCTATTCCAATGAAATCACAAGTCCCAGCTCTAGCCCTTATTAGTCACTCATACTTTATATGCACTTCAGTTAGTGGGGTATCTTTCTCAGGGGTATTTTGAAAAACTCTTGTTGCTAATGGTGAAAAGAAAAATTTTGTCCCCAGAAACCAAGTTCAGACATCAGAATGTGAGCAGGTGAGATTCTAACTTCCTGAAATTAAGCCAGTAAGTCAATAAACATTTATTAAGTGCATACTCTGTGCCAGGCACTGTGCTAAGCACCGGGGATACAGAAAGAGAAAAAGTGGTCTCTGCTCTCAAGGGGCTTACACTCTAATGAGGGAGACAACATGCAAACAACAATGTACAAACAAGCTATTTACAGGATATATTGGAAATAGTGAACAATTTACTAGTCGTGTGATCTTGGGCAAGTCCTTTATCCCGGTTTGCCTCAGTTTCCTCATCTGTAAAATGAGCTGGAGAAGGAAATGGCAAACTACTCCAGTATCTTTGCCAAGAAAACCCCAAATAGGGTCGCAGAGAGTTGGACACAGCTTAAAATGATTGAACAACAGCAATAACAACCAAGAGGTTGAACTAGATTGAGGGTCATTTCAACTATGAGATTCTGTGACTGAAAATCTGGGTAAAGAGCATAGTGGCAGAGCCCAAGGTGCTATCTGCCTAGAATGAAGACAATTAGGGAAAGGCTTCCTATAGAAGGTATAAGACGGAGTCTGTGTGGTTTAGTGGAAAGAAAATTGAATCTGAAGTTAAGAGAGACCTGGGTTCCACTCCCACCTTTGGCACTAGTGAAATCACCACAGGCAAATCACTTGACTCTTCCAAGCCTCAGTTTTCTTAACTGTAAAATGGGGATTATTATTCCTGTAGTACAGTGGTTCTCAACCTTCCTAATGCCCCGACCCTTTAATACTTGTATGTGGGCGCATGTGTATGTGACTGGACCCGCCTGGAGACAGATAGAGGAACCGTGTCTCGATTCCTAAGACCACTGGAAATATGTTTTCTGATGGTCTTAGGTGACCGCTGTGACCCCTGTGAAAGGGTCGTTCAACTCCCAAAGGGGTTGTGACCCACAGGTTGAGAACTGCTGCTGTAGTAACTATCTCACTGGATAGTTGTGAGCATAAAATAGGAAGGTACATATGGAGTGCCAGTTTTCTCATGGGCATAGATGTGAAGGGAAAGCCCTGCTTACCTATACTGAGGGTATACTGTAAAGTTATGCTTGACTTTCCCTTCCTTATGGCTTTAAAGGGTCACTACTGGATTAGAAAAGGAAAAGAGAACTTTCTCGGATCAATGTAGAAAATCCACAGGAGTGTCTAACTCTGGATCAGGATAACTATGGGCAGTGAAGCCCTCTTTAGTGAAAATCTTGCTCCCTTACCTTTAGAGTCCCATGTGACAGTTAGGCAATATTCCTGGTCTCTGACTCAGCCTATAATGTTTCAGGTCTCCCTTCTACCCTTGAGCTACTGACAATCTGTGGGTCTGCTGTTTAGTCTGGGGTGGATGAGATGAATGTGAGTGATACGGATGGGGGGGGGGGAGGGGAGGGTCTGTGTGGGTGAAGGCTTCTCTACGGAGTTTGTCTCCATGCTTAGCAAAATCCCTGTCCTTTGTGCACGGATAAACTGCTTGACCCCTCAGAGTCCCAGGTCCCTCCTCCATCATAGGTTCAGAATTGGAAGGGACCTTAGTCCATCTAGTCCAGGGGACAAACCTCTTCTCTTCTTTCTCTGGGCTCTTTTCTCCATCTCCTGGATGTGGACATCATGGAATGGAAAACTCTTTCTTCTGTACCAGAAAAGGAATATGATGATCATTGCAGTTTGTAAAAAGAGTGACCATTTACAAGAGTGAATGGAATAACATGAAAATGCAGATGATTAAAAGATGGGTAGGAAGGTAAGGACAAGATGGAGGGGACTGATCCCTGAGGAGTCATTCACTGATTCGTCCAGAAAATATGAATCGGTTGTTACTTACATGGTGATCACTGTGCGCTGGCAGCTGCTAATGGGTGAATGGTTCTTGCTCTAACACTTTCTCTCATAAAAGGAATGTCAACATAAAAAGCTTCAATTTGGGACCACAATCAAGATGGGTCAATGATGGAGCGAATCAGTAAAAATCTCATTATAAGCAAGTACCATAGCATGGACTCCAGAATCTCTCTGCTGGGCTGGAAAGAGTCTATGGTATTCCTAAAGGAAAAGGTATAGAGTCTATAGCTAAAGGGAAACCTACAGAGTCAGTTCAGTAACATTGGGTCAAAGCTAACATTCCATCAGGGAAAAAGAGATGACTAATATTGGGACATGGGTGAGGGTAGAAGAGAGGCTAGATGAACAGTGTTGAAAAACCACAGAGAAAAAGGGGGATAGAGTGGTACAATAGAAAACGCACTGGCACCAGACCTAGAAGATTTGGGTTCAAATACCACCTGAGACACTTATTTATGTATTTGGCATTAAGAGAATTACTTGCATTTGTGTGCTGTTACACAGGGAAACCACAAAATCCAGTGATATTATATGGGAGGATTTTTCTGGTAGAGAGTTGGACAGGGGTGGCTAGGTGGCACAATGGGTAGAATGCCAGGCCTGGAACCAGAAAGACCTGAGTTCAAATCCAGTCTCAGATACTTACTAGCAGTGTGACCTTGGACAAGTCACTTAACCCTGTTTGCTTCAGTTTCCTCATCTGCAAAATACACTGGAGATGTAAATGGCAAACCACTCCAGTATCTTTGCCAAGAAAACCTCAAATGAGGACACAAAGAGTCAGATACAACTGAAAATGACTGAACAACAACAGCAACCAAGAAGTTGGATTAGTTTGAGGGCCCTTCCAACTATGAGATTCTGTGACTCTGAAAGTCTAGGGAAGGAGCATAAGTGTCACAACCCGAGGAGCAAGCCAGGTTTGTCATAGAATTGGGGAAGGAACCTTGCACTTATTGCTATTAGATCTGTGAGTTCTGGCTTGTGGGACCCTCTGTAGGCATAGTTGTTTGTGTTGGCGGAGATTGAATTTCAAAAGACCCTTAGAGAATGTGGGAAATAGTATGGTACCTTGAAAAGAGACTAGATTTGGAGTCAGGGAACCTTAATTCTGCTAGGATCATAAATCCAGAGCTGAAAGGGACCTGTCATCTGTGTGATCTTGGTAAATCACTGACCTCTCTGGGTCTCTATCTTTTTATCCATAATAGTTAGAATGTTGGAACAGGATGATTTCTAAGGTTCCTTCCTTTTCTGAATCTATGATTTTACTATAGCCACGAACACCAAGAGACATGTAGTTTGTGGGGTTAGGTGGGAGGCAACATGGGAAGAATTAATCAGTAGTGTGCTTGGTCAGAAATTAAGGCAAAGGTTGTGGTTTAAATACCTTTTTCTCCATTTTTTCCCTTGTATAGTTATAAGTTGGGAGGCCTGAATGTGTTCTGTACTTGCCACAACACATAGAGAACAGGAAAATGTCACAGACAAGGGGTGGTCATTTTGCACAGGGAACTCTGTGAGGAAAGGGAGGCTGGGGTCTTCCATTACCTCTCAGTGCTGCTACCCAACCTCCCATATGACATGGATATTCTAGAACACACAAGAGATTTCTCAGCTTCTGCTTTTTACATACCTCTATCTTGAGTATGGGAGAGATCTGTCTGTGTTGGGGTAAATGAATGGTTTGGGGCCCTTCTTTCACCTAAGGGGTCTGTCCTAAGCAGGATAGAAGCCAAGTATTTCCATTAAGTAATAACTGACTTTTTTTTTCCTGTTTTCTTTTTTTTTTCTTTTTGGAGGGGGGGAAGGCAGAACAATTGGGGTTAAGTGACTGGCCCAAGGTCATAAGGCTAGTAAGTGTTAAGTTATCTGAGGCCAAATTTGAACTCAGGTCCTCCTGACTCCATTCACTGAGCCACCTAGCCACCCCCTGACTTTTTTTCAGCACTTTATTTTACATAGTACTTTTAGATTTGCAAAGTCTTTTACATTCTTTCATTTGATGCTCACAACCTTGAGAAGATAGTATAGCTATTACTCAATCCACATTCTATCACTAGTTAGTTAGATAGCTAACTAATAGTGGTCAGCATTTGTTGAGCTTTAAACTTTCCAGCGTGCATCCCATCTGTCGCATTAATCGATCCTCACAGAAACTCTTGTGAAGCAGATGCTATTATTATCTCCAGTTTATACAAAAGGAAACTGAGACTTAGAGGGGGAAATGACTTTGCCATGGTCACACAACTAGTAAGTCATTGAGGCAGAATTTGAGCTTCCTCAGGCCAAGTCCAGCACTCTTATCTACTGCCACTAATCACCTCCATTCCACAGATGAAGTCACTGCAGCCCAGATAGGTTAGTTGACTTATCCATTGTCAATCTGATAGTTAACTTCAGAACTTGGGTCCATTGTCATCCATATAGTAAATTTCAAAACAGGGTTTGAATCTGGCTCTTTTTAATGCCAGGCCAAGCATGAAAAATACTATGGTTTACTACCTGGAACAATGTCCTGGACTCTTTTCCCTTTCTCCATATTCTCTCTTTTAGTGGTCTTAATGACTCTTGTGGGTTCAATTACCATCTAAACGCAAATGATTCCCATATCTATTTATCCAGTCCTAATCTCCACAGACATTTAACAGAACTCTATAGCCCTCCCCTAAAACCATCTGTTTTTCTGCCATGTTCTCCCTAACGTTCCTTTGCACTAAGCTGGAAAAGCTCTCCTCTCAACTTCCAACCCTTGGAGTTCTTGGCTACCTGTAAGATACAAAAAAGTACCATCTCCTCCAAGTGGCCTTTCCTGGTTCCTCTGCCCCCACCCCACTGAGTTGCTAGTACCTGCTCTTCTAAGTTTTCCTTCCAACTACTCTCTATTTTTTTGTATGTGCTGATTTATATATGTTTTTGTATATTTATTTATGTTGTCTTAGAATGTAAGGTCCTTGAGGGCAGGGACAATTTCACTTTTGCCTTTTGTATTCCTAGTACTTGGCACAGTGCCTAAGGCACAGTGAGCTCTAAATAAATAAAGGTTTACTGATTGATTGATTCTCTAAGGAATACTAAAAACCACAAATAATAATAATAAAAGTTAGTGTTTATTCAGAACCTCAAGGGTTACAAAGGCTATGCAGATATTATTTCATTTCATCTGTAAAAAAGTCTTGAGAGGTAGGTATTATTATTACTCCTAGTTACAGATAAGGAAACTGAGGCAGATAGTGGTTAAATGACTTGCCCAAGGTCACACAGCTAGCAAATATGTAAAACAGAATTTGAATCCAGATCTTCGTGATTCCAGGTCTAGAGCTCTATCCAATATATCACCTGTTGCAGGGTGGAAAGGGTAAAAGGTACATAATTGGGTGGTATTTCTCATGTGGTTTATTTTTATGAGTTTGCCTTCCCAAGTAGATACAAGATCTTTGAGATCAAATTTCTAATATTTCTTTGGAATATCACAATGCCTAGCAGAGCGTCTTTCCTATAGTAAGTGCTCAATTTGTTGGCTCGATTTGATTTCTTGCAGGAGAGAGTAAGGAGGCTGTGTCCAGTTCAATGGCCATAAAACTCAACTTTGAGCAATTGATAGACAGAGTTGCATGTCCATGTGGCAACTTTGCAGAGAACTGTCTGACTATTCTTAACTCCATTAAATAGATAAATATGTTGAGACTCAGAGAACATCGTGATTAGCTCACAGATACAAAGCACAGGTGGAGAAGGCAGTGTGCTCCAGGGGTAAGAGCTCTGCCCTGGGACACAGGAGATCCCTGTTCTAGCCCTGGCTCTGTATGACCTTGGGTATGCCACAATCTCTTTGGACTTCAGGTTTTGCAGCTGTTAAATTTAGAGATTTCATGATCCCTCTGGCCCCCATCAGCTCTGTTTGCCTGATTTCTTTATTCTAAATAATGTGGCCAAATCAGAGCTCTACTCATTCAACAGGAGACATTCAGAGAACCACAGACTCTCAGTAGGGCCTTAGAGGTGATCTCATGGAATCCTTGCCTCAGACATCAACATCCTTTACACTTACAGGATCCCACTAAGTGACCACATAACCTCTGTCTCCAGTGCTGGAAAAACACAACCCTCGTGGTTAGAAAGTTCTCCCTTCCGGAGGAGAAAGAACCTGGAATCTGGAGTTCCATAATCAAATGTTATGAATGTGTATCTATCTATCTATCTATCTATCTATCTATCTATCTATCTATCTATCTATCTATCTACCTATCTATCTGTCTGTCTGT
>CM053592.1:103899460-103977066 GCA_028646515.1 Pseudochirops corinnae | reverse complement strand
TTTTCATCTCAATAGAAACATTCAATTCTGCATTTTGACAGTGTGATGGTATAGTCTTACTATTTTTAGTTTCAAGTTTCCTGAATTCATTTTTTAAATGTAGGTTTTTATGAATAAAATCACAAATTAGGAATTTTGTGTACAATTTTATCTTATTGTGATAAAGTATATGTATTTTAAATCTTTAGTTATTTAATTGCAAAAGGTTATTCTATTTTCCACAAAATATAATTTATTTAAAAATATTTCTAACTGTATTTTCTTAGCTCTCAAATAAATAAGATCAAATGTCAAGATTATATGAACTTAAAAATGTAACATTCTAGTAAGAAAAAGTCATTGCATTTTGCAAGCAATCAACTTTAAATGTTACATTACATGTGTTGTCATTTGCAGAGTTCAATTAATGAGAGTACATTTTATGAAAATTTACTGCAATGTCAATTTTGTGATAATGTGATTTTGACTTAATTTTTAAAATCTATTCTTTGCATTTTTATTTTTCTGTGTTCTTTAAGACTTTTCTTTTCCTATGCCCAGTTTTATTTGTATTCTAGGCAGGCATATTTGTTTTTTTGCTCACCAATACAAAGCTCTTGTAAAGTTTTTTTTTAATAGCAATTTTACTCCTCCTTTCTCTCTCCCTCCTATTCTCCTCTCCTTTCCTCTGATCTTCTTCCCTTTACTTCCCTTTCATCTTCTCTCTCTCCTTTCCTATTCTTGGTGAGGGGACCCCTGTTCAATTCCTAATGATCTCTTCCTCAGTCTGAATTCCTCCAGCATTACCTGCTTAAGGCATATTACTACTTGTTCTCACACTTTCTTATCTTACCTTCATCACTTTGCAGACCTAGGTTCTTACTTTGGCCACTGTCACCAACCAGCTATTCTCTGATTGCTTCATGTCTAATTTTCCCAACTAGATTTTAAGTTCCTTGACCACAGGGACATCTTCTTCATTTGCATCACCCCAAAATACCAACCATAATGCTGAGCACATAGATTATAATTGTTGATTTGTAATTAGAGATAATTATAGGTTTAGAGCTGGAAGGGACCTCAGATATCAGATGAGGTCCAGAGAAGTTAGGGGATGTGTCTATGATCACATGGATATGAAGAGGTAAAGCCAAGATTCAAATCCAGCTTCTTTGAGTCAACATCTAGCGCTTTCCCATTGCACTATATTGACTCCTTCAGCACAATTTAATTGAGTTAAAATTCAACAAACATTTGTTAAGCCTGTGCCATGAACAAGAGCATTAGGGGAGGAGCTGAAGGAGATGTGAAATTTAAGATGTCTCTGCCCTCATGGAGTTTTTAGTCTAGGAGGAGGAAGACATAATATAAACACAAAGAATTCCACAATAAAATAATACATGTTAAGTGCATGAAAAGGGTACCGCATGAGGTTGATAAGGATTGAGTCATTACTGACTAGAAACTACCTTACAGAGCCTGCCAGGGACATCTGGGTTGCATTCCTACTGCTAGGAAATGAGCAGATGTGGTAAAGTAGGATGACTTACTGGAAAGAGTCACAAACAGAGTAAGAAAACACTTTCTTTCTCCTTTTTATGGTCTAAATTGAATGCCCATGAGCAAGTCATTTAGCCTTTCTGTACTTCAGCTTCTACATCTGTGAAATGGGGATAATAATCCTTTTCTTATTTTTCCTTCAAATTATAGGAATAAAATGAAATAATGTCTATGGAACCCACTTGAGTTCCCAGGAAGAAAAATACTATTTAGATTCAAGATATTGTTATCATCATCACTCCTAAAATTTTTATTCAAATGTTTGGGGGAAGGGGAATAGCATAAGCATTCTGTTTTTCAAAGGTTGGGGTTTACTTTTAGTTTCCATTCTGAAAGCCCGGGAAGGAAGATTCCAATATCAAGACAAACCTATAATCACAAAGAAGCCAGAAAATCCCATTGGGGAAGGGAATTTCAGAATATTTCCAGTGTATAGGAAGGGGAGGAAGTGAGAAGAAGGAGGGAAAGAAGCTTATGAGATTTTTCTCTTCTTATTCCCAGCCTCTTAACACTGGCACTGAATTCTCGCTCCCTTGCTCCATAGCCATTCAGGTATTATAGGAGACAGCTCACAAGATTCCCTCCACCTGGTGGAAGAGAGAGGAAATCTTACCTTCATCACTTTGCAGACCTAGGTTCTTCGGCCACTGTCACCAAAGACAGGCTGAAACCTGGGCTTCCCTGTCTCAGTAGGAGTCTGGCAGAGTCTTGTCTCTGTCTTCCTGCCCGGATGATTCCTTCTGACACCCAGTTTCCAGGTTGTATACAAAGCACGCTGCCTGTGAGTGGTGGATAATCAGCACATGCTTAGCCCAGACCCTTTTCGGTGAGGTCCCAGAGAATATCAGACTGGGTAAATGCAGTGGCATGCCCAGGGAGGGCCCTGACTCAGAGCAGGCCCACAGCTTCTTCTCCTTAGAGGCATGTCAAATCACTCCTAGTTCGGACAGGCCATGGCTGTCTTTAACTTCCTCCTGTCCTTGCCAAAAACCAGGATCTTTTGGTTCACCTTGGGGGTTGGCGAGCCAGCCTCCCCCCACCCTGGCTGTTATTGTCCTTCAGACAATGGGAAAATGAGCTGGGATACTGGAAGGCAGATAAGTAAGAAAACACATAGAGGAGAGTACCCTGAGAAAGAAACACAAGGCCAGTCCACTTCGAGAGTGTCAGAATGTTAGCGATCAGTGCTTCAATTACGATAGGTCTTTTAGCAAATACTGCAAGTCTTAGGCTTGTTTTTAACTAAAAAAATTTGTTTTTGAAAAGGAAGATAGTCTGCTCTCTACACTGGACAAACTAAATTCTCCCATTCATTCAATAGACATCAATTAAACATCTACTATGTATGTATAAGTCTGTGCTACATTGTGGTAAGAAGGACATGGAAGATCAATGAAAACACGTTCTCAAGGAGCTTAATGTCTAGGAGAGGAAATAAGACAAGAATATATATAATAATACAAATCCAATTTTGTTAAGTGTAGGAGAAGCATAAACAAGTTCGTGTTTTATATTTTCAAAGGAAGTATATGGAGAGGAGTAGCTAACTTCTGGTTAAGGGGAATCAAGAAAGATTTCAACGAAGAAGTCAATTATGAAGTTAATCATGAATGAATAAATTTATAATAAATGCAGAGTAGTTGACTATGGCCAAGGCTGTATAGGATTAGATAAAGGCTGTTGTCAGCCTTCAATAAAAAGTGAAAGCATTTGTATTTTATATACCAAGAGGACTCAGCAAGTTAGCATTTTCATGTACTCATTGCTCTGACATGTTTTTACTTAAAGAAATTAGCAAGCATTAAGAATAGAAGTCTAAACAGAAGCACAATCATGAATTTGCTAATTGTTCTTTTCTCCCCAGGCTATTAGCCAGGGTTCTTTAGAGAAGAACATAATCATTTAATAAATATTTATTTATGCAAATATCCACATGCCATAGATATATCATCATTTTTTTATGTTCAGAAATGGGGCTGCTGACAATATCATGATGTTTGGCTCCTCTCTATGATTTTGATTTGCAAACAAGGAAGTCGGCTGCACATTTCTTGGCATGCCAGTGTGTTTTGGTCATGGCATGACTGCTTGTTTGTCCCTTTTTATTTGAGGAAGCTGACCTTTACCAACCTCTTTAATTAATCTGGAATGAATGAAGCTGCAAGGTCAGGGCTTGGAAACTTCTGCCTGGTGAGAAGATAGAACATGTGTTATCTAACCTTAGGTCACATCAGGACTCTTCTCTGATATTCCTTGCCTTTCTTTTTACTTCTAATTTTGAACAATTAGCTCTCCTGTGCCACCGTGGTTACTACAGGCTGGTTGGCAGCTTATTGGAAGCAAACAGAGCTGCTAATTAGGAGTTACCGAGAATGCTAGCTGTGGGGACTGTGTGTCTGTGCTTGGGAAGAGCTCTCTGGTTGCAACATCAGTGGGGGCTGTTTGATTGTCTTCTCTTCTGGGATTGTGGCTTCTCATTTTGGGGCATTTTGTCCTCGGCTGGTCAAGTTCATTCACTCGGAACATGGGTCAGATTTTAAGTCTTGTTTTTTTGGTGTTTAGCTCTTAACAGATGACAAAGACATATTTATTCATTTTTCTACAACTGGGAAGCCCATTGGAAAGGAGATAGTTGTTTTGTGTAGGCATCATTTCATTTTCTTTTCCAGTGGTTTACAATTGAGAGCAGGATCCAGATGTTTACAAACTCTGGTCTTGGAGTTCTATGATGGAAGAAAGGTTATTAATATAACGGTCAAGTGGGTTCTTTCAACCTTATCATGTGAAATAAAACATGCAGTATTATTAGGAAGGAGACAATGTCCTGGAGACTTTTGACCCTCTCATCTGCTAGGCAGTCTTCAGAAAATGGGCAACAGGGTTTTGGTATTTGGGGGCTGCTTGAAGCTTCTGGGGTTTCATTTCAGCAAGGAACAAGAGGTGAATTTTGATTTTCCTTTTGCCCCTCTGAACATTGGTGATGACAGAGATAGTGATAATGGCTAGCATTTATAGGGCATTTTGAAGCTACGTATTAACTCATTTGATCTTCATAATAGCCCTTTGAGATAGGTACCATAATTATTCCCTTTTTATAGTTGAGGAGACTGAGGCAGACAGAGATTAAATTACTTTCTCAGGGTCACACAACTAATAAATGTCTGAGGTAGGATTTGAACACAGGTCTTTGTAACTCTATAACCAATATTCTACCTGCTATACTATCCAGCTTCTCTGGATTCAGTGTTGGGCAATGAGAACCTTCTAACAATCAAGCAATGAGCATTTATTAAATGCCTACTATGTGTCAGGCATCGTGCTGGGTGCTGGCAATGCAGATACAAAAATGAGACAGTATCTCCCCTCAAAGACCTCATATTCTACTAAAATTTCAAGATATAACAAGAATAAAAAAGCCCTAAGCATTCCAAAACCCATCTCTAAGCTGAATATTTTTGAATGGTTTATGATTTGCCAGCAATGTCTAAATTTGCTTTTGAGAATCTCCTTGTAGGAGAACATTTCAGATTTAGATCTAATGCCAAAAAGAAGCATGACTCTATTCAATTAAGCAGAAGTGTTTATTAAGTACCTACTGTGTGCTAGACATTGTTCTAAAGACACTAAGATAAAGCATAATTGTTGCATCCCTCAACAAGTTCACTGGAATGTGTATATAGATGAGTAAATACAAAATATATACCTAATAAATATAAAGTAATTTCTGAGTATAGTAGAACACTAATCACTGGGGGTGGTGGTGGTGGATCAGGAATGGTCTGGTATAGGAAGGAATGCCTGAACTGAGCCTTGAAGGGAGTCAGGGATAGCAAAATCATAGAGATTGTTCATGGTTTAAAGTTGAGAAGACAGAATCCATGAATAAAAACATAACTATTTAATTTTACTTAATAAATGTTCATTTTCCAAAGCCAAGATTACTCATTTGCTGGCAGTATCTGGCCAGGAAACCAGGGTCTGCTAGACTTCCATATCCTTGGCATGTCATAGCCACTTTGCACAGGAAGTTCTGGGTGAATGACAGACCCCCAAGCCCCCCATTAACATATCTAATTGTCATCTCAGGGGTCACAGGAAACAAAGATGCCTCAAAATAGGCAACAAGTGGATGAACCACTTCCAAGAATTCTAGAAAATGATGCCTGGCTATCTGGTGAACCTCTCTTGGTAGGTGTTCCCCTTACTTCTGAAAACCACTGGATTTGGGTGGTCACAAGAGAATCTGTGAAGGATAAGCAGATGGTAGAGTCAGAAAGGGCAGCCATTGAGACATCATCCCGATTGCAGCAGCAGAGTCAGGGTTGTTCTAGTCCTCTGTTGTTCAGGCTCACTCTCTGAGGACTTAACTAGAAATTAAGGAACATGTCCAAGTGGGATTCCACCCCTCTACTCCTGCCCTGAAAGAGGGAGAAAACATAATTTCTTTGGTTTTCGTGGCCAAAGTCAGGGAGGTCCTGATTGACGAACATTTTACTTCTAAATGACCTACGCTTACAAAGGAAGAAAGCAAACCCCTCCTTCTACTCTCAGAACCTCTGGGGGTGATTGCTCTGTGTTCCCCAACTTAGAATACCTGGTTAGTGACTGACCTAGCAAGAGGCCTTCTTCAATGCAGATGTAGAGTTAAGTTACTGACACAAAATGGCATCTACTTTGGCTCCTCAAATAGAAGTCCGTATCTGTCTTTTGGGGCCCCTGGTTCTTACTGATGGAGGCTCCCCATTTCATACTTCTTGACAGGAGAGTCCTTCCTCCCACTGCCCAAGGTAGGGGGAAATGTATCCTTGGTATCCTAAATTGGAACTCAGGAGCTATTTCACATAGAAGCAATGTTTAAAATGAATAAATAAAATACAACTATTTGCACTGTCCTTCGAGTGCAAACACATTATGGTTCTTGTGGGCTAGCCTGGGAACCTAAGCCCTATTTTGAAAGTATTTTTTTGTTAATGAAAAAATGTGCTTTGAATTTCAATAATTAACTTACACACCAGCTTTTGAAATACAACCTATTTGTAAGCTGGGAAATTGTCGCATAGTATCCCATAGACTAAGACTTACAAAATGATGTTTATTTGCCTTATAGCTCCCCTCACCCTGGCTAACACATGTTTAGTTGTATTGGATGAAAGGGAATGATAGGCTAGGCAAGAGTTGATGGCTGCAAGCCAGGATGCCCAGACATGGAGGAGGAAGCAGATACCAGAAAAAAGGGAGGGGATAGGGGTGAATGAAATGGTGGTCAAAGAATGAGATCATAGTTTAGTTGGAAAGAGAGAAAGGGAAAGTCATCTTGCCAAAGAGGTCAGCAAGAACAGGAGTCATGGGGTTCAGGATGGGTCAATATACAGGAATGAAATAGCAAGATAAGAAAACGATGGATGAATATGCGGCATGAGTCAAGAAAAGCCAAGGAAAAAAAAGCAAGATCGAGATGAGAGCTAAACAGTAGCAACAAAATGAATTTGCCCATAAGAAATTCAATTCAATCGATTTTAAGAAGCACTTTTTAGAAGTAGCTTGGCACAGTGGAGAGAGAGAGAGAGAGAGAGAGAGAGAGAGAGAGAGAAAGAGAGAAAAGGAGCGAGCGCTGGTCTCAGAGCCAGGGAGATCCAGGTTCAAGGCCTGCCGTGTTCACACACTTCCTGTATGACCCTAGGAAAGTCACATATCTACTTAATGCCTTAGATGACTTTCTAACAGTATAAGCTGCAGAATAAGGGTTGGTCTGCTATGGTAGAAGAAGATCCTTACTGAGTGAATACTTCCAATACCAGTCAAATCACGTCTGGTAAAAATATAAAAAGGCATTTTATTAAGCATGTACTATATGACCAAGCACCATGGTAGGCACTAAGAACACAAAAACAAGTGAAATAGTTCCTTCCCACGAGAAGCTTAGATTCCATTGGGGAGGAGGGGGAAATGGAGGAACAAAAGAATATCTTTTGGTGGAAAGGGGATTGGAAATATTAACATTTGAGGATCTAGGAAAGAAAGTAGTATTTGATGTGAGCCTCAAGGGAAGCCAGCAGTTCTTTTTTAAAAAAAAATTTCACATTAGTCATGTAGTAAAGAAGAATTAGAATCAATGGGGTGAACCACAAGAAAGAAGAAGCAAAACAAAATGACAACAAAAGAGCAAAGAGTAGGCTTAAATCTGCATTCAGACTCCACAGTTGTCTCTCTGGATGTGGACAGCATTTTCCATCATGAGTCTTTTGGAGTTGTTTTAGATCCTTGCATTGTTGAGAAAAGCTAAGTCTATCAAAGTTAGTCATCGCACAATGTGGTTGTTACTGTGTCCAATGTTCTCGTTCTGTTTACTTCACTCAGCATCAATTCATATAAGTCTTTCCAGGTTTTTCTGAAGTTGGCCTGCTCATTATTTCTTATAGCACAATAGTATTCCATTGCATTCATATACCATACCTTGTCCAGCCATTCCCTCATTGATGGGCATCCCTTCAATTTCCCACCACAAAAAGAGCTTCTATAAATATTTTTGTACGTGTGGGTCCTTTTCCCATTTTTATGATCCCTTTGGGATATAGACCTAGAAGTGGTATTGTTGGATCAAAGGATATGCACAGTCTTATAGCCCTTTAGGCATAGTTACAAATTGCTCTCTAGAATGACTAGATCAGTTCACAACTCTACCAACAATGCATTAGTGTTCCAATTTTCCCAAATCTTCTCCAACATTTATCATTTTCCTGTTTTGTCATGTTAGTCAATCTAATAGATATGAAGTGGTACCTCAGAGTTGTTTTGATTTGTATTTCTATAATCAATATTGAATTAGAGCATTTTTTCAAGACTATAGATAGGGAAGCCAGGAGTTCTAAGAAGCGTAGGTAAAGAAAGAGAGTGTTCCAGCCTGGGCAAAGGCAAAGGGGTGGGAGATGCAAAGTAGTTCCGAGTTGTCCAGTCTTGCCAGTATGTGGAGTGTGCAAGAAGGAATAATGTTATCAACTTGGAACCATAGGTTGGAATGAGACTCTTGGCTTTAAATGCCAAACAGATGAGTTTAAATTTTATGCCAGAAACCATAGGGAACCTCTGAAGTTTCTTGAGAAGAATAATGACATGGTCAGAACTGCATTTTAGGAATATGGCAGCAGCGTGGAAAATGAATTGGAGCACTGGAGAGACTGGATACTAATTCTTAAGTGTTAGACCTGTGAGAATTCAGGATCTATGTGTCAGTATATGAGATGAAACTTTGGACACACATTGATTATGTTAATGTGGAACTAGTTTTTGCCTGGCCTTGCAGAATATACTAACCCTTCTCCCCATCCATTATATAAATAAAGATAAAAGTTATACACACATACTTTTCTCACTAGAACATGGGATACCCATAAAGTGAATGTTATTCTCATGTTCAAAAACAAGACTTATAATGGCACCTTATTTTACCTCTATAAAAATGATTTCAAGGAAGCTTAGCAAGGTTCTTCTAGAGATTTCAAATCCATTTGACCTTGTTTTGGTCTAATTCGGTATGTATTTATAATCCTAATCATCAAGTTTATAGAACCATAGAATTAGAACTGGAAGGAATAGAAATTATCTAGTTCAACCCTCTCTTCCTCATCTGTAAAATGAAGGTTGGGTTAGGCAACTTTTATGATCCTTAAAAAAAAACATTAAATTTTGATTTAAAAACAATTAGCAAGCATTCATTTTCTCTTCTTCCCAGTTCCTTCTGTCCATTGAGAAAACAACAAACAAACCCTCGTAACAAATATGCATAGTGAGGTGTTCACACATTGGCCAGTCCAAAAACATATGTCTCATTCAACATCCCTTCTGTATCTGAATGCAAGTAACATGCTTCATCTCAGGTCCTTTGGAATCACAATTGGTCATTGAATTGATCAGAAATCTTGTGTTCCAAAGTTTTTTAAGTTTATATATAAATATATATATATATATATTTTTTTAAGTTTACATAGTTTTTTAAGTCTATAATGTCTTCATGCAAATTGTCCCCCTGCTTCTGCTCATTTTACTTGGCACCCATTCATACCTTCATTTTTTTTTTTACAGTTTAGGAAACTGAGTCCAAGGGAGGTATATTCCTTGTAATGACTTGTCCAAGGTCACATAGTCAGTAAAGAATAGCATTAAGATCCTTTGATACCCAGTGCAGTGCTTTTTCCATTGTACTATGGTTTCTTAACCCGTGATCCATGAGTTTTTAAAAAAAACCATTTTGATAACTATTTCAATATAATTAATTGTCTTTGTAATCTGATATACTTTATTTTATGCATTGAAAAACATGATTCTGAGAAGGGCACCATAGGCTACATCAGACTGCCAAAGGGGTCCATGACACACAAGCATGCTTATACAATGGTTCCCATCCCTAAAGGCTTTAGTCACGTGAACCGTGGTTCCTCCCTCCTATAGAGATTCATGGCTCCCATGGCCTTGGATTCATCTTGAGTGGGCCTGGTCTCCCCTCCCCTAAAGGGGGTCAAGCTTCTCTCTTCCTCTCTGGGAGGTACTCAGTACAAATATCAGCCATAGGGTAGTGGTTTATTTCCTCCCACATAGAAAATACTTAAGACACCCCAAACCTCAAAAGTACACAAGAAGAAATCCAGAAACACATCTCAGATAGCCCATTATACTCATTACATTCCTCTCAGAAGGAAAAGACATGTAGTGGAACTACTGAAGTGATGTTTCACATTCACCCCACATGTGCATGGTCTGGCTCACTCATGAGATTCAGATTTACTGACCAGCCTGGACCATAGCTCTGGTTTTCCTTAGCCTTTCCTTCTAGAAGATGCCCTTCCTGATGGTGGTTATGTTTTTCCAAGAAGCAGGCCTTCATAGCACTCATTTCCCATCTAGGCAGCTAGATGGATAGAACATTAGACCCAGAATCAGGAAGACCTGAATCAAATCCATCCTTAGATGCATACCAGCTGTGTGACCCTGGGCAAGTCACTGAACCTCTATCTGCCTCAGTTTCCTGATCTGTAAAAATGGAGATAATAACAGCACTCACCTCCCAGAGTTGTTGTGAGGACCAAGTGAGACAATGTGAGCTATCTTTAACATAACACTCTAAGGTTTATCTCACTGGGCATCCAGTGATTTGAGTAAGGAAAGACCACCAAGTGAATATTAACTGGCCAGCCTCATCTCAGTAGCCTCCCCGTCCTGCTAAATAACCAGGCAAATTCAAATCCCAAGTCACCTTGCCAAAGTAAGGTCCTCAATAAGAGAAACTGAATATGAACTAGCTGCCAATTCCCCAGGTGTTTTCTCCTAGCATGAATCAGCAGCAGTCCTCAGCTCCTCATTTCCTCCCCCAGTGCCTGCTCTTACTTGACTGAGACAAGAGACCTATAAAAGCCTATTGTGTTTTATTAGTTTCTGTGCACCCAGTTCTACCTAGGGTTCCCAAAAGATCTGTTTCCATCTTCCTGTACTGCCCTTGTGTTAGTTTCTCCCTGATAACTGTCTTGTAATGTATGACAAGACTTGTATGATTTGTACGTGTGACATACAATTTAAAAATTATTGGTCTATTTGAAAACCACGATGAAAAAAAGAACCTGGACTGCATCTTTCAGGAAATCACCAAGGAAATCTTCCCTGAGGTCCTAGAACCAGAAGAAAAAAGAGTTGTAGAAAGAATCCGCTGATTGCCTCCTGAAAGAGATCCCAAATTGAAAACACCAAGGAATATTGTAGCCAAATTCCAAAATTACCAGATCAAAGAGAAAATACTGCAAGCAGTCAGAAAGAGACAATTTAAATATCATGGAACCACAGTTAGGATTACACAGGACCTTGCAGCTTCTACTTTAAAAGATGGGAGGGCATGGAATATGATAATCCATAAATCAAAGGAGCTTGGATGACTTGTACTGTGAATCCTGGGGAACCTGTATTGACCAGGTACTCGAGTTCAGCAAGGTTGGAAGTATCCATATCTCTGGATTGCTGGTTTCTGACCTGTTCTCAGGAAGGAAAACTGAAAGGCAGAAGTAACAACAGCAACAACAAAAAGACACGAGTCTATCTAAACCAGCGAATATCCCTGTTGCCATGTACCAATGAGTACTGGCCACAGCTGAGGGATGGGTTGGGGAGGCAAGAGAAATCCCTTTTCCCTCGCTCCTCCTGCTGGTAGACCAAGGGAAACTGAGAACAGACCCCTCTCCCTACCCCCCCCCCCAAAAAAAAGGGATAGTCATTTATAGAGCTTTTCTTAGGGAATGCATGGGGTGGGGGGAAGATTCCTCCAAAGGTACTGACAATTATCTTCAACACAATTCTTCCTGGGGTACAGGGACTCATGGGGGCCAATTAAAAGTTGTTGTATGAGCCTAACAAAATCTGTGCCACTCGGCAGCATGCTCACCCAGCTCCATGAAAGGTCCTCTGAGCTCAGGAATTCCTTGGATCCCCTCCACCAGTGAGACTAGCTAGTATCGATTATATTATGTTTTAAAGTTTGCAAAGTTCTTTACATAGGTGATCTCATTTGACAAGCCTGGAAGTAGAGCTGGGAGTAGAAATATGAAACTTCAGCTCTTAGGCTGATGCTCCATCAAATCCTGAGCCTCTTATAAAACTTGCAGATTCTATTGATAGACTCCCAGGAATCTTCTGTGCGGTGTCTGTCCACACCCCAGTTTTGCCCTCTGCACTGGCTAAGAGCATCAAATGTGAACATTTGGAGAATTTTCGTCCATGTAGCAATTGTGGCTGAGCTTTTAGGCCAGGCAGCTGTAGTAATTAGCTGCTTGTTTTAAAAAAAAAATCAGATGATATTTATAAAGGTTTCAGCTTTTAACTCCAATTGAAGAATACATGAAGATTAAAGATTTTCACTATTATAATTAAATTTAAAAAAACCACCCAAACCGGCATGCCATTTCATAATGATGCAAAGAACTTGAGAGTGACCATGAATTTCTTTATGCTTTTTCCCCTTTATTTAAACTAAACATCTATATTCCCTGGAGAAGAACTAGGTGGTACAATGGTTAGAGCAGGAAGAGTCAGGAAGACTCTTCTTGAATTCAAATCTGGCCTCAGACACTTACTAGCTAGGTGTGACCCTGGGCAAATCACTTAACCTTTTTAGCCTTAGTTTCCTCATCTGTAAAATGAGCTAGAAAAGGAGATGGAAAAACACTCCAGTAGTTTTGCCAAGAATCCCCCCAAGTGGGGTCACAAAGAGTCAGATACAACTGAAAACAACAAAAAACTACCCTTTCTAGGCTGATCCTCTATTGTCAGGGATTGCATAGAAGTTTTAGTCTCTCTGGGTCTCATTTTACTCATCTGTAAAATGAGGAATTTGGATTGGATTTGAATTAAATAATCTTCCAGGTCTAAAAACTCTGATCCTATGAACTAGTAATATATTAATTAGGTAGAGAGATGGTAACGTACTCTGGGTTTTATAGAGTACCAAGGAGATTGTCAGCACCCAATAAATAAGAACAACAGTAAAAATGTTTATGAATGAAAAGAACAGTATGTGGGGCAATCTAGACCTCTTCTAATTCAGGAAGAAGTTCATAGAACTATCTCCATCTTTGGAAAAATCCCAAGATCCTGTGATGACATTTATATCATACTGTGATCTCACTGTTTAGAGGCCAGATGCCTCCTGTCTTCCCATCTATTGATTCATTATTCTGAAACAGACTGGTGAACTGCCCTGATTCATTGATTGCACGGGTCAATTTTACAACCATGCTCTAAAATGGGAACAGTTGGAAAACATATAGGAACATTTTTATTTTTAAATGCGAGCCTTCTAACCCAGGCCAGACAGCTGGACCCTATTTTGTGTTTGTTTTTTCAAACAGATCTTTGGTGTCCCAAACTAGACCCAGCTGTAAGTGGTCATTGCATGTTAGAATTCTGAGCTGGGTGTTTGGGTCTGGGCTACTTGTTTAACACATGCTAGCTTTTAGGTGAACACCCCATTTGGAGGAAAAAGAACACCAATATCTTGATGTGGGTGCATCATTACATAAGCCTCAATGTAAATTCTGGACCAGACATATGGTGTATAACCTCAGCTTGACAATCTTTCCTTCCCTTACTGATTCCTGTCCTCATTAGTCACTGCTACTATGGCAGACCTTTTCTACTAGCCATACCTCAAACCCTCCTCTCCTTCCCATCCCAACCAACCCATTTACAGTAGATCATCTAACCTCCTTCTCCACCATGAAGATGGAGGCCATTTTGTGTGTATTCCCTCATACCTTTTCAGAATCCTCACCTTCTTTTTCTTCTTTCCCTCTGGTTACAGAAGAAAAGATATTCCCACCACTCACTAGGCTAATTCCTTTTCTTGAATTCTTGATTCCATTCCCTCCTTCCTCTTCCTGGACCTTGATCCAGAAGTGACCCTCCACCCCATGCATCTTGAATCTCTCTCCTTGCCAGTAGCTACTTCCTGTCTCCATACAAACATACTGAAGTATTCCCAGTTCTAGAAAAAATAAATGAACACACACACACACACACACACACACACACACTTTTCCATCATCCCTCTGCTAATTATTTCCTCTTACTCCAGCATAGCGCTTGTTTTGTATGTTAGTTGTCTGCATATTGTCTCCCCCACTAGACTGTAGGATCCTTGAGAGCAGGAACTGCCTTTTGCCTCTTTTGTATCCCCAGCATTTAGCACAGTGTCTGGCAGATAGTAGTAGGTGCTTAATAAATTTTTATTGATTGATTCAGGTACTATCCCATATCTCTATTAAAAAAAAAATCTTTAGGGGCAGGTAGGTGGCACAGTGAATAGAGCACCAGCCCTGGAGTCAGGAGGACCTGAATTCAAATCCAGCCTCAGAGGCTTGATACATGTACTAGCTGTGTGACCTTGGTCAAGTCACTTAACCCCAATTGCCCTGCCTTCCTCCCTCCAAAAAGGAAAAACAAAATAAAAAAAAAAAGCTTTTAAAAATACTTTTAAAATTTTGAGTTCCAAATTCTCTCCTTCCCGCCCTATCCCTATCCATTAAGAAGGAAAGCAAATATAATACCCATAATATATGTAAAGTCATGCAAAACTCTTTCCATATTTATCACTAAGTTTCTTGAAGTTATCTAGGGTTGGTGCTTTCACTTCCTCTCTATCCAAGCTCGCTTCAGCCCCTTGCAACTTCACTGTTCAAAGTCATCGATCACCTCCTAATCATCAGGGCCAGTGACTTTTTTTTTTAGTCCTCATCCTTTCGGCAGCTTGGTCACTTCCTCTTTTAGAAACGTGCACACACGCGTGCACACACATGTGCACACACGCACCCTCGTTCCCCTATCTCTCCAGCCCCTTTTCTGTCTTTTATTGGCTTCTTAGTCTTTTATGTTACCCTTCAATGTGAGTGCACCTCAAGGGTGGGTCTATAGTTCGTCTCTCCCTGCACTTTCTTCCTTGGTAATCTCATTCCGTTCCAAGACTAGAAACAGCTACAGATGCAGCTCAAGTCTATCTCTCCAGCTCGACTTTTTTTTTTTTTTTGCTTTTTTTGGAGGGGGAAGGGCAGGGCAATTGGGGTTAAGTGACTTGCCCAAGGTCACACAGCTAGTAAGTGTTAAGTGTCTGAGGCCAGATTTGAACTCAGGTCCTCCTGACTCTGGGGCCAGTGCTCTATTCACTGGACACCTAGCCGCCCCTCCCTTTTTTTTTTTTTTTTTTTAGCTCTACTTTCTCTTTTGTATTTTTATGGGACACAGGTATCTCTTCCTCTAGAATGCAAAGTCCTTCAAAGTAGGGATTGTCTCATTCTTTGAAGCTTATAGTAATAATAATAGCTAAAATTTATATAATGCTTATTATGTGCCAGGCTTTGTGCTAAGTACTTTATAGTTACTATGTCAGCTGATCATCACAACAACCCTGGGAGGTAGGTGCTATTATTATACCCATTTAATAGATGAGAAAACTCAAACAGAGGTTAAGCAACTTAACCTGGGTCACACAGCTAATACGTGTCTTGGGTCAGATTTGAACTCAGATCTTCTTGATTTGAGACCCAACCCTCCGCTGTACAACCTAGCTGAACCATGAGATGACTCATGGGAATCATGAGGCAATATATAAATGCTAGCTTTTAATACTAGCAACAGCAGCAACAGCAACAGCAACAGCAGTAGCAGCACCAGTAGTATTAGTAGTGATGGTAGTAGTAGTAGTAGTAGTAGTAGTAGTAGTAGTAGTAGTAGTAGTAGTGATAGGAGTAGTAGTAATAGTAATGACAGTAGTAGTAGTAGGGTAGTGGTAGTGGCAGTGGGTGGTAGTAGCAATAATAGTAGTGATAGCAGTAAGAGTAATGGTGGTGATAGTGTCATGGTGGTAGCAGTAGTAGTAGTGGTAGTAGTGGTTGTATCCCTAGTTCTTAGCATCGTGATTGGCACAGAGTAGGCACTTAATGAAAGTGCCTGTTTGTTGATTGGTTAATTGTACGAACCTAACATGCCCCAAACCTCGCTCATCATCTCTCCCGATTTC
Organism: Pseudochirops corinnae; assembly: GCA_028646515.1. Classification (NCBI taxonomy): domain Eukaryota; kingdom Metazoa; phylum Chordata; class Mammalia; order Diprotodontia; family Pseudocheiridae; genus Pseudochirops; species Pseudochirops corinnae. Next base: position 103,960,982 of record CM053592.1, on the reverse strand, counting down.
ACCTTTTCTGCCGTGGCCCCATATTTTCCCAGTCTCCTGCATCCATACCTCGGGTTACCATTGGCTCGTCTCCCTACCTCACCTCATTTCCTACATTTCCCTGGCCTCTCTCTTCTGCATTAGTACAGGGTCTTGTTAATACCTGCATCACCTATAACAATAACAATTCACATTTATAAAACACTTCAGGGTTTGTAGAGTGCTTTCCTCACACCCACTCTGTGATGTATAGCAGTAGCCTTTTTCCCCACCTTTACTCTCATTTCTTCAATACATTCTTCCTGTTGCTTTCAGCATTTGTAATCTTTCATCGTATTACCCTTCTACCCACAAATCTTCCTATGGCCTCCTAAATAAAATTCGAACTTCTCTGTTTGACATTCAGCATCTTATACAATCTTGAGTCACCCTATCTTGCTTAGTCAGTTCGTATTTTTCTTCTTGTATATTCCTGCCAATTTAGATAACTTTTTTCCACTCCCCCGACACCCACAAACAGACATTGAGCTCTCATGCTTCTGACCTTTGCTCAAGATGTTTCTCATTCTTGGAAAGTCCTACCTGGCAATCTTCATCTGCCCATCTAGATTTCCTGCAGAGTCCATCTCAAACAACACCTTTTGCAGAGAGCCTTGCCTGATTCTCTTCCACCTCAGGCCTCACATAAAACAAAATGCTCTCTTATTCATTTATGAAATAATCTTATTTATTGTCATCATTTGTATATTTCCCTAGTAGATTGTAAACTCCTTGTAGGTCACGTCTTATCTAAATTTTCTATCTCTCTCAATGTCTAGCACAGTGTTCTGTATATAATAAGCACTTAATAGATGTCTCTTACTTTGTGTTGCTTTGAATCGTACTATGTTGTATTGTAATATTTTGATGCCAGATACTCTCTGAGGACATGTACAAGGAAACCAATCATGCTAGTATTCTTTGGCCACTGTCCAATTATCATAGCTTTGGGAACTGTGTGTACCGATCACAATGGCCCCAGAAACACCTATGGAACATATACAAATGTAACTGTGGGGCTACAGGGAGAATGACCTCCCCCAATCTCACTAGATACCCCAATGTAGTTTGAGGCCTGAAAAACTATGTTTTTTTTTAAAAGCCTGAGGCACTTGTGTCGAAAGAGTTCGAGGCATTTTTAAATGAGTTCACATGTGTGTCCATGTGTATACACACATACCCACACATATGGTATCCAAATCTTTATGAAATATAAAAGAAAATCTTATTAACTTCTCTCCACCCTCTTCCTGAATTTACCTTAGACAGAAGCCAGAGAATTGAGAAACAGGGCTGAAATGTTACAGAGTCCTTGGGGTTGCTGTATCAAGTCCCTTATAAGCTCTAGTGAGATCAGATTGTTGGCCTCAGATCGAGTAACCTAGACTGAGGTAGTGGGAAACAGCTTGGCAGGATGTCTGCTTCTCCTGCAAGAATCTAAGGGAAGGAAAAAGATAAATATCCTTCTCCTTTTCTCCTAGAAAAATCAGGGAAAATGAGCTCAAATAACAAGGCAGCCAGCTAAAAGTGGTGTGCTGGGTTATACACTAGAGCCAAAAAAAAAAAAAAGGGCGAGAAGCAAGTCCTCATTTTTCTTAATACCATGAACACTACTAATTATATGAGGACTCTATTCTTAATAATAACAAGAGGGCTTAGGGCTCTAGGAAAGTTCACAGAAAGGTCTTAAATCCGGTGTGACAGCTGATTATTTTGGCCTGTGCAGTTGGAATAGGCCCCAGAATGCTACTTGTGAACAAAGATGGAGAAAATTTAATTAATTTTCAGCTTAACATGTTTAAAAATGATATTTTTAATGGAACTAAAAAGTTCTAGGAAAGAACACAAATTTCTCAGTTCCATGAAGAGCAACGGTGCCCCATCTGATTCTCTCACCTATTTAGAATATCTTGGCTAAGTCTGAAATAGTACAAGCTCAAGGCTGCAAAATCTATATGGAGCGTTAGGGTTGGATATTTTTTCAAGGGACTTTTAAAAGGCTATGATTACATGACAATGAAATAAAGGATGCCTGACAGGGTGAGGAAGCTACGTGCCCAAAACAGGAAGACTTTATGGAAAGATCATCCACATGGGATATTTTGGTCACAGACCTCGTTTTCTGTCCTACTCTTGTGACATAGATCATTTCCAAGGCCTCTGGATTTATAGCAAGAAATAGTAATCTGTTATATAAAAGTAATGGAACCCCTGAAATTCAAAATGGCGCCCTTCCAGGGAGTCACAATTGGAGTATAGTGTTGTACTTCTCTCTGAAGGAGACAGGGAGACAGGACAGGGGATTAAACCTTGAGAAAAGCTTTGAAGAGCACCCAAATCATTTTGGGCCTCATTCTGTCTGAATGAAAATCTCACCAAAATTATTTGAGGAAAGTAAAGAATGTTCCTCCAAAATGTTGCTACATAATTCTCTTTTTAATATAAGACAGCAGTCAGCACATACAATATGCATGGCCAGTTGGGTGTGTTTTATCTAGCAATGTTACACAAAAATACCCTGAGCTTTTATGGACATTAACTTTTTTTTTAATGGAATGGCTAAACATTCATGAGCTAGTTCCCTGAGAGTATTTATAATTTATTCAACTATCTGTGAATATATTTAGGATTGAGAAAAAATAAACTTTAAAACATTTTTTTACTTGACTTAATGACTCCAAATAAATCCTCTTTGCAGATTACATTGTGTTGTTTGCAGAAAATGTGAGAAAGATGGGCTGGAGAAAGATGAGGGATGGCAGGTAGATGGCCAAAGTGTTCACTGGCATGCTTTTGTTATTAGAAGAAATCAGAGCACGTAGGTTTGAATCTCCTCTCTATACATACCCCCAGTGACCTTGGTCCTTAGGAACTCATCTGTAAAATGAAAAGCTTGAATGAGGTGAATTCAAAGATCCCTTCCAGCTCCTCCTCACCTTCCCTATCCAGTCTTAAAGAAAGATTTCTTCTCATTTCCACCTGTGCTCTTGATCCCATCCTCTCCTAGCATACCTGGGTGTTCTCTTCCTTTCATGATTGCCCCACCCCCTTTTCTTCCATCTTCCATCTCCACTGGCTTCTTTCCCTCTATTTACAAGCATGTTCAGGTCTCCATTAAGTGGAGAAAAAACAAATCTAACTTTCAATATGTCTTGTCCTTTCAGGCTATTACAAACTCCTGAGGTTGGTGACTATCTCATTCCTCTTGGCATCCTTCCACAGGACCTAGCACACCACCTTGCAGCCAAGCAGCCAAATGTTGATGAAGTTTGATATAGTCTTGCTTGTTCCCTAATTGTTGTAAGCATCATAGATTGTATATTGTAAATCCCTGGAAGGCAGTAACTGTGTTTTGTACTTAAATTTTTTTTTCTCCTTCTTTAGCACAAGACTGGGCACATAGTAGGCAAATAAATATTTCAAAAATAAATTAGCCCCCGGGGACTAAACATGAGTTCAGGGACTATTTGATTCTTCAGGTCAATAGCAGAAGAAGACCTTTACTGCCTAATTCTCATTCATCTATTCACTCATTCATTCATTCCTTTATCCACTGAACATTTACTGTGCATTAAGTGTTGTTCGTTATATATTATATTTCTTCTGGACTATCACCCTGAATGACTATCCTTTCCTCCATCTCAAAGAAGAGATACTGCTTCTCAGGGTACCTCCTGAAGGTCCAGGCTGGTACCAAAGACTCCTCTCTTGATGCCTTTAAATAAAACAGCACTTCTCAACCTGTGGGTCACGATGCCTTTGGGGGTCAAACGACCCTTTCACAGGGGTCACCTAAGACCATCAGAAAACACATATTTCCTATGGTCTTAGGATCCGAGACACTGCTCCTCTATCCGTCTCCAGGCGGGTCTGCCCACATGCAGATATGCCCACATATGAGTATTAAAGGGTCAGGGCATTAGGAAGGTTGAGAACTACTGAAATAGAAGCTTGTTAGGAATATCCTAGAGGGGCTTATGCTTTGGGTGACAATTAGCTAGATGACTTATGAGCTCTCTTTCAACTCTGAGATTTTATTATTCCCATAAGTCTTTAGCAGCAAGAATATCAAATTGGGTGTCAGAGAATTTGGTTTCAGATGTAAAGTTTCTACTTACTTTCTGAGTGATCTTGGGGAAATTGTTTTCTTCTCTCTGGGCCTGAATTGCTTCATCCATAAGCTCAGCGCATTGGACTCCATGATTTCCAAGGTCCCTTTTAGTTTTAAATTCTAGGATCCTATGAGTTCCCTAGAAAAGACCCCACCTAAACATAGACTGAATGTCTCCTCTTTGCTGTAGGAAACCTTACTAAAAAAACCCCCAACTTTGTATGGATAAGTTGTTTCTAAGTCCCCATAGAAATGGATGATTGGAAAAAATTAATAGGAGTGCTTGATGGAAGTCAGTTTAGTTACCAGTGGCTATTTCTGTTTCTTTTTCTTTTTGGATAAAATTAAAAATCAAAATCCCCCAAATATTCAGAAATGGTTTGAGATATCACCTAGTCCAGCCTTTGGTATTTGAGGGACTTCTCATAAACAATTCTAGCCATATGCCATCCATCCTGTTTCTCATAGACTTCCAAAGACAGAAATCCTCTTGCCTTTCCTTTGATCTTAAGCAGGGTTTCACAATTCTCACTTCTTTAATCCTGCTGTTCTTTTAATTATTGCTTTTTTTTATCCCAGCAAATATAAAAATTTGAAAAGAAAGAGAAGAAAACAAAACCAAATAACATATGCACCACGTCTAATAGCATATATAATTTGCCACACCCATAGCCCCTCACATTTCCACTGAAGGGAGTTCACATTTTCTCAGATCTTCTTTTGGGGCCAAACTTGGGCACTATAATTACACACCCTTCAGTTTGATTTTTATTGTTCTTTCCCCTGATATTGTTGTAGAGTCTCTGTCTCTGTCTCTGTCTCTGTTTCTCTCTCTGTGTCTCTGTCTGTCACTGTCTTTCTCGCTGTCTCTGTCTGTCTGTCTCTCTCCCACTTAATTTCTCTGCTTCTATGTAGTTTGTATTAGTTCACATACATCTTTTCCTATTTCTCTGTATTTTTCATATTCTCATTTAAGAAATGGCATATTAATAATTTGTTCCATTACATATGCCATGATTTGTTTAGCTGTACTCCAATAAATAGGCACCTAGTTTCCAATTCTTTGCTCCCACAAAAAGTGGTACTACCAATATTTTGGTATATATAGGATTTGTGGAACCTCCTGGAAACATTTGCCTAGCAGTGTGATCTTTGGGTCACTTTTTCTTAAAGCATAATTTTAATTGCTTTCCATAATGGGTCAACCAATTCCGAACTCCACTAATAGTGGATTAGTGTGCCTATCTTTTCACAGAATATAATATTTCCATTTTTTTTCCCTCCAGAATGAACTATTTCCATATTTTGTCATCTTTGCCCATTTTTTGGGTGCGAGGTAAAATCTCAGGGTTGTTTTGATTTGCATTCCTCATTGTTAATGATTTGGAGTAATCTTTCATATGGTTGTTAAAAATTTCCAATTCTTCTTTTAAGAACTGTTTATTCACATGCTTTGACCGCTTGTCCTTTGGGGAATGGTATAAACCTCAATGTTAACCACTCAAGCTATAATACGAGTAATTTTCATATTTGGTTCTCCTTGTACAACAGCTGGTCACCATCTCTATCCCTCAGGTTTAACAATAAAATCTTCTTGATTTCCCACATTTGTTTCGTATGCTTTCTTAATATATGTTGGATAGACACAATCAGCTCCCCAATTCTCCTTTTGCTATATGGGGAAAAAAGTGGCTCATTTAAGATGTGGTTGCCCTTAGTCACATGAAAGTCTTGAGCTGCATATGCTTAGTACCAGACCAAATGGGACCTTTTTATTGGTGTGTTGCCTCCATGATCCAAATGAAAGATTTGCTATATCCCGTTCTCACAGAATCATAGAATTTCAGCATTGGAAGAGAATTTTGGGGTCATCTGGTCTAATCTATACCTTAAAACAGTGGTTCTCAACCTGTGGGTTATGTTCAATTTGTAACAATGAAAATACATCCTGCATATCAGATATTTACATTACGATTCATAACAGTAGCAAAATTACAGTTATGAAGTAGCAATGAAAATAATTTTATGGTTGGGGATCACCACAACATGAGGAACTGTATTAAAGGGTCACGGCATTAGGAAGGTTGAGAACCACTGACTTAAAACAATTCACTAAAACATACCTGACAAGTCATCATCTGGCTTTTGCATGACAACATCCAGTAAAGGGGAATTCATTACCTCTGGAGGTTGTACATTCCATTTTGGGATATTGAATTGTCAGGAAGTTTTTCCTTATATCAGATCTAAATCTGTCTCTTTACAGATTGTTACTCCTTTCACCCTCTGTGACAACAGTGCAAGTCTAATACATTTCCAAATGAAAACCTTTCAGGTACTGAAGACAGCTCTCATGCCCCACCCCACTCCCTACAGGCTAAGCATCCCCAATTCCTTCAACTATCCTTGATGTGGGATGGACTCAAGTACCATACTTCACTATTCTAGGTGACTCTCTGCAGATATTCTCTAGCTTATTAGTGTCCTTTCTAGCCTGTAGGATCTGGAACCAAAACTAATGTTCTAGTTATGGTATGAACGGGTAAGAATAATAATTGTCCTCATTTATATAAAGTGCTTTAAATACTTAATTTCATCTGATTGGTGAAACAAACCTATGAAGTAGTTGCTATCCTTAGCCTAATTTTACCTGTGAAGAAACTGAGTCTCAGAGAAGTTATAGGCTTTGCCCAGGGTCGCATGGCCAGTGAACATCTGAAATAGGATTTGACTCCCAAATTATCCTGAATCCAAGTTTATTACTCTTTCCACAACTGCCCTGCCATCTCCTAAAAAGTCAGCTGCTTCTAACATTACTTGGTCTAGGTAGATGGCAGTAGTCATTTCCTTCCAAAACCCGTTTTCCACACACACACACAAAACCAGTTTGAAAACTCCCCATCATCATTGAGAAAGAGAGACCATTTCATACTAGCTAGATGCATGGAATGAATGGTCTCTAGGAAACTAGCCATGTTTAAATGGAAGATAAATTATTTGTCAGTTTGGCACTTTTAAAATCATAATAATCCAGGGTGGCTGGGTGGCACAGTGAATAGAGCATTGGCCCTGCAGTCAGGAGGACCTGAGTTCAAATCTGGCCTCAGACACTTAACACTTACTAGTTGTGTGACCTTGGGCAAGTCATTTAACCTCAATTGCCCAGCCTTCCCCCCTTCAAAAAGCAAAACAACAACAACAACAACCCAAAACCCAAAAAACAAACCAAAAAAAATAATAATAATCCTTTCTGCATTAACAGAAGCTATGGAAAAAGCGCTTTCCTCTTCCTTTGGACCCATAGCTTTTCACTATGAAGAGTGAGATCCCCTGTGATAAAAAATATGCGCATTTGTAAAAGGGCACTAAAGTATTCAAAAATATCCTTTGCACCCTCCTCTCTCCCCATACCATGTGTTACCTATCCTACCTAACTAGTCCTGGTCTAGTTTTGAGAGATTTAACCAGTATTTTCTTTCACACTTTGCATACTTAACACACATTCACATACATGTACAAACACACCTCTACCTATAACCCGGATCAAAGCTATCTACTTTTAACATTAAGGCAATGTTGGTAGAGTTGTGAACTGACCCAGCTATTCTGGAAAGCATTTTGGAATTATACCCAAAGGGCTATAAAGCTGTGCATACCCTTTGATGCCGCAATAGCACTACTAGGTCTGTATCCCAAAGAAATCATATAAAAGGGAAAAGGACCCATATTTACAAAAATATTTGTAGCAGTTTTCTTGTGGTGGCCAAGAATTGGCAATTGTGGGGATGCACATCATTGGGAAATGGCTGAACAAGTTGTGGTATACAAACGTAATGGAATACTATTATGTTATAAGAAATGATGAACAGGCAGATTTCAGAAAAACCTGGAAAGACTTGCATGAACTGAAGCTGAATGAAGTGAGCAGAACCAGGAGAACATTGGACATAGTACCGGTCACATTGTGTGATGACCAACTTTGATACACTTAGTTCTTCAGTTCTCTAGCTTATTAATGTCCTTACAATAGACTCACAATAGAAAATGCATTCCACATCCAGAGAAAGAACTATGGAGTCTGAATGCACATTGAAGCATACTATTTGCTCTCTCTCTCTTTTTTTTTTCATTCTTGGAACTTTTCCCTTTTGTTCTGATTCTTCTTTCACAACATGACTAATGTGGAAATATGTTTAACATGATTATATGTGTGTAGCCTATATCAGCTTGCACGCTGTCTTGGGGTGTGGAGAGTGGAGGAAGGGAAGGAGAAAAAGAATTCGGAACTTAAAAACTTATAAAAGTGAATATTGAAAACTGTCTTTATGTGTAATTGGAAAAGTAAAATACTATTTAGTGTGGGGGGAAGCTGTCTACTTTTGTCATAAATAATGAAACAGGACCTACCTACCATGATGACAATAATAGCTAATATTTGAATACCACTTGAAGGTTTGCAAATAACTTTACATATATACCCTCATTTGATCTCCTAATGAGTTGGTAACTGTGCTAGGACCAGGATTCAATGTGCTTCTGTCTGTTGAGTTCTTAATTTTACGGTTAGAATATAGTGTCACCCCTTCCCTGTTAACCCTCAAGTGGCCAGGGTGGGACTGTTAGTACTAATTTATAGGATATCTAATCACTTGGGTAGGGTTTTCTGGGACAACATCCTCATATTCCTTCTTTTAAAAGATTTGATAGGACACGGTAAGGGACAAGTTAAGCCAGAGGGGAAACATTCAAAGTTGCTTATTATAATAATTATGCTTATTATAATAATTATAATTATTATGCTTTTGTGAATTTCCTCTTATGGAAATTGGTAGTCTTTTAACGTAATACTGTAGATCCTCTTTTTGCCTCCTAGCTCCTACATACTTTTAAACCCCAATTTACATTCCATTTCTTCAGTGAAGCCTTTTGTGATTTCTCGCTCCCCATCCTCATCAATAATAAGTTTCTTCTGGGATCTTGTGTAGCAGTTTGCTTTAAAACAATTCTCTACTGCATATATCTTGTATAATTTTTTCTTATAATTTTTGTGTGTGTCAGGCATTGGAGCAATGGCTGTGTGTGTTGCAAGGTGAGGATATCCAGAGACACTGATCTCCCTCCACTGTCATCCCCAATATTTACACCTAGATTGGCTCCTAGTTGTGCTACAGTTCTCTCTCTCTGACTCTAATTTCTTTTCATAGACATAGTGCAAAGGGGTTGGCTCCAGTAATGTGCTGCTAAAGGTTTAATAAACAGCTTTCTGAGAAAAAAAGCTATGTGTATGACATGCTTTTAAGTTGAATTTGAGTTATTCACATTTTCTGCATCCCTTTATTATTCTAGATAACCAACAAAACAATACAATCAAGCCCAGATCTGTAGCATTTGTCAATTTCTGATACGTAAATGCTCATACTGACCATTTAAAAATCAGCTTTCTAGAATCCTGTTTGAGCTGGCTTTATCTACAATAGTTTGAAGCATTCAAACTCTTCCCAGCAGATCTTAGACTCAATCATCCCAATGAGGTATGAGTGGTTCAGAATGGCCCCACAAATATGTAGGCATAGAAGATGTCCCCAGTGCTCTCAATGAAGTGCTAATGAGCATGTCCACACTCTGCATGGGGAAATGTACAAATTGGTAGCTCTTTTCTCAGGTAAGCACATCAAGTTGACCAGGCTCCCTTTTTCAACCTCCTACATGCATATAATCAAATTCACTTGTTTTATTGTCAGTTCTGTGAAGGCAGGGTCTGAATCTCCTCCAAACTTTGTATCTTTTATTGCTCCTAGTACAGCTTTCTGCAGAAGTGGTACTTAATAAATATTTCTTGTTGCTTCTTTCTCCCTCATCCCTTCACCCCAACATATGTAGAGTAACATTGTTGAGATTAGAATAATGTGAAATTTGGTGCTAACAGACTTAGATGACTTTTTAGATTTTTTTTTGACTAAGTATCAAGACATAGTTTCTCATTTTCCTTCTTCTCACACCTAGCTATCACCAGAACTAACTAACCTAGACACATAGTGCTGGCCTCAAAAGCAAGTGAGTCAAAGACCAGAATCACAGACTTTGATTGAAGAGCTGGAAAGAATTTGAGTGGCCATGCTGCCCAACTCATCTACAGAAGGAATCCCTACTATAATATATACATTTGGTCAGTCAGCCTCTGCTTGAAGACTACCAAGGAGGACCTGTTACCTCTCAATAAGGTCATTCTATTTTCATATAGCTCTTATTTTTAGGCAGCTAGGTGCTGCAGTGCATGGAGTGCCAGGCCTGGAGTCAGAAGAACTGAGTTCAAATCTAGCTTCAGACACTTATTAGCTGTGTGACCCTGGGCAAGTCATTTCATGCTGGTTGCTTCAGTTTCCTCATCTGTAAAATGAGCTGGAGAAGGAAATGGCAAATCATTCCAGTATCTTTGCCAAGACGATCCCAAATGGGGTCACAAAGAGTTAGAGATGTCTAAACAACAACAATTTTTAGGAACATTTCTTAATATCAAGTTTAAATTTGACTCTTTGAAACTTCTGCACATTGCTTCTGGTTCTGCCCTTTGGGGCCAAATAGAAGAAGTCTGCTCGATCCTCCTCATGACAGCCCTTCAAATAACTGAAGACAAACATTATGTCTTTCTCCCCCTTCCCCCGCCTTAGTTTTTCTTTCTCTAAGTCTAACATTCCAAATTCTTCAACTACTCCTCATATAACATGGATCAAGGCTCTTTGCCATCCGGGATTCTCTTGAGTTCATTACTGTCTCTCTTAATGGTGGCCCTTAGGACAGAATATGATATTTCAGAATGAGGTCTGCTGAGACCAGATACAGGGGACCATCATCTTCCTGTTCATGGAGGCTATGCCCTCTCGATGTAGCCCAGCACTGTCTTACCTATTTTGGCTGCATCACACTGCTGACTCACAGTGAGTTCCAAACCACTAAATCCTCCTAGATCACAAAGCTCTATGCCTTGAATACATGGCCTCTGGTACATTGGGAGGATTTTTAATGAAGGATTTATGGGAAGATATGGAAAGGAAAGTTTAAGTCCTACCCCAGATCTTTGCCTTGTGTGACTCTGGGGAGATCCTTTCGCAGCTCAGTGTACCCTGAGTGTCCTCTCTAAAACTGTAAATTGTTGATGGGAATCAGTGGATGGAGATTCCAGACTGGGAATTCCTCTCTCCAACACCCCCCCCCCTCCAAGTCCCCTACCCCTGATGAAATCACAAGTCAGAACCATCTCACAAGTCTCATCAACCAGTCAACTAGCCTTTAATTACTTACTATATGCCCAGTACTGTCCCAAGGACCAGAGAAAGAAAGGCAGAAAGCAGTTCCTGACCTCAAGTAGTATATGCTCTACTGAGGAAGATATAGAAAGAACTAGGTCTATTGATGATATATACAGAGCAGATGAAAGCAATCTGAAATGGGAAGGAATTGGTAGATGGGGAGACACAGAAAAGCCTTCTGTAGAAGGTGAAATTTGAATTAAGTCTTGAAGGAAGCCAGGGAATAATACTGAGGTGGAAGATGAGAGGGCAGAGCATCCTAGGCATGAGGGACTCCAGTTAAAAGGCACAGAGGTGGGAGATGAGGTCCTGTGCTCTAAGATTACAAGAATGCCACTGTAGCTGACTAAAAATGAATGAGAATAGTTTAGATAAGAAGACAAAAAGGGTTTGAGATCTTTTCCAAAGAAATCCTTCATGTCCTGGAGACTGATACACCAAAGAAATCATTGTAAAATCAGAAAGCAAATAGCCAACTGCCTGCCATGCAGACCACAGAGATATAGTTGATCGGGGCTATGCTTGACAACAATAATTAGGCACGCCCATCAGCAAATGGTCAGCTTTCTTCCACATAACTCTAATCTAGTGGTTCTCAACCTGTGGGTTATGTTCAATTTGTAACAATGAAAATACATCCTGCATATCAGATAGATTCATAACAGTAGCAAAATTACAGTTATGAAGTAGCAATGAAAATAATTTTATGGTTGGGGGTCACCACAACATGAGGAACTGTATTAAGGGGTTGTGGCATTAGGAAGGTTGAGAACCACTGCTCTAATCATATTCATTCATCAGATGTCTTATGGACTTCTATTAGGCAAACTTTTATTAATCTATAGGCAGATCTCAATTAGTACGAATAAGGAATATCCCCCCAAGGGATCACATTATTTGAATTGCCACTGTATATTTCCTCTGGTTTGAAACCAGTGGCCATATTTTACATAAATATAACTTCAAAAAGTGAGAATTTGAGGTTTTACCATGATCTCATTTTAGAAATCGGTAATCAACTTGGTCCAAGAGTTCAGCAAAGATTGAAGAGGAAAATCAAAGCCTTAGTGCTGATTGGCTACCATGTTTCCTCTGAGTATTGGTGCAATTTCTACAGAGGTCAGTGGCATTATAGCTTCACATCTGAGTCAAATTCTTCTGCAACATATTCTCCCAGTTTGTTTGGCTAGTTCCATGATTGATTTTTTTCTCTGTACCTAGAATTAATGACTTTTCTCTTTCAAAACTTCTACCCATGAAATATTTTCAAATCAAAAGAAATAAAAAAAAACTCATTTAATTTTACTCTCAACTAATTAAGGCCAATTAAGTATTTTCTTTTCATATAATTATATTGGCATATATTAACAAAAACAACTTATGAATAAATGAAATGTACCTCAGAGAAAGGAGGCCAGTCCTCAGTGGTATTTCAAGGAAAGAGCCTGCCATCAAATGTGTTTCATTTATCCTTGAGTTTTCCTGGATTGGAGGTTAAGTGCCTCAAAGACAAGTCTCTGAACAAAGCATCTGTTATAAAATTCTCCTGGAAACCTGGTTAATTACTGATCTGAATCTGCCTGAGCCTTCAGCTCTCAAGGACATTCAGAAGGCCTCCTGTTAAGTCATTTCATTTTGGGGAGCATGTTTTTCACTTATGTTTTTCTTTTCAGAGAAAAACTCCCAAATGAAAACCATTTATCCAATGATACGAAAGGATCATCAATGACTTGCTGTGGAAACTGAGGTGGCGGATGAGAAGCAAACAACTGCCATGAGGTAACTGGCCAATGGTGTTGAATAAGACAATGCACCTTTGAACAAAACAGGCCTCTCATTTGAACTCTCTGCAAGCCAAGTTCAAGGGTTGAGTGGGATCATCATACATTTCAATGGAAGGTGAAAAGACTCAGGAAGGACAGTTTCTCTTAAGACTGTGTTTGAGGGTAAAATGAAGGGTTATTCTGGTAAAATCAAACTCAGCCATTTGTAGAGAATGAATTTGAAAAACCTCTAAGCCTTCCTTTACCGCAAATGGCACTTACAAAGCCACTCTGAGTTCTTTTTCAAACATAAACAAGCCAGAGACATATGGATCACATTTTCTCAGAAATACAGATGGCTTTAAAAGTGAAGGAAAGCTGCTAAGAAAAAGCCCACATTAGCGGGTACCGCAGATGCCAAATCCTTTGGGAGGTGCTTTGAGATGTTTTGCTAACCCTAAGTACTATTGTGTTTTCTGGTCCCTAATAATAAATAGTAGTCTCCTGGATAGAATCAAATGCTTCTTTGCTAATTTAGCTCCGCAAAGAGCCCAGGAAAAGGTCCAGAACGGCCGTTTTGAGGGACAGGCAACTGCTTCTTTCTCTACCCTAATGTTAGTGTTTATAAAGCCCTTTGAGATTTGTGGGGCACTTTACAAACATCATCTCATTTGATTGTCCCAACGACCCTGGGAGGTAGGTGCGATTATGATCCTCGTTTTCCAGATGAGGACGCTGACGCAGACAGAAGTCAGGGTCATATAGTTAGAAAATGTCTGAGCTGGATTAGAACTCAGGTTTTCTTGACTCTCAGTTCAGTTCTCTGTCCTCCGTGCCATCTAGCTTCCTCACTTAGCTCCCCAGCTCTGGAAGGTGGCACCACCCTGTGGTGGTCTGTTTGAATTGCCCTTGAATTGTCCGGGCTACATTCCTGCCATACAAACTATAATTATCACCTGTAGTGGCCAGGACACCTTCTCCTCTCAATAGCATTGAAGACACAAATTCTTATCCTGCAATGTTCCCTTTTGGAAACTCCAGCAGGGACCACCAGTATTCTGTTTGCAATTGTCAAAATACCACCTTTTATTTCACAGCATGCTTAGAGAACATTTTACAATTCCAACTGTATGTAAGGGCAAATAGGCCCTGCAGGGTGGAGGAGAGGCTAGTTCAGGTTCCATGCTGGGATGAAGCAAGACACACAGAGATCATAGAACAATTGACAAGAAGTGGTTTCCTCAGTTATAGCATAGAAAGTATATCAGGAAGGAAACACTAGAATTAACTTTGGTAGACACAGCCTCCCTTACCTCCTGAGGGAAATGCATCTGGTCAGCAGATGTACATGGTGACTCTTGGGATGTTCACACAGCCTGAGACACCTGGGCTTCTCCTGGATGGGAATTTCTAAAACCCATGGATGACCAGAAAGCTATGACAATGTGGTCAGACTCTACCAGGAAGCTGTATCAAGGGAGAGCCTAGGTGAACCAGGTCCCAGGGACAGCTTTGTCCCTTTTTAGGTAAAATTAATCTGACTCATATTGGGGAGGGAGGGGGAAGAATGCAGGGAAAACCCTAGTAGATAATTAGTTCTATCACAAAGATAGGTCATGGAAGTCTCTGATCTACATGATGGGTCCTCAATTAATTTGATAAGATTACAGATGGTGGTTTTTGCAGACATCTGAGACGTACCTCCCCATGGAAGTGGCCTACCTGAGTGGATTACAGAGATTGGACCCACTTCCTGAAGACTCACTGACTGAAGTTGAAGAGGAGGAATTTGCCACGTGCTCTGCTTTCCTCTCCTTAACCCCACTCCCTGTGATTTATTAAAAAAAGAGATAATAGACACGCTAGTGAATGCTCTCACTTTCACATTTTGAGAAGACAGACCATCATAAAGTTCAAGGGGCCAGTGGTCTGGGGTGAAGGAAGAACCTGTGCCCACACCCAGTTTCTTTCACCCAGGTTACATACATATTCTTTTTCTTGAAATTATAGACTTAACAAATTTATAAGAATATAAGTCATTCCCCAATTGATAAATGGTCAAAGGATATGAACAGGCACTTTTCAGATGAAGAAATAAAAGCTGTCTATAGTTATATGAAAAAATGCTCTAAATCACTATTGATTAGAGAAATGCAAATGAAAACAACTCTGAGGTACCACCTCACACCCATCAGTTTAGTTAATATGACCAAAATGGAAAATAATAAATGTTGGAGGGGATATGGGAAAAGTGGGATGCTAATGCACTGTTGGTAGCCTTGTGAACTGATTCAACTGTTCTAGAGAGCAATTTGGAACTATGCCCAAAGGACTCTCAAACTATGCATACCCTTTGATCCAGTAATAACACTACTATGTCTATATACCAAAGAGATAAAAGGGGAAAAAAGAGGAAAAAAAACCCTATTCATACAATAATATTTAGAGGAACACTTCTCATGGTGGCTAAGAATTGGAAATTGTTGGGGAATGACTGAATAAGTGATAGAATATTATGGTGCTATAAGAAATGACAAGTAGGATGACTTCAGAAGAACCTGGACTTACATGAACTGATACAAGATGAAGTGAACAGAGCCACTGTATACAGTAACGGTAAAATTGTATGATGTACGACTGTGAATGACTTAGCTAGTCTCATCAATACAGTGATCCAAGACAATTCCAAAGGACTCATGATGAAAAATGCTATGAGCCTCCAGAGAAAGAACTGATTGGTCTGAATACAGACTGAAGCATATTATTTTTCACTTCTTTTTTGTTGCTGTTGTTATTATTAGAGTTTTCTTACACAAAATAATTAGTATGGGAATGTTTTACAGTACTGAACACATATAACCTAAATCAGATTACTTACTGTCTCAGGGAACAGGGAAGGGAGGGAGGTAGGAATAGAATTTGAAACTGGAAATTTACAAAAACAACTAATGTTAAAAATTGTTTTTACAGGTACTTGGGGGGAAATGAAATATTTAACAATCTGGTATAGGAAAAAAAAGAAATTATGTATTCAAGTTGGGAGGGTCTTTATGTTGTCTAATCTAACTTTGCACCCAGTGTAAGAGTAGAATCTTTGCCCAAATACTTCCATCTAGTGATGGGAGGCTCAATTCTTTGAGAAAGCTTTATCTTTTATCTTCTCATAATTCCATCACAGAATGGTTGTCTGCTTCCTAATGAATTCAGAGAGGCACTTTGAACTCTTCATTAAACTACCTTATTGCAGGATGAGGAAAACTCACTCCAGCAAATATCCTCGGTATAAGTTTTCAAGCTAGTTTCCAGTCCAGAATTGTACTTCTGAACTTTACCCCTAAGTTTGGGGTCCGTGTCTTACTTTGGGGACCTGTAGGAAATGCCATCAAAGAAAAAAGAAGATGAGTCGGTGATGCAGTGAGAGTGAGAACAAAAGATAACTATTGATATCCTCATGAAAGTCAAGAGGACATAAGGAAGGTCTCTAACATGTTGAGCTGACCCCTCTGGTGAACTTTTTGACAGACACAGACCGGGTTTTTCTAGGATGGAAAGGCATGAATGATTTGTGATCTGTACCATTAGAGGGTATGCCAAAATCAATGATTTCATAGATACATTGAAGCTCTGCCTCAAGTGACTATAATTTAATTGCCCAGCTTTATCCAATAACAATTCTACTTTCTTAATTACTATGATCATATGATCAAGGAGCAGGAACTTTCTAGCAGTGTGGAAACCAATATTATTTGTTTCTCTGTGGCTAGATTTTGGGGGTGATTTGGTTTCCAATGGCAAATTTTGTTTTCTTTTCTTCTAATTAAATGGCCCTTGGGCCACATTCCCAGGACAGAGTGGGTGTTTGCAACAGGGCCAATGCAACCAAATTCTGATTGTGAAATTGTTTTTAGAAATACCTTTAGGCGGCTCATTTTAGATATGATTTAAAAGCAAACAAATGATCAAAGAAAACAAAACTAGAAAAAGCTTATTTCCCTGGGGCAAACTGACTCACTTATGTGCTCCCAGAGGCCCAGAGCATTTTATTTTATTTTTTTGCTTTTTGGAGGGGGGAAGGCAGGGCAATTGGGGTTAAGTGACTTGTCCAAGGTCACACGGCTACTAAGTGTTAAGTGGCTGAGGTCAAATTTGAACTCAGATCCTCCTGACTCCAGGGACAGTGCTCTATTCACTGCACAACCTAGCCACCCTGGCCCAGAGTGTTTTAGATCATGCACCTGGACCTATTGTAAATTAGGGCTCTCTCTGGAAGTCCGGGTTCAATCTAAGCCAACAAGAATTTATTCAGTCCCTGCTATGCTAAATGAATAGCAAGTTCCTCCAATGTAAAAATAGAATGTAAGCTCACTGAGGGCAGAGAGTATCTAATTTTTGTCTTTGTATCATTAGCACGTAGCATAGTGCCAGGCACGTATATGCTAGGTGATATGCAAATCATGCATGAAAACAATACCCTGCTGCGAAGCACACAAATCTCTGTTCATTGCTAGAGTTGAAGTAGCACCAGCTTGAGAGTCAGAGAATTTGGGTTTAAATCCCAGTTCTGCTACTCCACTGCCCCTTTGACCTTGGATAAGTGTCTCTGTAAAATGAGGAGGCTGGACACATAACTTCCAAGGTCACTTCCAGTTCTAAATCTATGATTGTAGCCAAAATGCATCCTATTTCTAATTCAAGGATAAGGATGGAGATCAGACCTATGATTTTGTGGTTATTTATCACTCCCTGAAGAGAAACTCTCCACTAACGCAGGACTTACAAAGTGAAGGAGCAAACAACTTCTGCAGCTCAGATGGTTGTTCAAGGCGCTGGCACAGCAAGCAGGATGTCTTAGAAGTTGAATTTGGTCTCAGCTTCTCCTGGATCCAAAGCCTGGAGCTCTCACCTCCAAATAACAGGACATTGAAATACAAACAAGCCAGCAGCTCCAAAATAACATTTGGAGGAGTTAATTACAAGGATTTGTAAACATGTGGAGTACATTTTTCCTTAATGATGCAAAAGAATTAAAAAATACATTTATTTATTTATATTTAATTTTGGGGTTTGGGAATTTTTTTTTTTTACATAAGGAACAAAGTCACTGGTAGACCTGGACTTGGGCTGTGTAAAATCTCAGAGCTTTTGAAAAAGAAATTTGTGTGAGATACTTGTCAAAACCAAATGTAGCCATACTGGCCAATCTCTGCAACAGACTGTGCCTTCTTCCCAGCACCCAGGGAAGCACAAATCCTTTCAGAGGGATAATAAGGTCTGGGCTTTTTCACACCAGCCAGAGGAGAATGGAACTCACCTCTGTAGGAAGCTTTACTCAGTCCTCCCAACAGGCTTTCCTACCTCTCTGGCCCTGTGAACCCTTTTAGAAAGCCTGTCCAGACAAGAACAATGTAATATTCAAATAAACAGAATCCAAAGGCTACCCTGGTAGTTATAATCTGTGGGCAAAGATTTAGCTAATGTGAAACAGAGCAAAGACTTTGTTTAATAAAGTGAATTATGTATTCCCATCCACGAACACCTTGGCCTGGTGTGAGCCCTTTGGCCCCAGGCAGTCCCATAATGAATGCCACCTCAGACCCAGCCTGATAGCCCAGTTCTCTATAGCACCTTTGTCCCGGTAAAAAGCCCACAGACCCTGAAGAGTTTCATGCAAATCAGAACAGCAGGTCACTGCATATGAGGGCTGATTGCAATTATTGGCAAAACAAAACTGGAAGGTTGATCCTGCCTTTGTACACAGGTGGTTCCTTGACCATTAGTGAGTGTTTAAATGGAATTAATTGGCTACTAGTGGAACCATTTCAACAACATTTGTAATAGAGACTGGGGAACTTCCAGCATCTATAATAAATAGGGCTTATTAGCATTTCTATGCTCAGATGAGCAACATATGAAAGCTTAAGCTATTGCTCAGGCCATTACTAACCTCCCAACAACCTTTCTAAAGGACCTCCCCTTACTCTGTTGGATGAGATTTCGTGACTCTTTTGTAGCATTCAGTCATCTTAATTGGGCTCTTTTCCTGGTATCCAGGATAACTAAGTCTTGGTGGACAATGGGAAAAGATTACTTCGAGTGATTCTGCGAAAATTCTTATTTTATCAATAACAAAGCATTTCTTCTTCTCCTTGGAAGAGATATATACTGATATATAATGAGGCATACATTCTCAGACATGGTCAAAGTCTTGGTTTGTTTTTCTTAACTATATACCCTAATTACAAGAATCATAAATTTAGAGCTTGAAGGTGTAGTGGCAATCACACTGACATACCCAGGATGGCTGCTGGCCCAGGTTCTTAGATCTGCTTTACTAGGAAAGATAGCTGTTTAAGGGGTCAACAATTTTAAAAATTATATCCATTAGTTCAGGGGAATAGTCAGCACCCTGAACTTCAGAGAAAATCCAAACAAAGGAAATAAAGAAAATAAAAGCAGAGAAATAAAGACCAACAGACAGGGCTTCTGAGAAATTAGCATAGATCAACAGACAGATCCAACTGTCTGACCAAGGCAGTACATACCAGTAGTTACCAGAGAGAGAAGCACCAACATCTGGGTTTTTTCAAACTGGGGGCCTCCTTAACAGCTATCCAGAATCTCATCTAGTCAAGTCACATTGAGTGAGCCCCAAAGCAAAATGCTAACCTCAGAGTATATATACACTTTTTAGAGCCAGAGGGCACCACAATCCTTGTGAGCCAGTGTCTAATTAGAAATTAACAAAAGGTATGAGAGCCTTTCTATAAGCAAGCCACCTATAAGCAAGCTTCCCTTAATGGGCTCCAGGTGAGGCCTATTAATGGTCTGGGAAGATCTTCTATCCCATCAACATTACAGAAGGGACCTCAGATGTCATCTAGTCCTGCCTCTTCATTCTACAGATGAAGAAATTAAGACCCAGAGTGGTAAAGTGTTGTTTACACATTGACAGGTAGTAAATAGCAGAGTCAGGATTGAAACCTAGGTCTTACAATTCCAAATCTAATGAGCTTTTTCATCATACTATGATACCTTCAGGGAGGAGTCTTTGAGAGTGGGAGGACAATAGTTGGGAAGTAATAGTATTTTTTTAAAAAAGCATTAAAATGCTTACCTTTTAAAAATAAAATTTCCTTTTTGTCTTAAAGCAAATTTCAATCATTAGATTTTAGTATTGGCTTTTGAGGTTATTTTAGCATCTTGCTAATATAAAAGGGAATTTACAAACTACAGGCATTGAACCAATGATTTCATTGGCATAGAGAACTTCTGGGCAAGGAAATTCTCTCTACCAATGCTTCTGGGCAGTTCAGCCTTTGAGCAGGGATCCTTGAACTCAGATGGGAAAATAAGGATATATCTTTATTTTTTGCTCATCCCTAACTGAAACCTAGCATTTCCTTCCATTTATTTTATGCATTAAGAACATGATTCTGAGAAAGGGTCCATAGGCTTTACCAGATTGTCAAAGGACACATGCAAAAAAATGTTTAAGAACCTTTGTCTAATAAAGGTTCTTTAGAACTGCTGAGGTTAAATGACTTGCCTAAGGTCATATAAACAGTATGGGTCAGAGGAAGGATTTGAGCATAATTCTTCCTGTCTCTGAGTCAGCTCACTATCTTCTAATGACACAATGCTTCTCAACCCTAGGAAATATCAGTATCCAGCTCTAAAATACCTTCTAACCAAAATGAAATACTCTGAATGAGAGCTCTGGATAATCTCTAGTTATACTGAAAATATAACAAGGTGACCTAGCAACATAAAGTTCAATACATATACAGGATTCTCCCTTTGGTAAATGGAGAAATGTAGACTGAATGATAAAATAGTTACAGTGACTCAGAACTGTTGGCTATAGAGGACACAACTGGAGGCCATGATGAGCTCGATTTTGTATTAATATAGGGAAAATGTACCATAGTTTCCTAGAAGTAGAAGGAACTGTATTGGAAGGGAGTGAGCTGCCTATCACTGGGGGTCTTTAAGAAGAGGTCTGGGCCATCACCAGTCATCTTGACCTATGTCTTGCCACTGGACTCCAATGACTCTGGTGGAGAAAGTGAGGCTGGTGATTTTGCATAGCCCTGCCTCACTTAAATCCAATTCATCAGCAAGTCAGCACTTCACCGTCTCGATGTCCTGGTTTTCTTCAAGAACAAAAGATGAACAACAACAAGCAGAGGTTGGATGACCATTTGATGATGTTGTAAAGAGTGGTCCCATTTGGGGAAGGGTTGATTGAGAAGCATAGCAGAGTGGAATAAATTGTCCCACTTGGAGTCAGAAATACCTTCTCTCAAATCTTGCCTTGGACATTTTCTAGATGTATGATGGGGGAGGTGGGGGGAGTAAAACCTTCAGTTTTCTTAGCTGTGAAATGGGAGATTATAATATCTACTTCAATTGGTTGTTCAATGAGATAATATATGTAAAGTGTTTTGCAAACCTTAGAGAGACTATTACTTCTGAGTTTTTATTATTATATGAATATCTTAACACACTGTGTTTGATTCAGTGAACCTGGGCCATGGGCAGCTATGGGCAAGCAGTCCAACCCAGTTCCTTAAGTCCAATACCAAATTATACACATGTTTGTCTTTAAAGAGACTGCTCAGTGTCACAGTAAATAGAGCACCAGGTCTAGAGTCAAGAAGACCAAAGTTCAAATCTAACCCCAGATCCTAGTTGTGGAATCCTGGGAAAGTCACTTAACCTCTGTTTGCCTCAGTTTCCTTGTCTGTTAAATGAAGATAATAAAAACACTAACCTTGCAGGGTTGTTGTGAGGATCAAATGAAATAATCATTATCGAGAGCTTAGCATAGTACCTGGCCCATAGTAAACACTTTGTAAATATTATCTATTATTATTATTTAAATTAGTTGAGCAAAAAAAATACAAATTTGATGTTTTGTATAACTCTTTCCAAGCAACTTCAAGTAAATAGACAATAAAAGTGCTAAAATTAAAAAAAAGAAACATAGAGAGGCAACACAGTGTGGTTGATAGAAGACTGGCCTTGAAGCCAGGAAAAACTGTCACTTGCTGGGTGTGTGACCTTGGGCATATGATCTAGGCCAGCAGTTCTCAACCTGTGGGTCACGACCCCTTTGGGGGTTGAACGACCTTTTCACAGGGGTCGCCTAAGACCATCAGAAAACACATATTTCCGATGGTCTTAGGAACCAAGACATCGCTCCTCTATCCGTCTCCAGGCAGGTCCACCCACATGCAGATATGCCCACATACTATTAAAGGGTTGTGGCATTAGGAAGGTTGAGAACCACTGATCTAGGAGATTCTCTAAAGTGTTAAATTGCAGAGAAGGGGCTGCCTTGCAGTGGTAGAAGGAATTTCCTCACCTGGGAGTTCCCTGTACTAAATAAATGAGAGGTCCAATTCTTGTTCCTAATTGATCCATTATTTTATCTTTTATAATGCCAAATGTGCATATAGACTGTGAAATTTCTTATTATAGACTTACAAAGGCTATATATATATATATATATACATAATATATGCATATACATATATGTGTGCACACACAGCTTTAGTAAAACCTGGTTAAGTAATAATGCTCCAAAGTAGCCATTGCTGTTACCTAGAAAACTAGATGTGCTATTGTTCTTTAAGAAAGATAGCTGATAAGCCAAACCTGGTTATTTTCCCCCCTAGACCTTTATGTTTCCAAATAATAGAGCTGTCCTGTATATGAGACCCCATCTATGAGCCTGAGGTCATGGGATCTCCATTACTACGACCTCTACCCACCGTGGTAGAGAGAGGCTAATAAAGTCATTCCCAAGTTTCAATGATTATTTTAATTTGGCCTCTAAAGGGGAGGATAATCTAATTCTGCCCTTTTGGGTTGGTCTGCTACTACAGACATTCATAAGAACTAAATACCAGAAACTAATTGAAAGAAGAATTGGTTTTTTTTGCCTTTATACAATAATAGTTAAAGCTGTAACTTCAGTGGGGACACTGGAACTTTGCCCTAATGTACCCAGATGGAAAGGAGGCTGACACAGCTTCCTATGCTCCTTTAGTTGGCAGAAACAAGTGGACTTAGCTCTGAGCTCACAAGAATCATTAGCTCAAACAGGCCACCAGATGCTTCTTCCTCCAAGATGTGGCATTCCTGGTGTGCTCCTCCCCAGATCAGCCTCTCTGAGCTTTGAGGTCTCTGCCTCCCCAAACCTCCCCACTGAATTTGTCCTGAAAAGCTGATTTGAGGGTGCATTTCAAGGTTCCTTGCCTTGGTTTATTTTGTAAAGCTTTTTCTGGTTGTGAAAAACCCGTCTCAGTTATGATAAGAACAAAAGCCATAACTGACATTTTTATGGCATTTTTTTAAGTTTTCAAAATGTCTTCCATCTGATCCACACAACAGTCCTGTGAGGTAGAGTCCACAGGTATTATGATCTATAATTGATACATCAGGCTCAGAGAGATTCAGTGACTTGGCTATGGACACTTAGCTAATAAGTGTTAGATGCAGCCTTTCTGAGTCTGAGCCCAACGTTCTATCCTCTAGTCTGCACTTTGGTTCTTCAGTCATTCAGTCAGCTTTGAATGTATGTTTTCTTGGCAAAGATACTGGAGTGGTTTGCTGTTTCTTTCTCTAGTGTGTTCCCTTTTTACAGATGAGGAACTGAGACAAATTGGGGTTAAGTGACTTGCCCAGGGTCATACAGCTAGTGTGTGATTTAGATCTTTCCAACTCCAAGCCTGGTGCTCTATCCACTGTACCACCTAGCTACTCCCATCTCCCCTTAGAAATAGCATTTTTAAAAGTATAAATGTCAAAAATAATAAAGGCCCTGTGGTTGAAGGTCCTTGCAGCCCCTGAGAGGTAATCTGAGGTATTAGCAAAGTTCTGGACAGGGGCTCCAGGCTGACCAGTGAGCTGTCAGTTAGCCCTTGGAGAATCAGAATTGCACCCCAGGTATTCCCTGACCCTCAAGGAATGACAGACAGCCTGCCCAGCTCTCCCAAAGCACAGGGACTAAGGACTGCTATCTCCAGAGAAGTCTCCTGCCCCAACCTGGTCTCTTATGAAGGGAGCTAAAAGAAGGGAGAGGGAAAGGAGGTGGCCAGCATGAAAACATCTACAAAAGAGGAGTCACAATAACAGTGTCCATCTAGGAGCCAAGAACAACAGGAAACTCAGGCACGCACACCCAGCACATACTGCGGCAACGCTGTCCTGGACACTGGAGGTTATATTTGCTCTGCAGAGCCTTCTGCAGATGTTATATAAACAAAACCTCCATTGAAATGAGTTCTTGGCCTGGCCTAAAATAGCCCTGGGGCTTTTCCCTTGACTCCATGAGGGTTTTTTTCCTTTTTTTCCCCCTCATCCCACATGGCCCCAAGTGTGTAAGAGAAGCCAGCCTACTTTTCTTCATGGACCACATGTGTGGGCATCATTTCACAAGGTCCCAGAGGAGACCCAATGACTCCCTCTAATGGTAAGTGGGGCCTCATCAGCTTTCACTGGCAAAGTTGTGAGTCAGAAACCGCTCCTGTCTCCAGGGCTTTGGATGACTGACACTGTTCTGAGACATCCATGAGACATTTCATTAACAAAAGGAGGACAAAAAGAGGTTAAAAAGGAAGTGTTGCCGTCAGTTATGTATTCTTTCAACAAACAATATACCTGGGCACTGGGCTTTATACATACATCAGTAAGAGCTTAATCTTGCCCTCAACTAGTTTATATCAGGAAACATGCAATTATTAAACCCTTGGGGGCCATCTCCAGTCATCCTGATCTGTATCTCACCACTGGACCCTCCTGGGTCCCAAGGAGAAAATGAGGCTGGTGACCTTGCCAGCCCTCCTCACTTAAATCCCATTCACTTGCAAGTCATGGCATCATCTTCCTGATGTCATGGTCCTCTTCAAGAACTAAGGACAAACCACATTAAACCCTTACTATGTGCAGGTACTGTGCTAAGTTTTGAGAATGCAAAGGCAAAAGCAGAGTCCCTGCCCTCAAAGGGCTCACAGTCTAATGAGAGGGCCAACACACAAACAGTTACAACAACATACATACAGTGTAAATGAAGGCTGGAGGCACTAGTAGTAGGGGATGGGGGTAGGAATGGAAAAGGTTTCCTCCAAAAAGAAGGATTTGAACCAAGTCTTGAAGGAAGCCAGGAGCCAGAGGAGAGGAGGGGGAGCATTCTACTTTGGCGGGATAGCTTGGATGGGGCAAAGGCAGAGAGTCTGAAGACGCACAAGGAACAGCAACAAGGCTGAAACATAGAGGATGAAGAATCTGGGAATCAAGTCAGAAGACTGGGAGGGCACAAAGTTTATCACACCATGGATCTCTCCTTTCTGGCTGCTAAACTCCGAATTTTAAGATGGTGACTGGAACCAGACAAATGGATAGAACATTTGTTCAAACCTTAGCAGATGTGCCAGGTACACAGCTAATACAAGTGTCCCTGCCCTCCAAGAACTTAGATTCTCATGGGGAAGGGCAACACGTAAAAGGGAATTGGAAAATGGGATGAGGGAGTGGGAACTTGCTCCATCTATCACTCACCCTCATATATTCAATCTCTTCTTAGGTATTTTCTCTACTTCCTACAGGCATGTTTGGGTTTCATCTTCCACAAAGACACAAAACCAAACCAAAACAAAACAAAAACCCCAAAACAAGCAAAAAACCTGTTGACCCTTCAATCACCTCAAACTGATATCCCATATTTCTCCCCATTTTGCTGCTCAATTACCAAAAAGAGGAACTAAGCCTGATGTCTCCACTCCTTCACCATATATTCCTTTCTTACCCTTTTGCAATCTAGCTTTAGACTGTACCACCCAACTGAGATGACTCCCCCAAAGATCATCAATGATCTACTCATTTCTAAATCTGAGGATGGTTTCTTAGTCCTTGTCCTTGTTGATCATTGAACATCAGGTAGCTTTTACCATGGTTGACCTCCCAATCCTCCCGAGTACTCCCCACCTTCTTTAACTTCCATGACACTTTTATCTTGGTTTTCTTCTAACTATTGCTTTTCTTTCATATTCACTGCTTCATCCTCCTCCTGCCCACTTTTCATCTTTATTTCCAATGTTTCTCTTAGTGGTTTTATGCATTCTAATAGGCAAAGCTGAAACCAAGCTGGCCTCTGTGTCTCTGGAGCTGTCCTTTTATGAAATGGTTATTGAGGAAACTTCAGGATTTACCACAACCAAGGGGAAGATAAAGAAATGGATCCAGATCGAAAACAATGATCTCTTTCATTTGATAGTGGCAGGTAAAGGGGCTCTAGGGTATAGTTTAAGATTAAGAGGCATATACTACTTAGTAAACTAATGAAAGCCTACTGTGAATGACAGGTTTATTAATGAGGCTGATAGAAGTTCAAGTTGATGGGCAGCCAATCAGTGAAATGGATACACACAATTGAAAATGGAGAAAAAGAAACAATTTAGGTGTTTCAGTAGCAGGTAGGAGCCATTTCATAAAAAGGGAACTCACTACTTTACTCCAGATCTGTGTTCCGCAGGAAAAGAATGCATCCAAGATTTGGTTCATACACATCCTAATGCTATGTCCTGTACTGTATATAGTATAGCTTTCTCATTTCTTAGATTTCCAATTCTCTCAAATTCCCTCTGCCAAGAGGTTAAACTTCAAAGGATGACTTCAACCAGTCTAATATAATGCCTCCTTCAAAATCCTTTTCTCTAACCACCAATACTCTTCCTGGACTCATTGTTCAATGGTTATCATACTGCCATCCCCATATACTCACACCATCCCAATGATCCTGAGCCCTGGGGTGTCCATGTACCCACACTATTCTTCATTCTCAACTTACCACTTCATCCTTCATACCTATCTCAACTTTACCTATCACTGTTCTATTTCAGCTCTGCTAGACATTTCCACTGTGTTCTCTGGAATATCTACTTCATAATTACCAAACTTCCTTTCATTCTAAACCACCTTTTTTAAAAAAAAAAAATTTACTATTTATATTTATTTTCTTTTTAAATTTTGAGTTCCAAGTTATCTCCCTCCTTTCACCCCTCCTCTACCCACTGAGAAGGCAAGCAATATGATATCAGAAATAGATGTGAAATCTTGCAAAACACATTTTCATATTAGCCATATTACAAAAAAAAAAAAACAAAGGAAGAAAGGAAAGAAAAGAAAGGAATAAAAAAGGGAGGAAAAGGAAGAAAAAGAAAGGAAGAAAGAGAGTTCATCATTTATCTTTCTGGTGCTAGATAGCACTTTTCATCATGAGTCCTTTGGTAGTTTCTTGGATCATTGTATTGATCAGAGCATTGAACTCTTTCACAATTGATCATCATTACAATATTGCTGTTACTATACACAATGATCTCCCATTTCTTCTTCACTTTGTATCAGTTCATACAGATCTAAACCACTTAAAGAAAAACCCTGTTTTTATTTTTTAATCATCTGTCCCTCACTGAGACATGGGATTCTCTTCCGATGCTGATGCTTCCTTGACAAACCTTTCCAGTAGTGGATACGTTTTCCCTCCTATCTCCAACTAACTGGTCAAGGTAGAAGATTTGGAGTTCTCCTAGTTCCCCATTGACACTTCCAGATCCACTTTTGACCATCTTCACTAAGTTACCCTTCTTCCTTTGATGTTATTCTATCCAAATGAATTACTCAGTCCAGATCTCAATAGCTGTTTTCTATCAATCCCTAGGACACTCATCTTCCTCCTTCAATGAATTCAGATGTTGGATCATACTCTCCTCCCTATCTCCTACTCTCAGACTAGATGACTTCAACATAAATATTCCCCTTTAAATACTCTATGTCCCATTTCCTAAATATACTTAATTCTCATGACCTACTCCACCTCAGCTCACTCACTCACATATTCAAACCAGTGAGAAATCTTGTTTCTTCCTTCCCAGCATCTTTCTTATGTTTCTTCTCCACTTATACAGCCATCACCTCTCACTTGGTCTATTGCAATTGCCTTCCAACTGGTCTCTCTGTCTCAAGTCTCTCCCTACTCCAGTCCATTCTCCAAGGTGATTTTTTTTTCTAAAGTGAAGGTCTGATGAAGTCACTCCCTGCTCACCTCCCTCCTCACCCCCCCCACAGCCCTGCTCACCTCCCTCCCCCCCACCCTGCTCAGTGAGCTCCAATGGCTCCCTATTCCTACCAGGATCAAGTTCTTTATGTCAATCCCTTACTACTTTCATAGCCTTCTTACATAGTATCGCCCTCCGCAAACCCTACAATTCAACTACATTACCCTACTTACAATTCCTTGAACATGAACTCCCTTGTTTAAATGTCCCCACCCCATAACTGCAACACTATCTTCTCACCTCTGCCTTTTACTTCCTCTTGCTTGCTTCCAGACTTAGATCAAATCTCATCTTCATCCAGAGACTTTTCCTGGTTTCCCCCTGTTGCTAACACCTTTCCCTTTCAAACTACCCTCTATCCACTCTGTATATACCTTTGCAAAAGCAAGGACAATTTTATAATTTCTTTTTTATTATTACAAAGTGTTTTCCATGCTTTTCTTTGTATACCCAGTGATTAATACAGTGCCTGGCAAAAATAGGTGCTTAATTAACACTCGTTAACTGACTCCCAACAACCCCTTTCCCTTTCTTGTACATAAGGCAACTGGTGTATTTGCATGGGCATAAAGTGATGTGTTTCTATTTTTTTGTTCCCTAAATGATCAGTGGTATGTTTTGATCAACATTAAATCAATATAAAGTGGGGAAAAAAATGTGTGAAAAATTCCCCTTCTCCATTATTGACGTGTTCCCACAACTTTTATCTTTATATACCCTACACATTACTTTCCTCTCAGCATTTCATGACAAGAAGAGTAACAGCAAAACCCACAAAAAATCCTTGGATGCCTATTTGATTGGATGATTTCAATGTTTTTCTTTTATCATTGCAAAACCAAGGATAATTTTATAACTTATTTTAGTTTGTAGCTATTGTATGTAAGGTGATCCCTGTCTTTAAGTAGGGATAAATGACTGTAAGGAAATTGATCCTAGTTTTCTCTACAAGTCAAACATCTTGTTGTTTAAATAAACTTCTTGCTTAAAATGTAAACAAGGTGGATATTTGGGGGTGAGGCACCATTTTTTGGAATTCTTGCTGTTTGGTGAGAATACCATTAGGCAATTCTTTTGAGGTTTCTGCTTGGGCACAGGAGCGGAGGGGAAAAAATTAGCAGACTAAATGAAAGTAGAGATCTGGATGGTTTCGTTTTTTTAAAAATTGGTGACAAGTCTATAAAGTTCATATACACCCTTGGTCCAAAGCTTGAGTGCCAATTAATGTCATAGAAAGGATTTCCAGGATGGTTGCCAGGTTTCCTTTCTGTATATTTCTTTACTTGGGAAAGCTGCAAATCAAATATGCTTTATTTTTTCTTTCCCAAATAACTTTGCTCTAATTTTCCCCCTCCTCCTTGTAGGAGCTACACTTCTAAGGAGTTGCACTTGTGGGTCATATTTTGCCCCAAGAAAAGCATCTTTTATCCACAGATCTTAAAAGATTAAGTTGATCTATACTTCCTAAATGGTAGGTCAGAAATCACTGTCCTCTTTTCTCAGATGAAGAGAAATTGGGACTCAAAATCAGACTGTTATTTGCTTGAGACCATTGGGAAGCAGTGGTGAAAACCAGAAGTTAGATGCATGGGTTCTTCTAACTGGGCTCAGTGCTTTCAACACTACACAACTTTGTCTCATTTTGTTCCATTGGCCTGCTTCCTCAATCAAATTATTGGCTTGACTTTTGAACGACCCCTGTCCTCTACTTGAGTCCTATTAAGAGCCAAATGCTTCACAATTCCTATGATCATAGCACCAAGACCTGGAGTCAAACTAGTCACCCAAGCTGGGACTTAGAGGCCCAGCTGTTGGTCAGAGCAGGTGGCTTTGTGTGTACTTTGGAACCTCTCTCTGTTAATGGAACTGCTTGCTTCAAAAGCTTATGTAACCCTCTTAAAAGCATTAAGTTAAAGAAAAAAACTTTTGCAAGGTGGGTGTCTTGGTTTCTGTGGGCTGCCTGGATTGGTACATCTTGCTTCTATCAGCAAAAATGGGTTTTGGCTACACATGATAGCGACCATAGTTAGACAAGATTGTTGGTTTCTTGATGAAGGGCATAGCTCCAATAGGGCTAAGAGAGATGAGAATCCAGCTGATCTTACACCCTGGCCCTGTGCAGGCTTGGTACAATGTCTATAACTTATATTTTATGGAAGGGAAACCTCTAACTAAAGGAAATGCCAAGGGACAGACTGGGAAGTGATGGTAAGAGCAGAGCCATGAAAAAGTATTTTCAAGTCTGTGGTAGGTAGAGACTATATATTCGTTACTCAGTTCTTCCTCAATCCCACTTGTGACAACATAATATAAATCAGGTAACACCTTTCCCACCCCCACCCCACCCTTACCCCTAAGGGGACCCTAGGCCATATTCCCAGTAGACTTTGGATAAGAAGTACAAGAGAAATTTAAGAAAAGAGGATAGCTGTTTGTAGCCACTAATACCCACAAATAACAAGAACAGAAAAGCAAGAAACCACTTGTAAAATGAGGAGGTTGACCAAGATAACCTTAATGGTACCTTTTAGTTCTAACATTCACTGACTGCATGATTCACTTGTTAATATGTCCTACAAATCTGGTCTTTAGTTCATTTTAAAGCACCTCTACATTCAGCTGACCAATGTTTAGTTTAGTATATAAATACCTTGTGGAGTGCTTACAAATTCCAATTGGAGGTGGATGGCTGTGCCGCAGGGATTCTGAGGACCACTTCAGAGTTTGAGGCAGTATCAAGTGTTCTGGGGCAAACATCTGACTCACTTAGTTTTTCCTAAAAAAAAAGGAGAACAGTAAGTATCCATACTATTGGATCCATACTATTTTATGATTTACGGAGTGAAAAAAGATATTGGAATTATTGGAATAATACTTTCACTGAACATCTTAATAATGACAAGCAAACATTTAGGCAAGCAAAATGATGTAAATTATATGTGTGGAAATCATGCAGAATATATTTCCATATTAGCCATATTGCAAAAAAAGCAAAAAAAAAAAAGGCAAGTAAATTATACTTCAGTATGCTCTCAGAGTTCATCAGTTCTGTCTCTGGAGGTGATCATCATCATGAGTCCTTTGGGATTGTCTTGGATCATTGTATGGATAAAAGTAGCCAAGTCTTGATCATCATGACAACATTGCTGTTACTGTCCACAGTGATCTCCCAGTTCATCTCAATTCACTTTGCATCAGTTTATATAGGTCTTGCCATGTTTTTTTCTGAAACCACTTCCTTGTCATTTCTTATAGCACAACAGTATTTCATCACAATCACATGCCACAATTTGTTCAGTTATTCCCCAACTGATGAGCATCCCCTCAATTTCTACTTCTTTGTCACCACAAAAGAGCTGCTATAAATATTTTTGTACATATGTTTTTTTTTTCTTTTTCTTTGATCTCTTTGGGATATAGACCTATTTGTGGTATTGCTGAGTCAAAGGGTATGCACAGTTTTACAGACCTTTGGGCATTGCTCCAAATTGTTCTCCAGAATGGTTGGAACCATTCACATCTCAAGTAACAGTTTATTAGTATACCTGCTTTCCCTCATCTCCCCTAGCATTTATAATTTCTGATAGGTGTGAAGTTTAGAGATGTTTATTTATTTTATTTTATTTTATTTTTGCTTTTTGGAGGGCAATTGGGGTTAAGTGACTTGCCCACAGCCATATGGCTAGTAAGTGTGTCAAGTGTCTGAGGCCGAATTTGACCTCAGGTCCTCCTGACTTCAGGGCCGGTGCTCTATTCACTGCGCCACCTAGCTGCCCCTCTTAGAGATGTTTTAATGTGCATTTCTCCGATCAGTAGTGATTTAGAACATTTTTCATATGACTATAGATAACTTTTATTTCTTCTTCTGAAAACTGCCTGTTTATATCCTTTGACCATTTGTCAATTGGGAAATCACTCTTATTTTTTATTAAATTTTACTCAGTTCCCTATATATTGTTTCATTTTCTATGGTACTTTTTATTAAAATACAGTTTCTCTAATTATCTCTTTTATTTAAGTCTATTTTTGCTTTTTCTCTGTCTGAGATCATGATTACCATCCCTGCCTTTTTTTTTTTTTTTAGTTCAGCTGAAGCATATTAGATTCTGCTCTAGACATTTATTTTAACTGTGTTTTTTTGTTTCAAGTGTGTCTCTTGTAAACAACATATTTTTGTATTCTTGTTTCTAATTTTGCTTTCTAAAAGTTTCTAATTTGTTTTCTAATTTCTGCTTCCATTTTAAAGGTGAGTTCATCCCATTCACATTCACATTTATTATTACAGACTGTGTATTTCTCTCTATCCTATTTTCTTCCGTTTAGTTCTCTTTGTTTCTCTGTCTCTCTGTCTCTGTCTCTCCTTTCCCTTTCAAAAGTCTATTTTGCCTCTGACTACTGCCTTCTTTAATCCACCTTCCTTTTTATCATCTACCACCCCAACAAATCTCATCTCCTCTGTGTGTGTGTGTGTGTGTGTGTGTGTGTGTGTGTGTAGTCTTCCCTCTTTCAACTACTGATAAGATTGAGGTCTAAGCATTGCCCACCCCTCATTTACCCCTCCACTATAAAAGTTCTTCCTCGCATACCTCTTTCATGTAAGAAAAGTTTCCCCCTTCTATTTCTCCCTTCTCCCTTCTCCCAGTGCATCCTCTTTTTTCACCCCTTCATTTATTTTTGAGATCATCCCAACATTCATACCCTTTCTTTATGTAGACTGCTTCTAAATGCCTTCATAATTATAAAGTTCTTAGGATTTACAAATATCTTTTCATATAGGAATGCAAATAATTTCACTTTATTGAGTTTCTTAGGATTATTCTTTCATGTTTACATTTTTATGCTTCTATTGAATTTTGTCTTTGAATGTCAAATTTTCTATTCAGCATTGGTCTTTTCATTTGGAATGCTTCAAAATCCTCTGTTTCATTAAATATCCATTTTTTTTTCCTTTGAAGGATTATAATCAGTTTTACTGGATGAATGATTCTTGGTTGTAATCCTAACTCCTTTGTCTCCCACACCATCAAATTCCAAGCACTCCATTCCTCTAAGCAGAAGCTGCTAAATCTTGCATGATCCTGATTATGGCTCTATGATATCTGTATTGTTTCTTTATAACTGCTTGCAATATTTTCTCTTTGACTTACAACTCTGGAATCTGGTTATAATATTCCTGGAAATTCTTATTTTGGGATCTCTTTTAGGGGATTATCAATGGATTATTTCCATTTCTATTTTGCCTTCTGAATCTTAGCTATTGGGGCAGTTTTCTTTGAGAATTTCCTGAAATATGATGTATAGGCTATTTTTTATCATGGTTTTCAGGTGGTTCAATAATTCTTAAATTATCTCTTCTCTATCTATTTTCCAGGTCAATTATTTTTCCAATGAAATATTTTCACATTTTCATTTATTTTTCCTCATTCGTTGTTTCTGATGTCTTGTGGAGTCATTAGCTTCCACTTGCCCAATTCTAATTTTTAAGGAATTATTTTCTTCAGTAAGCTTTTGTACTGTTTTCCATTTGGCCAATGAATCCCTTTTATACTAACATGTTAATTCTCTTTTCATAATTTTTTTGCTTCACTCTCATTTCTTTTCCCATTTTTTCGTCTACCACTCTCATCTCTTCCTTTAACTCTTCCAAGAATTCTTTTGGGTTAAGGTCCAAATATGGGATTTTTAAATAGGGAGTAGTCTAGCCATCTATAATAGAAAAGCAAAGCAGATAAAAAGGAATGTATATGACCCACATGATGACATGTAGTTGGATAGGCCCCCATTGAGTTCTTCTACAGGTGTTAGAAAGACACAGTGTGCCAGCACCAGAATTAAAGAAGAGAGGAAGTCATATCATATTTGGGGAAACTGAGCAACACTTTTAATACCAGGCTATTTCCTGCCACAAAAGCACTTATGACACTAATATACTCTGAGAGAGATGTAGTTTGGCTGAGAATCATGGAACGTTATGCTCTCAGTAGAAGCCCAGTTGTAGATAAAACAAAAATGCAAAGATGCACAGTGGGTATAAAAAGACTCCAGAAAATGACAAATGGTGATTTTCTTATGAGAAGTGAAGTCAAAGATATATCCTGAGACTGGCAAAAGAGGTGAGCCAGTCATGAAATAAGATGAAGGCTTAATCTACAATCCAAGGGTTGCACCAAAATTACTCACATATTAAAGGAAATAGAGGGCAGCCTTCAGTGCTTTGGGTGAGTTCTCTAGGAAGATTGATAAGAAGACGTAGACAAGACCAGCGCCACATGAGAGGATCTGGATGGATTGTGATTTGAACCAATGAGCTCCTCACACTGATGAGGTCACAGATCCCTTGAACCCCTGAAGGAAGCTCACAGTCCACCAATGCGTCTTCCCAGTCCTGCTGAAGACCAGCTTTTTCTCTTCAATAACGTAATACAATTCTTACTTTCCAGAAAGTGACATGAAGTAATTGTGCAGCACAAAAGTTAATTGGAGAAAACTTTATTATTATTGAGATTTTTGAAAACACAAGAATAACTTTCAGGATAATATCCAAAAAGCCCTTTGTCATTTCCTTTCCCCTTTTTTTCTGTAAATATGGGAACACTTAACCACACAGGAAGAAGTTGGTGGATTTGGAAACTTGCTGAATTCCCTTGCTTGAATCAAGGCACATTAAATACAAGCAATTGTTTTACTGGAAAATGGAGGAGATACATATTATATTTTGGGTGGAAAGTGAAAGAAACCTCCTTTTCCCTTTTCTCTTGAGAATACGATCAAGCTGGATAGCAAAGGGAGACTGAGGCATAGTGACAAGTGTGTTAGACCTGCTTTCGGGAAGACCTGAGGTTAAATCTTCCCTCCAGAGCTGGGTGCTCATAGAATTTGAGGTTCACTTTTCTCACCTATGAAATGGAGACAATGCTCATAGTACTGACCTCATAGAGTGTCGTTTCAAATGAGAAAATGTATGTAAAGTGTTTTTGCACATTTTAAAATTCTGTCTACAGTGATAGCTGTTATTATTACAAATGTACCAGAGTGAAATCTTCTTGGAGAGCGGGCCCTTTGCAAGGTTTTTCTGATGGTCAGAACAAAGAGCAGGCAAATAATTCTCTTCCAGTACATTCAGAGGTGTAGGTTTTGTTCTACTTCTAATAAATGATACTTAAATTACCTAATGATGAGGAACCACATATTAAAGATAGCTTTCATTTCCCCTTCTTTTTATTAGACTTCCCTCAATATATCAATGTTTTTGCATTTTAAAAAAATGAGGTAATATTTCTTTCCGATTTACATAGTAGAAATTGGTCAAAAAAAGTCAGCCTTGCCCTTTCACCTCCCAGAAAACTCAGGCACAGCACAATTCAATGCTGGCCCAGATTCATACAGCGAGCTGGAGACAGCGGGAGAGATAGTTGCGCCAGAACCTCCCAGCAGAGAGGAGGCAGGATGAGGGTCTCGGCTCTCCTTTAAAGGATTCAAACCAAGTTTAATATCATGATGTGAACACTTTATTGGTCTGTGGATGATTCTGTCGTCCTGAGAGTTGTGAGGCTGCTGGCTTTATTTCACTCATGTTCCTAATCATTTGTCATCATTTCAAGCCCATTTCCTGTGCACCTGCAAAATGGTACAGCAGGCCTTCACTGTTTCAGGGACTGATTAGCCAGACACTTCGCTTTTGTCTTCTTCTCTCCCACCTGCTAGCCTCCTCCAGACTGTCTCAAGGCATGTGAGTGCCCCCACAGGAGAGTGGGCCTGACTGGGAGAAGAGAGGAAACTCAGATACTATCAGACCAGTTCCTTGGTATTCTGAGTGAGAAGGCTGAAATGTGGTTGTGGCTGAAGTGAGTGGCTGAAATGAGGTTATAAAACTGTCCATGGTTTCAATTATAACTGATATCACATCATCTGGAAGGAACATAAAAGTCTACAGACTTTGCACTGACCTCAGCTAGAAGAAGTGCATCTTTCCTGGAAAAATATTTACAAAACAGGACAGATTCCCATCTCTGTATTTCCAGAATTGAATCTTGTCTTGGGGGTAGAGTAATCTTTCAGAGATTACAGAGATGGGTCTCACAGAATATATTTTGTGCCTTAAAGATATTTCAAAGAGAAGCACCCTCTTCTTTCTGGGATCAGGATGTAGCCCCTTACATCGATTAGGTGGCATTTAATGTTTCTATTTCCTTTGGTGTATTTGACAAATATTTAATGGCCTCAGAAAGGAATATTTGAAATGTATATCTTTAGTTTTCTTTATTAAAAAATTGTTATAGAAATCACAGAAGTGGGAAAAAGACCCGTATGTACAAAAATAGTCATAGCAGCTCTTTTTGTGGTGGCAAAGAAATGGAAGTCAAGGGGATGCCCATCAATTAAGGAATGGCCAAACAAGTTGTGTTATATGAATGTAATGGAATACAACTGTGCTATAAGAAATGAGGAGCAGATGGATTTCATAATAACTTGGAGAGACTTATAAACTGATTCTGAGTGATGAGACAGAATCAGGAGAACTTTGTACACAATTATAGACACGTCGTATGTGTGATGACTAACTTTGATAGACTGGACTCCTCTCAGCAATACAAGGTTAGAAGACAACTACAAAAGACTCATGATAGAAAGAGATATCCACAATCAGAGAAAGAACTACAGAGTCTGCAGATTGAAGCAAACTATTTGCTCTCTCTTGTTTGTGTTTTGTTTTGTTTTGTCCCTTCTTTTTCATCGTTCAGTCCATGGTTATAATCCTTTACAACATGACTAACGTGCAATGTGAAGGTATTTGTAGAACTTATATTTGATTACATACTGTTATGGTGGGAAGGGAGGAAGGGAGGGGGAGAAAATTTGAAACTTAAAAGATTGTGGAACTGAATGTTGTAAACTAAAAGTAAATAAAAAGGCATCAATTATTTAAAAGAAAGAAGTTGTTATCTTAACTATGGCTATAACTTATGAACTAACTTCTTTTCAGACACTTAGAGCTCAAAGTAGGCAAGACTCTTAAATTTTCCTTTGTACTTCCAGTGTGTAAGCCCCACATGAGTGTCAGCAGAATTAGTTCCAGGGAGTATTCTCAAAAGATTCCATGCTTCCTGATGTCCTTTGATGTTCTACTCACTGACCTCCTGTATGGCATCCAATGAACTGTCATCTAGTCCAACCCCTAAGGGAACCCCTCCTCACTCTTGAGTCCTAACTACCACTGGAATACCCTTCCTCCTGGTTCAAGAAGAGGCTGGGCTAAAGCACTGAAAAGGGAAGAAATGTTAAAAGTCATACCTAAAAAATCTGAACTTGAAAGAATAATAAACAAAGGATAGTGTGGAACTATCTATGAAAAGTTCCTAGTGTTGAGGTCTTCCTAGTGCTCCAAGTCCAGCACTCTACCATGCAACACTACCCAAAAGTTTAAATGGACCATTCGCCTTCCTCCTATTACCCTAAACTCCCATTTAACTATGCAGCTAAAACTCAGGTTCCACTGACCCAGTTTATTTAATGGGATGTTTCTTCTCTAGCTATAGGAGAATAAGCTACTAATTTCTCAGAAGACTGAAGCTCTTTCTGGGTAGAGCATTTATGATTATAAATTACTGTTCAATAGAGGTCAAAGAATAGTAATGTTTTGTATTAATGGGAATTAGTTACACCTAATTATCCTGGTATTCTAGTAAAGATGGCTGAGTAATGAGAGGTTTATGGTGGCATATAGGGCTTTGCCACCAAGCGGAAAACCAGCTGGACACATCCTGGAGATGTTCCATGTGTGTGAAAGAGATGTCTTCCAGGTTACAAGGGATGGAAAAATGGAGTAAGGGTATGGAAATGTCCATTATTTTAAGATGGGTGAATATCCTGTGAATGTGTGTGTGTGTGTGTGTGTGTGTGTGTGTGTATGTGTGATTCATTAAAGTCAGTGCAAAATGAAACACTTTAAGTAGGTAGGGTGGGGTGCTTTGGTATGATTCAGTGTATACTGCAAAACCTGGAGTGGATTAATTTCTGGATTCTACCATGCACGTTCAACTTCCATCTTATAATTAAAACAATATACAGCATTTCAAAATTCACATTTCAGATGGGGTTGTCAGCATTGCTTAGAGCGACTGTTTCATTTTGCATGGATGAGGTTATAGGATTTTGATAAAATTATTTTTTTCACTGTTTAGAATGTCTAAATAGATTTGTGGTCTTTCATTTAGCTAAAATATGATTAAATATGCTTAACACAATCAAAGTCCTGGTCTGGCTGTTGAATATCTTCCAGATTTGTAGCTGGTTGGTATTATGCATGTCATACCAATGTTGGTTGGGGCTTTATTGTTTGGTTCATTTAAAGTCAACTGAAACTTAAGAAAAAGTTTATAAAAGTAAGGAACCATTTGTACTCCCTACATCAAGGAATTGGTTAAAATTGTTATCAGGAATTTTTAAAATGTCAAATTCTATAAACAGCTTGCAGGAGGATTTGAAATATGATTTTCCAAAAGGCTTTTGAAATGGGATGAGAATGAAGCATGGTGATAAGGTGGGCAAAAATGGTAACGGTGATCAATAAAGGGCACCATACTAAGGTATCAGAGCCATAGGTTCAAGGTCTGGTTCTAGCACTTAGTAGCTGTGGGATCTGGGAGACATCACTTTATCTCTCTGTGCTTCAGATTCTTCAACTTTAAAGTAACATTAGTAACACTTATACTACCTATGTCATGGGGGTAGGTAGTTGTGAGGATCAAGTGAGATGCATGGAAAGGGCTTTTTAAATTGCAAAGCCCTTTAAGTTATTTGTATGGGTTATCTTTGCCCTATCTACTATGCCAGGTGCTTTCTTTTACCTTTTTAAAAAAAAAAAATTAAACTTTATTTTTAACCTAAGATTCCATTACATTCATAAAACACAACTTGTTTGGTCACTAACCAATTGATGGATACTCTCTCAGCTTGCAATTCTTTGCTGCTACAAAAAGAGCCGCTATAAATATTTTTTGCACTTATAGATCCTCATTCTCTTTCTTTGCTCTCTTTGGGTATAGATCTAATAGTGGTATTGCTGGGTCAGAGGGTATACACAATTCATTAACTTTTGGGGCATCATAATTCCAAATTACTTTCTAGATTAGCAGGACCCTTTTACCTTGCAAATTCCTTCTTTCCTTCCTTCTTTCCTTCCTTCCTTCCTTCTTTCCTCAATTCCTTCCTTCTTGCTTCCCCTCCTTTCCTTTCTTTTCTTTTTGATTGTGTCACCCAGGGTGAAAGTGTAGGGACTACTTACAGGCCTTGTCCCCCTCTGATCAGCAAAGGAGCTTTGACCTGCTCTGTTTCCGACCTAGATTTGTTTACCTTCCTTAGTCAGTCTAGTGACCACACAACTTCCAGGGGCTCAACATATTAATGCCTAGCTTAATGGGGTCACATGACTGGCTTTAGTCCCTCAAAATCAATTTTTTTGTTAATTTGTCTAAGTTTATAAATGATCCCCTTTGTAGTTTATCATAGCATTAAAACCATAAATTCATTTACATGGCATCATTACAAGTGTGTCCCAGCCACGATTACCAAGTATTCTTTCAGTTATTTAAATCACTCCTATTTCTTTAAAGAGTTATTTATAATTTTATCTCCCAAATCTTGAATATTCATCGGTTTTTATTCTCTCCTATATTTTATGGCTATTTTCAATAGTATTTTCTTTTCTCTTATTTGCACTGAGATCTCAAAGGTTTATTTTGTATCTTGCTACTTGATTGACATTTAATTACTTAAATTAGTGTTGCTTCTGAAGAAGTCTCTAAGTAAATCATAATATTATTAGCATATAGGAATTATTTCATTTCATTTTTGCCTTTTATGTCTAATTTATTTGTCTTGCAATTGCAATTAGCAACATGCTAACCTTTCTAGAACTATGTAAAATAACTGTGGGCAAATGGGATATTCTTGTTTTATTCTTGTATTTATTGGGAAAAGTTTTAGCACTTTCTCAGTGCGTACAATGCTAGTTTTGGATTTTAAACATATATTTCTTTAAAAGGCGGGCTTGGAACTATTGTATCTCATGCATTAAAACTGAATTGAAACATACTGTTTTCTACAAAGTTAACTATGACCTTTTCATCATCAAATTTGATAGTTTTTTATGAAATTTCATTCTATGTGATCTCTTGGATGAATCTGACACTACTTATACTCCCTCTCTACTAGGATAATCTCTGGGATTTTGTAACACTACTTTATCCTGATTTTCTCCTACTAACTGTTCTTCTCAGTTTCCTTGGCTTCTCATCCATATCACACTTCCTAACCATAGGATGTTCTCCAAGGCTCTGTGTGTCCTAGACATTTCTTTCTGGATGACCTCATCAACTCTCATGGGTTTGTCATATCTATGTAGAAGACTCATAGATCTATATAGCCATCCCCAGTTTCTTTCCATTGGACATTTCTAAATGGATATCTCAGTGGCATCTTAATGTGGACAAGTTCAGATCAGCACTTCTTATTCCTACAAATCCATTCAGCTTCCCATACTTCCTATTATCTGTCAGAGGTCCTGCCATTCTTCCCATCTCTCAGGTTCATAACCCCAGTGTCATCCTCACTGCACACTCTCTGCCACATGTTCAAATCAGTTACTAAATCTTGCCTCTTCTACCTCCCAGCATCTTTTGCATCCAGTCACTTTTCTCTGCTCCCACAGCCACCATTTTAGTTCACATCCTCATCATTTCTCGCCTTAATTATTGCAATAGCCTCTTAATTGCTATCCCATCCTCAAGCCTCTCCACATTCCAGGCTATGCACTACACAGATGCTAAATTTGTTTTTCTTAGGCACAACTCTGGCTATTTCACCCCGCTATTCCAGTATGCCTCCACAAACCTCATCTTCAGGAACGTTAGCATCCTCCTGCAAGGTCACATTAGTGACCCTGGCTTTCTTGGAACTCATACCTCAGAAATACCCTTTGCCCCTCTGATTGGAGGGCGGAATGCAGAGCTCCTCCCCAAATCTCCATTTAAGGAGGATAGCCAGGATAATTATCTCTTCATTTCTCACTCAGCTGCCCTCCTTCAAACTTCTCCATCATGCTCCACTAAAGGTACCTTTCCTTTCCCACTCACAACCCCCTGAACCTTGGCTTTTAAGCTTCCTTTTGTATGGTGTCTTCCCCAGTTAGATTGTAATCTCCTTGAGAGCAGGCTCTGTATTTCTTTCCTGTATTTGTATCCCCAGCACGTAGCACACAGTGTTGTTGTTGTTGTTGTCATTTTTCAGTCATGTCCATCTTTTTGTGACCCCTTTTGGGATACTGTAATGATACTGAAGTGGTTTGCCATTTCCTTCTCTAGTTCATTTTACAGATGAGAAAACTGAGGCAAACAGGTTAAGTGACTTGCTCAGGGTCATACAGCTAATAAGTATCTGAGGCTGAATTTGAACTCATAAAGATAAGTCTTCCTGACACCAGACTTGGCACTCTATTCACTATGCCACCTAGCTACCCTGTTAAAAAAGTTAGCTGTGCTGCCTTGGGCACACAGAGAGCTCACTTACATGTCTACATAATTACTGTCCCTGGCATGATTCTATCTGTGTGCCAGGGTAATGGTCTGTTCTCTAAACATCTCTACTATCCCTCTTTCTGTCTAGGTGGGCTGTTGTGTACATTGATGACATTAATGCTTCTGTTTTTATCTCTATTTATCTTCAACCAAATGTTCCCCCTCCATCTTTCCCTTTCTTTTGTTCCTGGCTTCCTTCATGTGAGTGTATCTTCTTAATCTCCACTAGTATCCCCATACCTCCTACCTATTCTATTTCTTTTTAAATGAGATAATGTTTGTAAAGCACTTAGCACCGTGCCTGGCATGTAGCAGGCACCACAGAAATGCTTGTTTCCTTCCCTTTTGAATATGGAACCTACAGAGTCATAGTTTAGACTTGAGTTTTATCCTGCCAAGTTTCCCTCATGCTCTGTGGACACTGGCTATCTCCAGGTACAATAGAGGATTTGGGGGGCCATTCAGTTAAGCAAACCAAACCACAAGCCCTCATTCAGTGCACTGTTAACTCACTGACCCTGTTAGAACCAGAAGTAGAGTGGCAGGGTATTTGATTAAGACAGAATAACATGAGACAATAAATAACAGAATAACAGAAGGCAACATAAAGGAAAATAAACAGGCAACAAAATCATTCTCATTCTGTCCTTGGCTTGCTGCCCGTGCTACATCCTACATGTATGGATAAGGGAGTAAGTTCTGAGGAATCTTAACCTCTGTGCGTGTGTGTCTCTCTGTTTCTGTGTCTGCCCATCTCTCTCTTCCCCCCTTCC
Organism: Pseudochirops corinnae; assembly: GCA_028646515.1. Lineage (NCBI taxonomy): Eukaryota > Metazoa > Chordata > Mammalia > Diprotodontia > Pseudocheiridae > Pseudochirops > Pseudochirops corinnae. Next base: position 103,918,317 of record CM053592.1, on the reverse strand, counting down.
TTTTCTGTCTCTGTCCTGTCCTTCCCTCACCCCTACCCCTCTTCCTCTCCTTCTCTTCTCTCCTCCCCTCCCTCTCTTCCTCTCTTTTTTCTTCCCTCTTCTCTCTCTCTCTCTCTCTCTCTCTCTCTCTCTCTCTCTCTCTCAAAGATAGGGTAAGGAAAGACTCAATCAGGTTTACTTTATTAGCCAACATGGCCAGACACCTCAGCTTCATTGTACTAGCAAACATGGAAATGTGGCAGATGACTCTCCAGGATTATGTTGGTACTCCTAGGTTCCAAGATGTTATTATAGATGCATCCACTTGGCCTCTCCTCTTCCCTCTGTCCAAAGTCCCTCTTCTTCTTCAATATCATCTCTGTGGCCAAGAAGAAGACTATGTGACCTCCTTCCCAAGGTTCCCATCTTTAAAACCCCATCCTTTACTTCTTTATACAATATCTGTGTCCAGGCACACAAGTCTTATTGAATTCTTGATCTCCTAGGGCTTCCAATTTATGTTGCCTTTTTTTTTTTTACCTCAATTATTACTGACCCTTGAAGTTTGTCAAAAGTCTTTCATTATGAATATTCTAATGTGCCCTTATTAAATACACTTTCTAGATTCCTTCCAACAGTTTTAGTTATGTCTATGTGAATTGTGAGAAGTGAGCAGTAGCCATACAGTTTGACAGTACTATACTGTGTACAAGTCCTGGGGAAGGTAACAATTCTCTGTTGTTATCAGGTTGACAAATAGCTGTCTCAGTACCCCTCAGCAGGTCATCACCAACCACTACTTGCTATCTCTTCTTATTTTTCCAGTCTTGCTTAATGGGCTATCTGTAACCTAACAGCACCTCCACACATCATCATTCTCAGGGGATAAGCAATATCTTCCCTCTCAGAGAGTCCATTCTCTTGAAGAAAAGTCTCATATCTATCCCATGCACCAGCTAAGTGCTAGAGTCTTTTCTTACTCTTTTGAGAGGAAGTATGTATTTTTTCTCCATCTCTGACACTACTTGTATGACCTTGATGATTTAACCTTCCTGGACCTTGGTTTCCTCATCTGTAAAATCAAAGGGTTAGACTAGATGACCTTTAAGGTCATTTACAATTTTAGATCTAGGTTCCTATGATTTCTTTTCCAGGGACACTACAATAAGAGTCATGAGTACTGTATAAATGCTACATACACAAGGAAGATTCCTATCCCATCCATTGATTCTTAAAATGTTGTCTTATGTCACATTTATGTTTTTAAGAAGGCTCAATTCTTCTTCTTTTCCATCCTACTTTTGTACTTCAATTTACAGGTTGAGAGGAGACACTGTGACCTGATATATGGGAACAAAATGAGATTTCTAAAAGCTGAGGAAAAAAAGTAAGAAGTAGATTCTAGTGAATGATACAAAGCGATCTGTCTTCTAGAGAAATCTGGAAGCAGTTGCTTTGATTTCCTGTTTTTGCGTGCTGACCTTCATTGTGCCAGCTTATTGTCTAGATAAATTTATTTTCAGTAAAAAGGGACATATGCTTATAATTTTATTAGAGGATGACACGAAATAGAAATTGCCACTGAGTATAAGCCAAAATGAAGTTATTCCCTGGTCTCTAGCCTTCAGGATGTATTTGTTATCCTCTGGAAAGTTCCTGAGTAAACAAAATCGATCCAGAGGTTTGTGCAACCTGACCCAGCTTGTCTTTTAAAGTACATCCATAAATACCCACTTTCTATCCCTTCTCTTTAGGAATCCCAACTGCCGCAACCTGGTGATAGCCACAGCTAATATGGTTCTTATAAAAAATGACAACAGCCAAAACGTGTCCAGTGTAGGATGAAGGTGGGATTAATAAAATCTTGGACAAAAGCAAAAGCTTCTCTAGGTAATCATGCAATGTCTTTCTCACCCAGCACATCTGCTCTAGTATGTTCTCATGTTACCCAGAGCATCTCCATCTATCAGAGGGAGGTAGGACCAAAAGCTGTAATGAATGACAGTCCTATTTCACCATATGATAATCACCATGAATTAATATTATGATGTCCTTCAAAAATGACCTCTCAGGTTTATAGTTAGGCCTGGAGATATGGTCTTGCTGTCGATAGAACTTTATTTTTACCTTCCATCTTCACAGGATTCAAGTAACTAGATTTTCAAGTAGTCTACTAATTCAGAAGATTGGGGTCTTGGTCCCAAACAAGGGTGACTCTACAGGAAGACAAAAGAAATGTCACAGTATATAAAATCTCAATTCCAAGTCAGTGTTGGCATACCTGAGCACAAAATCTGAAGGGTAACCTACAATGCCTTTTCAAAATGCAAATGAAAAACGTTTCTGACTCTGTAAGAAATTTGATTAAGTTGCTCATACCAGTTGACCTAATGATGCAGTGATTGGGCATGCACACCAAGGAAGCCAAAAACAGAGAGAAATTTTTAATATTTAAAAAGATCAATAGTTTTACTTTTTGTGAGAAGAAAAATGTAAGTAGAAATGATGAGTGGCCCCTGCTAGCCCCTTCCCACTAAAATGATCTTTTCTTTACTCTCTAGATATCTTCTACATTCTTTGTGATTTCCATGTTGTCTTCTCCATTAGAATGTAATGTCCATGAGAGCAGGGACTGTGTTTTTGCCTTTTTTTTTTTTTGCAGCCTTAATAGTTAGCACAGACCCTAAACCAAAGTAAGGGCTTAATAAGTATTTGTTGATACAGAACAAAGTAAGCAGAATTAAAGGAACAATATATACAATATGTATAATAATATAAAGGAAAATAACCCTAAAGGGCATCAGTATTCAGATCAATGTTATGACCAGTCTTGCCTCCAGAAGACCAATGGTTAAAAATACGTCCTTCCAAAAACAGGAAATAAAAATAAAAACAAATACTTCCTTCCTCCCAGAAGGAAGGTAGTGGAATAGAGGTATTTAATAAGACATGCATTGTCAGACATGATGTTTTCATTAAAGACACTTATTTGTTATATGGGTTCCATGACTGGGAGGGGTATACCTGAGAAGCAATAGCAATAGAAAAGAGTGGCAAAGGGAGAAATTGAACATAAACAAAGGTTCCTCAAGGGACATTGAGGAAAACAACTCAGTGCTGAGTATGAAGAACCATTCATAGAATTCTAGAGGTGGAAGTCATTTTAGTGATCATTTGGCTCAATCTACTCTTTTTATAGCTGAAAAAAATGAGAGGCCCAAAGAGATGAAGTAATTTGCTCATGGTCACACTGCTAGTAACTGGTAGAAGTAAGACTAGAACCTGGCTATCCTGTCTTTTAGTCCATGGATCTTTTCTCTAGCAATGTTGCCTGTGCTATTAGGTCTTTGAGAATAGAGACCATGTCTTATTTATTTTTATATCTCCCCTAATGCTTAGCATAACCCATTGAACATAGTAGTAGGTGCTTAATAGGTGTTTGTTGAATAAATGAATGGATTATTTGGAGTTTTTCAAAGTTAATCTGCATAATACTAAGGAGAGAAGAGAGCAAAATCCCTACTAAGAGGAGATGGAAAAAAAAATTAAAGACAAAAGGAAGATTAAGAACCTCAAGTTGTTGTTTACAAACTGAAGAAAGAATGATATCATTATTAATTTTTATCAAACATCTAATGGTTAAACACTACACAGAAGGGCAGAGTCAATATGGTAGAGAAAAGGCAGGACTTTTTTTCAGTTCTCCCAAATACTCCTCCAAATAACTTTAAATAACACCTCAAAACAAATTCTGGAGCAGTAGAACCCACAAAAGGACTTGGTGAAACAATTTTCCAGCCCAAAACAACTTAGAAGATTAACAGGAAAGATCTGTCACATGGGAGTGAGAGTACAGCAGTCTGTGCTCTACCAAACGAGCAGTTGGCCTTGGGGGTAACTGAGTTAGCTGCAAAAGCTGTGGCTTCTGGAGCTCTCAGCTCATAGATGGTAAGGGGGATAGACAACTGGCCAGATAGAGATCACAAGGGTCCTTTTGCTGGCACTGGATGCAGAACTCTGTTTTATTGTCCATATGCAAATCTGTATTGCAATCCTGGGTCACAGTCTGAGGAGGAGCACTAGCACACCAGGCCTTATAGCTGCAGGTGAGTAGGGACCACAGTCACAGTTCCAGGGTGGAATTCTTGTTGTCATTCCCAGACCAGATCATAGGCCAGGAGAGTAGTAAACACACCTCTCAAACCATCTTGGAAGAACTAAAAACTTACATATCCCCCAACCTAGTTCTGAAAACAGTTGCACAAAAACCCTGAAGCTTGGAACAGTGCCCCTCTCCACCCTGGGAACAGAGCCCAACTTTAACACAAAGTTAAAAGTCAAGAAATAGACTGGAAAAATGAGCAAAAAAAAAAAAAGATCCTAACCATAGGAAGTTACTATGGTGACAGGGAAGATCAAAACACAAAGTCAGAAGAAAATAACAAAGTCAAAATTGCTACATCCAAAGCCTCAAAGAAAAAATATGAATTGATCTCAGGCCCAAAAAGAATTTCTAGAAGGGCTCAAAAAGAATTTAAAAAATCAAATAAGAGAGCTAGAGGAAAAATTGGAAAAAGCAATTAGAGGAATGCTAGAAAATCATGAAAAAAGGGTCAACAGCTTGGTAAAGGAGACACAAAAATGCTGAAGAAAATAACAGTTTAAAAAAACAGAACAGGCAAAATGGTGAAAGAGGCACAAAAACCCAATTAAGAGAATAATGCCTTAAAAAGCAGAATTGGCTGAATGGAAAGAGATGTACAAAAATTCACTGAAGAAAAGAATTCCTTAAAAAGTAGAATCAGCCAAATAGAAATGGAGATACAAAAGCTCACTGAAGAAACTAAGTCCTGGAAAATTAGAATTGGGCAAGTGGAAGCTAATGACTCCATGAGACAACAAGAAAAAATACAACAAAATCAAAAGAATTTAAAAAAATAGAACAAAATGTGAAATATCTCATTGGAAAAACAACTGACCTGGAATAGAGATCAAGAAGAGATAATTTAAGAATTATTGGACTACCTGAAAGCTCTGATCAAAAAAAAGAGCCTAGACATCATTTTTCAAGAAATTGTCAAAGACAACTGCCCTGATAGTCTAAAACCAAAGGGTAAAATAGAAATGGAAATAATCTGACAATCCCAAAATGAAAACTCCCAGGAATATTATAGCCAAATTCCAGTCCAGGTCAAAGAGAAAATATTGCAAGCAACCAGAAAGAAACAATACAAATACCATGGAACCACAGTGAGGACAAACAACTCTGAGGTATCACCCCACATCTATTAGATTGGCTAATATGACAAAAAAGAAAATGATAAATGTTGGAGGGGATATGAGAAAATTGGGACACTAATGCACTGTTGATGGAGCTATGAACTGATTACACCATTCTGGAGAGCAATTTAGAACAAAAGACTATAAAACTATGTATACCCTTTGACCCAACAATACCACTATTAGGTCTGTATTCCAAAGAGATAAAAAACAAAAAGGAAAAGGACCTATACATACAAAAATATTTTTTAAAAAATTTTATATTTATTTTTAGTTTATAACATTCATTTCCACAAGATTTTGAGTTATAAATTTTCTCCCCATCTTTCCCCTACCCACCACCCCAAAATAACAATCCCACTGAATATCCTCTCCCCCAATCTTCTCTCTGCTATATCCTCCCCCATCCTTTGATCCTTTTTGTCCCCAAAAAAGGAATCTAAAGTTTTATTGCTGTGCTTTCTTTGCTTCCTTTGCTTGTTCATGTTGCCACTCAATTACTTGACTTTTGAGCTCTTTGCCATGGTAGAACTCTGCTTCCAGAGAGGAGAGCTTAGTTCCAAATCACTGGGGTTTTTACAGCTGCTTGAGCTATTAATTGGGTGTGCTCTCTGCAGCCCTCACAAGCTCTGGCCCACTGGCCACACACCCCACGACCTCCACTCAAGACAGTGATCTGGATCCAAGTGGGTTAAAGCAAGAGTGATTACTCTCTGAATGGTTGCTTGGTCCCCCTGTGATCTGCAGTCCAGGAGCTCTGAAGCAGCCATGTGGAGGTGGCTGCATGGCCGCTGCACCTCTACTACTTCTTGCTCTGGGGGCAGAGGCTGGACCTCGCTCCATCCGCCCAGTTCCAACAGAGTTCCACACTGACCTTTTATCTTGTCTTTGGCATTTGTGGGTTGATAATTCTGAAAACTACTGCAATGGACCCTTCCTGTAGGCCTGCCGGGCTGCCTTCAGAGGAAGAGTTGTTTCTCTCTGTCTGTTTGTGGGTTCTGTAGCTCTAAAATTTGTTTAGAGTCATAATTTATAGGTATTTGAGGTAGTTCTGGGGGGAGCTCATGAAGTTTTCCTGCTTCTATGCTGCCATCTCGGCTCTGCCTCCAAAAATATTTCTAATAACTCTTAGTGGTGGCAAAGAACTGGAAATTGAGGGAATGCCTATCATTTGGGACTTCTTTTGGTCTGTGTTTTTGTTCACAGTATGACTAATATGATAGTATGATTGCATATGCATAACCTATATCAAATTTCTTGCCTTCTCTATGGGGGAGCAGGGATGAAGGGAAAAATTTGGAACTCAAAATTTTTTAAAAAATGAATGTTAAAAATTGTTTTTATATGAAATTTGGGAAAAATTAAAATGTTTAATGAAACGAACACTATACAAAATTAATTAGACTCTATTCCCATCTGACAGTATTTAATAATTGGCAATGGGGAAAAATGTCCTAATTATAATTTATAGGGGCAGCTAGATGCAGTGAATAGAGCACTGACCCAGGAATCAGGAGGATCTGAGTTCAAATCCAGACTCAGACACTTGATACTTATTAGCTGGGTAAACTTGAGCAAGTCACTTAACCCCAATTATCCTGCCTTCCCCCCTCCAAAAAAATGAAACAATTAAAAAAAAATTATAACATAAAAATATTATGCAATTTTAGAATTTTGTAATGTATGTATTCAATACATTTTATCCTGGCTAGTTGACAGTCAACTTAATTTTTCCCAGGTTGAGCACTGTCATTCACAGTACAGTGCGAATTATTTCATTAAATTTCTTTTTATTTCCTTAAACTGTTGTTTATTTGTTTTCCACTTGTGTCCAACTCTTTGTGACGCCTTTTGGAGCTTTATTGGCAAAGATACTGGAGTGGTTTGCCATTTCCTTCTGCTCACTTTACAAATGAGGGAACTGAGGCAAACAGGATTAAGTGACTTGCCCAGGGTTATACAGTTAGTAAGCATCTGAGGTTGGGTTTGAGCTCCCTTTAAGTGCATCTTCTAATTTCTTTCTTTTATTTTCCTTATCAACCAGAAAGGCAGTGTGCTTTAGTTGATACGGGTCTGGCCTTGCAATTGAGACAAATTGGGTTCAAATCCTGCCTCTGACACAAAAGGCTTATGTAACCCTGGACAAGTCAATTAATTTCTGAATGGCCCATTTAAGACTACAAGTTGCAGAACAGTTGACCATTTGCATTGGCAGAGAATGTTTCCTTCCTGGGAGCCCTAAAACAATGGAATCCTGGGCCCTCATTAAATATATTAAAAAGCCAGACATATCCCATAGAAGAGTTGTTCTTCCATTTGCTAGAGTCATCTGTTTACAATAACTGACTCTTGCCAGTTCTTCCCTCCTACTATGTTGTAAAAGCAACTAGAAGAGGCTCTTTCTCCCTAACTATCCAGAATCATTTCAGCTTAAAGAGATTAATTTTATACACAACTCAGATTTTTTAATGAGGATGAATATAAAAAATGAGCACAGTCCTAGAAGAATTATGTCATATAAGCACTAAAGTCTGAGATGAGCTGAGGATTTCCATAAAATGCTAAGGACATTAAAAAAAATTATTTTTTAAAGCTCTGTGGGAAGAAGAGGAGAAACAAAGAAGGAGTATGAGAGAATTTTTGTTGGAAAAACTAGAGGATAACAATGTTTATTAGGGAAGGATGAACCACAGTACATGAGGAACATGGTCAGAAAGCATCTAGCTGCCTTTAGTTGGCTTAGGCCTATGGGAGATGAGATTGTCAGTATTAGCAATCTCTGAAAGACTGGGGAAGGTTCGAGAGTGTCCCAGCATTAGAGAGGAGCACATATTGTCCCAATCATCAAAAATGGCAGGAGGGTAGAATTTAAATACCACAGACTGGTGGACTTTGCTGTTATACCTGGAAAAACTTTAAAACACATTACTAAAAGAATGGCTTGTAGACTCCTAGAAGGGGAAAGAATGGTCACTAAAAAGGAACATGACTTTTTCAAGAACAGATCATAACCAGACTAACTTCATTTCCTTTTCTGAAAAGATCATCACCCTGGTAGACAGGGGGATAGTATATTCATGTTTTCATTTTCATTTCATTCAAACTTAGGTTTCAACGAAGTATTTGACCAAGTTGTCATGGCAACAAAATAGGATTTTTTTTGCTGTTTTTCTGGATTGAGTTTTATGCTTTTGAGCCTCACCTTTGATTGTATCAAGGCTTTAATTGGAAACAGTATACATTGTATTGCCCTTAATAGGCCTAAGGGAGTTTGAAGATATACCCGGCCCCTTAATAGGCCAAATGTAATCACATGGGTGCCCGTGGTGGAAGGAGCTTGCAAAAAGGGTGGAACAGGAAGGAGCAGATATGAACATGAGCAGAGCTGGCAGTAGGCAGAACTGAGAGAGAGAATATTTGTGATATCAGCACTCTGTCTATTGTTCTATGTTGATTTCTCAGACAGAAGCTCTGTCTATTGGTCCATGTTGCTTTCTCAGGCTTAAGTCCTGTCTGTTGTTCTGTATTGGTTTCTCAGACAGAAAGTGAATTGAGATGATAGCACCAGTAACATGTGTAAATATTGTTTTAGTCCTATTAAGCTTTGTTTTCCTAGAAACAGAAACGGTAAAGAGCTTAGAGTAGAGTAGTCCCCATGAGCTGAGGTATGGAACAAGAGTGAAGAGCTGCGTATGTGTGAATCCAGGCAAGAGCTGGGAGTGGTCAGCCCATGGAGTAGGAGTTGTGGGGTTTGGAAGTTAGTCTCCAGTTAGGATAAAAAAGGACTTTGCTTGGATACTCTGTATTGATGGTATTATAACTTACTATGACCTAGGGGTAGATGGTGTTTGTACTTTCTGCTACCCCTTAAGGATGATTGGTTTAAGGATGATTGGAAGCCAGCCTCTAGTCAAGATGAAAGAAGAGTTTACTTGGATACTCTGTATTGACAGAGGAGATTGTAAATTACTGTGACCTAGGGGTGGATGGTATGTGTATTTTCTGTTACCTCTTAAAGATGACTGTAAGAGATATTGAATGATATGCTTTGTTTAAGACTATGTGGTCATCTTAGTAACAAGTTGTTATGTTATTGTGAATGTTATGTTTTAGTTTCTTGAATGTTATGCTTTAATTTATTGCTAAATAAATAAGTTCATTATACTATATGATTAGAACCTCAAAGTTATTCACAGCAGCAGTCCTGAGGAGAGCTGCTCACGATTGGCTTTACACAAGTCTCTTACATTTTCCTTGTGGATAAGATGGAAAGCTGTAGAAGATGTTGGCATATATAGTTAAATGGACTGGATATTAGACAACAGATCAACCTAAATTGGCATCATTTTCATCTTGGAGGAGGGTCTTTAGTAGAGTTAAGACTGTACCTTTGTTCCATCTCCTATAAGTCCTGTTGAGGCTTTCCTTGTTTTGCACCTACCCCTCAGTGTTCTACATTCCAAAATCATATTTCCTTGCTCTGTCCCCAAGGAGACCCTTTTTCTCAGTCTTCTGTATACAGGGGTATGCTAGAACCAGCTCAAACCATCTCTTGTGACAGCACTGTTACATTTTCAATATGAGCATTTATAACTCAGAAAAATGGCAAAAGCTACAAATCTGAGCTTGATTGTTCTGTTGATTGTCAATAGTTAAGAAAGTGAGGGAAAAATTATTAATAATGCAGATTAAACTTAAAAGTGTACAAATTTTTTCAGAGTTGAGTGTTAAACATTTACACTAATACTACTATCTTTCTCTCCTCTATCTGCTAGGGAGAAAACAATCTGATGAACTAATTCCTTACTAGGGTATGAATGGTCTATAACATGGACAACTTTTTTCTAGTGGTAATTGCTTTGAAGCAAATGATCTTCATTAATACAAAGGAATGAATGCATGAAATAGCCTTTATTAAGTAGTTACTATATGCCATACACAGTGCTAAGTGCTGAGCATACAAATACTGAATTCCTCTGGTTCTCAAGCTTTCATTCTAGTAGGAGCAGACAACATACATGGCAGCCAGCAGAAAGGAGTTTTGATTTTGGGATACTTAATTTGTCCATACAGAAGTCTCAGACAGAAGGAATGATAATATTGATTGGCTTACTGTATGCAGAAGAAGATGCTAAAGTCTGAGATGAGGGAAATGTGAAAGATACATTTATAGTGGCAAGGTGGATGGCAAGATGGCCTGGATGGTTGAATAGGATGTGAATAATGGACTGGAGCTAACTAGATACAGTGTGTTAAACAAATTTGCAATCTAGGTGATTTAGCCCTAGGGCTGGGAGTTCCAAAACTAATTGGATTAACTTCCTCTGGGATTTGAGGAAAGGGTTTTGACTAGTCCAGGTGAAAAGAAGCAGGATAGATGGCAAGATGACCTAGACAGAAGATGACTGGCTGGCATGTGAAGTATTAAAATGAATGACCAATGTGGAACTTCAGGAAGTACGGCAGGCAGAGCCTATATGCCAGAGGCCCAATTTCTCTTTGCCCCCCAAGTTCTCTCATGTCTAAGACTGGTCCTGGATGTCATCGCTTGAGCCAGGGGTGGGGATTCTGGATTCAGTCAAAAGGTGGTATTTAAGGACCTAGAAGGTCACATGTGACCTTAAGACTGCAGGTTCCCTACCTCTTACTTAAGCCGTACTGCTCCCCTTTAAGATGAGGCCATCTGTTTTTGGTGAATCATGCTACAATTTTCTTTAAGGACGAGTACTTAGCATTTTTTGCTTTGGGGGTGAGGGTCATGTATTAACGCCAATCCCATTCCTCAAATTTTCAAAAACAAAATTCAATTTCAAGAAATGGAAACATTATGCTTATACTATTTATCAAAAAGTAGATAAAAAGTGGCAGTATCTTCACCCTGGGGCCTGAATAGGAGGGAAGAAAAGTACCCATGAGGAGTCCACAAGGCCTGTCAGCAGGTCTCATACAGCTTTATATTTTTATTTCTGAATGCAAGAGACAGAACAAAGTGTATGACAATGTCATTTGTAGTTGGAACTTCTGAGAAATGCTGGTAACACTAGTATGGGCATGCAAATAAACCCTGAGAAAATATGAGAAACCTGGAGAGGTAATCCCAAAGGGATCCTAAATATTGACACTTATAGATTAAGACATTTGGGGTACCAACAACAAAAAATCCCACCCTGAAATTAAGTGGATAAAAGAAATATGGGAAAGCATAATGTTGGATGGGTCTCTAGAGGAAAATGGACACAGTTTGATTACGGTTTGCAGGATGATATGACAATAAGGAAGAGCCAAAGTCATTAGGAATGGTGCTTAAAGAGGTATCAGCTTGTTGAGAGAAGAGGGATAGCAGTGGCCTCATTGATCTCTTTCCCCCTCATCTGCTTCAGTCAGTCACTCAATAAGCAAGCATTTATTAAGCACTTACTGTATACCAGTCACAGGGGATTCCAAAACAAAAGGAGCTTACATCTTACCTATGAGTCTCAGAGTACATCGACTGTTTCCCCAAACACTCTAACCCTGTGAATTTATATGCACTTTCTAAAGAAATTAAAGTGGAGAATGACCTAAATCAATGAAGAAATAGAGAAAAAAGGCTTCTAAGGTATAAGGAATGTATAAGTAAAGACTGATCCCAGGATGGTGATACCCATTGATGAACAGGTGGAAAAAATGTGAGTGGAATCAGGGCATGACTTGACCTACATACAGTGTGACTATAATGTAATGAAACTAGTTTTAGATTCTCCTGCCTCCCCCCCAACCATCTCATGCCTCCCCAGTCACACCTGGCACCCAGAGATCTGAATGAGAGTAATGTGATGGAAATGAGAGGTGGGGCGGGGGAGGGAGCAAAGGAAGAAGGGTATCAGGAAATCTGTCTGACAGCCATAGTGCTTGGATCACAGCCCAGCCTACCCAGGGCTGGTGGAGCAGGACAATCATTTATAGGACTGAGAATAAGCCAGAAACAAACACCCAAAGGTGGACTCTGGGGAGCTGCCTTTGAGTGCGGCTGAATGAGAACCTGGGTCTGCGCCAGCTCCTGTTTCTATGATTGTCAATCATCCCTTACACTTTAGAAAGAAGGAGGGAAAAAGTGGGGGGCTACATGGCCAAAGCAGAAACAGCTGAGGCAGGTGCTCTTAGCCCATCCAGAAGACTATTATTTAATTCAGTTCTCATTTTTATTGATGGCAAAAAATCCTGCAGAGGGAAGGGTGGACTCAGTGGGAAAGGCTGCATTTGTGTAGTGTCGTTACCTGGCAGTGTTGTACAGTGGAAAGGAACAGAGGCTTTATAATGAGTTGGCTTGAGTTCTCTCACCTTTGATACTTATTACCTGTCTGACCTTGAGGAAGGCACTTTTTCCTCCATGGGTCTGAGTTTCTTTTACTGTAAAGCCAGGTAGGCTGGAATAGGTGACCTCTGAGGTTCCTTCCAGTTCTTGACCCACCATCCTTGGAAAGGACCTAACTGAGGGAAGTTAGGGTTAATATCCCTTCTTCCAGATGAGGGAACTGAGGCCTGGGAAAGGGAAGTAATTTGCTCAGAGTCACACAGATAGCTAGTTTGGAGACAGGACTAGAACCAAGATTTCTTGAATCCCAAAACAGTGCTCTCTCTTCTTTTTGAACAGTACAAATGAAACTTATGAAGCCAAAATACTTTATGGCTACGTTTTGATCATTTCAGGCTGGATTGTCCCATTGGGAGATGGTTCAGGGTATCCTGGGAGGGTTAGAATCCTCTCTTAAAATGTTGAATTTTTTTGTGTATGGTTGGGAGTCATGCCAACAAACCTGCCAAGAACAGCACATTATGGCACAAAAAAAGGAGGCTCAGCAATTTCTGGGTCCATTTCTTGTTTGATTCTTAAATGCTTTGTCAGAAGTTCAGGGGGGAGGGTTTGGAAGACACATGAGTTTCTCCATCTATGTTTATTTACTTCAAGGAACCAAAGAATCACCATTACCACCATCCTGATGACCACCACTACCAGCATCCTCCACTTATTAAATGCTATATGCTAGGCACCGGGTATTTGAAGCCACAAATGGCACCCTGACCTAACTTAAATGGTGGAAATTGCAAAATCTGGGGCAGAGGGCAAAGGGATTTTCTTCTTTTGCTCTACATATTTCCTCTTTCTCATTAGATGGTTGCAAATATCCTTCACTCAGCAGTACCTCCCCCCCTCCCCCTTGTAGCATTTGAGTATGGCTAAGGCAAGAGACATTACATATTTACCTGAAACTGTGATATTTTCCACTTGGCAAGATTTGCAAATCATTTTTTCTAGGGGTCTTCTCATCTCAACACTACCTAACCGGAGCTTCATTTATTTTTCTACTTAAAACCTCAAGATGAATGTGGTGCACTTTTGATCCATTGACAGTAGGCCTGGGAAACGAAGAGTTCTTTAGAATGGTTGTGGAAGGAACAGCAGAAAGGTGGGGAGGACTCGTCAGATCCAGCGATCAGGGCAAATCAGCCTCAGACCATACACAGCTATAAAGAAATGATGCATGGACTCCAGTGAGCAACTAATGAGTTAGTAACGAATTATTCTGATTAGGGCTGAATGTGGGCTCCAGGCAAAGATAGTACAGCATGGGATTTGGATAAGGGTCCAGAAAAGTAGCCTGTCTTTGGAAATATAAAGGGAGTTCCTAGGAACCTGCAGGTTGTCTGAAGTTTAGCTGACATAATGGCCCCAGAAAGGAATGATGCTAAGCTGAGGAGAGGATCTTGGTCCTCTGGGACTGGGCACACTGTCAGGGCTGCAAAGGTGAGCTGAGGTCCATGTGCCTGTGTAAGTGATCTCATGGGCTGTACTCTGGCAGAGGGAGGAGAGTAGCCATGAAGACAATGGAGGGGAGGCGGTCCTGGGAGAAAGAGAGCCGGGATGGCAGCTGATTGTGATCAGTGTTTTCTCATGCTGGATTGAGCTTTCCAGAACTTTTTTGCATAAACACAGCTCAGGGCAAATCTGTTGTGTCCCTGCTCTCCACCCCCTAGTTTGCCACATTGCTTGCTCAGCAGACTTTTTGGCACATCATCAGTTCTGTCTATACAAAATCCACAACCACAAAGGGAGTTTTTGTTGTGTGTGTGTGTGTGTGTGTGTTTTATTTCATTTATTTTTTCCCGGAATGATCGGGTTGGAGATGGGGGAGAGGAACAAGAGAGAATCAAATCCCCTCTAATTGTGTTGGATTATGGCATACTTGGTCAGGTCCAGGGCACAGACTCAATTTGTTTAATTCCTTGCTATAATGAGGGAGAGTGGAGGGGACAGATACACGTTGGAACTGATGCTCAGTGTTTTAAATATCATGAGTTTAGTGCTAGAAGGAATCTTAACAGATATCTCTGCTTAACTCACCCCCTTTTTTGAATGAGGAACCCAGAGAAAAGAAATAACTTGTCCAAGGTCACACAGATTAACAAGTGGACAGAGTCAGGATTCAAACCCAAGTCACAGATCCCAAGTCTAGCAATCTTTTCTCTGTACCTGTCTGCCTTCTCATCACTTATGCTTGGTCAAAAGGTTGAGAAATGATGATCCATTACTAACATCAGATAAATTGCATGTAATATTTCCTCTCAACAGTCTTTCAAAATTATGATTTGATCAAAATAGTCTCCTTTATTAGTCTTTAATTTAGATTAATTATTATTATAAATTCAATATTAAGCTTTGTGGGAACTTGGAGATCATCTAGTTTAGCTACATTTTACATATTAAGAAATTGAGACCCAGAAAGATCATATAGAGAGTAAATAGCAGAATTAGGATTCAAACCCCAGGTCGTCTGATTCCAAAGTCAACGAATGTATTTTCCACTCTACTCCGAATTTTGGGAATTAGTCATGTCCTCAGCATTTATGGGCCTCAGTTTTAATTTGCTTTATGTATTCACACATACTTTTATCTCTTCTCAATAGCAAAATGGCACTGAAAGGTCTCCTAAGTACGGAATTGATTCCTTGAATGTTTTTTTTTAAAGTACAATAAAATTCATTCAAATGAAAATACTTCATCTAATTGAAAAAAGACTGGATTTATTTGGATGTATGTGTCTATTCTTTAGGGAGTTTGGAAGCCCACCCCAGAACAATGTGATCATTAAACAGGCAGCCAAATTAAGTATATAAATAACATTTTTGGTTCCATCTGAAAGATGAACATAAACTCCCCAGCTAGCATGCATAATAATGCTGCATAGTTCTGGAAGTCAGTACTTAACGCTCTGCTTTCTCCAAAAAGGCACAGGGCCCCCGGATTGGAGGCAACCTCAGCAATGGTCCAAATCACCTTCACTTGACAATGAGCTCATATTTAGAATATCAACAGCTAAGTTGACCTTTGATAACTTTTATCTTGCTGTTGTTCAGTCTTTTCATTTATGACTGACTCTTCATGGCCCTGTTTGGGGGTTCTGTAAAGACTCGTTTGCTATTTCCTTTTCCAGTTCATTTTACAGATGAGGAAACTGAAGCAAACAGGGCTAAGTGATTTGCCCAGGGTCACACTGATAGTGCTTGAGGAAGGCACTTTTCCTCCTGAGTGCCTGAATTTGCATTCGGATCTTCTTGACTGTAGGCCTGTTAACATTTATAGATCATCTAAAAATTCTATGATACTTCATACCTTTGACTTAGACCCTCTTTTCTGTCACTCCGACACTTCTATTTCAGAAGGTCAAGGGAGCCACACAGGACTGAAAGACACTTTGTCTTTTCCTTTGTTTTGTGTAATGTCATTGTGAGCTGGGCTTGACTCAGGCTGGTTGGTAGTAGTTTAGGTCATTTTGAGATGAAATGAGGGATTCACAGATTATTCAACAGTTAACAAAAAGAAATTTAATTAGCTATAGCAAGAGGAGGATATTCAACAAGGGTATGTATCACAGGTTAATTTAGTAGAGCATGGCTCTGCTGATTTTAGGCATTCGTGATGGTCTGTAGAACTCCACATGGCTTTTTGTAGGCAGGTAACCAGGAGGCAATGATAAAGGTCCAAGCCTTTAGTGTCCTGAGCCAATTAAGTCTTGAATATGGTTCCAATGCCTTTTAAGGAAATGAACTAACCCTGCCTACAAGATGGCGGACTCTACTAGATATTCCTTCTACCACAGATAGCATGATGAGAGAATTTGGCATTATGTATCCAATCTATTTGTGATGGATGTCTCTACTTAGCTAGAAGACAACTCGATGGTATAGTGCATAGAATACTGTGATTGGAATCAGGAAGTCTAGAGTTCAAATCTGGGGTCAGATACTTTACCAACTATGTGACTCTGGAAAAGTCACTAAACTTCTGCCTCAGTTTCCTCAGTTGTAAAATGGGTATCATAAAATCATTCTATGATTGTTAGTACATGCAACAACCTTCCTGAAGCTAACTGTATACTGTCTAATAGAATTCTTTTTGAAAACTTCACTTTAATTATTAGTCTCAGAGATCTAGAACTGGAAGTGGCCTCAGAGACCATCTGGTCCAACACTCTGACTCTGTAGATTGGTCAATAAATAAATGTTCAGAACTTTCTATGTGCCAGGCACTAGGATGTGCCACCACTGTGCGCAGGGTTGGGGTAGCTGAGGGGCATGGAAACTGTGACTTATTTAAGGCCACAGAAATAGTAAATGTTAATAATGGGATTTGAGCCTAATCCCTTTGAATCCAAGCTGGTTCTTTTTCCAGTGCCTCCCTTAACATTTGAATTTCTCATAAGTAAATTGGTATTTCTTAAGTTGTTGTGAGCCGTTTCAGTCATGTCCAAATCTCTGTGACCCCATTTGGGGTTTTCTTGGCAGATATCCTGGAGCGTTTTGCCATTTCCTTCTCCAGCTCATTTTACAGCTGAGGAAACAAAGCCAATGGAATTAAGTGACTTTCCCAGGGTCAGACAGCCAGTAAGTGTCTGAGGCCAAATCTGAACTCATGAAGATGAGTCTTCTTGACTCCAGGCCCAGCACTCTATCCAATGGAAAGATTGTTCTTTGACTAGTTTTTGTAACAGTGGATCACTGAGGTTTTGAATCCTCTCCTGAGCCTAGTCTCAGTGTTACATGGTGAATCAGAAAATTCTGTCTTATTAATCATCAACCTATATATAGCACTCGCTTCCATGGGCTGCCTTTCAGTGGGTTTTTTTTTAAATATCAAGATTTCCTGCTAGGTGAACTCATCTCTGCTGTCTCACCCTCACAGACAAAGAGTTCCACAAAAGGGCTCTCTTTGCTCTCTTGTTCTCCCAGGAAACACCAAGGACATAATACTGCTCAGAACTGTTCATGAACATCCTAGAGCAGTACACAACAATAAATAAGAGGGCAATTTTTTACTCACAAATCACAGAATCTCAGAATCTTAGAGCTGGAAGGGACTTCAAAGATCATCTAGTCTGACCTACTGCAGTTAGGTGGCTCAGTGGATAGAGTAAAGGACTTGGAATCCAGAAGATCTCAGTGCAAATCCTGTCTCAGACCCTTGCCATCTTTGTGACTCTGGACAAGTTACTTAACCATTACCTGCCTCAGTTTTTCATCTGTAAAATGGAAGTAATAATGGCACTTTTCTCCTGGGATAATTATGAGGATAAAATGAGATAGTAGTTGTAAACTACTTTGCAAACCTTAAAGCATTATATAAATGCTAGTTGTGATACCTAACAGCAAGGCCTTCTTTATTATACACTTTCTTCAATATACCAAATGAATGATCACCCAACCTTTTTTTCCCCCCAAGATTTCTACTAATGGAGGATTCATTACTTCTGAAGAAGACTGTCATACTTTGGGTTAGCTTTAATTGTTAGGAAATTTTTTCTGAGGTCAAGCCTAAATATACCTAAATTCTACCTATGACTTCTGGTTTGTTCCTTGGGAGTCAAACAGAATGATTAATCCTTCCTTCTCATATCAGTCCTTTATGTAATTGAGGAGAGTTATCATGCCCCTTCTTAAGACTCTTCTTCAAGCTAAACATGTCTATTTCTTCAACAGTCATCATTTACCCATGATCTTTTTAAAAAAATATTTATTTTGTTTTAGTTTTCAACATTCATTTTTATAAGATTTTGAATTTTAAATTTTCTCTTCTTCCTTCTTTTCCCCTTCCCCAAGATGGCATGCAATCTGATGTAGGTTATACATGTACAATCATACTAAACATATTTCCACACTAGCCATGTTGTAAAGAAGAATTAGAACCAAAGGGAAAAACCATAAGAAAGAAAAAATTGCAAAAGAAAAAAAAAGTGAAAATAGTATGCTTTGATCTGCATTCAGACTTTATAGTTCTTTCTCTGGATAGTGTTTTCTATCATCAATCTTTTGGAATTGTCTTAGTTCATTGCATTGCTGAGAGGAGCTAAGTCTATCAAAGCTGGTCATCACACAATGTTGCTGTTACTGTGTACAGTGTTCTCCTGGTTCTGCTCACTTCATTCAGCATCAGTTCATGTAAGTCTTTCAAGGTTTTTCTGAAGTCCACTTGCTCATCATTTCTTATGAAACAATAGTATTCCGTTACATTCATATACCACAACTGGTTCAGTCATTTCCCAACTGTTATGGGAATCTAAAGA
>CM053592.1:103881906-103898960 GCA_028646515.1 Pseudochirops corinnae | reverse complement strand
TCTTTCTTTTCCCCAAAGAAGGAATCTAGGGTTTGGGAACTGTTCTTACTTTGCTTCTTATGCTTATTCTTACTCATGGTTGTTCAGTCTGTGATTTTTTTTTAAATCTCTGTGGGGCTCTGCTTCCCGAAGGGAAAGCTCTGTCCCAAATCGCTGGGGTCTTCCCGGCTGCCGTAGCTCTCAGGAAGATGCTGGGACTCTTCCTACTTACTTCCGGCTAACTGGATACTGAAGACTCCAAGACCGAGGCCCAAGATGGCGATCCGGATCCAGGCCGCTCAACGCGAGAGTACTGGTCTCAGAACAATAGCTTAGTCCCCCTGCTGTCTGCAGACCGCGGGAGGGAAGCTGCAACGCGGAGGCGGGTGCAAAACCTCTGCCTTTCGCTTTTCCTCTCTGGAGGCTTTTCAGCTGGACTGCTTTACTCTCCTAAATTTGCAAGTCTCACTTAGCTAGTTCTGAACGCTGCTCCGCAGCTGCCACTAATCCACTCACCAGAGAGGCTCCTCTGCTCCTCGCGTCCAGCCGCCCCTGGGGCACAGCCATGGCTTCAGGCCAGGCTGCTTTCAGTTCGCAGTGCTGATATGGTTTCTCGTAGCTGAGCTGACTTTAGTGGGAAGTATCTTTGTGTGTGTTTTGGAGTTCTAGGATTGGTTTAGAGTCCTATTTTATGGGTATTTTGGGGTGGCTATGTGAGAGCTGCGATATGTTGCTGCTGCTACGCTGCCATCTTGGCTCTGCCCCCATAATACAGTATTATATTGGATAATGAAGGGACAGAGACAATAAGGCAGGAAAACTATTATTCCCATTTTATGAACGGAGGAAAAGAAGGCTCAGAGTCACTATGATTTGCCTATGGTGGCATTACTAAATGAAGATGCCAAGTTTCCATTCTAAATCCTCTAAATCCAAATTTCAAGTTATTTTCTTACTACCATGCTAGAACAAACAAAAAAAGCAGTGCCACACTAAAAATAAATCCACACCGAAAAAATCCCACCTTCTATAAGAAATTTTTCCTGGTTTCTCTTACTACTAGTGCCTTCTTTCTGAGATTATCTCCAATTTATCCTGTATATATCTTGTTTGTACATAATTGTTGGCTTATAATCTTCTCCTTCCCCCAGAATATAAGCTCCTTTAGCAAAAGGATTGGTTTGTTTATCTTTCTTTGTATCCTAGCACTTAACATAGTATCTAGTATATGGTACCTAGCAGGTGCTTAATAAATGCTTGTTGACTTAACTGCTGCCACATGGAAAAACCAGTTCTAAATACCTTTTAGTCATGGCTCAGTGTTTAACTTGAATTAGCATTACTTTTTTTCATCACTCCCTTTGTTCATGATTTATTTTTAAAATATAATTTATTATTTATTTTTATCATTCATTTTTTAAAATTTTGATTTCCAAATGCTCTCCCCACTCCTGCCCCTCTTCCAGCCATTGAGAAGGTAAAAATGTGATATTAATCATACATGTGACATCCCAAAAAACACATTTCTATTTTAACTGTGTGGTCAAAAAAAAGCAAGAAAATTAAAGAAATAGAAAAAAGGATGCTTCAAACTGCATTCAGACTTCATCAATTCTGTGCACAACTTACTAGATAACGTCTGGGTTCTTCCAAATATCGATCCCCCCTTTTACATTTTCATAGATTTCTTTAAAAATGGACTATAGGCTCTGAATGCAGTTATGTGAGGGGCATTCCAGAAGTAGTCTGGGTAAGGGCAGCACCATTCGTATGGCCATTTGGGTATATAAATTCTGGTTATCTTTGTATTAAAAAAAAAAAAGAAAATCACATTCTGCTAACCATATGTGTACTCACATAGACAGAGCAAAGACACCAATACGTGAGCACGACTGCTGCCAAGCAACTCCACACAAAGCATGTGGCAGAAGTCGGTCCCTCCACTCTCCAGGAGTGTCCCTGAATCCCTCTGCCTGTGCTTTGGACTCTTCTTGATACATCTATGAACAGAGTAGTCCTGTGGTCAACTGTTACCCACCTTAAGGTGGGTTAAGGACTGAATCCTCTGTGCGTGGTTACCAGGATAATTGACAAGCCTTACCTTGACCCTCTTCCCCTACTGATAAGAGCTGTCCATGGGGCCATCTTTCTGAATTTTCTGGTTGTGCAGACATGTGTTTGCCTTCGTGACAAATGCACGTTCCATTATTAATTTAGATTAGGAGGGGGTGCTGCAGCTGTCATTTATCAGTTTGCAAGACCTCAAGAGCTTCCATTAGACACATGCTGCCACAGTATGAGAGGTGCTGCTGAACTCCAATTCCCCCCAGTTGAGTTTCTTTCACGAAAACTGGGGAAATAGATGGATAGATGGATAACATAAGAAGTGAAAGCTGGAGGCTGATGCTGATGCTTTGGTCAGAAGACTTCAGACCAGAGTTCTTTATCTGGGAGTGGAGGGTGGCCATGATATGTGGATGTATTTCAGAAGACTGTGGACTTAGATGGGAAGAAAAATTACATCTTTAATTCACTATAACTGGTTTTCTTTATAATCTTATGTATTGTTTTTTATAAATTTAAAAACACAATTCTGGGGAGCAGCTAGGTGGTGCAGTGGGTGAGCACGGGCCCTGGAGTCCAGAGGACCCAAGTTTAAATCCAGCCTCAGGAACTTCACACTTTTTAGAAGTCAAAACAAAACTACACTATTCTGAGAAAGGGCCTGTAGATTTTACCAGACCAGCAGAAGAGGACATAATACAGAGAAAGGTTAAGATCTTGCTTTGGACCAAAAAAGAAATCGTGATCCTTCCTAAAATCACAGAATTTTGGAGCTAGAAGCCGACATTTTACAGGTAAGAAAACTCAAGTACTGAAAGGGGAAATAATTTTCCCAAGGTCACACAACTAGTTGGAGGCAAGTTAGGTTAGGACAGGCATTTTAACTCCTAAACTAATGGATAGATAAAATGTTAAACTAAGTAAGGATTCATTATTCATTATGAGTCAAAATAGGCACTATGCTATGATTTTATGGAAGATAACTGAAAAATTCCTTTAATAGTAAAAATGACTTTTAATTTCATAGGCTTTTTCTCATTTCTGTCCATCTACCCATCTATTTCGTTCATCCATGCATCCAACACACATGCTAATTTTTAACTGAACCCTGGATCTCTTTCAAAAACTATAGGAAGAATTTTCAATATGCTGCCAGTTCTAAATAAAAAGTACCCACTAAATCAATTAAATCTTAAATTGCCACTGACAATCCATCTCAGCCCCTTCTAGTTCCTGGATGTGGTGAGCCCTGGACACTCTCTTCCCAGGAGAGGAGCAGGCATTAGATCACAGCTACTGGTCGGACATGTGGAAGATGTTACTGTTCCAAGTTGTTTAGAAATATGGGGATGGATTTAACTTCCACCCGAGTTAGCTTTAAAAGTATCATGTACTTAACTGCAGGCTCCAGGATGTCTAATCTCCAAAAGGTTAAGAAAAAAGAGTAAGGCATATTGGGGGTGTGGGAGTGTGGGAGTGGCCTACAGCAAAATCATGAAGAAAGCAGTGTATTTTCTGAAGCATCCTCTTCCCTTTCTCCTCCCTTCCAGCCCCCATTTCCAACAGCTTTCTCTAATCCCCATCTAACAAGCCCCCTTCACGTGCCCATGAGCACACACATGCACACACACACGTGCATACATGCACATGCACGCACACACATACACATACACACAATGCACCCCACTCCAGGCACCCTGTGCTCACACACTGTTCTGACCCTCTTCTGCCCCAGGCAAAACTTATAGGCTTTGATTTATCTTCATATCCCCCCACAGCAGGTAGCCCATAGTAAGTGATCTGTAAATATTTGATTCAGGTGACTCTTGTCCTAGCACCTAGAGCTGGCAGAGACTTAGTACTTCAATATTGTAAACATCTCCTAGTTCCTCAATGATCCTTCCACCAAAGTAGGTCAAAACCCCTTCCATGCTTTAGGAGATGGATTTCCTGGCTTTCTGTGATCAAAAAAACTATCAGCCGGTGGCTGGTCAGTTAATCTCTTCAAACAGTAGCTAGGATGGATAGATTGTCCTAGTTAGTGAGTTAATGCCTTTCCTCCTTCCAGGGTTATTAATCATCATATTTTAATTATTGATTAAGGTTTTGTTGGTGCTTCTTGTTAGTACTTGCTCATTTCCCAGTAAATATCTCCCTTTCTTTAAATAACAAAAAAATAATAGCAAACCAACACAGGCCTCAGGCTACACCCATTATCTACCTCTTCTTTTCCATAAGGTGAGAAATGTATTTCATCATCATTTTTCTGAATTATGATTAGATATAGTATGAAATCTAGATTATTTTGTCTTTTAGTGTTGGTTTTCTTTTTATTATTGTAGACATTATGTATATTGTATTGTTGGTTCTGCGTTCTTCACTCAGCATTGGCTATTACGAGTCTTCCCAATTTTCTCTTATTCCTCATAGCTGTTATTTTTTGCAGTGAAATAATATCACATTGCATTCCTGTGCCATCATTTATTCAACCAACCAATGGGTGCCAACTTTGTTGCCATTTTTTTCCGCTAACATAAAAAGTGCTACTGTGAATACTTTGAGCTATATCTTTCTGTCTTTAATCTTGAGATACACACTCAATGTCAGGATTTGTGAGTCAAAGGAATCAAATATTTTAGTAACTGTTCTCTCATAATTCCAAACTGATTTTTGGAATGTTTATACCAATTCACAGTTCCAACAACACTGTATTGCTGTCCCTATGTACCTACAGCTCCTCCAACATTGTCAATCATTTATCATTTTTTTCTAGTTTAATTGTTATGAAATCTTAGTTATTTTAATTCATATTTCTTTTATTATCACTGACAAAGCATTTTTCACAGTCATTGACATTTGCATTTGTTCTTTTGAAAATATTGTTTATATTTCATAGAATCATAAACAGGAGAGGGTTTTAAAGACCATCTAAGCCATTGGGCTTCATATTACAGATGAGGAAACTGAGGCCCAGGGAAGTTCAGTAACTTTCCCAAGAAT
Source organism: Pseudochirops corinnae (assembly GCA_028646515.1). Classification (NCBI taxonomy): domain Eukaryota; kingdom Metazoa; phylum Chordata; class Mammalia; order Diprotodontia; family Pseudocheiridae; genus Pseudochirops; species Pseudochirops corinnae. The sequence goes on along the minus strand of CM053592.1, from coordinate 103,893,917 downwards.
GCACAGGTACTAAGTGTCAGAGTTAGGACTGAACCCTGGTCCTCTCTAACTTTAATGGCAGTGATCTTAACAGAAGAGGAACAGTATGATACAAAGGAACAAATGACTAATTATAGGTTTTCAGACTCAGTGATATATGAGATGTTTGAGGAGTGCACACGTTGTGCAGGGGATGGTTCCTAGAACCTGTCAGATATCATACCTGTGCCCTGGGCATTGGGTTGGCCCTGAGTGTGTGAACTTTTCCTGTTAGAGTCATTGAAAATTCTACATGTTGGAAAAGAAAATGTTGGAATGTTCCTGTAACCTCACTTTTACTGATCCAGATTAATCTCTAGTATTGCCCAAGGAAAAAAATGGTGAGCGACTTTGTAGTAGAGTTATAAGTAATATCCCCCACCCCCCAGGCCCATGTAATCAGCTAATTCTCTTCAGTAGATGCAAAGCATTTCTACCCCTCAGATGATTCTCTCTGTGTTTCTTTCTCTGAGTGCCTTTGAGTTCTCTGTCTCTGTTTCTCTCTGTCTCTCTGTCTGTCTCTCTTTCCCACTCCCCCCTCTGTCTCTCTGTCTCTGTGTCTGTCTGAGCATGATACAGTGAAAAGAGCCCTGGATTTGGAGTCAGAGGGCATGATCTTGAATCCTAACTCTCCCATTTACTGCTCATGTTACCTTGGGAAAGTCATTTACTCTCCCTGGGCCTCGGTTTCTTCATCTGTAAACTGAAGACACTGGGTGGGATGACCTTTAAGGTCTAAGTCTATGAGCTCACGTTGTGCTAATGATGAGCTTCCAATGACTAGTTTCTTTCCTTATGCACTTTCCACATTCTCTTTTGTAGTATAATTACTTATACTCATGTTTATGTCATGACTGTATTCTGTTTTCCTCTAGGTCAGGGACCTTTGCTTATTTATCTTTACGGCCTCCATGGCTGAGAATGGTCACTTGCATATAGTGACCATTGATAAATGTCGGTTGAATGAATGAATTCATATCTAAAGACTTCCATCAGGAACATTCTATTCTGAGCTGCTTCTTCTGCAGAGGTGAAGGAATTGTACCGATCTGTCCACACTCTTTCAGATGATCCTCTTTTTCCTTCACCCTGTTCTACACTCTCACTCCAATGACACATTGTAGATGTCCCACTCTCGCTGGCCATATGAACTGCCTTGTTTTGAAGTTTTGAATTGTTCAAGAGCCTTGTCTTTTCTATTTTCCAGTGCTTACATAAATGAGGTCAGCCAGTCAGTCAATAGACATTCATTAAGCTCTTACTATGTGGCCCCTACTGTTCTAAGTACTGGGAATACAAAGAATGATAAAAGAAGGTCCTTGCTCTTGAAAAATGTGTCACAATTGAAGGGGGAGACAACATTCAAATGACTGTGTACAAACAAGCTATCTACAGGATGAATAGGAAATATTTAACAAAAGGGAAGAAAGGAGAATTAAGAGGGCTTGGGAAAGGCTTCCTGTAGAAAGCCGGGAGATGTTGAGAGGCAGCCTGGCAGAGTGGATAGAACACTGGATTTAGAGTCAGGAAGATCTCAGTTTGTATTCCACCTTGGATACCCTGGACAAGTTACTTAATCGGTTTCCTCATCTGTAAGATAAGGGGATTGAACTTGATGACCTCTGAGGACTCTTCCAGCTGAGAAACCATGTTCTCCTGTTAGAGATTGAAGTTCCCCTTCAAGTGAGTCATCCAGCATGAATATTTACCTCTGCCATGGTGCTTGATCCCAATAAAGTATCTGTGAAAGGTTACTGCTCATTTACATAAAAGAATCTCACTAGTGTTCACCTTTTGGGTGCCCTTAGCCAAGAGTGCTGTGCCTGAACAGGACCCATGCAGCTTCTGAAAGAATGTATGCTTTAAGAACATGGATTAAAAAGTTCTAGGATCATTTGGAACTATGCCCAAAAGGGTTATAAAGCTGTGCATAACCTTTGATTTATACACTTAGGTCTGTATCCCAAAGAGATCAAAGAAAAAAAAAAGAAAAGACCCGCATCTACAAAAACATTTATAGCAGCTTTTTGTGATGGCAAAGAATTGAGAGGCTACCCATCAATTGCGGAATGGCTAAATAAGTTGTAGTATGTACTCATGTAGTCATGTAGTCATGTAGTATGTAGTATGTAGTCATGGAGTACTATTGTTCCATAAGAAATGATGAGCAGGCAGATTTCAGAAAGACCTAGAAAGAGTTACATGAAGTGATGCTAAGTCAAGTGAGCAGAACCAAGAGAACTTTGTACACAGTAACAGCAATACTGTGATGATCAACTTTGAGAGACTTAGCTCTTCTCAGCAATACAATGATCTAAGACAATTCCAAAAGACTCATGATGGAAAAGGCTATCTACATTCTAAGAAAGAATTTCTATTTCCTCTCTTTTTTTCCCCTTCTCATGATTTTTTCCTTTTGTTTGATTCTTCTTTCACAACTCTAATTTCCACTAATGTGGAAATATGTTTAATATGATTGTACATGTATAGCTTATATCAGATTGCCACCTGGAGGAGGAGGAAGGGGAGGGAGGGAAAAAAATTTTGGAACTCAAAATCTTATAAAAGTGAATGTTGAAAATTATCTTTACATGCAATTGAAAAAAATAAAATAAAGTAATTTTTTAAATGAAAAAAAAAAGTTCTAGGATTCTAGAACTTATGGGCGACTGCACAGCAGAAGCCAGACATCCTACTACATGTCTTCTATGGTTTAGGAAAATTATTGGGCAGCCATATAGAGGATGGTTTGGAGAAGGAAGAGGTTGGAACTAGGGACACTGGCTACTGAAATAGTTCAGGTAATTTTCCTTTATGATATAGGTCTTCAATATACTCAAAGTGGTATAGAATTATCTTTTAACCTAAAGATCAAATTAAATAATCGATGCAAATCATCTGAAATGTATAAAATACCAGAGTTTTATACTATTAAAAAAACCAGAGTTAGACTGGCCATGTGAGCAGAGAGAAAGGGGCAGATTCAAGAGAGGAGTCAATAAGACTTGGAAACTGATTGGATGGGAAAGGGGGTGGGAGTGGGGGTGAGGCAGAGGGAAGGGTCAGAGAATGTGAACCTGTGTGATTGGTGATTGCCTTAACTTTTGGTTAAGGAAAGTTTGAAGAAGAGGTGGATTTGGGGAGGGAGAAGGATCAGATATTGAGTTCCTTTCTGGATATGTTGAGTTGGAGATGCTTATGTGACATCTAGGTGGAGATGCCTGGCAATGTTGTTTACCCTGATGGCATTAAGGTCTTATACTGCTAGGCAGCCAGGTGGTGAAGTGAACAGACCTGAAGCTAGGAAGACCTCAAACATCCCTTTACTGTGTGACCCTGGGGAAGTCACTTAACCTCTGCCTGCCTTAGTTTCCTCAACTGTAATTAATAGCACCTATTTCCCAGGGTTGTTGTGATAATATTGGTAAAGAGCTTAGTACAGCGTCTAGCCCATAGTAGGTAGCAAACCATGCTGGAGAACTTTTCAGTGTGGACCAAGGCATAGGCTATATGTCTACTGTCCAAGAAGCAACCAAGTAAAGTTCAGAGAGGCTCCTCACCAGGTTAGCTATAAGTGATTTATTTGCTCCTTCCTAACAACTCTTGAAAAATGTTTACTAACTCACAGAGCAATTGGGATCTGCATTGTCTGAAGGAAAATCCAGACTGATTGTTTATTAAAACACTGACTTATTTGATCAAATGTATCTCTTGTTATCCAATCTAGAAGGAGCATCTACTGAAGGGTGTATCCCAGTGGTGTGTTCAGAGGAAGTGCTCAATAAATATTTAACAGATGGGTAGGTGGATAAGGATATTGGGAATTGTTTTGTTGACTTCATGAAGGGAAGTAGTCCTCCTCTGAGAAGAGACAGAGGGACTTTTCAGATACATTTGGTTTTACAGCTAGGTGGTACCATACATAGAATGCTGGACTCAGAGTCAAGAACACCTGTGTCTAAATCTGGCTTCAGGCACATACTAGCTGGTGTGACCCTGGCCAAGTCACAACACCTTTCTTGGCCTCCATTTCCTCATCTGTAAAATGGGATAACAATACAACCTGTCTCTCAGGGTTGTTGTGAAATTCAAAGAAGATATGTATGAAGCCCTTTACAAACTCCAGAGCACTACATAAATCTTAGCTGTTATTGCTATTTTAAAACTTAACTCCACAGGGGACAAATAAGATTGCGTCTTAATTAATTCTGTATCTCCCCCTGTGCCCCTCTCGGTGTTTTGCATACAGTAACTTTTCATCAGGTATTTGGCACAGTGGATAAAGCACTAGACCTTGAGTCTGGAAGACCAAGCTCACGTTTGTTCTCTGATGTGACCCTGGACAAGTCACTTCTCTTAGCCTCAATTTCCCTATCTGTAAAATAGGGATGATAGTTGTCTCTCCCTCCCAGGGTTATTGTGTGGACAAAATCAGAAAATGTTTATGAAACATTTTATAAACATTAAAGTGCTAGATAAATTAGTAGTAGTTATTTATGTAACACATTATTGAGTGCTGAATGAATGCTTAGGTATAATTTCCATTCCCTTGAGGTTCTTCTTCCCTAAAGGTTCTATAATTCCCCAGGAAGTAGTACTTTCTCTACGACATACTTTACAGGAGCTGTGGTCTCCACAGAGGTACTCTCTCCCAGAGTGCAGAACATAGTCACCTCTACCAGAGACCTTCCTCTCAATCCTTTTCAATCCCGTGGGCATCAGGGAAGTCCTCTGGCTTTCTGTTACTCTTTAGTCTTTCTACATGGCCAATCTAACCCCACCTCTCCTCCTTGAAAGATGTCTTTTAGTTTGTTAAAAATAAAACAAACTTATTTATTTAAAATTTTTATTTTTGAAATACATTAAATTTTGAAGAAAATCATTCTTAAAAAGAACTTTGAAATATTTTTGCCTTTTATATCCATTTATCATCTGTCCCTCCCATTCCTCCCACCCCTATTTAACAATAACAATGAAACAAAAATCCCCCCAAAACAAAATCCTCAATATAAGCATGCATAGTACAACAAAACAAATTCCTACACTGACTGTGCTGGAAAATGTACATTTCTTTCAGCATTTTAAGTTCTTCACTGCATGGGAGAAGGTGAGTCAGCCTACTCTTTTTCCACTTCAGATATTCCCTAACAGAGATAATATTCCTTCTGCTATGTCTTTACCAGCACATACCAAAGACAAAAGCCACTTAATTAGAAGTAAACTCAGACAGGATCCTAGGTCTAATAGGACTTTCAAAAATGTTAAACAAATGTGGTGGGTTTTGACAAGCCAAGGGTTGACTAAAAGAGAAAACTCTCTGCAAGAATGTAAAGGAATTCACTCTTTCTTTTCTTAATCATAAAAACCCAGTTTTGAGAAGTCTCAGGTGTTCTGTACAGCTAGATAAGGTCCTGATGGAAAGGACCTAAAGGAGAATGATTTAATCCAGATATGAAAGGCTATTTCTTCTCTAGGGCAAAGACAGAGTTGAGTTAGACTGGGTGGTCCTGATTCACCCTAAAATAGACCCAACATCTATGAGATGAGTAGAAGTGGCTTTGACTCTGGTATGTGCTGATGAAAACATGGTATAGGGCACACAGCACAAGAGGTGAATGCTTGGAGAAGGTAACAGGAAGAGAATTAAGGACAACTTCTGGCTCCTTCAGGGCTTTACTAGGAGTTGACACCATCCCTCAGATTGGTGGCTTGGCTTCTGTTTCGGTCCCATTTCCTCACTGTGACTCATTTGGCATGGCGTCTCTCAGGAGTTCAGACTGTCCAGCTCAAGTCCTCAAAGGATTAGTGCTGTCTTGTACAGGGGTAACAACAGGGACCTAGGATTTAGAGCTGGAAGGAGTATCAGAGGTCATCTCACCCCACGGAGGTAGTGCAATTTACTATGGGTAGTAATTTGCCCAAGTTGTAAGAAGCAGTCTTACCCATTGCAGAGCGAATGATTGTGTAGCATCACTGGTAGAGAATGGTTTTTTCCATCTCTTTCTTCTCCAGTTCAGTATTTTTTGGATGACTTAGATACAGCAACAAGCCTAAAGTTTAGAGGAAAACCCTAGTGATTTTCACCATATTCTATCTTCACAATGCTTCTCACATCTCTCCTTTTCTCTCCTTTTACATGACCGCTACCCTCATCACCACCTAATGGGCTTCCCTAACTCCAGTCTGTTTCTTCTCCAATCCATCTTTCATGCAACTGCCAAAATAATCCTCCAAAAACAGCATTAGCCATGTTAGTGGTACCCACTCAGTATGTTGCTTAAGAATCTTCAATGGCCCCTCACAATCTAGCTCCTGTCTGACTTATTTACCTCCATCTCCTTCACTCACTCTATATTCCAGCCAAAATGGCTTGGTTGTTGTTCCCCAAACTCCACCTTTCATATTTCTGCACCTCTGTAATTTGTCCTCCATCCCTGGAACCAGCTCCCTCCTCATGTCTGCCTCCTAGAATCTCTGATTCTTTTCAAGGATCATTGGTCACTTCCAAAAAGAAACCTGTCCTAGTTTTCCTAGGGGGTTACTGACGCTCTCTCCCCTTTCAAATAGTTTTACATGATATAGCTTGTCATAAAAAGTAAGCTTCTTGAGGACAGGGATTGTTTTTCACTTCTGTCTTTTTATAAATAGCTCTGACCATAATATTTTGTATACACTAAGTGCTTAATAAATACCTGTAGAATTGAATTATAAGATTTGTCCCTTCAGTGCTATTTCCTGAGGCTGGCACAGGGCAGTTTTCAAGAAGTCTGTTTCTTGTCTTCTGACAGCTCTTAGACCTTGTCTTTTAACACATGAGTTGAGTAAATTAGCCTTCTCTTGATAATCAGAGAAAGTCACATTTTAGGGCTGAACAGCTCTTCATCTGTCTTTAGTCCCAGGCTCCTATCTGAGCGTGGAAGCTCTACTTGACATTTAGACCCTCAAAATGACTCTAAGCCATCCTGGGGGGTGAGGGGTAGGGTTGGACCCACCACTTATGCCTGAATTTTTAAAACTTCCTTAGTTCCCTCCTTTTAGATGGTGAGCTTCTCCACCGTCTATTGACTGGGATCTGGCTGGAGATCAGGCTTTAAATGCTCAGAATCTTTCAGATGAAAGCAGAGAAAATGGATAAAGCTAACACTTAGCAATAGAAGCTTTCAAAGTTTTCCCTGAGTCAGATTTTTTTACCTTTGGAATTTTGGCTTCCCTATCCCCTCCAGTAAAATGTTATATAATTTCAACTCAAGAACAAAGACTTTTTTTACAGTCAGAATTAAGGATTCTATCCTCCTTGGTAGTAGTGGGGAGAGTGACCCTAAAACGGTCCCCAACTGAACTGATTCTGTGAGAGAGATGCCATTCCATTTAGGAAACTGACTGAAGAAATGAATTCCATCATTGTCTAAAATGCTTACTATTTACCTGGCTTCTCCATTACCAGTAGGCTAAGGTCTCCCTCTGAATCCCCGGCCATTACCAGTAGTCTTGACTTATGTCTCACCACTGGATTCCCATGACTCTGGAGGAGAGAATGAGGCAGTGACTCTGCACAGCCCTGCCTCACTCACTCCAATTCACTTGCAAGTCAAGACATCACCCTCCTGATGTCATTGGTCCTCTTCCAGAAGGAAGGATGAACAAACAAACAACAAACAACTGTTAAAAGAATATATGTTTTTCTTTTCAGGGTTTCCTCAGGGAGACGATGCATGTTCTAGTCTCTCATTTACCACTAACTTGCAGTGTGACCTTGGGCGGGTCCTTTCCCTCCTCTGGGCCTCAGTTGTCTCCTGTAAAATGAAGTGGTTGGCCTAGGTGGTCTTAGCTATGATCCCACCTAGGTTTGAAATTTTTCAGTTCTGTGGTTCAGCGACTCAACAAACATGCTCTTCTCACCTCATGATATCTCTCTAAGGTCATGTTATACACAGTTGGACAGGAAAAGCATCACTCCCTTCATCCACAAAAAAGTCTTTGTGGAGACTTAGGCCTAAATCTTCAGACCCACAGGGCCCAGCTCAAGATCAGAGATCCCAAAAAGCTCAGCAGCCCCCCAAGAGGTTAAATGCTTCCAAACAAATATAAGAGAAAACAGAACCAAAGGAAACACTTTGAAAGACTTCTGAGTCACATCCTTGGGAGGAAAGTCCTACCAAAATATTAGCATAGCAAAAAGCAGAGACTGCTGCTTGTGAGCTGGATAAACTGACTGGAGAATTATGAAACAGTTTGGCTGGGTAGAAAGGAAGTAGTGTTCACCAGATTGCCTTCCATGTGAAATGCAGGAAATTATCCATCAGGTGGGAGGGAGTAACTGTGATTTCACCCAGATGAGACTCTATCAGAGAACCAAAGGGTTCCTAGTAAAAGAAACTAAAATGAAGGTGGAGGACATCTGAGCAATCTGTTCATTCCACAGTTCCCCAGATCTAGAAATATTTCTCTATCATTCCAGCCCAGGCACTTCATTTCTCAAATTCCTTGTGAATGAAGGCAGAAGACAAAGACACTGGGGCAATTGATCTGGGTGAAAGGCACAATATGTAATTGTCTGGACGATTTCAGTATGACCAGCGCTAAATAAACATAGAGCTTTATCAGCCAGAGATGAAAGCCACCTCACCAGCTCCAGGATCTCTCCCTGAAAAGAAGAGAGATACAAACAGGGTATCTTATCGAGCAGGTTTAGGATTCAAAAGAAAGCACATAAAGTCTCAGACTGACAACATCCTCAGGAGCTGATGTGGAAGACCACTTCAATTAAACTGAACTCCTTTTAAAGGAAGAGTAATCAAACAGAGAAAAGATGACTTTAAAAGAAAGAAAAGGCTAATATTCCAGTTTTCAAATGGAGCCGAGTCTGCTCTCACACCTCAGATTCAACCTCAGGATTGAATACTTCCTGTTTTAAGCTCGCCAGTTTTTCAGACTTGTAGCAGCCTCAAGCAAAAGCCAAGGACAGGTACCCAGGTACACACAGACACAGACACACAGACACCACACACACACACACACACACACACACACACACACACACAAGTCACATAGCCTTGAAGAAGTTCCAATGCTAGGTCATAACTCCATTCCTATAGGAGACCTGCACTGAATTCCAAGAAATCAGGTATTAGGGTTAGGATAGAGAGAATCTTTTTTCCTCATGAAGTTTTTCCAGGAAGGAGGGAGAGAAGGATGGAAGGGAAAGAGAAATGGAAATCCCCCTGCTTTTGTGAGATTAAGATACTCTATCCTTTTTTTTTTTCATTTCCATAGAGAAATATAGTACGTAAAGGGCAAATGACATTTTTAAAAAACAAAAAATAAATGGGACGCTTAATGAACACCTGGGAAAGGACATTGTGATTAGAAAGAGCCAGCATGGTCTCATCATGAACAGGATAAAACTTTATTTCCTTTAGTGAGTAGATTACTAAATTGGTATATCAGGGAAATGTATTTAGAGAGGATTTAGCAAAACATTTAATAAAGTCTAATGTGATAGGAAAAATAGGCAAAGAAGCATAGCAAAAGAAGAAATAAAACTGTTGATTTTTGCAGATGATATTATTTAGAGAACACTAGAAATTCGATGAAAAATTAATTGAGAAAATGAATAACTTTAGCACAGTAGCAATTTGTTTAAAACCCGTGAAAAACACCAACCATTTTATGTAACAGCAGCAAGATTCAGCAGGAAGAGATATGAAAGGAAAATCTATTCAAAATAACTAAGTAATATATAAAATATCTGACAGTGCCCTTGCCAAGACAGATAGAAGATCATTACAAAATCATTACAAAACATTCTTTACAGAAATGAAAGAGGAGTTAAATGATTACAGAAATTCAATTATTTATGGTTGGACCATGTTAATATAATAAAAATTTAAAAAATAAAAAAAATAAAAATAAATGTAATAAAAATAATAGTGTTACCCAAAATAATTTATATTTTCTATACCAAATCAATCAAGCTACTCAGGTATTACTTTATATCACTAGAAAGATATTTATGGCATTCATATAGAAGAATAAAAGGCCAAGAACCTCTAGGAAAATGATAAAAAAAAAAAAAGTGGGAAGGAAGGAAACCTAGTAGCCCCAAATCTCAAACTCCTGGTTTAATGTGGTAAAAGAAAAGAAGTTGATCAATGGAAGAGATTAAGGACACAAGGCTCTGTGGCGACTGAACATAGAAGACTAGTGTTTGATAAACTCATGTACAACCAAGTATTGAAGTAAAGATTCACTGTTTGACAAAAACTGCCGGATAGGATCTCTCTGGGAATGTTGAGGTTTAAGGTTAGGGGTACTCGAGACCCCAAAATACCAACACGCCGGGTCCTGCCAAATGAATTCAACTCAAGTCTTCTCTCAGCCAAAGTAAAGCAAAGTTTATTAAAAGTTCTCCATATTGGGTAGACTCTTAAGGAGCCTCAGTATCTGTGATGGTTGCATTGGACAAGCGGGCTAGAATCATCTGACACAGAGTGAATCTGCGCTAGATCATTCTCAGGCTTCTCTCTCTCAGGGAGGCAAGATGGGATCTTATATATGGAAAGGTTGTAGGAGGCATCTAGGGGTGGTCTAGAGGAGGAGTTTGGGGAGGGTCTTCAGGAGGAGTCAAAATAGGTCAAACTCCAGTGATGAGAGATTAAGGGTAGGAAGTAGCTGGAGGCTACCTGGAGACAAAGGAACTTGTTTGAACCAATTCAGAATAAAAGGAACAAAACCAAGGAGAACAATTTATATTGTTCAGTCATATCTGACTCTTTATGACCTTATTTGGGATTTTCTTGGCAGATATACTAGAGTGGTTTGCAATTTCCTTCTCCAGCTTATTTTATAGATGAGGCAACGGATGTAAATGGGGTTAAGTGACTTGCCGAGGGTCACACAGCTAGTAATTGTCTGAGGCCAGATTTTAACTCGGGAAGGTGAGTCTTCCTGATTCCAAGCTCAGTGCTCTATTCACTATGCCACCTACCTGCCCATGAAGAATCTACACAACAATTATAATAATCTAAAATGGGGAAAAGACCTTTCAAGGCCATGATCAATTCTGACTGCAGAAAATGGTGATGAAGCATGCTTCCCATCTTTGGGCAGAGAAGTAATGCACAAGAAATAAAAAATGAGACATAATGTTCTCAGACTGTGCCAATGTGTAGATTTTTACTTGACTGTGTTTGTTATAAGGGAAGGCTTTTACTTTGAGGAGGAAGAGTTGTGAAAGATAGTGGGTAGGTAGAGATAATAATGTAAACAATTTTTAAAAGAGCATCAATGAAACATTTAGAAATATACAGAAGAGAACAGGAACCCATGAAAAGGAGACACAGAATAGTGTTAGTATAAATTTATTTTAATAAGTGTTGGTTAAATTTAACATATACTTCTACAAGCCAAACTGTATAATAATAGATATTCATGGCTTTATATGCATTCCTCTTTTTCTGTTCTTATGTGTAACATAAAGGTTCAGGATTGTTAAATTTATGATTAAAAAAAGAAACATTTTAAAAGAATAGTTAGAGATAAGTGTTAGATCATGGTACAGTAAATCAGATTAAAGGTTGGTTGAATGGCCAAAACCAAAGAATTGTCTTTGGTTATTCAATGTCAACTTGGAAGTAAGTCTACAATGGAGTCTAGCCAGAGTTATTTAGCCATTTTATCATTTGTTTGGATAAAGGTATGGATGGAATGCTTATCTGGTTTTCAGATACCAGAAATCTGAAAGTGCTAGGTAATATTCTGAATAAAAGTGTCAGGATATATGAAAATCTTGTTGGACTAGAACATTGGGTTAAACTTAATAAGATGCAATTTAATAATGAACAATGTGATATTTTATGTTTGTGTTCAAGAAATCAACTTCACAAGTACAAAATAGGAAAGGTATGGTTAGATAGGAGTTTCTTTTTTTTTTTTTTTTAAATTTATTTTTTATTTACTCATTTACTTTTAATTTACAAGATTCAGTTCCACAA